>CM040922.1:28418141-29618141 GCA_023029165.1 Gobiocypris rarus | reverse complement strand
GGACTTCTTATTGATGTGTACAGATGTGACGCAAAGATATGCTCGAATCTCCCGCGGAAATCCACTTATTAAAAACATTATTACAAGCTTACCGTAGTAAATCGAGCTAAGGTAAGCAGATAGTTTTGAACACTGGCTGGTTATGTACTTGCTCAAAAATTGATTTAGGATAATTTTTAACCCCAAAAAAGCTACTGACTGCAGCTTTAATATAATGGATATTATGCCTATATAATAATCTCAAAACAATAAATTGGCCTTGCCTATATACAATTTCTATTTCAAAGTGCAAATTTAAAAAAAGGAGAAAGTAAGAGAAAGTTTAAAATAAGTAAATAGTGAGAAATAAAGGTGCAGTTGTGTGACATAAAGTCAGAATTATAAGAAAAAAGTAGCTGTGAGATACAATCACCTTTTTTATTTTTCAGAATAGAATAGAAAGCCTTTATTGTCTGTTTCATTATTTGCTCCATTATTTTTTGCTGTGTCTCATTTGCTCTCAGGGTGTGATGGAAAGCTTTTTGGGCACGGCTTTGGCCGGCGCGGTCTTCTGCTTGTTCAGTGGTCAACCCCTCATCATCCTCAGCTCTACAGGACCGATACTGATCTTTGAAAAACTGCTTTATGAATTCAGCATGTGAGCGTGACATCCTGTGATTAAGTCAAATAAAAAATCATCTAAATAAGTGAGTTAGCAGTCTTCCATTGAGTTTAACTGTTTAACTTTAATTGTCGTCTGTGTTCAGAAACAATGACATTGACTACATGGAGATACGGCTCTGGATCGGTTTGCACTCCTGCCTCCAGTGTCTGATCCTGGTGGCCACAGACGCCAGCTACATCATCAAGTACATGACGCGCTTCACCGAGGAGGGCTTCTCCAGCCTCATCTCCTTCATCTTCATCTCTGATGCCCTCAAGAAAATGATGAGCACCTTCAATTATTACCCCATCAATCGAGACTTCAAGCCAGATTACATCACCAGCTACAGGTGTGACTGCCAGGCTCCTGATGAAGGTGAGTCTGACCCCTGACCCAGCGAAAAACAACCTCAGTGGGATTATTCTGTCAATGACCTTATTTACCTTCTTCTACACATTCCTAACTTTGCATCCATCAGTGCATGTTATTCCAAGAATAAAAAAAATATATATATAATAACAGTCAAGTCAAGTCACCTTTATTTATATAGCGCTTTATACAATATAGATTGTTTCAAAGCAGCTTTACAATGATAACAGAACATTTTGGCTGTTGTTTAGCTGAAGTCAGTTCAGTCTTGATTCAGTTCCATTATAAAGATTATGAATTATTAAATGAGTTCTTTCATCTAAAAGCAGTTCTGTAGAAAACAGTAATGTCATTGTCCAGCTCGGTTCAGATCTCATCCAATAGTGTCAGTGCAGACAAATCAATTATATTGTTGAATATTAAGTGTCCCCAACTAGTAATAAAAAACAATAACAATGTTTTTATTCAAAAGAAGTTGTTATAATAAATAATCAAATCATAATATTTTTTTAATATTTTTCAAAAGAAATTATTATAAAAAATATAAAAGTATTATTGAAAACATTTATTGTTGTTTTTAATTATTTGTAATATTTTATTATTATTAGTCAATAATACAACTATCAATATTATTATTATTATTATTAACAATTATGATAGTAATATTTTGTTATTATGAATAATAATAACTACTGTTGGATAAAATATATATTTTTAAATAGTATTATGTTTTTAAATATTTAATTATTCAAACGTAATTATTATTCAAAATAATGACATTTTTTCTTATTATAATAATGTTTTATTATGAATAATAGTAATTGTTTTTTAATAAAATATTTAAAAAATATATTATTATTATTATTAATAATATTTTTTATTTAGTCATAATTTGTCTTTTGATGATTAATGCAATTTTGTGTTGCATTAATTAATTTGTGTCAATTTTACTAAAAGCATTTATTTTTGTCAACTGAAATTACTACAGTTAATCATTTCATTTTTACTCTCCACAAATGACTGCAATCCTGCATTCGGCCACTCTTCTTAATTCAGATAAAACCAAGACGCGTCCTAAAATATTTTCTGTTGAATATATGGTTTCATTACTGGAGGTAAAGTGTTTTCCATAATAAAATTTGATGTTGACTTTTTTGGTTTTTGGATGACATATTGGTTTGTTACATCTGACCACTGTAACTTATGTGTATCATATTTGTTTTTGTCGCCCATACGTGATTTGGCCGCTGATTGGAGTAAGTATCGGCCACTGGCATGTTGTTACTATTCTTGATACCCCTTGAACATCTACAGTGGCAAGAAAAAGTATGTGAACGCCTTGCAGAATCTGTGAAAATGTGAATAATTTTAACAAAATGAAAGAGATCATACAAAATGTTATTTTTTATTTAGTGCTGTCCTGAATAAGATATTTTACATAATTTAAAAAAATATATAGTCACCCCCTGACTCTTAATGCATCATGTTTCCTTCTGGAAGTTGTGTTTGAGTCCATCATTCATCCTCAGTGTGAAAAGATGGATCTCAAAATCATACAGTCACTGACACTGGAAAGATCCTGGAAAACTGATGAGTTTGCAGGACCTGGAGGATTTTTCTGAAGAACATTGGACAGTTTAACTGCTCAGGACAAACAAGAGACTCAAGAACAACCATCACATTTTTTATGTAAAATATCTTATTCAGGACAGCACTAAATAAAAAAGAACGCATTTTGTATGATCTCTTTAATTTTGTTAAAATTATTCACATTTTTACAGATTCTGCAAGCGGTTCACATACTTTTTCTTGCCACTGTATATAAGATGTTATTGTATGATATGTAGGATATGTCTTGTCAGTAAGCATAAAAACACTATTAGTGCTTGTTTATCTTCTGTTGTAGTGGCTTTCAACACTTCCTCTCCATTAGGCCTAGAAAACATCTCTGATTACGCTATGGTGAGCTGAAACTGTTATGTATTTCATATGTTTTTTTGTTCACTACTCCTTTTACCATACTTTCTACCGTTTCGTGGTCTGTGCGCACACATGATCTCACTCCTCCTCTCAGTTCAACTTCACGGCCCTGGAATGGAGTCAACTGACTAAGAAAGAGTGCTTGAGATTCGGCGGTTCCCTGGTGGGCAAATCCTGCAAATACGTCCCTGATCTGGCCATGCTGTCTTTCCTCCTGTTCTTCGGCACTTACTCCATGACCATCTCTCTCAAGAAGTTCAAGTCCAGCCGTTACTTCCCCACCAAGGTTGGGACAATGTGTTGAGCATTTTCACATGTATTTCCCATGTATGTCAACATACCTGCTTCTGTATTCTCTGGTACAGACCGTATGGAGACAGTTTTCCATATCCTAATCCATATTGTATTTACCTCTCTCCCCCAACTTGCTTCTGGTTGTTTTTGTTTTTCTCCCAAGTGTCGCGCCTTGATAGCAGATTTTTCCATAATTATATCCATCCTGGTCTTCTGTGCTCTGGATTATGTGATGTCCTTGGAGACTCCCAAACTGCATGTGCCCACCCAGATAAAGGTCCATAATGTGTCATCTCTTGATGTTATACCACAGACTTGCCTTTTTATTGGTTATATTTGAAGGAAATGCTGCCTTCAAGTCTTCATCATACTGTATATAGGGAAAAAGTGCACATGAATGCCACCATAATGTTGTATAAAGTGGTCAGTTATTGCATAAACATAGCTGCTACGTTAAAGGGTTAGTTCACACAGAAATGAAAATTCTGTCATTAATAGCTCACCTTCATCTCGTTTCAAACCCGTAAGACTTTTGATTTTTTTTTATAAAATCTGAGAGCTTTCTGTCCCTCCATAGACAGCTACGCAACTACCACTTTGACGAAAAAGTTTATAAAGAGATTGTAAATCTAATCCATATGAATTGAGCGGTTTAGTGCAAGACTCAATCGCTTTATATCATGATTTTGTTCTCATAAAACATTCATCAAGACTTGAAGGCATCAAACATGTTGCAATTTTAAATCTATTGCTCTTTTCTAGTTCTGTCTAGTTTTGTATATCTTTTTCTTTCTTTTTCCTCTGCAAATGTGCAGCTTCGGAAACTCATCAGTGATTTTGCAATCTTCACATCAATCATGACATTTGTTGGTCTTGATATGTTTATGGGGCTTAAAACACCTAAACTGATTGTGCCAACCGAATTTAAGGTACGTTGTGCAATGGATACACACGTCTCTTCTTTACCTCCCATTTGCATCTATTTGAGCTTTTGCTTCATGATTATATACTAACATCACATTAATCCACTTTGCTTTACAAAACATGCCACGTGATTGCAGTGACAATCACTGGTTATTGCTATGCTTACAGTATTGTTCTGTCTGTGTAGCCCACGCGGCCGGATCGCGGCTGGATCGTCATGCCTTTAGGGAAGAATCCGTGGTGGATGTGCGTGGCCAGTTTTGTACCTGCTCTGCTGGTCACCATCCTCATCTTCATGGATCAGCAGATCACAGCCGTCATCGTCAACCGAAAAGAAAACAAACTGAAGGTGCTGCACGTCACCTAAGAAACGTATTAGCTTTAGCAAAACTCCACTGCAGCACTCATTCTCAACCACTGCATAGAAATGCAAAAACTAAAAGGATAAAAAAAAAAAAAAAAAATTGTTGGTACTATAAATAAAAAATAAGATTAAAAAAAGAGACCAAGTAAAAGGTCTTCTAGTATAATTATAAAAATGTCCTCCTTCAGGTCGTGTTACATGTGTTTTTGTTATGAATATTTTTTTTATAAAGTAAACGTGATAAAAAAAATATATTTGTTATATATTGTTAGCAATATGTCAAGGTGAACATTTACTGGACTGAAGGTTCATATAAACATAATTTTTTTAGAAAAATCATGTTAAAATGTACACCGATCAGGCATAACATTATGACCAGGTGAAGGTGAAGTGAATAACACTGATTATCTCTTCATCACAGCACCTGTTAGTGGGTGGGATATATTAGGCAGCAAGTGAACATTTTGTCCTCAAAGTTGATGTGTTAGAAGCAGGAAAAATGGGCAACTGCAAACTGCAGCTCTTGTGGGGTGTTCCCGGTCTGCAGTGCTCAGTATCTATCAAAAGTGCTCAAAGGAAGGAACAGTGGTGAACCGGCGACAGGGTCATGGGCGGCCAAGGCTCATTGATGCACGTGGGGAGCGAAGGCTGGCCCATGTGGTCTGATCAAATTGCTAAAAAGGTGTCTGAATACACAGTGCATCGCAGTTTGTTGCATATGGGGCTGCATAGCCGCGGACCAGTCAAGGTAAACCCCAATAATCAAGGAACTTTGCTGCCATGGGTGCAGCAGGCGTAGTGATATTACGCAGCTCCTGAAAATAGGCTAACTTCGGTCAACATAACCAACATGACAATCTGCTTGCACAGAGAGCTTGCTGGGGACTATTTTCAGATGCTTTGTAATATCATTGCGCCGCTGCACCCATGGTACGGCAGCAAAGTTCCTGGATTATTACGCAGGAATGAGAGTATAGTTCCTAGCCATATCGGTCTAGAAAATCACAACTTTTAATTTTCTGTAGGTCTTAGTACACGATGTAACTATACGCATCACAACATGTAAATAGGAAAATGTTGGCGTTATTTTGTCACTTATTGAGCAGTAGGCTAGATAGAGCCGTTTACCTCCAGTCTTTGTGCTAAGCTAGGCTAGCGTTGGGTGCGTCAGACAGAGTTATGGCAGAGTTATAGATGAGAATGGTATGTATGGTCTTATCTAACTCTGGGGGATACGGTGAATAAGCTAAAGTCCCATAAAATCAGCGTGTTTCTTTAAACAAACAAACAAAAAAAATCTTAAAAACTAACTGTAATAAATATGTTTAAAGTTAAAGTACAAAAATTATTAAAACTGAAATAAAACTAAATATAAACTAATAAAAATCACAAAAACACAACAAAATGACAAAATGTTAACTAAAATGTAAATGTATTAATATTTAATATTAAATTAAAGAATATATTAAGAATTTAAAACTTAAATACTATAATATTATATAAATAATGCTAAAATAACACTGCCTAGCACCCACTGGTGGCCAACCGCAATCCCCCAGTACCATGATGTTGAGTTATGAATATGTAATATGCATGCATGTTAATAAGCAGTTGTTGTGTGTTGTTCCACGTAGCATTGCAGAATGTCTTTTCCCCTTTTTCACTGGAGCAGAAAGGTTGTGGTTATCATCTGGACCTGTTCTGGGTGGGCATCCTCATGGCCGTTTGCTCCTTCATGGGTTTGCCCTGGTACGTAGCGGCCACGGTCATTTCCATCGCCCACATCGACTCTCTGAAGATGGAAAGTGAGTCCAGTGCTCCTGGTGAGCAGCCACAGTTTCTTGGTGTGCGGTAAGTCAAAACAAAACCTTTCTTGTAGAATTAAGCATAAGTATTTTGTCATGTACAATAGTTGTGAGGATAATTATCTTTGTGTTTATTGTAGGGAACAGAGATTCACAGGCATATTGGTATTTGTCCTCACTGGAGTGTCTGTCTTCCTTGCGCCAGTGCTACAGGTAATCAAAACTGTACTTTACTTTTGTGAAATCATGCTGGTTTTTGTCACTTGAGCACTATTTGGACAGTAATTGTTTCTCATGTGGATGTAAGGTAATTGCAACATGTCAAGTCACCTTTATTTCTATAGCACTTTATAAATTACAGATTGTTTCAAAGCAGCTTTACAGTGATAACAGGAAAATAATGATTCAATGATGCAAACAGAATTCAATTCTGCTGTAAAGTAGCTCTAAAAAATACAAAAGTAAACATTATTCAGTTGAAATTAGTTCAGTGTTGATTAATTTTGGTTCACTAACTCTGTAAAGTACATGAAATGAGTTCAATTCAGCTATAAAGCAGCAGTGCAGAAAACAGTGATGTCATCTTCCTGCTAAGTTTGATTTCTCATCCAATAGTGTCAGTGCAGTCAAATCAGTAATATTGCTGAATATTAATATTACTGAACATTTAGTCTGTGATTTTTATTATCGCCCGGATCCCGAATGTCTGTGTTTTTCTCTCACCAAAAATTCCCAGCCAAATGAATACTGCCTTCACTTGCTATCGGACATTGCCTACTTCCCACTTATCAAGTCGTGCTTATGAGCTCCTGGCGTTTAAGTGTTTTGTTGTCGGAGAGAATTGGAATCATCGAGGACACCATGACTGTGTTTCTCGAAAGCATAGTGAGCTAAGTTGATCGTAGAGGTTTTAATCTTGCCTATTTCTTGAGGAAATCTTATGAAACTGTATTGAAGATATTTAATTTTGGATTAAAATGTAGCGTCCCATTCGTTGACAAACATATAAACATTCACGCTATCTAGATAGTCGATTCTGTAATTTTTTGTCAAATACTGGCTATTTTCGCTGCATATAAAACATACAATATGCTTCAAATTATTATTAATATAATATGCTCTATTTTAACCACAAGACAGGGCGATGTCAGTACTGTGGAAACTAATATAGAATAGCAGTCACAGCAGAAATCTATATATTATAAATCTATATATTATTTTCCTATTATTAAATTAAATATGAATGTATAAATTGTCCAAGCAATAACAGACATTTTGTTTACGGCTGAAAATCGTGTGACTGACCATGTGAGCAACGCTTTCCCTGGTTCGTAGGGTCACAGAACTCCACCGTGAATAAATCGGCAAACAAATGAATGAATTTTATCACTAAGTTGCCATGAAAATGTATTTTTACAGATGTCCCCATTAGAAACAATTACCATCCGAATAGGGCTTTTAGAAGCTGTTCAAATAACTATGTATTTCTGCACAGTACATCCCTATGCCTGTGTTGTATGGTGTGTTCCTGTACATGGGTGTCGCTTCTCTCCATGGAATTCAGGTACACGTGTCTCTGTAAAAACTGTTCAGATTGCTGCTCTGCTGATTTAAATGAATGGTTCCCCCTATTATGCTTTTTCAAATAATACCTTTCATGTAGTGTGTGATATAGCTGTTTGGAAATGTAAAAGGCCTGCAAAGTTTCAAAGATCAAAGAGCACGACAAATAAAATGATAGTGTCCTAAAAGAAAGAAGTGATTCTGAACTGCTGAAACCAGTCGTCAGTTATTATAAATTTACTTAAGTTATTAACAAATTTGTATAAAGCCTGCCTGTGGTCTTCATTCGCTGCTCGAAAATACTATTTTGCCCTGAGCAGAGCAGACCATTTACAAAAGACTAGGCCAGCGGACCAATCAGAGCAGAGTAGACCAATCACAACAGACTAGGCCATCTGACCAATTGGAGCAGAGTAGACCAATCACAATAGACTGGACCATCAGACCAATCAGAGCAGAGTAGACCAATCACAACAGACTAGGCCATCAGACCAATCAGAGCAGAGTAGACCAATCACAACAGACTGAGCCATCAGACCAATCAGAGCAGAGTAGACCAATCACAACAGACTGGGCCATCTGACCAATTGGAGCAGAGTAGACCAATCACAACAGACTACGCCATCAGAGCAGAGTAGACCAATCACAACAGACTGGGCCATCTGACCAATCGGAGCAGAGTAGACCAATCACAACAGACTGAGCCATCTGACCAATCAGAGCAGAGTAGACCAAACACAATAGACTGAGCCATCAGACCAATCAGAGCAGAGTAGACCAATCAAAACAGACTAGCAATCTGACCAATCAGAGCAGAGTAGACCAATCACAACAGACTGGGCCATCAGACCAATCAGAGCAGAGTAGACCAATCACAACAGACTGGGCCATCTGACCAATCAGAGCAGAGTAGACTAATCACAACAGACTGGGCCTCTGACCAATCAGAGCAGAGTAGACCAATCACAACAGACTGCCATCTGACCAATCAGAGCAGAGTAGACCAATCACAACAGACTGGGCCATCTGACCAATCAGAGCAGAGTAGACCAATCACAACAGACTAGGCCATCTGACCAATCAGAGCAGAGTAGACCAATCACAACAGACTGGGCCATCTGACCAATCAGAGCAGAGTAGACCAATCACAACAGACTGGGCCATCTGACCAATCAGAGCAGAGTAGACCAATCACAACAGACTGGGCCATCTGACCAATCAGAGCAGAGTAGACCAATCACAACAGACTGGGCCATCTGACCAATCAGAGCAGAGTAGACCAATCACAACAGACTGGGCCATCTGACCAATCAGAGCAGAGACCAATCACAACAGACTGGGCCATCTGACCAATCAGAGCAGAGTAGACCAATCACAACAGACTAGGCCATCTGACCAATCAGAGCAGAGTAGACCAATCACAACAGACTGGGCCATCTGACCAATCAGAGCAGAGTAGACCAATCACAACAGACTGGGCCATCTGACCAATCAGAGCAGAGTAGACCAATCACAACAGACTGGGCCATCTGACCAATCAGAGCAGAGTAGACCAATCACAACAGACTGTGCCATCTGACCAATCAGAGCAGAGTAGACCAATCACAACAGACTGGGCCATCTGACCAATCAGAACAGTAGATAGACCAATCACAACAGACTGAGTCATCTGACCAATCAGAGCAGAGTAGACCAATCACAACAGACTGGGCCATCTGACCAATCAGAGCAGAGTAGACCAATCACAACAGACTAGGCCATCAGACCAATCAGAGCAGAGTAGACCAATCACAACAGACTGGCCATCTGACCAATCAGAGCAGAGTAGACCAATCACAACAGACTGGGCCATCTGACCAATCAGAGCAGAGTAGACCAATCACAACAGACTGGGCCATCTGACCAATCAGAGCAGAGTAGACCAATCACAACAGACTGAGCCATCTGACCAATCAGAGCAGAGTAGACCAATCACAACAGACTAGCATCTGACCAATCAGAGCAGAGTAGACCAATCACAACAGACTAGGCCATCAGACCAATCAGAGCAGAGTAGACCAATCACAACAGACTAGGCCATCAGACCAATCAGAGCAGAGTAGACCAATCACAACAGACTGAGCCATCAGACCAATCAGAGCAGAGTAGACCAATCACAACAGACTGGGCCATCTGACCAATCAGAGCAGAGTAGACCAATCACAACAGACTGGGCCATCTGACCAATCAGAGCAGAGTAGACCAGCTGAGGAAGAAAGGGGGGGTTTAGAGAGACAGAATCATTTATCGCATCATTTATTTTACTTTGGATGTATGTAAACCTATTGTAAGAGACCTCTTAAACAAAATTAAGAACCTTTAAAATATCATAAATAGAATCACTTCAAATGTTTTTCCTGATATTACGAGCCTGTATTACGTTCTTGCTACATTGAAACAACCCTAAACTATTACATACTTTGCCAAACTTTCCTACTTAGTTTTGGGAGAGGATGAAGCTGTACCTCATGCCAGCCAAGCACCAGCCAGATTTCGTGTTCCTGCGTCACGTACCCCTGCGGCGTGTGCATCTCTTCACCCTGGTGCAGATCACCTGCTTGGCCGTCCTCTGGATCCTCAAGTCCACTGTGGCCGCCATCATCTTCCCTGTCATGGTGCGAGTTCTCCACATATTCTACTGGACCAATCACTAGAAATGTGTTCAAAACATAATCTGATGTGGTGTTTAGCTGAATCTCATGAAAGGATGTTTAGGTCTTACTTCACCCCAAAATCTAAAGAAACAAAAAAAAAAAAAAAATTTTTTTGAAAAATGTGCTTAATAATGTTATAATGCAGAAAAAATAAATATATATATATTTTTAATTAATTTTGCATCTTAATGTTCCTTAATGTTTATTTTCTCTAAGTATTTTTTTTATTTTATTAACTTATTTATTTATTTTATGAAAATAGTCATAATGCATTTTTATTATTTTATTTTGTGCCTAAATAGGCTTTATTTTCTCTATGCAACAATATTTTTTTTTTTTCTTCTAAAAAATGTAAAAATGTATGCTTTTCATGGATTTTATTTTATTTCATGATGAAATATGACCTGGAGTTTTCATGAGATCCTCCTTTAATGTGAATCACTTTAAATATTAGCATGTAACGTATATTTTATTTGTATTATTTGAAAATTAATAACAAATGTTGATCTTATGCCTAAATTTCATGGAAATAATGTCATAGTGCAAAAACATTTAAACAGTCCTAAAATAGGATTTCACGTCTTCATGCAAAGTATTGTATTTTTTTCTTTTAATGTTTTTTGTGAGATCCACCCATATGTGACTCTCCCAGATTATCAGTATGTTGTTCCTCCGTCAGATTCTGGGCCTGATGGTCGTGAGGAAGATGTTGGACCTGGTCTTCTCGCAGCATGACCTGGCCTGGCTAGACGACATCCTGCCTGAAAAGGACAAGAAGAAGAAAGAGGATGAGAAGACAAAGAAAGAGAAGAAAAAAGCCAAAGTGGATGAACACAACAGCGATGAAGAGGTAAAAACAAACAGATGTGTGAGATGTTATCATGCTGATACACGCATGAACACAGAGAAGATCTTATGTTGTTTGTGTGTGTTGTGATTTAATCTTCAATATTTTATATTTAAATTCCACAGTGTTGCTGAAAAGGCACTGTATAACACTTATTACCATTTAAGTCCCTCCTAAAATTGTCCTCTTGTGCTGTACAAGCATGTCATCTTGTCCTTTAGTACAGCCTGCCTTTATTGTGTAGCACAGTGTCAAATCATGTTTTTGCATGAAATATTTGTTCATTCAGGGTCCAGAATTAACAACTGGCCTTGGCGAGTAAATGAAACTCTTGCTGGCCAGTTGAAAACTGTAGTAGGAACTGCAACAAAGTGCATGATTTAAATTTCAATATCGCTAAATGTTCATCTAATGAAAGCGCATTGAGGCAAAACAATCACTGATTCTTGAGTTAAGGGACAAAACACATAAGCCCTTTTAATGTGAAAAAGCAAGAATATCAACACTGTAAAAATACTTCAAAAGTTACATCTAAATACTCAGGACCTTCATTGCTTATTCTTTTAAATAATTTCTTTAGTATTATTTTAAAAGCACACTCTATACTTGGAAACACATGTAATCTAACCTGTCCTCAGCATGAGGTCACAATGTAAAACTGCCACACAAAGTGTTTAAGAATGCAAAAAATTAAAAAATACAGTTACATTAAAAAACAGATCTTTAAGAAATCAAACAATACAACAAGTAAATATTGAATTATATTTCCATTAAAAATTATCTATAAAAGCAGCGTCCTCACTTTGCATCAACTCCATCAGGTCTTTTTATAAATCAGAATTAAATGTCAACTCCGTCAGGTTTTATGAATGATGGTTGACAAGTTCTATCAAAAAAACTGTACAATGTGATTTAATGTTTTTTTGGATATGGGGAATTCTTATAGTGCTGTTTTTATGATTCTATTTACATATTCTGTATATTTGGCCCCAGCTGGACAGTATTTTACACCGTCAGGTGAAGGTTTTTGTTCATTTTGAAAGATATGTCTTATTCCTTTTTAATTCCAAATAAGCCTGTTCCCTTACATGATTCATTATCTAAGACCTTTGTTTACAATAATACCAATTTTTAATAATGTAGTGTTAGTTTTAAAACACATTTTGTCCCTTATCTCAAGAATCAGTGCAATTCAAATAGTCTCATAGAAAAGCTGGCAGCACAGCACAGCTTTAAGTTCATTTTGGATCCTGGGCACGTTGCACGTACACTTAAGAAATATACACTACCGTTCAAAAGTTTGGGGTTGTTACGATTTTTTTAATGTTTTTGAATGAAGTTTATGTTTTTATCTTATGCTCACCAAAGCTGCATTTATTTGATTACAGTACAAGATACAAGTAATAGAGTGAAATATTATTTTAATTAAAAAATTATATTGCAATATATTTTAAAATGTAATTTATTCCTGTGATCAAAGCTGAATTTTCAGCATCATTACTCCAGTCTTCAGAGTCACATGATCCTTCAGAAATCACTCTAATATGAGGATTTAATGCTCAAGAAACATTTTTGATTATTATCTTTTTTGAAAACAGTTGTGCCGCTTCATATTTTTGTGAAAACCATGTTATATTTCTTCTTACAATATACAATTCTTTGATAAGTAAAAAGATCAAAAGAACATTTATTTGAAATAGGAACTTGTATAGCATTGTAAATGCCTTTGATAAACTTGATGCATCAAAAAAAAAAAATCATACTGAGCCCAAACGTTTGAATGGCAGTGTACCTGCATGCATATTGTCTCATCTTCTCCCAGTTAAAGTGTCCCAAAGACTCCCTCCCCTCAGTGAAGATCCCTCTGGAGCCAATGAACCCCTCAGTCCGTCCAGCATGCTGTCCAAACCCCTCTAATTCTGATCCCTCGGCCTAACTGTGAGTACTGTGATGTTCTTTCATAAGCAAATGACATGATTTGAACTTTAAACTCATCTTTTTGAATCCCCTTTCATATTTGTGTTTGAGTAGAAGCATCATCCTTATTCTACTGCACCCCAGACGAGTCAGACCAGGATTCGGACGGATCCCGTGTCACATCCCTTACATGAATCTGAAGCGTCCGGCTGATCAAACACACAAACCATGTTTGTCCTCACACTTACGATGAGATCCGATCTGAGTCACAAGTGCAGCATCACTGGCAGTTTCCCAAACACACGAGGCTCACAGATGTATGATATTTTTACGTACCTTACCAACGCAGCAAGTGACGCACGTTTCCAAACCCACATTGACCATATTGCGCGTGAGTCATTCAGACCTTGGATTTTACTCAAGATTCTTCAATTAGATCCACAGAGCTGTGCCAGTTTGAACTGCTGAGCTCATGCGTGCACAACATTTGCTGCGTGTAAAGATGAGATTCATGCATGTGTACTGTGATTTATACATAAACCCTATTCAGAGAAGACCATTGAGAGGTTTAAACTAAGTTAATGATTTCATTATCATTGTATAAATATATTTGAACTGTATGATATTAAATATGGATTTCATAGAATCTAGTGAGATGCACATAAATTGAATTATAGTTAGAAAAAGTGTATCTAATAGAATTCAGTCGGATTAAATGTGTTGTATTGCATTACAATTAAAGCATATATTCCAGAAAAAAATAGATTTGAAGTTGATACTGTAGAATTTTATATTTAAAAATCTGAAATTTGTTTTGAAGTGATGATGAAATGTTTTCAGACAGTCGTAAATGGGTCTCTGTGGTCCGTGAGAACAACGCACAGGTTTTGTTTTTATTTAGATTCTGTTTGTTCATTTGTATTTTGTTCAAATAAAGAATAAAAGAGGGTTGAATATATTGTCATTGTCATTTTTAGTTCTGTCAACCTTCATTTCTCATGTACAGATCTACACGTGTAGCGCCACAGCTTTTTGGACACTGTTGTACCACTGCTTTTCATGGTAATATATATATATATATATATATATATATATATATATATATATATATATATATATATATATATATATATATATATATATATATATATATATAAACCGATCGGGCATAAAATTATGATCTAATATTGTGTTGGTCCCCCTTTTGCTGCCAAAACAGCCCTGACCCTTCGAGGCATGGACTCCACTAGACACCTAAAGGTGTGTTGTGGTATCTGGCACCAAGATGTTAGCAGCAGATCCTTTAAGTCCTGTAAATTGCAAGGTAGGGCCTCCATGGATCGGACTTGTTTGTTCAGCACATCCCACAGATGTTCGATTGGATTGAAAATTTGGAGGCCAAGTCAACACCTCAAACTCGTTGATGTGCTCTTCAAACCATTCCTGAACCATTTTTGCTCTGTGGCAGGGCGCATTATCCTGCTGAAAGAGCCACAGCCACCAGGGAATACCGTTTCCATGAAAGGGTGTGCATGGTCTGCAACAATGTTTAGGTAGGTGGTACGTGTCAAAGTAACATCCACATGGATGGCAGGACCCAAGGTTTCCCAGCAGAACATTGCCCAAAGCATCACTGCCTCCGCTGGCTTTCTTTCTTCCCATAGTGCCATATGTTCCGCAGGTAAGAGACGCACACACACCCGGCCATCCATGAAATGTAAAAGAAAACGTGATTCATCAGACCAGGCCACCTTCTTCCATTGCTCCGTGGTCCAGTTCTGATGCTCATGTGCCCACTGTAGGCGCTTGTGGTGGTGGACGGGTCAGCATCCTGATCTGGCTGATCTGTGGCTATGCAGCCCCACACGCAACAAACTGCGACGCACCGTGTATTCGGACACCTTTATCAAAACCAGCATTAATTTCTTATGCAATATAAACTACAGTTTGATTGGACCACACGGACCAGCCTTCGCTCCCCACGTGCATCAATGAGCCTTGGCCGCCCATGACCCTGTCGCCGGTTCTCCACTGTTCCTTCCTTGGAGAAGTTTTGATAGATACTGACCACTGCAGACTGGGAACACCCCACAAGAGCTGCAGTTTTGGAGATGCTCTGACCCAGTCGTCAAGCCATCACAATTTGGCCCCTTGTCAAACTCGCTCAAATCCTTACACTTGCCCATTTTTCCTGCTTCTAACACATCAACTTTGAGGACAAAATGTTCACTTGCTGCCTAATATATCCCACCCACTAACAGGTGTCGTGATGGAGAGATGATCAGTGTTATTCACTTCACCTGTCATAATGTTATGCCAGATCAGTGTATGTATATAATAATTCACTATGCTAAATATCAAAGTACCAGCCACCACTGACATAAGAAATAAATTTACTGAAATATTGTGAGATTGTGATCTCATATTTGTTAATTAGCGTTAGTAGTATTTGTGGCGGAAACTACGGTTAAATGGGTTAAATCAATAAGAAATTTAAATAATTTTCTTATGAAATGCAACAAATTATTTAAGGAAAATAAAACCGATGCTGAAATGGATTTTAAAAAACAACCAGAAGTGATACACTAAACTTATTGTGATTTTAATATACATAATAGGGTGCAATTTCTAGGGAAATTTATGTAAATGTATAAACGTAAAGATTTTAACTACATGATATTTATATATAAATTACATAAATAATAAAACTATCCTTTTTCCATGAATGGTCTCTTGACGTCGCCCACACGTCCACACGCGTGACGTCACGCCCATTCACTGGCGCTGATTTGACGGGAATTACTCGACTTCCGGTCGAGGAGCAACACAAGAGACTTTCCTGCGGCAGCGGAGAGACACACAATAACAAAGCCATGGGAGAAATGTCCGGCTTCGAGAACAGATTTCACTCGTACTCCACCACACAGCTTCACGAACTGCTGGAGGACGATGACAAGCTCCGGAAAATCGTTAGGGAGATGGACGAGGTGGGTGACCGCATACATATCAGCCACGAAACGCTCATTTTATCCTGAAATATGCTGATAGTTTCTGTTGACAGTGAGTGTGGGTCAGTGACAGGTGCTCGAGCTTTGATTGCACTGCTGCTTTTGTGTTAATTCGCTTTTTTCTTGAATGGAGACTTTTCACCTTTGAATATATCAATATTGATTGATTTGAAAGTGTTGCTGACTGAAGGAGGGGCAGGAAACAAACATGGAGTGAAAACAGTGTAATATTTCAGAATGGAGGCGATATGAACTACCCATATAACATAAAGACAACAATATGATTTCTTATAATGACTTAGATGTATTTATTGTGTATGAAGAGTGTCTGTAAGCCGAACATGCAAATCTCTTCTGGATTGATTATGTTCAGCCATTTTATTACCGTGTATAACAATGCTGATATTACCTCAGTTAATATGATTATTAATTATTAATGTTTAATTTGTCCTTTGATTCCAACACCCCTCTTAATGTTATTATATTATAATGATATAGTTTACTATATTATTTACATCCATTTATGGATTCTTAACTCATTTATATACAGTACCGGTCAAAAGTCAAAAGCTATCTTTAATGTTTTTGAATTAAGTCTCTTCTGCTCATCAAGTCTTCATTCATTTGATCACAAATAGTAATTTTTTAAAAATATTATTACAATTTTAAGTAATTTTTTTTCTATTTAAATATACTTTTATAATATAATGTAAAGCTGAATTTCAGCATCATTCCTCCAGTCTTCAGTGTCACATGATCCTTCAGAAATCATTCTAATATGATGATTTGTTATTAATGTTGGAAAAAAAAACTGCATTTATTTAAAATAGAAATATTTTGTGACAATATACCGTTCAAAAGTTTGGGTTCAGTAATCTCTTTATGCTTTTATTCAGCAAGGATGTGGTTGATAAAAAGTGATAGTGAAGATTTATATTTTGACTAAATGTTGTTCTTTTTACCTTTTTATTCATCATATTAAACAACATTGATAATAACTGAGTACCAAATCAATGATTTAGAATGATTTCTGAAGGATCATGTGACACTGAAGACTGGAGGAATGATGCTGAAAATTCATCTTTGCTTTACAGAAATAAATAATATTTTAAAGTATAATAAAATAGAAAGCCATGATTTTAAATTGTAGTAATATTTCACAATATTCCTGTTTTTTTTCTGTATTTTTGATCAAATAAATGCCGCCTTGATGAGCAGAAGAAACTTTCAAAAACATTAAAAATGACTGGTACTGTATATAAATAAAAATTTAAGTTCTTGACATGTATGTCTTTTTTCCTTTATTCCAATATAAATCTCTTTATTGTATATGTGCTGTATAAATAACCTTGCTTTGTTTGCATTGATAAATATTTGAAAAGATCCATGCAACTATACACTATAATAAATTGTAAGTTGTCCATGCAGAATGTATGCAAAAAGTTTCCATTTACATAACTGGTCTGGTCAGGATGAGTCGAAGTTGGCGCAGGAATGGTTTATTTCTTGTAAAAAAATAAAAAAATCCATAAGTCGCACAGTCATTTCATTTAGGAGACCAGAGGTTTGGTCTAATTTCTCGTTTCTGACTTTATTTCCGTCACAGATGCAGGAAATGCAACAGAATAAAGAGCTGGCGATCGCCAGTAATCGCAGCCTGGCTGAGCAGAACCTGAGCCTTCAGCCTGAACTGGACCATCAGAAGATCCAGCTGACCAAACGCTACTGCTGTTTACAAGATCTGCACGAGTCCTATCAGATCCGCAGCTCCACGCTAGGTGACATATCAACTTAGCACACTTTTCAGACCACTTCACAAACATATAAAACGATAGATAGCTTTGAAAATGAAGATTTTTAAGAATAGTTATTTGGGTCCGGTCCCTTTTAATAGAACACCTGATGTAAATTTACTAATAGGACACCTGAAAACACCAGCTGATTCAGAAGTGATAAAGAAAAGTGACGAGAAATATCCTAAATCATTAATTAATCAAATATTTCAGTGTAGACAGGAACATAAAAGAGCACATATTTTATCCAAACCTTTTTGTCTTCCTCCTTTGGTGTAAAACAATAAAACATCCTGGTCAACCTGTTTGGCCACTTAATGCTTCCTTTTTTTTTTTGAAGGTGAGTTGCACTAGATACTGATCATGTCAGATCAAGTTGACACACAAATGTCTCTGAAGGGATGTATTTCACTCTGCATTTATCCAGTTTTCTCCATACTTCACTCTGTGTGTACCTGAGCAAACGTTTTGAAAGTAATCGTGTTTATCAGGGTCAGTAGGATGCGGCCGACAGACTAGAGTTACGTCAATACAAAGACTGCTTGAATCATTTCCATAAGAAACTCTATACTCATGTAAAGTTATCCACACTATAGACATAACCCATATTGAAAGGATGCAGTGACATTCATTCTTTTATTGACTTTATGAATTATTTTTACATTCATGCACAACTTGATCTTCTATTTCAAGTGTCAACCTTAATTACAAAATAGGTATGTAAACATATCAAAATAGGTATGTTTGTAATCGTGGTTTGAATCGGATGTTTTTCAGGAAACCGTTCATTAGACACGTTGTTGGCTCTTTTGCAAACTGAAGGAGCCAAGATCGAGGAAGAAACAGAGGTAAGGACATTTTTTATATTTTCAGAAATGCTTAAAAGGTTACTTCAGCGATTAGCATTAAGCTTTTTTTATCATTAGAAACCCGGAAGTATATTCAAATTATCGTACTTTCCCTCCTCGTATCCCCCTGAGATGAGAGAATTATGTATTTTATTTCTGCGAAAAAATCCTCCGACGACGCAAATATCATCATTTTCCGTCATAGGAGGAGTTTTTGTCCAGAGGCTATAGACTAAAGCCAGCAGGAGGTGCTGTTTCCACATGTTCCCAACATCACACTCACAGCACTCGGCTCGGGGAGCTGCGGAGATTCATGTAAACGAAGCGGTGGAGAGCAAAGTGAGTGTTTCAACTTTTGAAATGAACTTTCTATTAAAGTTAAGCTTCCTAAGACATGAACTGAAAATGCGTCAGACTGATCACGTGCTGTGAATGCGGCCGCAGCCGTGAATCCCGCGATTAACTCAGCTCATGTGATGAATGTAATCC
Organism: Gobiocypris rarus; assembly: GCA_023029165.1. NCBI lineage: Eukaryota > Metazoa > Chordata > Actinopteri > Cypriniformes > Gobionidae > Gobiocypris > Gobiocypris rarus. The sequence goes on along the minus strand of CM040922.1, from coordinate 29,598,604 downwards.
GATCCTGCTGCGTTTGTGCCGTGACGCTCAATCGGCTCACTCACATTATATTGAACAGACACGTTCAGTTTTTAATTGTAGTGTCTCTAACTAAACTGATTTTATGAAAATGACCGCACTGGGCAAGTGATCCAGTAATCCAGTAGCCGTGCCTAGAGTATGGCAGTGAAGTCTTTCATCCCCATTCGACAAAAATACATTTTCAGTTTTTTCTCAGTCTAAAAGGCACCAAATTCAAAAATTTCACATTTCTACTACATTAATGACCCAGTTTAAATACAGATTCATCTTCTCAGTGCTGAAGTACCCCTTTAAAGGGATAGTTCACCCAAAAAGGAAAATTATCCTATAATTTACTCACCCTCAAGCCATCCTCGGTGTATATGACATTCTTCTTTCAGACGAATAAAATCAAGAGTTATATAAAAAAAAATTCCTGGCTCTTCCAAGCTTTATAATGGCAGTGAATTGGAGCCCAAAATTTGAAGCCTAAAAAAGTGCATCAGTCCACGGCACCTGGGGGTTAATAAAGGCCTTCTGAAGTGAATCGATGGGTTTTTTTCTAAGAAAAATATCCATATCAGCGCGTTATAAAGTAAAATATCTAGCTTAACCTCTTTAACCTCCCAGAGCCGTGTGGAGTACGATTATGATGGATGGAATTTACTTTTTGGGGCTTAATTTTGTGCTGTCATTATAAAGCTTTGAAGAGCCATTTTTTATATATATATATATATATATAACTCTGATTGTATTCGTCTGAAAGGAGAATGTCATATACACCGGGGATGGCTTGAGGGAGAGTAAATCATGGAATCATTTTTATTTTTGGGTAAACTATCAACACCTTTTACTGATTTTTAACTCTCATGAGATGTGTAATGTCCCAAGCTTCTCCCACATGTTTTGTAGAACATGGCTGATTCGTTCTTGGATGGATCCTTGCCTCTGGACAGCTTCGTCGACGACTACCAGAGCAAGAGGAAGCTGGCGCATCTGAGGCGTGTGAAGATCGATAAGCTACAGGAGTTGGTGCTGAAGGGTGTTCATCTTCCTCAGGGTTCCTCTAATGATCCTTCACAAGCTCAGGAGACCTCTAACTCCACCACACCTTTCCAAAGGCTAGCTAATGGTTCTCCGGCTCATGTAAGACCATCAGCCACGTCCAACCCCTACAACCTTCAGAGCTTCGGTGCTCCTCTGCCAAGCATGGTGCCATCATATTCATGTCCATACCCTCAAGGACCCAGCACTGGTCTTCCTCCGCAGGCAGGTTTTATAATGAATTAGAATGTGAAACGCCATTTTCGCCCCCTTTTTCTTTAGATGCACTTTGATCTTAAACAGGCGTGGGCTTCAGACCCATTTGCGGGTCCACACAGAATCTGTGCCCACAGAACATTCTCTGCCAGTTGTATGTATTAAATATTTAGGCAGGTGTAATTATCTCTAACCTCAGCTCCATTTAACACATTTGACCACATTTAAATCCAGTCCACAGAATGTTGTCTCTTTCCCTCCATAATTAGCACAGACAATGCAGATAACTCTGCAGATTTTGTGTGGACCTACCTGTTGGTTAACAATATATTAAGGGGATAGTTCACCTAAAAATTTAAATTCTGTCATAATTTACTCACCCTCAAGTCCAAACCTGTATGGGTTTCATATGACGAACAGAATCAAACAGAATATCATTTTTTTAAAATATTGGTAACCATCCATAGTATTTTTTCCTACTGTGGAAGTCAATGGCTACTGTCAACCATTTGATTACCAACATTCTCCAAAATATCATCTTTTGTGTTCAACAGAAGAAACCCATACAGGTTTGGACTTTTTTGATTGAACTATCCCTTTAATATCAGTTTGTTTGCAGAACATTGAATGCTGTAAGATGCATTCAGAATCAAACGTTTTCCTCAGAAACGTAATGTAGACGACTTAATACCAATGGGGGTATTGCATTTCTCATGCATTTCTCTCTATTTTGACTGAAAATGATATCGAAATGAATTTGGTTCTCAAAAACAGGCAGAAAAAAGATTCTTATGCACATTAAGACAATTGTACTGTGAGCAAACCTTCCTATCGTCACTGTAACGATAATGAGAATGGCATTTCGGATTTCTGGGTTAACACTGACCAAAGATGCACTCCACCTGTTCCATGAGCGCTCCGTTAAGTGGTTTGGAATATAGGTTTGTTGGACTTAACCTTTCATTTTTGTTTTCATTTAAACATTAAATGTTTAAATACTTCTGTGGCATTAACAGACCAGCCTGACTGTAAGTCTGCTATAGAAAGACTTTCTCGGTGTTAATCAGACTTTAGTAAACAGTTTAATTATCCTAAACTGAATCAAACTATCCTGAAACAGCTACCATATTAAATAGAAGAATATATTATTAAAATAATTAGAACACTGTTTACAACATTTCCGATATGTAAAGTGATCTATTTTGGCACTGTATTTCTGATGAAATCTGTCTTTGCAGAAAAGTGCAGGTACTTTGACGTAAAAATTGTCATGCTGGGTTGTGACAATTCTTGCGCATGTTTTATATGAAGGATGTTATTATGCAAGTCTGTAACGTTAGAGAGTAAAGTCACTTATCCTGATGTAAGTACAGGTAAAAGAAATCAAAATGTGCCTTGCAACAGAACAAACAAGTGACGATTAATGAAGAAAGCATTTAATCACACCGTCGCTGTGCTTTGATAAATCTTCGAAGCCATCTACAACTTTCTGTTTCTGAAGACAATTAATGGTGCGAACCCTTTTGAACTGTTTTATCAATAGTGTGGTAACCTGTAACACTCCTTATGTAAAGTACTGTACATTGTAGCTGTTTGGATTAGTGGTTATTGGTGACTCGATTTTTTTTATGCTGATTAATAAACCTAAAAGGCTAACAAGAGTCAAATGTCAACATTTATTGCTATGTTCAGAACATTAAGAGTAAAATCACATTTAGTCTTCTCCCTCCTCGCCTTCTCCGTCGGGAGTGTCGACTCCCACCTCATCGTAATCTTTCTCGAGAGCGGCTAAATCTTCACGGGCCTCCGCAAACTCGCCCTCCTCCATGCCTTCTCCAACGTACCAGTGCACGAAGGCTCTCTTCGCGTACATTAGATCAAACTTGTGATCCAGACGGGCCCAGGCCTCGGCGATGGCTGTGGTGTTGCTCAACATACAGACTGCCCTTTGAACTTTGGCCAGATCACCTCCTGGAACCACAGTTGGCGGCTGATAGTTGATACCAACCTGATTATAGGCAAAAGAAAAGCAGTTTAAGGAACATATTGTTCTGCACCTAACAACATGCAAATATTTACAAGTTTGGGGTCTGTGAGATTTTTTTTTAAATGTTTTTGGAATGAGTCTCTTTTGCTCACCAAGGCTGCAACATTTTAATCAGACATGCAGTAAAAACTGCAATATTGTGGAATTATTACAAATTTAAAACGGAAAACACAAGTTCAGAAGAACAGAATTTATTTAAGATCTAAATAATTTTTAACAAAAATTCTTCACTTCACTGTCATTTTTGATGCGTCCTTTGCTGAATAAAAGTATTAATTTCTTTCAAAACAAAATTTTACTGAGCCCAAATTTTTGAGTCACATATACAGCACAAACTAGGTAGACTTTGTTTATTGGCAAAACAGAATTTGATGTTTTATTTATTTACATTTATTAGTTTATTCGTTTGACACACTGAACCTAACAAACTGCTGTGTATCATATTTTTTATCAGGCAAGTCTATGGAAGCCCTATGAATTGATAGTTTTAAACTGAATTTTACATAATGATTCAATAATATGCTAAAACATTGTTGCACTTGTAATTGTTACCCATATTGCTATTTGAAGAGTGTTAATTTTGTTTCCAGTGTACAATTTAATGTAGAATAAAGGCCAATTCACACTGCACCGCCAGACGCCGACCAATGTGGGCAATCACCAGATTACAGTAGATCATTTCTCAGACTTTCCCCAATCCAACAAACTGAGAATGAACATTGAAACCAGCGCCAGAGCCAACAGACGCAGACGCGTAACACACTGATGAAGTGTCTGTTGCCGTTGGCCGGCGTCTGTCGGTGCAGTGTGACTTGCCCCCTTAAAGAACCAGACTGACCTTGAACCCTGTGGGACACCAGTCTACAAACTGAATGGTCCTCTTGGTCTTTATGGTCCCAATGGCAGAATTGACATCCTTTGGAACCACGTCTCCACGGTACAGCATACAGCAAGCCATGTACTTCCCGTGCCGGGGGTCACACTTCACCATCTGATTGGCCGGCTCAAAGCAAGCGTTGGTGATTTCCATGACGGACAGTTGCTCGTGGTATGCCTTTTCGGCGGAGATCACCGGGGCGTACGTGACCAGGGGAAAGTGTATGCGAGGGTACGGCACCAGGTTGGTTTGGAACTCTGTCAGGTCAACGTTGAGAGCTCCGTCGAAGCGCAGGGAGGCAGTGATCGACGACACGATCTGGCTGATGAGCCGGTTGAGGTTTGTGTATGTAGGGCGCTCTATGTCCAGGTTACGGCGGCAGATGTCATAGATGGCCTCGTTGTCCACCATGAAAGCGCAGTCTGAGTGCTCGAGGGTGGTGTGTGTGGTGAGGATGGAATTGTAGGGCTCTACCACTGCGGTGGAAACCTCAAGAAAAATTGCAGAAAACAGTTTGTTGAATGCGTTACACCAATTTTTTAACGCAATATTCTGGTGACATGGTAGGCTTATCTAGTGTTTCCCACAGGATTCTGTGACACTGGTGGGTGGACCTCGGGCCCTCTAATAGGGGTCGGTGACATGCCCCCCGTAATTTTGTACATTTTAAAGATATATGATGGACTTCTCCAATCATTTAGGCTGCGTTTAACACTGGCACAAAAAAACAGTTTTTTTTACTCACATCTGCCAGATTGCAAATGTAAATACAAAAATCCACAAGAGATCTGATCTTTCTCGCATCTGATCTACATACCCGATCTCTGGACATCCAACCTACGTCCAAACACGAATATTTACAGATTCCCCTTTGAATTCCATGCCACCGCAAGACAAGGACGTTGGCGACACGTTTGCCCACAAAGCTAGCTTTTTAATGTTGTATTATGAAACAGTATGCTTGTATGCGCTCGCTCTCGTATCTTTTTTATTGCGGTGGAAACCTTATGGAAAGAAGTTGCGTACGTGCACAGACATTCAGGAGCTGGTTTTCAACCTTTGCCCTGTGAGTTTCATAAATAAAACCGCTTCACTACTGATCATATTTCAAAGGAATGAGGTGATAACTTTGCTGTAATTACACCAACAAGCTTCACTATTGAGAAAATGACCATTATTTAAAGCCATTCAAAACCAACCATGTGCATAGTAAAGTGACCACCGAGTCATTTTGGGCGGGAGGATACCAGTCATGTCTAAGGTGAATGTAAACAGGTCGGCCAAAAAATCGGATCTGTGCATTAAGACTTGCAGTGTAAACGCAGCCTCAGTCCTTGCATTCAGTTCTGCTGACAGTTTGAGCCAAGTAGCCACCCAATTTTTTTTCTTTATCAAAAACCCATTTCACTCATATGTACGTCACAATATATAAGAACAGATCTGACACTACTACAGTTTCGTTGCGACTTTAAAGTGAAACAAACTGAATAAAAATATGACACCTGAGGCGCAGGGTAAATGGCAAACTCAAGCTTGGCTTTCTTGCCGTAGTCAACAGACAACCTCTCCATCAACAATGATGCAAAACCCGATCCAGTTCCACCGCCAAAGCTGTGGAAGATGAGGAATCCCTGTAGTCCAGTGCACTGATCGCTCTAAAAACAAAGGCACAAACTAGTCATTTATCTATAAAAAAGCAATTGTTACAAAAGCAGTATAACTAAACAGAAAAATGTCTTACCAGTTTGCGTACGCGGTCAAGTACCAGGTCTACGATTTCCTTGCCAATGGTGTAATGGCCTCTGGCGTAATTGTTGGCGGCGTCCTCCTTCCCAGTTATCAACTGCTCTGGGTGAAACAGCTGTCTGTATGTTCCAGTTCGAACCTCATCTGAATGGGAAAAAAAGTGGGCAAGAAATTATTTATTTTCTTAATGCATATTACTGGTCCATTAAATTGTATGTGTATGTATGTATATATATATATATATATATATATATATATATATATATAAAGGGATAGTTTACCTAAAAATGAAGTGGAAAATGTCATTATTATTTTTTGTATTTAATTAACTGTGATTTGTATTGTACTTCTAGAAGCTCTGTAGCACTTTAAGATTGCCGAAATGTAAAGTGCATTACAAATAAAATTCATTATTATTATTATTATTATTTACTCACAGTCAAGTTCCAAGCCAGTAAGAATTTCATTCTTCTGCTGAGCACACAAGATATTTTGAGGAATATGGGTAACCAAACAGTTGATGGACCACAATGGGTACATTCTTCCAAATGTTCTTTTGTTCAGCAGAAGAATTAAATTCATCCGGGTTTGGAACAACTTCAGGGAGAGTAAATTATAACAGAATCTTCATTTTTGGGTAAACTATCCCTTGACCATACAATCAACTTTTGAATTTTCATTGAATATGTGTTTTTTGTTATAAATGATTTATTCGTGCACATCATAATATTTTTGAAAATCCATGTGCCCTTGCAAAATAACTTGTAATTGCAAAACACATAAACATTGCTTAAAAATAAACTAAAATTTAAATGTAAACAGAAAATATAAAAATAAAAGCTAATTCCAAATTTTAATAACCATATTAGTACATAAATAATATTAAAATAACACTGGGATTAGGAGTGCCCTATAATTGACAGGTTTGTGAAAGGGAGGGGTTGAACAAACCCTCTGTCAAAATACCATTATTTTTACTACAAAACTGATGATACTTGATATTAGCCAGCACAAAGCAAAATAATAAAAACTACTTTTACGCTACTGTATTATGATTTACAGTAACTAACTGTAGAAAGTTATGGTATTTTGACTTTTTTGGCAAATCTATAAAGGCAGTTGTAGCGTAAATGCATCCTGACCAACGACTGTAGGTTCGAGGTCTACGAACACGGCTCTGGGAACGTGTTTCCCGGCGCCGGTCTCGCTGAAGAAGGTGTTGAACGATTGATCTCCGCCTGAGGTGGTCTGGTCGCTGGGCATGTGTCCGTCCGCCTGTATCCCGTGCTCGAGACAGTACAGCTCCCAGCACGCGTTACCGATCTGGACTCCCGCCTGACCCACATGAATGGAGATACACTCGCGCTGAAGGAAAACATTCAATCCAATGAATTACACTTAGCAACGTCAAAAAGTGTCTTATATTTAATTTTACCATTAAGCATCATATTATTGATAATGTAAAGCTTATAAATCTGAAAAGAAGAATGACCGTTGGTCGGATAACGGCTTAACTTTTCCCGAATACGTTCAAATTAACTTACCATTTTACAGGAATATTTTAAAGAGGTTTAATGTAAATGCGATGTAGATACGAAAGTCTTCGTGTGTATATAGTAGAAAGAAAATGTATAATTTCAGTTTATATGCTGTTCTGATTGGGATACGTAAAAAACAACGTCTGCCGATATTGTTTTTTGAAATGAATATGCAGGCTTTTATATATCATTGAAATCTGACCCCGCCCACCTTCTCGGTTATTGGCTTACTTCTGAAAACAATTATAATATAAACGTCAATCACTTGATGTACGATTATTATTGGACCACACCTCAAATATTTAAATATAAGCATAGTATAACGGGAATTTACGTTATGAAAAAGCATTTTAAATCTAAATAATAATATATATTTTTTCTCAGTCTTGCTTAGTCATACAGTCTTTGTTTGATGATCACAGTCCAGTTCTCTTGTAATTCTGAAAAGACAATGGCCTACATTCACAGACCCTGTTTTTGCCAGTACTCCAAATAGACATATGTTTAAAAATAACTAGTATTAAAACACATTAAATAAGGGTTTTTGATAATATTCTATTTTATGGGATATGTAATTAAATATATTATTCAAAGAGGGAAATTAATTTTCAGTTTGAAAAAGCAGTCTATCTATGGCAAGCCGTTTTAACATTTAATCCTTTAAGCGTAGTATCTATTTTAATGTTTCGAGTACTTTTTTTAGATACTAGAATCTATTCTATTAAGTGCTAGTACTTATACTAGTGTTTATTCTTCAGGTATAGTGTCTATTCTTTAGGTACTAGTACCTTTTTAAAAGATACTAGTAGACTAGTTATTCATTAGATACTAGTTCTTGTTTTTTTAGATACTGGTACTCATTCATTAGTGCCTGTTAAATAGACACAAGTACTTATTCCTTAGCTACTAGTGCCTATTAAATTGATACTAGTACTTATTAAAGGGTTAGTTCACCCAAAAATGAAAATTCTGTCATTAATTACTTACCCTCATGTCGTTCGACACCGTAAGACTCATTTCATCTTCAGAACACAAATTAACTGAGACGCGGCTGCACGCCCTGCCAGTTTAAAATGATGTTGAGAGCGCACAGAAACCAGCTGTCACAGCCCGTGTACTAAATCTTAAGCGTCTTGTTGCATTTATTTTAAAGTGTCAAATACACACAAGTTTCAGATAAACAGGTAGTTTTGTCTTAAGTGAATGTAAACATCTGCATTACTAGCCTAATATAAGAATCAGTCCAGTACGTCATACAGTACCTAAAGGATATGCAGTGTTATTTTTTCATGCGATTATTACATTTCTTACTTGAATGCTGCTTTTAGGCATACTTTAACTGGAAAATTCAAAGCATTTTATTTAATTTGCATCTTTCTTTTATTATTTTATTGTATTGTCTAGGAAAACAATTAAAAAATAAATGTTATTGACAAAGGTGGATGTGATAGCTAGTGCAAGAACATGTAGTATTGCAAAGATATATATATTTTTGTGTAAAAAGATAAACAACTTAATTCAACAGCGTTTGTCGCAATGTAATAAAATAAATCTTTACAAACAAATATCTTGGTTACTGAGGAACAAACAATGTAAGTGAATGGGATCAAATGTTGAAGGCTGTATGGATCAGCGACAGCCATCAAACACTGAACTGGACTAGATCCAAAAAGCAACAGTCTGAACACAAAGGGGTCTGAGACCACATTCTTACTAAAGTGGACCAAAAAGGTGTCTGAGTCCTCTTTCAGGGACAGGGACGGTGTGGAAGTAAAGAGAACTGGGTCCTTTTCCACTTGGTTCACCTCTTGGTTCACTTAAAGGAGTGTGGTTCTTTTAAAGAGGACCCAAGTGTGAAAACACCCTTAATAGAATACTAGTCGGCCTATCTAAAAAATAAGGAGCTTGGTTTATTTATATATACTAGTTCGTTTTAAGGGTTAAATGCTAACCCGGCTTGCCATAGTCTGTCTGTTGAATCTACTATTGTGATTGCAGAGCATATTAAAGATTTGTTTCCATGGATTGTTTTAAGAGTGACACTGCATCTTTCATTCATTATCCTAGTACCTTAGCGACGCGTGTGTGTCTTTTCTTCAGCACGCGCGTCTCTCGTGACCGGGGCGGGTATAAATAGCGGGTGCATGAGCGCGAGAACTCAATGCACGAGCGTGTTTGATGCTGACAGTATGAGCGGACGAGTAGGAGACCTCAGTCCCAAACAAACTGAGGCTTTAGCACAGGCAAGTAAATGCACAAAATCTATTCACTTTCACATGTTTATTCCTGTATTTCAAAAGATGTTCACTAAGTATTTTGAGTTTTAGTCATTTAGTTTCCTTTAAAACACACCAGTTTGAATAGCCTATAATATATACACTAGCCTTCCGTTCAAAGGGTTGGGTCTAGTCATATTTTTTTAAACGAAATTCATAATTTAATGCAGCAAGGACGCATTACATTTATTGAATTAAAGTGACAGTAAATATATTTATATGGATTAAAATTATTGAATTAAAGTGACAGTAAAGTCATTTATAGGCTATGATTACAAAAGATTTCTGTCAAATAAATGCTGTTCTTTTGAAAACATGTTTCATTCACACAAATATTAAGCAGCACAATTGTTTCAACATTGAGTATAATAAATATTTTTTGAGCAGCAAATCATCTCTTAAAATGATTTCTGAAGGATAATGTGACACTGATTACTACAATATTATAATAATGTAATGATATAGTAATGATATTTACTGTTTCACTGGATCAAATAAATGTAACCTTGCGAGACTTCAAAAACATTACAAATCTTACCGACCCCAAACTTTTGAATGTAGTGTATGATTATATTCCAATCTTCAGAGTCAGCCCTGTTAAAGAAATGCTGTTATATTTAAATGTCATTTGTTTGGTCAGTTTCGGGAGAAAATTGCAGATGTATTCGATCAACTGTCCAATCAAACTGACCATTACCTTCTCCGGTGGCTCCGAGGTGAGGACGGATTTTTTTTAATCATGATTCAATAACACAAACATCAGCGTTGGCAAACATGGTTCTCGTAACATGGGAGTTTGATTTCAGGTTAACTTTTATTTGAATATTGAATCTCTGACGTGGTCATATCGGATGACCTTATGACCTGTGTGTTGACTATCTGAATGCCAGATCTACAATAATCATCAGGAAACACTTGTGATTATATGGAGGACAATATATATGCAAGTACTCTTCCATGAAAAAAAAATAGAGTTATTTCTGAGATTTATTTAGTTTTTCTTTACTGATTGCTTTATCTTAACCAGGTTTATCTAGAAATCAATATTTTCTGTTGAGATAGAACATCCCAAAACCATCTGCTGACTTTACTTTTTGAGAGGGAAGTTCAAGGCGACATTCTTGTGAATGTAATATGTGTCAATATTTATCTATGATTTTTGACCGTTGCAGAATTATTTGCACTCAACCTTTGCACTACATTATTGTATAATATACAGTCCTCGTCTGCATTTATCCTTTAAAGGGATAGTTCACCAAAAAAAGAAAATTAGCCCATGGTTTACTCAACCTCAAGTCATCCTAGGTGTATTTGAGATTCTTCGTATATTAAAAAAATGTCCTGGCTCGTCCAAGCTTTATAATGGCCATTATAAATTTGAAGCCCAAAAAAGTGCATCCATCCATTAAAAAAGTATGTGGGTTCTGGGGGGTTAATAAAGGCCTTCTGAAGTGAATCAATGTTTGTGTAAGAAAAATATCCATATTTAAAACTTTATAAAGTAAAAATATCTAGTTTCCTGCGGACCGCCTTCCACATTTAACGCAGAAAGTGTAACACCTCTCACAGTTCAAAACGCTTACGTCTGACGTCATCATCACGCCAGTTGAATACAGAAGTTGGTCTGACAGGAGCTAGATATTTACATTATAACGTGCTAAATATGGATATGTTTCTTACAAAAACCCAACCATTCAGAAGGCCTTTATTAACCCCCCGGAGCCATGTGGAGTACATTTATATTGGATGGATACACTTTTTTGGAGCTGCCATTCACTGCCATTATAAAGCTTAGAAGAGTCAGGGCAGTTTTTAATATAACTCAGATTTTATTCGTCTGATCAAAGAATGTCATATACACCTAGGAAGACTTGAGGGTGAGTAAATCATGGGGTAATTAAAATTTTTGGGTGAACTATCCCTTTAACTGTGATTTATATAGAAAAAGGGCAGCATAGTAGTCTGGCATGTACTTTAATTCTCTCTCTCTTTCTCTCTTGTATTTTGCTTACAACGTAAATAACAAAGAATCGAGACTGTAGATTGATGCAGTTTACCTAGATTTGAATGTTTGGTCTCATATCTTGTTTGCAGCTAGAAGCTTCAATGTCCCAAAGGCAGAGGCAATGCTTAGAAAGGTAAAATCACATCTTACATTAACTTACAACCACTTTAAACACCTGAATTACAGAAACTTATATTGGTCAACAGTTTGGGGTTAGGTTTTTTTTTGTTTGTTTTTTAAATAAATTATTGCATTTTATTTAGCAAGTATGAACTAAATTGGCCAAAAGTGTCAATAAAGACATTTTATAATGTTACAAAAAATGTATATTTCCAATAAATGCTTTTCTGTTCATTTTCAACATTGATAATAATGAAAAATTGATAACACTTTACAATAAGATTTGATTAGTTAACGTTAAATTATGTTAGTTAAATATGAACTAAGAATTAACTGCACCTCTACAGCATTTATTATTCTTTGTTAATTTCCACATTAATTAACTTTTAACAAAGATTAAAGGTACACTATGCAACTTTTCCGTCCACTAGAGGTCACCTATTCAAAACAAAGGCGCAGTTTGATGACGTCAAGTTTGAGTGCAGAATCTTGGGAAAAGAATCGGGATAAGACTCGGGCAGAAATCATGTTCATGGATGCGATTATTAACATTACTGTAGTATGAAGCAGAGCAGGGGCGAGTGTTGTGGGAGCTGAGCAAGGCCGCTGGAGAGATTGTTACGCAAAACGCACGGCTCGCAAGCAACGGGACTTTTATTATGACAGGACACAGTCGCCTGCGCAATCTCCGCTTTTCCGGTCATGAGTATGAGGTAACGCAGCTCTGTTTATTATATTATATATATTTAAGTGTGTTTAAAATGATGTTATGACGTTACTCTGTGTGTTCGATGCGCGCTGCTGTGACACTTGTTCACACTGCAGTGAGAGTAAAGCTTTTCTGCAAAATAAAACGAGGGTAACGCAGATATGACTCAATTGACAGGCGACTCCCTCACACGCTATGCTCAAACGTCCCGGTTCATTGGTAAAAATTGCTTTTTTTTTTTTTTTTTTACAATTTACAAATAGTTGGAAACATTTTGGATATTGTAAGAACTCAACTGAACAAAATATATAACACTAGCCTGGTGGTTTTTGGATATTTGACTGCAAAAATCCTACATAGTGTACCTTTAAGAAATACTGTAACAAATGCATTGCTCATGGTCATTTCATTTTAGTTAATACATTAACTAATGTTAACAATTGAGACCTTATTGAAAGTGTTACCAAAAAATGCAGCAAATCAGCATATTAAAATGATTTCTGAAGGATCATGTGACACTGAAGACTGCTGTTAAAAAGTCAGCTTTGTCATTACAGGAATAAATGAAACTTGAAAATATATTCAAACAGTAAACAGTTCTTAACTCTATATCACTTAGGAAATAGATATTTTTCACAATATAAGAGTAAGTTTCTGTAATACAGCCCCTGGACACTTTGAAAAATACATTGAATAAAATAATTAAACCCCACAGTATTATATAAAGTTTTTCTCACTTGGCTTTGGCTTGCATAAATCACTGTGTATTTCAGCATCTGGAGTTTCGAAAGCATATGAAAGTAGACACGATCATTGACAACTGGAGGCCACCTGAGGTATATCAGTACAGTACAACTCATATATTTGCCATAAGCTTTGAATGAAAAATGCCGGGCTAACACACACATATTGTTCTCTGTCCAGGTCATCGAGCGCTATGTGGCAGGCGGAATGTGTGGCTATGATCGTGAAGGAAGTCCCATCTGGTACGATATCATTGGCCCTCTTGATCCAAAAGGCCTTTTACTGTCGGCTAGCAAACAAGACTGCCTTAGGACCAAAGTCAGAGATGCTGAACTTCTACGACAAGAGTGTGAGAAGCAGTCTAAAAAGGTACCTTCTGTCAAACATGCTGTCAAATACATACCAGATTACTTATATTTTTGTCTGATTTTCCGGTACAAATATCTTAACATTCTTAAATCTTGATACATTTACTTGAGAAATAAAGACAAAAATATCTGCCAATGGGCCAGAAAAATAAACTTTATATAGAGGGTATGCATTGACGTCACTTTCCCGCCGGAACACGGACTGAGTGGCAGAAGAGCTGCTGCATGACTGGAGTTAATAGGGGAAACTGAGAAAACGCGAGTAAAACAAACGATTTTCAGTTTAAATTGAAGGTTGGACTCAGTATAAGTGTTCCTTACAACTTACCAAAGATCCAGTGATCCATGGATATTGACATGCAACCAGGAATCGATGCCGGGGAAATACATAAAAGAAAATTTGCCAGTGAACGCTTTATATAAATATATAAATAAAAAAATAGATGACTTTATCAATGTTATATACAGTCCCTGACAAAAGTCGTGTCGCTATTTTGTAGAAACACCTGCTATTAACCTGATTTTTAATTCATCAATTGGTGTTAGAAATAGCTCATATGAAAAGCTAAAACCCTCCCAAATGATGTTTAATGCACTGAAATAAATCAGTTTCACTGAAAAAAGATTTATAAATTAATCAAGACAGAAAGTTCAAATTTTGGCAAGACAAAAGTTTTGTCGCCTATACAGAAATTGAACACATTTACTGCAAATACAAAAATATGTCAGCAAATTAAGTAGTGGTGCTGTGAGATCCAAATTTAATATCTTGTATGACTTCCATGAGCTCAAAGGACTGCATCCATGCGGTTTGGCAAGGACTCGTACAATTTATTGATGAAGTCATCAGGAATAGCAAAGAAAGCAGTCTTGCATGCCTCCCAGAGTTCATCAATATTCTTTGGTTTCGTCTTCCATGCTTCCTCTTTCATCCTACCCCATATGCTCAATGATGTTCATGTGTGGTGACTGGGCCCAATCCTGGAGCATCTTGATCTTCTTCGCCTTGAGGAACTTTGATGTGGAGATGGAAGAATGTGATGGAGCACCATCCTGCTGCAGAATTTGGCCTCTTTTATGGTTGGGAATATAAGAGGTAGCTAAAATGTCTTGGTATTTTAGACTATTGAAGTTGCCTTCCACCCTGCAGATCTCTCGCACACCCCCATACTGGATGTAACCCCAGACCATGATTTTCCCCCACCAAACTTTATTGTTTTCTGGGTGAATCTCGGATCCATGCGGGCTCCAGTAGTTCTCCTGCAATATTTGCGGCAACTGTGGTGTAATTCAACAGAAGATTCATCTGAAAAATCCTTCTGCCACTTTTCCAGCTTCCATCCTTTTAGCAGGCTGTGGGCTTTGGCAAATGCCACATGTTTTTTCAATTGTCTTTTGTTTAGTGCTGGCTTCTGGGCACTGATTCGACCATGGAGGCCATTTCGAGACAGAATCCGACAAACTGTTCTGGTTGACACAGGGACTTCAGGTGACCAGGTCTCATGGAGCTCTGCTGCAGTGGAAAATGGGCTGGCCTTGGATTTGAGCCAACAAACGGTCCTCTCGAGCAGTTGTCTTGCGGGGTCTGCCTGACCTGGGTTTGTCATAAACGTCTCCAGTCTCTTCAAATCTTTTTGTTATCCTCTGTACTTGACGCTGAGACACTTTGAAGGTGTCTGCCACATCAGCAGAGGATCTGGTCTTCAGCCTCTTGATAATCAAAACTTTAGTCTCAGGGTGAATCTTAGGCATGTTTGCAGAGGTCTAGTTGCAGTTGATGTGAAGGTCTAGTGCACTGGGGTTCTTTTTATACACACCTGAGATCTAATTGATCCATTATTAGTCACAGGTGAAGCTCATATGACAAGACGACAACACTTATGTCTTTGCAAAAATTCACTCAATGGGCTTTACCAAGCTGTGAATATTAGAATATTTTTTGACAGTTTCATTTTGCACTGAAACATTATAACAAAAGCTGTTGGGATTAAAATGAGCCATTTCTTGTAAAAAAATCTTGATAAGAAATATATTTCAGCGGCACTTTAGTTCAATTTGTACACAAGCGACAAGACTTTTGTCAGGGACTGTATATTGTCATATCGTCCAGCCCTAAAACTTGTAGGTTTTTTTGTCAGTGTTTATTTAAAAACATCCAGTTATGCAGAATATAAGATGGTTAATATTTAATTGAGGAGTTGTCAGTACAATATATAACAATATAATCCACGTTTCGGTGCCTGTAGTCCAGTTGTTTCTGTGAATTGCAGTGATCCATTTGTTTCTCTGTTCTGTAGCTTTCTGCAGTCTGTTAAAATATACCTCAGATTTCTTGTCAAATCTCTTTATACAGTCAACCTCAAAGCTGAACACCAATGCTGCCGCTCAGTCTTTTTGCCACTCAGTGGGCGTAACCACAGTCACTCCAGCCGGCCGTGACGTCACGTGAATACCCTCTATAATTATTTTTCTTACCCCATTGGCAGATTTTCTTTTTCACGTTTCAAGCATACATTTTAATAAATTTTTCAGAAAGCATGACTTAATATCTGTAATTTTGCTTCTCTAGTAAATCTATCTTGGTTTAAAGAATGTTTAGATATTTTTACTGAAAAAGAAGACAAAATCAGAGTAAGAAAATACTTGGATTTTGACTTTATTCTGATGTCAAATATTTTATACATTTTTATTCATTTGCTGCAGTGTTGCTGTTCGTAATAGTTGACAGTTGTTTTTGTGTGATTTTATTCCTCAGCTTGGCAAACACATTGAATCAATCACCATCATTTATGACTGTGAAGGGCTTGGCATGAAACATCTCTGGAAGCCTGTTGTTGAGATGTACGGTGAGGTAGGAGCATCATGCTTTCAGTAGAGCTTGTCTGAGATCATAGTGAACCTTATTGAGTGCACTCATTTAGTCCCACAATGCACTGCAATAATGAGTGAACAGCTGAATATGTTTACTTGTTTTCATTCGTTTCCTTCAAGTGAACTGTATTAGTTTACTAAAGTAGGGAATAGTGATTGAGTGTATAGGGGACGATTTCGGATTCAAATTTAGTGTGGCTTGTTGAACACTTCATGCACTCCACTGTCACAACGTTAAAGGGATAGTTCACCCAAAAATGTTGTCATCATTCACTCACTCTCAAGTTGTTCCAAACCTGTCTGGTTGAATTTCTTTCTTCTGTTGAACACAAAAGAAGATATTTTAAAGAATGGTTGTAATCAAACAGTTGACGGTAGCTGTTGACTTCCGTAGTAGGAAAAAAAAAAACATTGTGTTCAACAGAAGAAAAACTACTTGTGAGTGAGTAAATGATTTTAAGTAAATTTTCATTTTTGGATGAACTATCCCTTTAATTACATAGCTGAGGAGGAAGGGCTTTGGTGTGTGTACACTTGAATCCATCTTGTGTTATTTACTGGTCTAATAAAGTGGCAGAAAGGCAAATAAATGTATCAGAAATTATTATTGTAATAATTTGTTACACATGCCTCACAGTGTTAAATAATAAATCTTCCCTTACTAAGATCAATCTTAACATGTTAAAGGGATAGTTCACCCAAAAATGAAAATTTGATGTTTATCTGCTGACCCACAGGGCATCCAAGATGTAGGTGTGTTTGTTTCTTCAGTAGAACACAAATTAAGATTTTTAACTCCAACCGTTGCTCGTATAATGCATGTCAACGGGGTCTATTTCTATGAGAGCCACTATGAGAGTAAAAACACACAGATATATTAATCCATATTAAACTCTGTGGCTCGTGGCGACCATTATTTGAGTTATTTTTTTACCTTATATCAGACGAACCTCATCTAGGATTCCCAATGCATACTTCCACCAGAGAAGGTCAAAACAGCGGCGCGATCATAGATATATATTTACATAGATTCATTCCTCATTCGACTGATCTGTGCAATCCATGCAGGCACTAATGAGGCATATATATATATATATATATATATATATATATATATATATATATATATATATATATATATATATATATATATATATATTATATATTTATATTTATATATATGATCGCGCCACTGTTTTGACCTTCTCCGGTGGAAGTATGCATTGGGAATCCTAGATGAGGTTCGTCTGATATAAGGTAAAAAAAAAAAAACTAAAATACTGATCGGTTTCTCGTAGAAACCGATCGTTTCATGTTTTAAGACATCAATGTGTCGCCACGAGCCACAGGGTTTAATATGGATTAATATATTAATATGTGTGTTTTTACTCTCATAGTGGCTCTCATAGAAATAGACCCTGTTGACATGCATAATACCAGCAACGGTTGAGGTTAAAAATCTTAATTTGTGTTCTACTGAAGAAACAAACACACCTACATCTTGGATGCCCTGGGGGTAAGCAGATAAACATCAAATTTTCATTTTTGGGTGAACTATCCCTTTAATAATGTTTCCACGCTTGTTGTCAAGCTAAACCTGTTGTGATTATTATTTCATGTCTTCATTGCAGATTCTGACTATGTATGAGGAGAACTATCCTGAGAGCCTAAAAAAGGTGCTTTTAATCAAAGGTGAGTCATTGTTGCACCATTAAATCACGTCACTGTGACGCTGTTTATCAATAAACAGTTCTGAAATTCTTCTTTCTACAGCCCCTAAACTCTTCCCTATTGCATACAACTTGGTCAAACACTTCTTGCGTGAGGAAACAAGGCAGAAGATTGCTGTGCTGGGTTGTAAGTTGTCTAACTAGTACTGTTTGTTAAGGCAAACATCATGATTATATGGTTGCGACAGCATGAATATCACCTCACCAATGGGAATTTCTCTTTTGATCTCCACCTTCCAGCCAACTGGAAAGAGGTGTTGAGGAACTATGTGGATGAAGATCAGTTACCTGCGGTTTATGGAGGCTCCATGACGGATCCTGATGGAAACCCTCTCTGCAAGACCATGGTGAGATTTACTAGGATGCATTAAATTGGCCAAAAGTAACAGTAAATAATGTTACAAAATATTTCATTTCAAGTTAATGCTGTTCTTTATTTCAACATTGATCACAAGAAATGTTTCTTGAGCAAATCATCATATTTTAATGATTTCTGAAGGATCATGTGACTCTGAAGACTGGAGTAATGATGCTGAAAATTCAGTTTTGATCACAGGAATACATTACATTTTTAAATATATTCAAATAGAAAATCATAATATTACTGTTTCACTATATTTTTGATTAAATAAATGCAGCCTTGATGAGCATAAGAGACTTCTTTCAAAAACATAAAAAATCTTGACTTTTGAATGGTAGTGTATACACCAATATTTCGTTGTCTTTTCTCATCTGACTCTTCCTCCCAGTTACGTTATGGTGGTGTGGTGCCAAAGTCCTACTACGTACGGGACTCTATCAAAGTGCAGTATGACCAGTGCGTCACAGTTAGCCGTGGCTCTTCATACCAGCTAGATTATGAGGTGCTCTTTCCAAACTGCTTACTACGGTAAGTACCATTTTTCAGTGTAGTTATGCATCGCTGTATAGCAAAATATACTCTTAGGGCTGGTTCACACAAAACACAATTTTGCTTTGAAAACTTGAATGGGGATGGGGATTAGGGAAAACCTGCAAGGCCACAATTTTGACATTGATACCATGGGGAAAAACTGCCACATAGAAATGTTTAATATCATCTCATAATTTGGCAGCAGGTTTATTACGCTGCTGTCACCTTTAAGACCTGACGCACAGATCTAGTATACTGTTACACATGCATTTTCTTTCTCAACTGTTTATGTTCACTTAAAACATAACTGACTGTTAATGTGAATACTCACCAATAACAGCATTTTGACATTATTTTGTCTGTATTTGACTGTTTAAATGCAATTTAATACTGATATGCAGCTTTATGTGCGCACACTTTGGGTGTGAGCACAAAATCTGTGGGAATGAGTACAATTATGCGAAAAACCTGTAACAAAATTCATGCCCTGTAACCAACAATATGCATCCGGAGCAAATGAAACATGTGATTGAGGGGAGGCGGGTTTGCTGTAGGAGACATGAGAGAGTTAAGAAAAAAAAGTGCATGTGGTATCATGTTTCCAAAATAAGTATTGGAAGCATTTCAGATATTTCAGTATTCAATTATATTTTTGACAACAAAACATTGCACTTAGTTTGTTATTTCAGATGCCTTTTTAAAAGACTACAATTGAAACGTATATATTACCGTATTTCAAAAAAAAAAAATGAAAGCCACCAAAGTGGCTAGTACAGCGCCGCTGCTCCCACCACACGCATTATGCACAGCGTGCAGGGCACCAAGAGCAAAAGAGGGGCACCAAATCCCCACCCCTTTAATCCACCTCTCTTGAAAGTAACGAAGACGAAAAGGCTGCGTGGTGCTAGAGAAGAAGTGACCCAAACTATGAACTGTTCACTGAAATGTTCTATATATATATAAACCTAAAATGGTTCTTCTATGGCAGGGGTGACGAACTCCGGTCCTGGAGAGCCTCAGTCCTGCAGAGCTCCAACCCTGATAACTCGCCTGCCTGTAGCTTCCTAGTAACCCGTCAGACCTTGATTAGCTTGTTCAGGTGTGTTTGATAGCGTTGAAGCAAAACTATGCAGGACTGTGGCTTTCCAGGACCAACGGTTCTATGGCATCGCTGTGAACCCCCCTCCTTTTTATTTTTAAAAGTGTAGCACACAATATACTCCATACAGAGTATGCTGATATTCCATCCTGACCATGACCAGACCTTCTTTTGAGATTAAACTAGTAAAATACAAGTAGTCATCATTACTTTTTCTAAATCCAGATGGCAGTTTGCAAGCGAGGGGTCTGATATCGGTTTTGGACTTTACCTGAAGACAAAAGGGAATGAGACAAAGAAAGTGGAAGCCATGCAGGAAATACTGCCGACCGAACGTTACAATTCCCATCTAGTTCCAGAGGATGGATCCTACACCTGTGAAGAACCAGGCATCTGTATGTTTGTTTTGAATTTTCCGTCTTAGTTCTGGGTGATATTCCGAGCAACTGATAATAATAGCATGAATTTGCTGACAATTAATTTATGCTGACAACAATCTTTTTCTCTCTATAGATGTGGTTCGATTTGACAACACTTACAGCGTGATCCATTCAAAGAAGGTCAGCTTCACTGTGGATGTGCTTCTACCTGAGGGACACACAGGAAAACAGGCATAAAGTCCGACTGGAATGAGACTTTAAATCATAAATCCAGCATTAGACAAGATTACTCATGTCCTCACATCACTAATGCAATGTATGGACTTTGACCACAGGAAAGCAGAAGTACTACATTAGGGTTTTTAATTTAACTGTTTTTAGATAATTATCATTAAAGAGAATTATGAGATACGATAGAAGACAGTTCCTAAAAGATGTTGTATGAACTGATTCCAATATTTGAATTACAATTGTGTATGACAAATGGAAGCAGATATAGACTGATGGGGACTCTTCGGTCAGAGAACTTCCTTAATGTGAAATAACTATAATTATGGCTTTATGAGATTATCTCTCAATGAACACTGAATGGCATTAAATCATAAAACTTAACTCATGTCAACTCATTTAATGGTTAAATTCTACTATTATAGGACGATAGTAATCCTTGTCAAATGTAGTTATAGCAACCTCTTGTATAATCTTGAGTATATTTTAAATGTACACATGATTATGCACTAATCTGAGAATAAAACACACGATGTTGACTAGTCTGTGTTTATTTGTAACACTAGAGGACGCACTTTCATCACATTCTACCAGATTCGTCTGGATGAAATGATGGTCTGCTTTTACACGCATCCACAAACAACAAATCCACGTACATTACAGACCATTGTCGTTGATTCATTTACTTTTTATTACTGTAATACAAAAAAATATAGGCCTATTATTTAAATTATAGTACGTATACATAGCCAAAATGTTATTACTTCCATACTGACAAGCGTTACAGTAAAGGACCTTGAGGGGAAATGTGCTAAATTGTCATCTAAATACTACTATATTAATCTTCTTCATCCAAAATGTATCTTTTTTTCCACTATTTGATTGTGTGATGAAATTCACCAGGGGACACTAGGCTCGTGCCATTACATAACACCACCACGCGCTACAACACTGGCGCGAGCAAGAATAAATCAACACGGTAGAAGAAAACAACTAAATATATATAGTATATCATTTTTAATAGGAAACATGTTAGATTCTAACATTTATTTATACTTATCAACACAATTTATTATTTAGAAAAAAAATATTTCCTCATAGTGCCACAAGACGTTTATTGGTGCAAACGTAATATATTTTAAATAAGAACGCGCACGCATGTTTTCTCTAACGTAGATTTTTTTCCACTGTATTGAAAGTGGGCGTTGCGCAATTTTGCATTATGCAAATAAGGGGGCAGGGTCCGCGTGTAGCAGCGATGACGTGCCGTAAGGTCCAGCCTTGCTGAGAGAGCGCAACAAACATGGCGACAGAGCGGAGCGGCCAGGGGTGTCTTCTAACTTTCATCGTGTTCCTCTGGAGCTCTGTCGGCGGGCGAACGGAGACCTCGAGCCAGGGTTCCAGCAGTCAGATCCTGGGCATGCGGCTGGAGAGGAGCGACAAAGCGGCCAGCACGACGGAGGACGGGCTCATACAGGTAACGGAGGAGAGCCGCGTCCTGCTCCGGTTTTACGGGGTGCACCTGAGATCGGACGCAGCATCCCACATCAGGTTCACGGAGTATGTGGATACGGGGGACAGTGACACGTTGAACAGGACTTGTGAGGATTTCACCAAAGACATGAGCATCAGCAACTACATGAACGTGAGCAGTAAGGGTACATCGGGTCTGGTGAGTGTGTATGTAAAGCCAATGCGTAAAAGTGAACGAGAGAAGACCTACAGCCTATGTGTCAGGCAGGGTTTGGGAGATAAATGGGTCCATTTGCCTGATAATGATGGTAGATTGGTAGTCGTAGAGGAGAAAGGATCTCTTCTACCGCTTTGGTTCCAAGTCATCCTGGTGTCAAGCCTGCTGGCGTTGTCCGGCATGTTCAGTGGACTCAACCTGGGGCTCATGGCGTTGGATCCAATGGAGCTTCGCATTGTGCAAAGTTGTGGCACTAACAAGGAGAAGAAGTATGCACGAAAAATCGAACCCATTCGAAGCAAGGGCAACTATCTGCTTTGCTCTTTATTGTTGGGTAATGTGCTGGTCAACACAACTTTGACGATCCTACTCGATGATTTGATTGGGTCAGGGTTGGGAGCCGTGGTGGCATCTACAGTTGGCATTGTCATATTTGGTGAAATCGTGCCACAAGCGCTCTGCTCGCGCCACGGTTTGGCTGTAGGCGCCAACACCATCGTACTGACCAAATTCTTCATGCTACTGACCTTCCCGCTGTCATTCCCCATCAGTAAGCTCTTAGATTACGTCCTTGGGCAGGAAATCGGCACTGTCTACAACCGAGAGAAGTTGGTGGGGATGCTGAAGGTCACAGAGCCCTACAACGACCTGGTCAGAGAAGAGCTGAACATCATACAAGGCGCTCTGGAACTCAGAACCAAGACGGTCGAGGACGTGATGACGCCGCTGAGCAACTGCTTCATGATTCACATTGATGCCGTGCTCGACTTCAGCACCATGTCAGAAATCATGGAAAGTGGCTACACGCGGATACCTGTGTACGACAGCGAGCGCTCCAACATCGTGGACATCTTGTACGTCAAGGACCTGGCCTTTGTTGACCCGGATGACTGCACAACGCTTAAAACGGTCACCAAGTTCTACAACCACCCGGTGCATTTTGTCTTCCATGACACTAAGTTGGATTCCATGTTGGAGGAGTTTAAAAAAGGTCAGTGATTGTGTTTTATGTGTGTCCTCCTGAGTCTTGAAAGTTTGCACAGAATGTGCTGTGCTCACAGGATGCAAAGGCTCCATGCACAGTTGTTTTCACACTCCTATTGATTATGATGGGTGTTCAGACTCCCACTGAGAGCCAAATCAATAACCATATGCTCCCTGTATCGGCCTCAGATCAATATGAAGCTCTTCTGGAAATGGCCGAGGATCCCATGCTGCCAAAAGCACCTGTCACTCATTAAAAATACACATCATCATCCGGTCCACCACAGTTTATACACTCACTGTAATGTTTTACCACATTCATCTTCAAATTCAGGGCTGTAACCACCATAGAAATCTAGGGAGAAATATTCCCCTCAATATTCAGATTATTCTTAATGATTATCCATTGATTATGTTAAGTCCACAAGTTATTCAAGTGCATTTATTAATCTTAATGTTAATCTCAACATTTACTAAAGCATTTTTTATACTATCTGTTAACATTAATGCAGTGTGAACTAACATGAACAATTAACATTAACAAAAATTAACACATGCTGTAGAATAAAATCGGTAAGACTTTAGTGTCCAAATCGCACTATTAACTAGTTGCTTATTACATGCATATTACTATGATATTGTCTGTTTATTAGTACTTATAAAGCACATATTAATGCCTCATTCTGCATGACCATATTCTACCCAATACCTAAACTTAACAACTACCTTACTAACTATTAATAAGCAGTAATTAGGAGGTTATTGAGGCAAAAGTCATAGTTAATAGTTAGTTAATATTGTGAGAATTGGACCCTAATCTATAATGTGACCAAAAATATATTGCTCGTTGTTAGTTCATGCATTAACTAATGTTAATAAATGACTTTATTTTATATTGTTTTCAATATGTTTTATTCCTATATCTTAAGAGTCATGGGTTCAATTCCCTGGAAATGCATGATGGTAATTAAATTATTTATTTAACGTTATTGGCTTTAATTATGACAATTATGACAATTTCAAAATGCATGTGTGTGAAACACAAATTTGCCTCATATTGTGTTAGTTTAAAGCAACACGCCACTATTTTTGAAAAATCCAACTCCCTAAAGTTAAACAGTTTTAACGTTTTCGAATCCATTCAGCCGATCTCTGGCTCTGGCGGTAGCACTTTTAGCATAGCTTAGCATACATCATTGAATCTGATTAGACTGCTAGCATCTCACTTAAATACCAAAGAGTTTTGATATTAAACTTCACTTTCTGTAGTTACATTGTGTACTAAGACCTACAGAAAATGAAAAGTTGTGATTTTCTAGGGCGATATTGCTAGGAACTATACTCTCGTTCCTGTGTCATAATCCAGGAACTTTGCTGCCGTCCCACAGGTGCAGAAGGCATGATATTAGAATGATATTAAGCAGCGCCTGAAAATAGGCTAATTTCCGTGAACATAACCAACGTGACAACCTGCTTGCACAAGGAGCGTGCCTTGTAACCATGGAGACATTTCTGAGAGACGATTCAGAAGATATTTACTTTGGTGCAGATCCTGAACCGGATCTATTTGAACCGGAATACACTTTAGAATAAGTTGTCATGTTGGTTATGTTGCCTATTTTCAGGCGCTGCTTAATATCATTGCGTCGCTTCACCCATGGGACGGCAGCAAAGTTCCTTGATTATTACACAGGAATGAGAGTATAGTTCCTAGTCTTAGCCATATCGACCTAGAAAATCGCAACTTTTAATTTTAACTTAACTTTAAACTTAAATTTAACTTTTAACATAGTACACGGTGTAACTGTAGAAGAGTCAAGTTTTAAATAGGAGAAATATCTAAACTCAATATCTGAACTTAAGTGAGATGCTAGCAGTCTAATCCGATTCAATGATGTATGCTAAGCTATGTTAAAAGTGCTACCGCCAGACTCGGAGATCGGCTGAATGCATTCGAAAACGGTAAAACTCAACTGTTTATCTCTAGGGGAGTTGGAAAAAAAGCCTATTTTCAAAAATAGTGTTGTGTTCCTTTAAAGATATTTTGTGGGCGGTGTTCTGGAATGATTGGCAGTTTCAAGTTCCTCCCACTGTATTTTTCACACTGCAGCACTGCAGCGCTGTCACAGAAGGACACAACCCATGTGACATGCACTGTATTGTCCAAAACGTCTGCTCAGGACATTGCTTTTGCTGCATTTGATGACAGTTTTGCAGTAACTCTCTGCACCCTATTCAAATGTGTTTTGACTGTTGGTTTAAAATGAGCTCCACTGAGATATGAATGTATGTAAATAAGCTTATGAGTATGTAAATAAGTAAATGTCGGTGGTTTGCTGAATACAGATCCCTCAGGAGCCTTGGAGTATATCTCGGTGTGAAAATATTAGATCTTCTCTTAAACAGTCTAAAGCTTTCTGTAATATAATATAAGGCTTGATCATGTACTATGAATCCCTCTGAGGAAAATGGATTTTCAGAATAAAATCTGCATATTTCCTTCATATTTTCTTAATTTAGGATAACTTTTTAGGGATGTATGTTATATTATATTAGCCATTATTTAAAAAAAAAAATGTTTTGCTGACTGTTTATCAGACATAGGGTTATTTATTTGAACAAAACCTGATGTTTTATAAGTAAATAATGTTACACTTAAATTTTGGGGGAAAATAATTGGTTGTCAGTATTGGCCAGAATTACTATATTGTTGCATCCATGTAATTTTATTCAGATTTGAGCGTTCAGTAAGTAAGTATTGTTTCAATCTTTTAACAGTTTATGTCTAGCAATGCAAAACACTGCAAAATGAACAGATTCACATATTTCACTCTTAACTTTAAATCCCGTCAAAGTGTCTTCTGGTCCTGTCTTGCTCGCTTTCTTCTTCTAATCCCCAGACATCTCCGTCATTTTCCCCTCTTAAGCTCTTTTAGCTCTAAGTTTAGTAGCAATTCTGATCTGACTCTCTTTGGCTTCAAACCTTTTAGCGCTAATGGTCGAGTATTGCTTAAATGGTTATGATTGATCCTGCCCCTCAGATAAAATATGAAGATGAATAATTCATTAAGGGGTTTTCAGACTCTGCAGTGATAATACGGCTCATTAATATGCATCTCCATGCAGTGCTTCTTCAATATATGAATATGGTATGAATTATTCTAATCTACACCCACTCAGAGGGTTTCCTGGCCTGCTGTGAACTAAATCCATCTTAAAGAGATAGTTCAGCCAAACATGAAAATTGTCATCATTTACTCACCCTCAATTCCAAACTTGTTCGAGTTCCTTCAGTTGAACACAAATAGAGATATTTTAAAGAATGTTGGTAAACAGTTGACGGCATTGACATCCACAGTAGGAAAAAAATACTGTTGAAGTCAATGGGTGTCTGGTTACCAACGTTGTTTAAAATATCTTCTTTTGTGTTCAGCAGAAGAAACTCATACAGGAACAACAGAATTTTTGGAGTTTAAGGGTTTAGTAACTATTAAACAGGCATTCTTTACAACACTTAGTGCATTCAGTTCTATTTATCTAGTGTTCAACATGTTTTATCTGAGATGTTTGGCTTCTGTCCACAGGTAAATCCCACCTGGCCATCGTTCAGAAGGTGAATAATGAGGGCGAAGGAGATCCGTTCTACGAGGTTCTGGGGCTGGTGACGCTGGAGGACGTTATTGAGGAGATCATCAAATCTGAGATCCTGGACGAGTCCGATCTTTACAGTATGTTCATGATAGTGATTTGCTTTCTCGTTTTCTAATTTTCCCATGGAATTTTTAAATTCACTTTTGACTGAAAATGTTTACTTCCATCGGAATGGTACGACACTTGGTGACTTGAAGCACTTGCTATGGACATGATTTGAAAAGGTTAAATGGTCCTGAAAATAGTCAGACTTGTATGCCTTGCGGATAAAAATGACTGACATAGAAATTAATGGAAAATGTTTTATAAATTGAAAAATCTACAAATCAGTGACAATTCAGAAAAAAGCATACAGCAATGAAATGGTTCATTTAAAAATAATTTTAAAAAAAAAGCAAAAAATGGTATGGATAAATTAATTGTATTATATGGAAGCTTGTTTCTGCCACAGATTAAAAAATTAAAAAGGTAATTGCGACTTTTTATCTCACAATTCTGTTTTTTTTCCCCTTGTAATTCGCATAATTTTTTTCTCATAATTGCATGATATAAAGTCGCGATTACCTTTTTTATTCAGTGGTGGAAACAAGCTTTCATAGAATTGTATTGTACAAATTGTGGAAACAAATAGATCATAATTATTGCATAAATATTACTTAGGACCATTAAAAATTCCCTTAAAATAAAATATTGAAAAAAAAAATTACATTTATTTTACTGAATAAGAAAGTTCGAGCACTTTTGATCAGGAGGGGTACGAGTGTGACTCCTAAACAAATAGCACCAGAGTTTTAAATCTAATCCGGTCTAATCTAATAGCCTAATAATTGATTTATTAATTGGTTCAATTATTTATTAATCTGGGCTGTATTTCCCAAAGCATCGTAAGCCTAAGTAGATCAGAGAGATTATTGGTGCCAATGGCTTCTATGATCTACTAAGGCTTAGGATACTTTTGGGAAACGAGATGAGTGATTGGTTGAGTGATTGCATGTTTTGTTTTTTGTCTGCTAGCTGACAACCGTAACAAAAAGAAAGTGGATCCCAACAAGAACAAGAGGGACTTTTCTGCTTTCAAACATGAGAGCGAATCCAAAGTCAAGATATCCCCGCAACTAATGCTAGCAGCGCACCGTTTCCTCGCTACTGGTGAGCTGTTGCGTTTATAAGATTCCTTTTATCATCTCACTGTTTGAGCATTTGTTTTTGCAAATAACAGGCAGTTTTTGCTTACCCATCTTTCCATAGAGGTGAGCATTTTCAGTCCACTCCAGATCAAAGACAAGGTCTTACTGCGGATCCTCAAGCACCTGGATGTCATTCAGGAGATCAAGTTCAACGAGAGCGACAAGCGCTCGCCACAGCACTATCTATATCAACGGGGAAAACCTGTCGACTTTTTCATCCTCATCCTTCAGGTAAATGAAACTGATCGGTAGGCCTGCAATGAGAGCAAGTGTGCAGCTTCCTTCAATAATCAATCATCTGTTAGTGGGGCTTGCTAAGGCAAATATTTATTACTATTGCTTAAAGGCCCAAGGCTGAAGTGCCTTGAAATGTGCAGCGTTATTAAATGTGTTGACGTAATTTCCACTGAAACAGGAAAATAGGACAGGACATATTGAGCAGCTCCTCCCTTTTTTTTTAAATAGCCAATAGCGTTCTGTTTATATCACATCTAGACCTGTGCTGTTGAGCTTGGTAAAGCCGCATTTGACATCTGAAGACAGTCTGATAAATTCCCCTTTATATTTAATATGAACCTGTTAGTAAAGTAATCAGTGAAGGTAATCATGCTGAGGATGTGTTTTTTGAAAAGTGTGTAATTTATGAAATTTAAATGGGTCCGATATGTTTTCTGGTCTGCGCCGACTCACATATATGATCCGCTCTGTGCTAGAGTGTCTCTGGTCTGGAGCTGCGGCGGTTCGCGTGACACTAACGTCAAACCAGACTTAATTTGCCCCAATGAAAAGCATATTTACACTGACTGAATCGTTCCCTATCCAATTTATAGTGCACTTTAAAGGCAGCCACCACTTCAGCATCTATTTATTATGTAGGGGGAGGGACGCTTTAGATTCTAGAGAGCATTTGATTGGACAGAGAAGCTGATGAGAAGCTGAAGTGCAGAGTGATGTCATCAAAATCATTGATCCATATTGGCGGAGACTGTAAGTTTTGAATGCTTATATTTTCAAACTGTGAATAGTGTCATTGTTTTGGAGCACACTAGCTTATAGATTACAGTAAGGATAACATATTCATGCTAAAAGCCAAAAAACATTCATTTCAAATTCATGGGGACAAATTAAACTTTGTCTTCATGGTTTGTGCTAACTTGTGTGGCTTGTTGAAGATATCTGTTGAAATGTTGAACATTTATTAGTATATCTAGAGTATTATAAATAATACCCCCAGAACACCATAGCAATGCCCTGGCAACCATCTAAAAATCTCTACCTAACAGTGTTGTGATGAGTTCTACTCAAGACAAACACTCTCACAAAGATTATAAAATCTTTATGTAATAAACTGTCTAGTAGCCTTTTATTGCATTAGAGTTTGGACGGTTTGAGAGAAGGAGAAAAGGTCAGAGAAGCTGCCTGTTCCCCGTGGCTGGTTCTATGTGAATCACCCGATTACATCCCATGTAACCCCTCACCAGTTGACCTTGTGGAGGGGCCTCGGTACCCATGACATTGCTCCGGGGACGTCAGCTGTACAACCATCCACAAATATCTGTCTCTGCCTCTCACTGGCCAGAATTCAGAGTACTTAAAGGATTAGATGTATCCCAAAATAGACCAGATTTTCCTGAAGAAAATATGAGTGATGCTTGCCTGTGCAAAACTTACTGCCGTGATGCTGGAATGTTGTGAGTGGTTGCCAGGATGTTGCTATGTGGTTGCTATGGTGTTTTAGGTGGTTGCTAGGATGTTTTAGGTGATTGCCAAGGCATATAGAACTATTCTAGCACCTTAGAGCACCCTAACTTCTAGGTGGATTCAAAAGCATTGCTATGTGGTTGCTAAGGTGTTGCTATGCAGTTGCTAGCCCTGGAAACAACCCAGAAGGTTCTAGCACCCACACAGCAATGCCCTGTCAACAGCTCAGAACACCCAAGAAATCGCATAGCCAATCTCTTGAAACAACCTAGAACTAGGGGGTTTGCCAAGGCATTGCTATATGTTTTGTTTTAGATTGTTGTCATGGTATTGCTATGTAGTCGCTAGGGTGTTTTAGGTGGTTGCTAGGATGATTTAGGTGGAAGGATGTTTTAGGGGGTTTCCAAGGCATATAGAACTAGTCTAGTAACCTAGCACACCCTAACTTTTAGATGGCTGCAAAGGCATTGCTATGTGGTTGCTAAGGTGTTGCTATGCAGTTGCATAGAACTAGCCCAGGCAACAACCCAGGAGGTTCTGGCACCCACACAGCAATGCCCTGTCAACAACTCAGAACACTCTAGAAATCACATAGCCAATCCTTGGAAACAACCTAGAACCAGGGGGTTGCCAAGGCATTGCTATGTGTTTTGTTTTAGATTGTTGTCATGGTATTGCTATGTAGTCGCTGCGGTGTTTTAGGTGGTTGCTAGGATGTTTTAGGTGACAGGATGTTTTAGGGGGTTTCCAAGGCATATAGAACTAGTTTAGTAACCTAGCACACCCTAACTTCTAGATGGTTGCAAAGGCATTGCTGTGTGGTTGCTAAGGTGTTGCTATGCAGATGCTTAAAACTAGCCCTGGCAACAACCCAGAAGGCTCTAGTAACCACACAACAATGCCCTGGCAACCACCTAGAACTAGGTGGTTTTCCAAGGCATTGCTATGCGTTGCTATGTTGTTTTGTTTTAGATGGTTTCTAGGCCATTGCTATTCAGTTACTAGGGTGCTCTGGGTGGTTGCTAGGTGGTTTTCCAGATTCTGACAAAATGTTAATTGATGCTGTCTAGTTAAAACTTTTCAATCATTTGAATTATTTTATTAATTAATGACTCACTCATAATGACGTTTTGACTCTCATAATGTGTTTTTGAACAAATATCTTGAATGAATGTTTCAATAACATATATATTTTTAACTCTCTTTCCCCGCCAAACACAGTTCTATGCTAGGGGGCGCTATGACATCTTCTGAAAGAGTACTAAATATCCTGATCAAAGCAGAAACAAGTGATATCACATTAACATTAAACAGCATATAAATCAAAACGGCCTAATATTACTGAATTAAATGTCAACCCAGGACGAGCTGCAGGTCTGTGCAAGCATTACAGGTGTTGATGGACTCGATTTACCTCATCTATGTTTTGATCATTGTTCTGAATCCGATCAAGATGAAGTCTTAAACAAAAACGTGATTTTCTCAGCTTTTTGCTCAAAATGTTGCTTTTTTTATTGAAGTGTTAAATTTTGTATTTTATTTTATTTTTGCATATTTGTTTAAAAGCAGAGGGTCTGTTCTTTCTTCTGATATATTGCATGTTCAGATATTCATACAACAAAATGTGATTTAAAAAATGATCAATAACACTGGTGGTGGCTGGCAACTTTTTCAAAAACGCTTATGGGAAAGGTCACAAGTCGCCAACTACTGGTGTATTTAAAGCGAGAAGTTATGTACAAAAGGTAACATCAGTGCTTCTATCCGAACGATAAGCTTTTATCCCATTACTTCTGTGATATTTTGAATTATTATAACAGAAATAATGGTACTGTGCGGTTGAAAAGAGTTTGTGAAGCTGCTTCATACCTGTACACGACTGCTCTCTCTATATCAGCGGCAGCAGCAACGCAGATCTGAATCAGTGTGATTGTACAAAGGTTTAATAGACACAGGCACGCTCATCACAAGATCTCATGTGTGTTTGAATCGAGATTGTGATCTTTTAGCGATTAATCTTGCAGCTCTACTCTGCAGTCATCTTTAGATATGGTTCAGATCCCTCCCAGAGTAGAGATTTGAAGTTTGAGCAATAGTAATAGTGATGCTTGTTAACATTGGCTGCTGGTTAATATTTTTAAGCTCTTTTAGTGCCCTTTCTTGTGCTTGTGGCTCATTTGTGCCCTTCAGTTGTGGCATCCGGTGTGTTCGGCTCGTCTGTGACCTCAGTGTTGGTTTAGCCAGAAGAGGCCCTGCATCGGACAGGCCTGTCCTTCACTAATTGATCCCTGTTACATAAGAAAGGGATCCTGAGCATAGCAGCTCTAATCCCACCCGCTTTCTGCCAGCTCACACACACGCGCGATCGTATATACAACCAATCAAAGCTGTCCATGGCCTTGTTTTATTAAACCATCCAATCAGAAGTGATATTGATGGAAAGACTCTTGGATGATACATATATAGATATTGGCTTGTATGTGAACTCATATGGGGACCGATACAATAGCACGACCTTACGCATACTTTCCAGACATCTGAATGAATATCTGTGTCGCAGCTTACTTAACGTGGCTTAAGTTTGAAGGTGGTCAACGTAGAGCAAGCCGTGTCAGGTCACCGGGCCGACGTGGCACACGGGCCCCCTGGGGATCAGTAAATCACATCCTGGATTTGCTGTGTTCTCTGTTAGGGGTCAGCCAGGACAAGGTTAACCCTTTCAGAACCTCAGTGTGACAGTGTTTATCACAGTCGTAATCATCCCCGCGGCACAATGTCATATGGAGCATGAACGCCGTGTGTCATGGAGCGTTATGTCACACTGGCCATCAAAGCGTATGTCTGCTTAAATTCACCAAACTCCTCTCATATGATAATTTACAAACAGCATGTTTTTAATTGAGTTTTAAAATTATTTACAATCAAATTTATTTTCAAAATGAGCTAAAAAATTACATAACATATAAATTATAATAGTAGCACTTTGTTTTACAGTCCTGTTCCCCACATACTATGTACTTATGAGTGATTACAATAAATGGGTAATAACTAAACCTAAACTTAATCTTAACCCATTACCCAGTATTTTCTTAGGTAAGTACACGCATGTGCGTGCACTGTAAAATAAAGTGTGACTATTATAACAATAATGGTTTATTGTTTTGTTTGTTTTATATTTAATTGTATTGTATTATATTTCTTATATTTTAATAAATATTTAAAAGTATTAAGAAAATAAAAATCTATGTTTTACATATTTTTTATACTTTTTAAATATATTCAGTCTGTTTAATAAGTAAATCTAATAATATATTTAATAGACTATTTAAATATGTTTAAATAAAAATATTAGAAAATAAAAAATATACATTTATACTTTAATTTAAATTTATAAAATGTATTAAATATATAAATAATTAATAAATATTTTAGTAACTGAATGACAATTGATTTTTATAATTGGAATTAAGTAGGTTTTTCAGTAATTGATAAGTGAAGATTTGTTGGTAGTAATTTTTCATTATCATTAACATTTTTTTCTCATTTATTAATTTAGCTTAATAAATATACTGTTCATTCATACTTCATTAACTAGTGATAATTTATATAACCTAAAATGTTAAAAATGTGATCTTATATGTAGATATTTGCACTTCTTAGAAAACCTAGATTATAAAATTCAATACAATTGAAAATAACTTTGTATTGTGTAATATATTTTGTGTAAATGTTTTATTACTGTGATCAAAGCTGAGTTTTCAGCATCATTACTCCAGTCTTCAGTGTCACATGATCCTTCAGAAATCATTCTAATATGATGATTTGCTGCTCAAGAAACATGTATTATCACTTTGAATAAAATGTTTAAAAGAACAGCATTTATTTGAAATCTTTTGCAACATTTTAAATGTCTTACTTTTGATTAATTGAATGTGTCCTTGCTGAATAAAAGTTTTCATTTTAACTTTCCAAAATAAAAAAACGAGCAAACTTTTGAACGGTAGTGTATCATTTTAGAGTAAGAATGTAAAGATTTTTGTAGTAGTAGTAAGTGTTTAATTTTATGAAATTCGATTGGGCTCTTATTTGCTGGCACAACAGAAGGCAGCAAAGCTCTGTTTGTGTTTAGTGTCCACCTGAATATAGATACCAGAGCAGAGGAGACCCAGATAGAGTGACAGGATCCGGGTGTCATGCAATCCGAGCGCCGCAGATCCGGTAACGTTTTTCTGAGAACGAGAGGAAAGGTTGACTCTCCATTGGGGCAGAAAATGGGGCAAATATGACGCCCGAGAGTTTGGAAAATGTGTGTGTCCTCTCGAATGTGGTTTGACGCATGACTTGTGCCCTGGTTTCAAAGTATTAAATGTACCAACCTCACCATCCTTGTAGGAGTTTTGGTTGGGTTTTGTGTCATTCTGTCTTTAATTATGGAGACGCAACTGGTTGTTCTTCAAGAAAAGATTTTCGGTTAAGATTTCAAAATAAGTTGCGTTTGACCTAAATGCTATTTAAGTGTTTTTAAAAACACTGTTCAATTATTTAAGACCTCCAGTGGGGGTTCTTGAGGGTTTTAGGTTTCAGGATCTTGAAAGAATCACACAAAGCTACAAATGTTTTATTGCCAATGTATTCATTTGATAGTTTTGCATTTAAGCAATTTCCATATATGTGGTTGTGTCTTTATGATTGTCGGCTCTGAATGATATGACATCACTGACACTATCGGACTGAATTGAGCTGGATGATGACATCACTGTTTTCTCCAAAGCTGCTTTATAGTTGAATTGTACCAGTTTCATAATTGATTACAGTTATTGAACTGAACTGGTCAAAAAACACTTTTTTCTCATAATATACAATGCACGTCACCTAATTTCTAAAAGAGTCCTAAAACGGTTCGTTCAAAGACTTGTTTCCGAGAGCTAATCTGCTCTGATTGGTCAGATGGCCTAGTCTGTTGTGTTTATTCTACCCTTTACAGTGCATGTCGGAAATTACACACCCATTACCATATCTCAACTTCAGATCTGGATCTTCCTCAGCACTTGATACACCGTGATACGCAGTGTTGGGGAGTAACTAGTAGTAGTTACATGTAACTAGATTACTTAATTTATTTACAAAATAAATCTAACTTTAATCAGTACAGTAACGATGGAATCAGTTTTACCATATCAATTCCAGCACAAGTTGTAAGTGCAGCAAAGTGGATTTTCTTTTGCAGTGCAGAAAACAGCGTCTTCTCAACATGTCGACAACACAAACCAAACTCATCCAGTCTCAGCTACAACTACAGTGTTTGAGGGCGGGGTAAAGTAGACGTTGTTTGTGGGCCGCCAATGATGACCATAGGCTGGCATTATGCAAATGTGTTACATTGTCAAGTCAAGCCACCTTTGTTTACATAGTGCACAATACAGATTGTTTCAAAGCAGCTTTACAGTGAAAACAGGAAAATTATGCATTTCGGGGGCTGTTCAGTTGAAGCCAGTTCAGTGTTGATCCAAATCCGTTGTAAAGATCATCGTCCAGCTCAGTTCAGATCTCATCCAATAGTGTCAGTACAGTCCATGGTACAGTCAGATCAATAATACTGTCCCCAACTAAGCAAGCCAGAGGCGAGAGTGGCAAGGAACCCAAACTCCATCAAGTGACAGCCTGGTTTCTCCCATGGATTTTCTCCATTCTCAGTTGGAGGGTCAGTTCTCCTCTGGCCAACGACTTAATAGAAGGTCAATATGATTCAGGCAGCATCACAAGTTAGAAATCAGATCGGGATCTGTAGCTTTCAAATATTCATCCAGTTCCTTTTGCTTGAAGATCGATTCATCACGCTGGTATGGATCCGAAGCTGGCCATAAGGTCTGTGTGGAGGACCTGTCTGGTTCTTGTGGTCTCTGCTGAGGATCTGTGCCGATGGCTTTCATGTCGATGAGGCCTTCACAGGTGATTGTCTAGTAGACACGGTCTCTGCTGACATTCAGGGCTGCATTTTGGTCGTGTCTAGATGCAGGTCCACCATCTGATCTGGATATGGCCCGGATCCGGCTGACTACGGTAACCCTGGGATAAGGATGAGACAGACAGACTAATATTAGTGTAGACCTTGTTATGTACTAGGGCTGCATGATTCATCGAAGTTAAACTTCACGCGATTTGGCGAATACTTTTTTCTTTGATGCGCAGCCTGTTGGTGAAGCACATTATCTGCAGTAAATTCTGCTGCATCTGAAAGCCAGAAGCTCTAGATACACCCTGCATAAGTACGATAACGTCGTTCCAATGAGCTTCATACTATCGCTGTAGCTGAATAAACAGGAGATTTACAGGACTGCGACAATATATGGTTTTGTCTGAGTTCTACAAGCATTCTTGGGTATTTTCATGATCATAAAGTATATTTATACTTCAATGCTAATCGACATAAACCTTTATCACTGTATAGAATACAATTAAATATGTTATGTGCCTTATTCTGTGTTAGAAGCCACATCATCTCACAGAAGGATGCTCAACTGTTGTTATGAAGTGAGTTTGGAGAAAAAACATGTTATTAAATGTTGTCTAATGTGAGGTTCATATATGCTTCTCATGTTTGGAAAGATGTTTGACGTGTGTTGCTTTCCCAAATGCACGTTATAAGCGACTCAAACTGGCAGTGCTTTCAGATGGAGCAGCATTTATTACTGATCCCAGAGCTGTGCTTCACTGACAAGCTGTGCATAAAAAAATGATCGCAGCCTTTGCGATTTCTAATCACAATAAGCCAAAGTGCTTTAGGTGCGATTTCAGGTTAATTGCAATTGATCGTGCAGGCCTATTATGTAGGTATGTAACAGAAAGTGAGAGTGTAATTGCTGATGACTCGTTTCGGTAGTTCAGAATGGATTCTTTCTTTTAGGAGACAATAACTTTATTTGTCATGACCTTTGATCTTTAAATCTTTACAGAACTTTTACATTCCTAAACAGCTGTATTACACATTGCATGAAAGGTAATATTCGAAAAAGCATAATTGGGGCACTTTAACTAACTAATAAACTCACCTCTGTCCCTCAGGGTCGGGTGGAAGTTGAAGCTGGAAACGAGAATATGAAGTTTGAGGCCGGTCCTTTCTCTTATTACGGAGTCATGGCACTGAATACACCATGCCTGGGTGAGTATTTATTTATTAACTTGCTTTTTTTTTAACTCTTACTTTCTCTAATCGAAGAGTGTGCTATATTCCCACTTACAGGGTTAGTCCATCCAAAAATGAAAGTGCTGTCATAATTTACTCACCCATATGTTGTTACAAAACTTTATACCTTAAGATATTTTTAGAACTGTTTTCAGTTGTCCCAAACCCGAATGAATTGCAGAACACAAAATGAGACCGGTTAAAGATATTCTGTGATCTTCTGGATGGAATTACAATAAACCTAGACGCATAAAGTTAAGACGCATTAGTTTCATAAAGGACGCAGAAAGCAAATAATACAACAATACTACACTAACTAGTGTTGTCAAAAGTACTGACTTCGGGACCAAGCTGGTACTGAACTTTTTAAAATTATGTTTATTCTCTGAACCTCATTGGTTCTTGCAGAAGCTCAAACGTGCTGCATAACATGGGTATAAGTTGGACTAAACTGGATTTGGATTAGTTTTTCGATCTCTTTATGAACTTTTTGAAGCGTCAAAGTGTCAGTTGCATTGCTGTCAGTGATTCATTAAAAAGATCTTCATTTGTATTCTAAAGATGAACAAAAGTCTTACGGGTTGGAACGACATGAGTGTGAGAAATTAATGACAGAATTTTCTTTCTGTGGGTGAACTATCCCTTTAAAGTCAATATAATATCATTGAAATAATTATGATATTTTACTGAGTTTTCTGTATCAGGTTGATTTATGGTAAAGATGATGTGTTGATTTGTTTGCCCGGTCATAGTTGAAGTGATAGATCTTGTCAGCGCTGAGTCTCCCAGCACAGACACAAGCACTTTGTCATGATCTGTCATTATAAGTTTAGTCTTCGGTGTTGCATAATAACACTGGAGCTGCCGGTAGGGGACTGTACGGACACATTTGACCGCGGGGACATCTGCTGGCCGAGTGTCACTATGTGTAATGATGCTGTCTGATTCTGTTCCTTCACCTCAAGCTGTGCCGCAGTCCATCCATGCGCCAAATGTCGCATTTATGTGCTAAGCATGTCTAAATGTGTGCCTGCATGTGCTTTGAGAAACACTGCATAAGAGACCAAAGTCGAACGAATGATCCGTTGCCATTTACTTGTCCTCTGGTCCTTCCAGAACCTGTAATATTTTCTTTCAACTTTGAAACCCAAAGGAGATATTTAGTAGAAAGTTCAAGCTGATTTTTTTTAAGCACAACGCTACTGGATGGTATTCATTCACACTTTTAAGCTCCAAAAACACCATAAGGTTCTGTATTTTTTTTGCAGTGAACAGACTTAAAATTTGCTTCCAAAACATTAAAACAATTAACCAGGTATGAACCAACAATATTTAACTTCATTAACATCAACCTTGGCCTTCTTGAGGTGGCAGCTTTCATTGAAAAATTACTTTTCTTTTGTTTTTGTTCTTTCTCAAGACAATAATTTTTACAAAATTATTCTTTGCAATTCAGAAGAGCTGAAATATTGCATATGGACAATGTGTATGGTACTTTTTATGGGGCTTTTTAGTCCTTCCAAGTTACAAAATATATCATATGTGAAAATCACTATACAATTGTGAGAAACCAGCTGAAATAATATCATTGTTATTCTTTAAAATTATTGACATATGCCCTGGCTCTGTAGGTTAATGCATTAGCCCACTGTAGGCTAATTGGATTAAATTAATAATAATTAAATAATGACTCAAACTAAAATATTGTTTGGATTCAAAAGAGCTAAAATATAGACCAGTAGTGAATAATAATTTAATATAATAATAACACATTTTTCTCTAAGTTCACTGAGGCTGCATTTATTTAATCAAAAATACATGAATATAATATTGTAAAATATATTACAATTTAATATAACTGTTTTCTTTTTAATCATATTTGAAGATGTATTTATTCCTGTGATCAAAGCTGAGTTTTCAGCATCATAACTCCAGTCCTCAGTGTCACATGATCCTTCAGAAATCATTCTAATATGATGATTTGCTCCGTTATCATCAATAATTATTTGTACTCGGTTATTAATAATGGTTCTTATTATTATTATCAATGTTTATATTATCAGTTTTTGCTGCTTAGTATTTGTTTGAAATTATTTGAAGATCTTTTCTGTCACTTTTGATCAATTTAATGTCCTTCCTGCATAAAAGTGTTAATCTCTTCTTTTTCTTTTTTTAAATCCTACTCCAAACATTTCAGTGGCAGTGCATCATGGTTTCCACAAAAACTGTTTCAAACATTGGGAATAATAATAAACAATTTTTGTTGAGCAGCAAATCATCATATTAGAATGATTTCTGAAGGATCATGTGACTCTGAAGACTGGAGTAATGATGCTGAAAACAGAAATAAATTAATATAATTTTTTTTTTTTTTTAAACGCACTACTTTGGACATTCTGCAAAATATCTACATTTTAGTTCCACTGAAGGAACAAAGTCATGCAGGTTTGGAATGATAGCGACGAGTTTTAGGTGAAACATGCCTTTAATGTCACCAGAAAATGTTTTAATTTGAAAGGCAAGACCAAGAGCATAAAATTACCCCTTCAAGGAAAATACTACGTTCCCATAGTGTATGATAATGAGGATTTCTGCTGCTGTTGAAGCTGCTCTCCACAGGATGTTAATGTGTGACGTGTTTAAAGAGCTTCTCTGTCTCTCCTCTGCTCTGGCTCCCCTCTCCCCTCAGCTGTCACCCCCCCTCTCTCTCCTTCCATGGTGTCGCCTCGTCCGCGCCGCCTTTCGCTTAAGAGGTTTTCTGTGTTCTCGCGTTTCCCAGGTAAAATCCCCTGCATGTTGGGTGATAACTCTGGGATGTAGGGGGGCTAACATGGGGGTTGGTGCGGGACAGGAAAAACATAACCTTTTATCGTGCAATGAACCGTTGTCCAGCAAGATTTTATTTTATTTTAGCATTGATTTAAAAGTTTTGTTCCAAAGTTTATTCAGCATCAAATATTGATAGAAAATAGTAGTTTTTTTTGTTTATAAGGAAATGTCAGTATTTTCAAATCAAGTTTGTGCTTGCATTTAATCAAGACATTCAAAATTGACGCAGAACAAGTCTTGAGACGGCATGTGTGCAAACATAATTGAGATTTGTGAGCTACAGCAGAGAATAAATAATTCCTCACACAAAATTATCATTAGCATTCAAAAGAACTGTCATATAGTGTATTTTTAGTTCTGTCAAGTTACAAAAAGGATGTGACAATCACTATAAAAGTGTGAAAAACATGCTGAATTTATTTATTCATATTGTGGTGAGGTGGAAGAGTTAGAGACGTTGGGAAGAGCGAGAGAGACCGGTGCGTGATTGAGAATTTGTTTTAAAAGTCTTTTAAATATTTGTCTGTTCCCGCCTCCTTCCTCCTTATTCTATGAACGTTGCTATATTGGTGCCGAGACCCCGGGAGGATTGAGGAGGGAACCGTCGAACATTTAAAAGACTTTAACTTTAATAAATCAATAAACAAAACGAAAGTAACGTGGACAGCCCCTCACGGACGGCTGCCATGCACACACATAATAAAACAAAGTCCAGGCCTGGTCCTCTCTCATCCTTCACTGGTGTCGCTCGTCCTTATAAGCCTCCGAGCTCCCTCATGAGAGGACCTCAAGTCTCGCTCGCTCCTCCCACGTCTCTCGCTCGTCCACCTCGCCACACATTTTTTTTAATACAGTGATTTAAAAGTTCAGGTTCTAAATATTGATCGAAAATAGTACTTAAAAGTAGAATAGTTCTATCTTAATAAAAAAGCACTTTCATCCAATATTTGTGTGTGCTATTGTAACCCCTCCTGTTCGAACCGCCCCGCTCCAAGCAGGACTCGAACCCGGGTCCGCCGGGATGAGAGTCGGACGCTCTAACAAGGAGGCTAACGGCTGCAACCTCTAGCGTCAGTCGCTAGAGCGTCTCTTGAGATCAGAGGAGTGAGGTTTACTCACACAGCATCTACTAGCTGGCCTACGTTACACTATGTATTTGTTACGCTACGTCCAAAATCGAATACTTTCCTACTATATAGGTTAGGTTGCACAAAACAGTTGGTCTACTCTATGCCAAAGAGTAGCATGTCCAAATACATAAGCTGTGTCTGAAATTTCATACAGTGTAGTAGGCACTACATTTGATTTGAAGCTTCACAACTGTTAAAAAAAAGTATGTTCTTTAAAGTATGCATGTGTGTAGTATGAATGAAATTTGGAGGTACTACATCCGTCATGCCGTCGTTGTGACCTACAGCGTTAGTTGCGTCGCTTCACTGTAATTCACAAATCCTCTCCCTTGGCCTCATGGGATAGAAGTGTCCATCGATCGTATGCACACTTCAGAATCTTGCTGGAAGTTGGTCATCTGGATACTTTTCGTCTACTGTTTTATGAATTTGGATGTATTACTTGGCTCACATACTGTTTTTACAATGTAGTATGGAAGTAAGCATATTTGGAAGTGCATACTATGGACACTTCACTATCCCACAAGAGAGGATTTGTGAATGGCATTGAATTGACACAACTGACGCTGATAGGTGACATGATCATGTCAATATTATGGATGTAGTATGTCCAAATTTCATTCATACTACCCATATTTATACTATATAGAACATACTTTTAAGGGGTCGCACAGTACTCAAGAAAGTATGCGGTTTCAGACGCAGCATTAGTTTTGATTTATTAGCTTAGCAGCATAACTCTACTGGAATCTAATGTAAGCATTAATGCATATGCACAACATGGCATAAGATGTGTAGATGTTAATGACAGTGTTTGTAAAATGGAAGCTTGCTGGATAGTTGGTTCAGGCGTTGACCTCATGAGCTCAATCTTTGGAGAGCTCTTCTACTCTAACCACTAACACACACACCCACACTCACCCACTGCCTGTCCATCACACCTGGGGCCTGTGCCATGATGGTAGATCAACAAACTCAGGGTTATAGGATTAGTTTTGAGTTGACAAA
The DNA here is from genome assembly GCA_023029165.1 of Gobiocypris rarus. Taxonomy (NCBI): domain Eukaryota; kingdom Metazoa; phylum Chordata; class Actinopteri; order Cypriniformes; family Gobionidae; genus Gobiocypris; species Gobiocypris rarus. The sequence goes on along the minus strand of CM040922.1, from coordinate 29,556,351 downwards.
ACCAAACCAATCAATTCAGGTCCCATGATGCTGATCATCAACTTTCTCTGTCAACTCAGGCTTTGATTCTGAGTTTGTGGAGCGTGTGCACGTGAAAGTGTGACATCAGCAGTGAGCAGCCAATCACATGCCTTTCAACGCAAAATGTGACTCATTTCGCTAACGTGATTCAAAACTCTTTTGCTGAAGATAAAGACATTGAAGTATATATAAAGAATTTACAAAGAAGAAAATTATTTTCCATGTAATAGGATAATTAAAGAAAATAGTTGTGAAAGTAGTTTATATATATATATATATATATATATATATATATATATATATATATATATATATATATATATATATATATATAGTGACCTTTAATTTGGAGCAAGCGAAACAGGGGGAGTGGCTTTATTGCATCAGAGATGAGTCCCTTTGCTCACAGCTGATTGGTTCAATTTCAGTTTGCGATCTCTTATCCCGAACATAACCTGCTCCCGAGCAGGTTAGCTGCGGAGTGTAAGTTACTATGGAGATGAACACTGCTAAAAGCCAAACCACTTTAATGGTAGGCTACTTACACCCAGGATTGGTACAAACTAAGCTAAAACATATCTAGCTAGCGAGCTAAACCGGCTTCATGGTGTAGGCCCCTGACCTCATGCAACTGAACACAACATTCACACCACCCTGAAAATACAGTCCTGCTCCATTCTGAGTTGCCTTAGTATCAGAATATACTAGCAAGAATGCTCTGCTTCTGCCATGATCCTTGTGAGGCTGACATGATCAAACAAGGACGTCATTGTTTGGATATTTTAAAAAAAATGTTGCGTTTATAAATTACATATGTAATGTAATTGTACATGATCAATCATGGTAAGTGTACATAAGTGCAGTACAATTTCGACCATTAACTAAAACTTAAACTTAAAAAATTACGTTAATTGAAATATATACTTTCCAGAAATAAAATAAAATATATATAAAAAATTAAACATATTTGATTTGAGTTGTTTCTGCCTTAGCAAATGTTTTTAGCAGTAAAATTAAAAGTACAACTGAAATACAAACACAACAAACTAAAACTGAAATTAAAACACATTAAAAACTAATTCAAATATTATTAAAATAAAATATTTTGGTAATATTGATAGGTAGCTTATATTTATATTTATGTCTCCTCTGGAAATTTTCTGTCAGGTGCGTTTTGGTTTATGAATATTAATTAGGCTACGTAAAGTGTCGTTCGCCCATCTAATTCAGCTATATTCTGAATGAAAAAAATAAGATATTTTGACCAAACTGTATGGTTTCAGACGCTTTTTGCTGGATGGAGTGCAATGTATATTCAAATACTAAGGCAATTTTCCGATATCATCGAAATTCTGATATCGCTGTGATGATTGGTTCCGTCAGCACCTCTTTAATTTTAATCATGTTCCCTTTGGAGACAGTTACTGACCAAACAACTACACTGACAGCACGTGGGCGACACGATACGAATATACTAGAAAGCTTCCGTTATTATCTGCAAACTTTGCATGTTTTGCAGTGTTATTGATTGGTAGATTATAACAGGGGAGTTCTGGTTATCACATCGCGTCGCTCGCATTGTTAACATATATAGCACTTAAACGACTGTTAACACAGAGAAAAATCTCCCATGCTTGTATCAGTAACATTGTGCTTCTGAATTAAGTGAACTGTTTGTGCGCTTTTGTCCGCATACAGTCAGCATTTATTTATTAACCGTCTGTGTCACAGTGACTGCTGAATGTAGTTAATAACAACACCTCTAGATGGCGCTAGTGTATTAATATTAGTACAGTCAGACCATCTAGCGCTCATCCCACGTGGTTTTGTTTTGACAGTATTAGAATACTGAGGTTATGTACATCCTCTTCTCTTTATAATCACATACTAATATGATACTCCTGAATAATATAGCATAATCTATTCTTCTCCAATATAACTAAACTAATGCTGCTCATACACAAATGCATGCTTTAGAAGTCTGAAATGACATCCAATCATTTGCAATAATCTTTTCATTCATTTCAAATGTCATATGAGTTTTTTTGTTATATGAGTTGTTCTCCTTGTCAGTTGTTGTGCTTTCCCTCTCATCGATGACATCATCTCACTGCTGTTGTTCTGAGTCTTGCCACATTAGTATCCGGGTGTATTTTCATTGAAACTGTGTTTCATCTGTGTGTGTAAGCAGACGTGCCACGACATGAACTGATGGATTTCATGTGCATTCCAGAGTTTCGCTCCCCGTCTCATGTGAGCGGTCTGAACCGCTCTGCTTCTCTGAGCTGCACGGAGAGAGTCGATTCTCTGTCCATCAGCGGCAGTAACAGTCAGCTCAATAACAGCCCTGCGGCACAGTACGTCCCTGATTTTAATGTGCGGGCCCTCACTGACCTACAGTTTGTAAAGGTATGTTATGTCCATAAATGTTCTTGTGGCTGTCCGATAACATCAACATTTCAGTCTGCTCCTGAAATTTGAAGTCATGCTCCTGTGTATGACTTCAGAAGACTTGTGGGTTGTTTCAACTATTTTATGCTGTGTTTTTGGATCTTTGTAAATCTCAGTTCCCTTTCAGTTGGTCACGTTTGACATACGTCGGACGTCACAGACGAATTGGGATCACTTCAGGGAGCCCCTATCAGCTTAGAGATAAAGAGAACTGGCCAATGGCCATTGGTGTGCGTGCTTTGCATATCGCACCCCGCCCCGCGGGTATAAAGCTGACGCGATTGCCACGCACCATTGTCATTTACTTCGGAGCCGAACGGCGTTCAGGTCGAAGACAAACTTCAACACTGCTATTCAGCAAAAGAGAGAGAGAGAGAGAGAGAGGACGTTCGTGTTGGCGTTACAGCACACAACAGAGCGACCGCATGCTCACCGCTGCAGCAAAACAACTGCTGTTTTCACAGCATTTTTCTCAGTGAGTGCAGCACACAGGCTGCACTATTCCCTGTGTGCTGCCGCGGTTTTCCCCTGGATGCTTCAGCACATTTAAGAGAGCGTTTCCTCACAAAAAGAGCAACACGTGTGTGACACTGCGTCTTTTTCAAGATGTCATTCCACCCGTGCATTTCTGGATGCGGTCCTTCCCTCTCGCCCGCTGACGGTCACAATCGCTGTCTCACGCTCAGCACACTGAGGCAACGTTTGTGGATAGTTCATGTTCTCACTGCGGGAACATGACTATCGCGAAGCTTAGAACGAGACTCGCCTACCTTCGGGAAAGTGGGGTCTCCCTCCGCATACCTCGATCTAGTGCTATTCCTGCCCAACAGCAGGATAGACCTACCGACGGATGCCCGGGTGATCTGAGGATTACGTTCAGGGCAAACCCGCCGAGCGAGCCTCCGCGGGCCCCTGATCCCTCACAAGCTCCGCAGCCGGTGGTGATTCCGAGAGAAGCTGCTGGCCCCTCCCATGGGCGTCCAGTGGTGACTTTCCGGGCACCCGCGGATGAGCAGATGTCGATCGCTGCATTGGAGGGGGAGTTTCAGTCCTCGGAGGATGAAGACTCAGCTGTACTGCCTCCCTCTGGGAGAGTGGCAACGGTTGAGTCAGACCCCGAGTTGACGGCTATGCTTTCCTGGGCCGTGGAACCCTCCACCATGTCCCGAACCTTCGAGGTTGGATGATTGGTTTCTCGGGGCGGCTCGCGCTGGTTCTCAGAGTCCCGCCCCGGTGCCATTCTTCCCGGAGGTGCACGATGAGCTGACTAGGTCGTGGGCGGCGCCTTTCAGCGCCAGAAACAGACCTAGTGGCTCCTCCCTCCTCACTACCCTCGACGGTGGACAGGCCAAGGGTTATGTGGGGATCCCGCCGGTTGAGCGGGCCGTCGCGATGCAACTGTGTCCGGCGACCGCTTCCAATTGGCGTGGTGACCCGCGCCTCCCGTCCCAAGGCCTGTAAGTTCTCTTCCAACCTCGTTGCGAAGGCTTACAGGTCTTGTGGACAGGCCGCGTCCGCTTTGCATGCCATGAGTTTTCTCCAGGTGCACCAGGCCCAGGCGCTCATGGACCTGCATGAGGGTAGGCCTGACCCAGAGCTCCTCCTCCATTTCATTGGTCAGGCGATGTCCACCTTGGTGATCCAGGAATGGCATCTCTGGCTTAACCTGGCCGACATGAGGGAGACTGACAAGTACCGGTTCCTGGACTCCCCCATTTCGCCGGCCGGGTTGTTCGGCGACGCGGTTGAGAGCTTCGCCCAGCAGTTCTCGGCCGCCCAGAAGCAGACGGAGGCCATCAAGCACATCTTGCCCCGGCGGCCAGCGCCTGCTCCCAATCCGCCGCCGGCCACAGCACCTCCGCCTGCCCGTCGCCGAGGACGTCCACCTGCCGCCACCTCCACTCCCGCCCCGCCCCGGCCCAGCAGCAGTCTACATCACGCCGTGGGCAGGACGTCCAGCCAGCTCAGGCCGCTGCCAAGCCAGGTGGCAAGCGCCGTCGTAAGAGACCCTGAGATGGGCCGCCCAGAGATGGAGGAAACTGCTCTTCAGGAGATGGCTGCAGCACCACTCCTTCCCCCGGAGGAGGGCCGGGGGAGAATCCTTTGATCTCTTTTTTCTGTTCCGCTCCAATATCTCTGGGTGCCAAGACAGCGCGCCTGTCGTTGTTCGACGCTCCCATGCCTTGTCACCCTTGGGAGCCTCTCTGTTTGCCAGCAGGGGATGCCCTCAAGAGGCCTTCCTGCACTCGCACATCACCTCAGCGGAAGCAGGTGAGTGTTGCACAGCACACACAGATTCCACTGCGAGCCACCACCAGGCCGTTCGAGTCGGATCCCTGCATGCCGCCTCACTTCCCCACTGCAGGTACGTCAGTGGTGCCGATGGTCCCGCTTCCCAGGCCGTCTCGTTGGCTCATCTGTACCATCAGACTCGGCTATGCGATTCAGTTCGCCCGGTGTCCCCCAAGTTCAGGGGCATTCACTTCATCTCCGTGTCGAAGGAGAATGCTCCTGTGCTCCAGGCGGAGATCGCGGTCCTACTGGCGAAGGACGTGATAGAGCCGGTATGAAGACCGGCTTCTACAGCCCGTACTTCATTGTACCCAAGAAAGGCGGCGGGTTACGGCCAATCTTGCATCTGCGGTTCCCTTCACAGAAACGCATCTTCAGGTGCGTCCGTCCCCAAGATGTCTCGATGTCTCGATTCTCCCTCGACACTGGCCATTTCTTTGCTTTGCGTTCGAAGGACGAGTATTTCAGTACACGGTCTTACCCTTCGGGCTAGCCCTATCAAGAAGGAGGCGGAGGCGACCATTGCTCCCATGAGGGAGCAGGGCGTTCGCATCCTCATCTACCTCGACGACTGGCTGATTCTGGCACTGTTCGAAGGGAGTTGTGCGAACACAGGGACATGGTCCTCAGACACCTCAGCCAGTTGGGGAGCGTGTCCAGTCGGTGTTGAACTGCTTTAATTCGTTCAAACGCAGAACAGCGGTACTACTTACACATTTTCAGAGGCTCCTGGGGCATATGGCATCTGCAGCCGCGGTAACGCCGCTTACATTGCTTCAAATGAGACCGTTTCATCGCTGGCTACACAATCGAGACCCGAGATGGGCGTGGCACAGCGGTTCCCTCCATGTCCAAGTGACGCCGAGTGGCACCAAACCTTCAGCCCGTGGTCGGACCCTTCATTTCTACAGGCAGGAGTGCCCCTAGAACAAGTGTCCAGGCATGCTGTTGTCTCCACGGATGCCTCTTCCACCAGCTGGGGTGCCACGTACAACGGGCTTGCAGTTTCGGGTCTGTGGATGGGACATTTCCTGGGCGTTTGCTCGTGGCGCCTCGCTGACAGATATTTGTAGAGCTGTGTGCTGGGCGACACCTAACACGTTCGCTAGATTCTATAGTCTACGTGTAGAGCCGGTAGCTTCCTGTGTGCTCGCTTCCCATAGCCAGTAACACCGAAGTGCCCGTTCTAGTGTCGGCTTGTTGCGCCACTCCCTTCCCCTTGGAACGGATATGTACGCTTATTTGCTCCAGTCGAGTTCCCCAGAATGGCGAACCCTGTCGAGTCCTCCCTCAACCTGCGGCAGTCGGACGTGGTGGAGCGTCCGACGCCAGGTCTCACACTCGTAGGCATTGGTGGAACTTGTGTTAGGCTGGGTTCCATATGTTGTGACCCCCACGGCGGTCCCATATGTGTAGTCTTCCACAGTAATGCTCCCCACGGCGAGCCCGTGTCTTTCCCTCGCGTTCGTTTTATACCCGCGCCGCGGGGCGGGGTGTGATATGCAAAGCACGCATGCCAATGGCTATTGGCCAGTTCTCTTTATCTCGAAGCTGATAGGGGCTCCCTAAAGTGATCCCAATTCGTCTGTGACGTCCGATGTACGTCTCCGTTCCCTCCTCCTGTCTAATGGCAAATGTATTATATATGCTTATCTACATTTGTATCAGTCATCCTGCTCTCTAGATTTGTTGACCATTTTAGTAGTGAGTGTATACATCAGACACTACCGATTAAAGGTAAATGTTTTTAAAAGAAGTCTTTTAAAAGAAAGCTGCATAATTTTTTTGAAAAATACATTAAAAGCAGTAATATTATGAAACATTATTACAATTTAAAATAACTCTTTTTCTATTTAAATATATTTAAAAATGTAGTTTATTCCTGTGATTCAAAGCTGAATTTTCAGCATCATTCCTCCAGTCCTCAGTGTCACATGATCCTTCAGAAATCATTATAATATGATGATTTGATGCTTTATACACATATGTACACACACACTCAGACATATATATTTTATAAACAAATGTTAACTTTTATGTTAGTAATCGATTTGACAGCTAAATATAAATAATCTATAAATATGAAGCATCAAATCATCATATTAGAATGATTTCTGAAGGATCATGTGACACTGAAGACTGGAGGAATGATGCTGAAAATTCAGCTTTGTATATTATATTTTAATATTTATTTAATTTAAATTCAAATATTTTGACCAGCCTGTCTAGTCTCAGCCCCTATGGGGATGTGGTGTTAGAAAAATACATTTCAATGCTTTTGTGTTCTCTTTTAAAAGTTTTGCGTTTGCTCGCAAAATCTTTGGGTCCCCCCTCTAGAAACTTGTGCCAGTGGACTAACGCGAGAGAACGCAATCCCTTGACAAATAATTTTCCCTCCCATTGCATATTTTTTTCCTTTACCATCTCCCTTTAGGGGCTCTATTTTACATAGTCCAAATACTAAAGTAATTTTCCAGTGTCATCGAAGTCTGATATTGATATGATTGGCTTGTCAGCATCTCTAATGAGTGTGTCATGTTTCTATCCTTACTGACCAGCAACACAACACAAAAACACTATCGGTGCGTCCAAAATTGCGTACTGTCTGAGTAGGTACTACATTTGAATTTTAACTTACAGCAACTTTTAAAAAAGTATGTTCTATAGAGTATGCAAGTGTAGTATAAATAATATTCGGACGAACTACATCCACAATGTAGTGTGTCATGTGACCAGCGTCAGTTGCGTCGCTTCACTGCCATTCATAAATCCCCTCCTGTGGCATCATGGGTTAGTAAAGTGTAAATTGAATGCGCACTTCAGAATCTCGCCGGAAGTTGTAGGTCATCCGGTGACTTTTCACCTGCTGATTTTTGTATACTATATAGTAGAGAAGTGTTTGATTTCTGACGCAGTGTATATATCTCTACTTTTATTATCAGTGAACTTTGCCTGATTTTCGGTGTGGGTGACCTCACTGATTATAATGAAACTAGTCCCACTTTATATTAGGTGGCCTTAACTACTATGTACTTACATAAAAAAAAAAGCACAATGTACTTATTCTGTTCATATTGTATTGCAAAACACCTTTGCTGCTATTCAGGTGGGATACGGGTAAAGTTAGGGTACAGGTGTGGTGGTATGGGTAGGTTTAAGGGTGTAAGGGTAGTGTCATTATATGTGTAATTACAGAAATTAATTACAGATGTAAATAAAAATGTAAGTACAATGTAAAAACATGTATGTGCACAATAAGTGCATTGTATCAAAATATTAATTTAAATGTTAGTACATAGTAGTGGGTCCGTGAAACTCTAGTTTATCACATCGTGTCAATCACAGAAAACTAGTTCAAATCTCACATGCTTGTATCCGTGACCATGTGAGTCAGTGGGATAAAGTGAAAGGATTGTGCTGTTGGGCTGCTTGATATTTTTGTGGATAGCATGATACATTTTTGCCAGCACCTTAGACAAATGAAAAGTTCAAAAGAACAGTATTTATTTGAAATAGAAATCTTTTGTAACATTATAAATGTCTTTACTGTCAGTTATGATCAATGTCATGCATCCATGCTGAATAAAAGCTACCTTTTTGATGATAACTTTTTGTATTTTGTCTTTTTTAGATCACTCGTTCGCAGTACCAAAACGGCCTCCGGGCTTCAAAGCTGGACAGCACCCCTCAGTCCCCTGAAAGCAGCCATACGCGACTGGATACCGGCCCTCTCCCGCCTCATACCCCTTCCATCAGTGCGAACCACACCACGGTGCTGCCAGCTCCCAGAGAGAACGGTCCGGATGAGACCACCTCGCTGCTCAACGACAAGAACAGCCTGTCCAAACGCCACCCTCAAAACCATTCGCACCTGAACACCAACGTCAACTCCAACTCCAGCCCCGCCCCTCATCCCCACGGCAACAGCAGCCCGACGCCCTTGCCCAACGCTCACGCGCAACACGTGCACATGTTCACGCACGCCCACACCGAGAGCACCATTTGACGACACTAATCTGGGGTTCTGACGCCTTGCGGAGCTCCAGAGTTGACCGAATGCGATCGCACAAGCACATTTACACTCGTCTTTCTCAGTCCCCTCTAGAAACGACACTACATCTATGGCCTGATCTCACGATTCGAGAGGCCGAAGGTGTGTTAAAGAACTCCAAAAAAAGGTGCATCGTCTTCAATGTTGGACGTGATCTCACTGTGATTTTAGGGGCTGCGGGTTCGGCCTGACGTTGGAGTGTTTATGACCTGTATAGCATGCTATTCATGTAGACATGTAATCACGTAGACGCTATCTAATGTTTTAGGTAAACTGTTCATGCGACAAATATGCCCGTTTATAGGCATTATACAATATTTCATTAGTATATAACGGAGTTATTGTATGATATGCACTTCTTATGATGTCTCTGACCCAGCAGCATACATTTGTGTGCTGTAGTTTTCTGAGATTATGAACATAAGAGCACTTTGAGTCTCATAAGCTATTATTGGACTGTTTGTGTACAACTAACCTTTTACCACAAACGATAATCCTTTCAAAGAGACTGGTCTCGTTTATTTGGTTATTTGCCAGGCTCGTTTGATACGTGTGGCTACAAGATGTACCCGTGACGAAATTGTAGCTCTTCGTGACAAACGTCAAGGGAAACTTTGTAAATAGAGACGTGAAATTTGCTGACACAGATGTGGTTTGGAGAACCCCACGTGGTGGCCATTGTAGCAAAAAAAACATTGAGCATTGACCATTGCAAACTCCAGACCTGTGATTTATAAAATACTAATTATGATAGAATATTTTATTTAAAGATTAATGTATTTATTTTTTTGTCTAAATTATGTATGTATATTTCATCAATATTTTGTAGAATCCTTATTTTTGACATAATTCGTCCCCTGGATGAGTCTCACTAGAGTTATATTTCACAACAACATTTGATTCGATAAAATAAAGCCTATATCTATCATCAAGATTTTTTGCATGATGTTATACATTATTTATAATGTGCAAAAGGCTATGTCATATTTCATGACAATTACGCACATTTTCTTCACAAATTTTCATTACTGTAATGTTTCTGCATGGAAAAAAAAATATTGTTGGTTTAAGTTACCTGGTTGCCTTAAAAAAAAATTAGTTCATTGAAATTAAAAATTTTAGTTAATACAATAAAGGAGATTGGTTTAATCAACAGAAACTCAAAATATTGTTATCTGAACCACATTAATTATCTAAGCTGATTTGACATTAAAAAAAAAAATAGTTGTGATAGTGTGTGGAGGTTTTATCATTCTCAATGATTATTTTTTTCATGTTTTAAATGTTTTATGTCCAATTTTTTACTTTATTTTTTCACTTCACAGTAATGAAAATACTAAGAAATATCACAATGCAAAAAATCTTCATGGTCCTTATTGATTTTCATTTTCTTTTTGGGGTGAAATATGATTTGAGATTTTTGTGAGATTACCAAGGACGATAATGATAACGTATAACGATAAAGATAGATCTAAAAAATCATTCTAAATATTAAAGAATAGCAGAGTCCACACCACAACTATAAAGATAACGGCACTGAGAAACAATATCGCTTTCAGAACTATTTTTTTTTAAACATTGACAGCCAATCAGAATCCACCCTGCTTTAAAGAGACCGACGACAAAACTGCAGCGCATGCTTATAATAAACAATAATATTGTCTGTTGTTGTGGACACTAATATAGTTATCTTTATAGTTATCGTTCTTGGTGCGAACGGGCCTTTACCTACTTCTTTATCTCAAAGGCTACGACTGTCCATCAAACAACACAAATGCTGTTTCCACCAACATTCCCTTCCTCTGATAGAGAGAGATGCTTGAACAGAATTCACTGTGAACTGAAGTGAAACTGTACATTTATTCTCATACTTGTTTGTACATTACTGAATCTTCAGTATTTCTTCCTGAAGTCACCAGTACTGTTTGGTTTGTTATACGCCTCTAGAGTTATTAGTTAACAAACTAAAGCCTCTTTCCTTGAACTAGTATTATGATTTTCTAGATTTACCATAAAGCCGGTTCTGTCCTTAGATCACGTTTCAGAGGTCACAGTGATTTTTCCATTGTGTTCCTTTCATGCTGAGCTGACATTAGAAACTATTTAAACCTTATTCTGGTGTATTCATAGCATGCTGTAAGTACGCTATGCAGTGCATGCATACAGGTTTCATCGTTAAAAGTGTTTTTATTTCATAAATTGCATAAATATCCCAGTGAGAGTTACTGAGTAAAAAGTATTAGAAAGAATTACTCAGATGAATAGCATTTGATTGTTATTATAATTGTTTTACTCATTGAAGAGTATGAAATTGACTTCGTCCAACTTGTGTATGATGATTAAAAAGTTATTTATAAATGTTTTGTTGCCTTTACGAGAGATTTAAATCTAAAGCAATAAATAGTTAAGTTTTTTTTTTACAATGTTTAATGTACAATTGCACACACAGAAGAAATAAGTTGCATTATACCTAGTGTTGTCAAATCGATTAATCGTGATTAATCGCATCTAACATAAAAGTTTTTTTTAATATAATGTGTGTATAAATATATACACACACATATATAAACAAAAACCTTTGTTAGATGTGTGATTAATCATGATTAATCGATTGGACAGTACTAATTTTACCTCAACTGACATTCTTGTAAATGAAATTTGACTAGTATTTACTTCAGCCGAAACCAAAACGCGGGCATTGCATGCTCTGTACTGCGGCGCAAGATGTTGTATCATGACCAAAGTTACAACACATGGAATTGAATTTGTGAGTGAACACATCGGCCAAAGCCTTTTGCACTTTGATTTGTCTGTTTAATTCTCATGTTCCTCTCTTATTGCACAGGGACTCTGTTTTGTGGGGGTGGGGTTGCTGTTGCTGCTTGAAACTAATGAAATTCCTTTGAGCGTGCTGCTTGGATTTCCATCCAGCTCCGTAATCTGCTTTTAATGTTCACTGTAGTTTCTGCTGAGGAACTCTGCGGTAGAGATGTTGTGCAGGTTCCCCTTGTTTGATAAATGTGAGTTTTCAGGATGCACGGTTGCATTTTCAACTCTCCATTTACTCTTCGGGTCATGACCTATATTGACCTTTCAAACAGTTCAGGGTGTTGTATTGCATACTAAGCACACTTTGTTTTGGGTTCACTACATAAAGAGCGAGAACACTCTCTCGTCTTCCATTACACAAGTGAAATAGTGAAAAAGGAGTCATTAAAACAAACTGTTATTATTTAATTTTTTTGCTTTTTCCTTTTCTCAAGTTTATCCTCTTTAAAGGGAAAGACAAAAATGCAAATGTACTGTACCTCCCAAGAACACAATCGTATTTAAAGCAATGTGTATATAGTATTTTGTATTTCTGTTGGAATTCTGATGATGTAAATGAGATATTTCTCTAATAAACACCTCTTTTGCTCAGTCTGTGTAGTGAATTTATACCAGTGGCAAAAACTTGTGTAAAATGTAAAACATTACGGCGAGGTTTTAACTTATAAACTTTCTTTGTTACTCTAGCCGCTAGAATCGTTTAAAATCTGCTAATGTATAAATACAACACCTCTCTGTTTTCCACTACACAACAGATAAAGGCGTTTATTTTTTTCTAAGAGCCTTGAGAAGATGCTAATCTCACGCACAGGCTGACGCTTCTCGGTGCCATTATAGGCGTGGTTTACCCAGCCAGTCCGTTCTCCGATTGGTTAAGCGAGAACTTGCCGTTCTGTCATTGGTCCAACATTGACACGACGTAGCGTCCGAGCGGAAAAAAAGAAACTGTGTTCATTGTGGCTCCAGAGTTCGGGGGCACGTCCGTGCCTGTTTCTTAAGAATCTTCGAGCCAACATGGCGGCCGGACCGAGCCAGTTTCCCTCACCGTTTTATATGAAAACAAGTGAAAAAGTAGGAGGGTAGCAGCAACAACATCAGCAGCGTCACATGATTCATAAAGCCAGGCTGTCCTGTTCCAATATGGTGGTCAGCTTGGCGGAGCTGCGTCTTCCGTTGATCATATCGTTCCTGTGCGGGTTCGGAACCTGCAGCCTTCAAGAAGTGCAGGTTTTCGGGCTGCGCCTGGAGGACGCCAGCGAGCGGGTGTACTTGCGCGAACGGGTGGTCGTAGCTCCACACGGGATCACTTTCAAGCTCAGATTGTTTGGGTCCTACCTGTCCAATGAGACCTGGCCGTTGGTCGCGTTCGCCGCTGCTGGAGGCGGTTCGGGGGACCCGTGCGCGCTCGAGGAGCTCCGCAGGTCCGCTGCTTTCAAGGTGCTCGGACCGTACGGCATGGATGAGGAAAATGAGGAAAACAGCAGGCTTCTGGAGGTCCAGACCGAGCCTGCAGCATCCGAAACGGAGAATAAAGATGCAGAGCCCGTTTTCCATCACATGTGCGTCTTAAAGGGCCAGACGTGGGGGTCATTTGGTTTGGACAGGTTTCTTATTAAGGACCCGGGTGTATCATCTGATTACATTCCGTTATGGGGGTTGGTTTTGATGCTCGTGCTTCTGGTTTTGATTTGCAGTGTGGTCAGATGCTTGAATCTGAGTTTGCTGTGGCTGGACCCACTGGAGCTGTATGTTCTGCACAGCTGCGGTTCAGAGGATGAGAAGAGGGCGGCCAAGCGCCTCAAGCCCATCCGGAGGAGAGGGAATGTTTTGGTGTGCTCGCTCCTGTTCATTTGTGCATTGGGTCACTCTGTGCTTGGTGTTCTGTTGTACCGCCTTTATGGGTCCATCCTCCCCGCTGTGTTCACTAGTGGCTTCCTCATTTTCTTCCTGGCTGAGTTGGTTCCTCACATTGTATGTTCGGGTTATGGGTTTAAGATGGCACAGGGTTTGATATGGCTGGCCCAGATCTGTCTCATTCTGACATGTCCACTTTCCTGTCCTCTCGGACTCCTGCTGGACTTGATCCTCCACCGGGACGTGAGCACCTGCGGCATCCGTGAGAAAACCATGGAAATGATTCGGACTAGTGTGAACGATCCATATAATGAGTTTGTCAAGGTGGAGTTCAGTAAGGGCGCTCTCAGGACCAAAACAGTGGAGGATATCTTGACCCCGCTGAAAGATTGCTTCATGCTGCCTTCCACGGCCGTGCTGGACTTCAACACCATGTCCGAGATCATGCAGAGCGGCTACACTCGCGTCCCTGTCTACGAAGAGGAGAGGTCCAATATCGTCGAGATCCTGTATGTGAAAGACTTGGCGTTGGTTGACCCAGAGGACCGCACTCCCATGACCACCATCACCAAGTTCTACAACCATCCTCTGCATTTTGTTTTTAATGACACCAAGCTGGATGCAATGCTGGAAGAATTCAAAAAAGGCATGTCAAATCCTAAGCAGATGCTTTCAAACCACATGTATCGGTGTATGAACTTGTTTGACCAGTTACCTGCAGTTATTACTATTGTCCTATTTAGGACCATATTGAATGCATATAATTTTTGGGGTTTTATTGTCATCAAACATTTTATTATTATTATTAATTCAAGTTTTAACACAGTATTAATACACTGCTCAGCCCAGCAAAAAAAAGGATTTAAATAGGCAAATGCAGTGATTAATATGTTTCTAGCATGTTATATGTTTGGCAACAGTTCTTCTAACCCTAACTGATGGAGTGTGTAGACACATTGTGGCCATATTGCTGGATGTCAATGTCAAGATTCATAAGGGTCAATACAAGATCTCGACCAAAAAGTGATGCGCGTCTTGATGGAAATAAATGTTGTGATGTTATTTCCATCAAGAGGTGCATGAATTGTTGGTCAAGGCCTTGTCCAGCACTCTGTAAAGTCTCCTCCAGCACATCCCAAAGACTTGCAATGTTTAAGGTCTGGACTCAGAGGTGCCGATTCATGTGTGAAAATGATCCTTCATGCTCCCTCACAACCACTCTTTCACAGTTTGAGCCTGATGAATCTAGACATTGTCATGCTGGAATATGGCCATGATGTGTCTTCCTATATTGTTGTTTAAGAAATGAAAAGCTACACACTCCATCAATGAGGGTTAGAAGAACTGTTGCAAAACATATAACATGCTAGAAACAGAATAACTGCAATAATGATCCAATCATTGAGCATTTGCCTATTAAAATCCAACCAGTGAATTTTTGGCTTGCCAGTGTATAATAATTATTGTCTATAATATTATTTATTATATATTAAATATATTTAATCCATCAGAATGGGTTAATAGTGTTTTAATAACTTGATAATCATAATCAGATACCTTAAACGGTATCGGTGTGCAACCAATATTTTAACAATTATCTGCAATTATTTTTATTGGCCTGGTTAGGCCAATATTGAATGCATATAATAGATTGGGCTTTTATTTTCTTTTTTTTTTATTTAATTATTTATTATTATTATTATTCAAATATTGACTATTAAAATATTTAAAATGTATTTAAATGTTTATACTTTTATTATTGTTATTAATCTGTCAGAATGGGTAGTGTTTTGATTACATAATATTCATAATCAGATACCTTTAAACTAGATGTATTGGTGTGCAAATGTTATTAATAATTTAACCATTTATCTGCAATTATTTATGTTGGCCTGATTAGGCCTATATTGAATGCAAATACATATTTGGGCTTTTAATTTCACAAAACATTTTATTAAATATTTTTTTCATATTTTTATGTTATAATACATCTAAAACAGTGTTTATATATCAGTGTTTATTACACATCTTTCTTTAATGCTTGATTTTTTTTTTTTTTTTTCAAATATTTTATCCAATTATTTATTGCATAATAGGAATTTTCTTTCTAATAATAATATTAATATAGTTTTCCAGCATCCCTCCTCCTCACTCTTGATTATTCCTATCCCAGCCAGGGATGGAGGGAGTTCTCTGGTTTTGGGCCAAATTCCGATCTTGGAGCGCTCTGTTCGGACAGCATGCCAAATACGCATATTCCATACCCCTATCTGATTATATGTAAGTGCGAACTAGTGAAAGTCATCACAAAGCTTCCTCCTCCAAAGCATATGTTCTCTCTCTGTCTGTCCTCACAGGAAACTCCCACCTGGCCATCGTTCAGAAGGTGAATAATGAGGGCGAAGGAGATCCGTTCTACGAGGTTCTGGGGCTGGTGACGCTGGAGGACGTTATTGAGGAGATCATCAAATCTGAGATCCTGGACGAGTCTGATGGTTACAGTGAGTAGCTGTGTGCTGTGTTTTTGAGTTCAAGATACCGTTTACATCATTTGAACTGAATTATAATGCTTATTCCACAGTGGACATGAAGGTGAAGCGTCCGATGGCCCCGTTGGAGATTCCCCTGGAGCCGCGCAGCGTGCATGATGAGTTCTCCATCTTTAAACCTCCGGAGGGCGAACCGAAGATCCGCACCTCTCCTCAACTGTTGCTGGCCACCCACCGCTTCCTGTCCCGAGGTCTGCCTGCTTCAATACGTGTGACAGGGATTTTTGTTATCGTTAAGGTGTCAGGGTTCCCATGGCCTTGGAAAAATCTGGGAATTTTAGAATAGTCAGTGTATTTATTTTCTAGTTTCTCTTGCTAGAAATAGCTAGTTGTGTGATCTCTGTATTTTTACAATCCTTATCCAGTATTCACGTACAACAAAAATGATGGAAATGCATTTGTCAGAAGGGAACCCTTCAGTGAGATCCTGGATGCTAAAACTCTTTTAACCATGGTAAAATCACTAGTACTCAGCCTTGAGTGGCATATTCTTCTCAAGGATAAAATGTAAAAACAAAACAAAAAAACACTAAATTTATTTTATGAAGCATATAAAACAGATAAAAGGCACCCATGGTAAAAATGTCTTTAATAATAATAATAATAATCTTATTATTGTTAATTAAACAGATAGCTCTGTCATAATTTACTCACCCTCATTATATTTTGTTAGCCTGACAAGAAGAAAGTGCTGAACTTTCAAAGGACATTCCCAGTCTCTCGGATCAATGGCGGGACGATTTGTGCTTATGTGCTGGTTAATGGAGGTGATTTCATACGCCATTAAGCACCGCACCTCTCTGTCTGTTCCAGAGGTAGAACATTTCAGCCCGCAGCGCGTGTCAGAGAGAGTCTTATTTCATCTGCTGCGGCACCCGAGCGTCAACCAAGAAGTGAAGTTTGACCCCGGGAACCGGCTCAGTCCTGATCACTACCTGTACACGCGGAACCACCCTGTGGATTACTTCATTCTGCTGCTGCAGGTACGAGAGCCACACCACAGCACAAACTTCATCTGTACGCATGCTGGCGTGTATGGACATTTGTTCCATGTAAGGCACTTTATCAACAATATGATATTATTATTACTATAAGTAATATTTGAAATATTAACATTAATATTTAAAATATTTTTCTATAGTTGGTCATTTGACATTGATAAAAAAAAAATAATTAAAATATTTTACAAATATATATAAATGCATTTATAAATGAATTATTTCTTAGTATTAACCTGCCAGAATGTGTTAAGTGAGGGATAATGTACATCCAGCCAGTTATTGCAGATTATTACACGGCTCTATGGAATACTTGATTCTGATTGGTCAGTCACACATTCCAGAGGTATGTTATTCCCAGATAACCAACCGCCAAAGTGAATAACACACCGTTCATCCGGGTACGAGTTATCTTGACCGGTACTACTAATATGCTTAACGTGTCACTCCGCTGACTTTGACTGTCTGGTGCCATCTTGTGACTGAAAAAATGAAAATTAGCCCATGATTTACTCACCCTCGAGTCATCCTAGGTGTATGTGTCATTCTTCTTTTAGACAAATAAAATCTGAGTTATATTAAAAAGTCCTAGCTCTTCCAAGCTTTATAATGGCAGTGATTGTTCTGTTTTTGAAGTCCATAAAAATGCATCTGTCCGTCAAATAACATGCTCCACACCACTCTGGGGGGTTAATAAAGGCCTTCTGAAGAGAATTGATGAGTTTGTGTAAGAAATATTCATATTTAAAACTTTATAAAGTAAAGTTTCGGCCAATCATCATCCGTATTCAATTTATGGGAAAATAAATTGAATAAAATAAATAAATAAAATAATTATCATATATCATAATTATAACAAAATATGGTCACACTTTAGTTTAGGGTCCAATTCTCACTATTAACAAACTATTAACTTTTGCTTCAATTATCTCCTAATTACTACTTATTAATAGCCAGCAAGGTAAGATTCGGTATTGGGGGTATAGAATATGGTCATGAAGAATAAGGCATTAATATGTGCTTTATTAGTAGCTGAATAAATAAGCTGTCCATTGATGTATGGTTTGATAGGACAATATTTGGCAGAGATACAACTATTTGAAAATCTGGAATCTGAGGGTGCAAAAACATCTAAAAAGAAAATCGCCTTTGAAGTTGCTCAAATTAAGTCCTTAGCAATGCATATTACTACTAATAATACTTTTTTATATCTACAGTGGGTACGGAAAGTATTCAGACCCTCTTAAATTTTTCACTCTTTGTTATATTGCAGCCATTTGCTAAAATCATTTAAGTTCTATTTTTTTTCTCATTAATGTACTCACAGCACCCCATATTGACAGAAAAACACAGAATTGTTGACATTTATGCAGATCTATTAAAAAAGAAAAACTGAAATATCGCATGGTCCTAAGTATTCAGACCCTTTGCTGTGACACTCATATATTTAACTCAGGTGCTATCCATTTCTTCTGATCATCCTTGAGATGGTTCTACACCTTCATTTGAGTCCAGCTGTGTTTGATTATACTGGCTTGATTAGGAAATCCATACACCTGTCTATATAAGAGTTTACAGCTCACAGTGCATGTCAGAGCAAATGAGAATCATGAGGTCAAAGGAACTGCCTGAAGAGCTCAGAGACAGAAGTGTGGCAAGGCACAGATCTGGCCAAGGTTACAAAAACATTTCTGCTGCACTTAAGGTTCCTAAGAGCACAGTGGCCTCCATAATCCTTAAATGGAAGATGTTTGGGACGACCAGAACCCTTCCTAGAGCTGGCCGTCTGTGAGAGCCTTGGTGTGAGAGGTAAAGAAGAACCCAAAGATCATTGTGGCTGAGCTCCAGAGATGCAGTCGGAAAGTTGTAGAAAGTCAACCATCGCTGCAGTCCTCCAACAGTCGGGGCTTTATGGCAGAGTGGCCCGACGGAAGCCTCTCCTCAGTGCAAGACAGCCTGCATGGAGTTTGCTAAAAAAATACCTGAAGGACTCCAAGATGGTGAGAGACCAAGATAGAACTTTGGCCTTATGGCCTTTTGCCTTATTTGACCAAGATGGCCTTAATTTTAAGCGGTATGTGTGGAGAAAACCAGGCACTGCTCATCACCTGTCCAATACAGTCCTAACAGTGAAGCATGGTGGTGGCAGCATCATGCTGTGGGGGTGTTTTTCAGCTGCAGGGACAGGACGATTGGTTGCAATCGAGGGAAAGATGAATGCAGCTTAGTACAGGGATATCCTGGACGAAAAACCTTCTCCAGAGTGCTCAAGACCTCAGACTGGGCCGAAGGTTCACCTTCCAACAAGACAATGACCCTAAGCACACAGCTAAAATAACGAAGGAGTGGCTTCACAACAACTCCGTGACTGTTCTTGAATGGCCCAGCCAGAGCCCTGACTTAAACCCAATTGAGCATCTCTGGAGAGACCTGAAAATGACTGTCCACCAACGTTTACCATCCAACCGGACAGAACTGGAGAGGATCTGCAAGGAGGAATAGCAGAGGATCCCCAAATCCGGGTGTGAAAAACTTGTTTCATTTTTCCAAAGAAGACTCATGGCTGTATTAGATCAAACGGGTGCTTCTACTAAATACTGAGCAACGGGTCTGAACACTGAGGACCATGCGATATTTCAGTTTTTCTTTTTTAATAAATCTCCAAAAATGTCAACAATTCTGTGTTTTTCTGTCAATATGGGGTGCTGTGTGTACGTTCATAAGAAACAAAAATGAATTTAAATGATTTTAGCAAATGGCTGCAATATAACAGAGTGAAAAATTTAAGGGGTTCTAAATACTTTCCGTACCCAATGTATATATCTATACATTTACATTTTACATTTAGTCATTTAGCAGACGCTTTTATCCAAAGCGACTTACAACTGAGAGTAATAGAAGCAACCAAGACCAGTCAAGGGCAACAATATGCAAGCGCTGTAACAAGTCTCACGGAATCTAACACAAAACACAGGGCAGTTTTTTTTTTTTTTTTTTTAAATAACAAACAGAACGAATAGAGTGATAAGTGCTATTCTTTATTGGTCAAGTGCTGCTGGAAAAGAAGATATTTATGTTAGGACATTTACAAAATATCTTAATGGAACATGATATTATTATTTACTTTAATATCCTAATGATTTTTGGCATAAAATAAAAATCATTAATTTTGACCCTTACAATGTATTGTTGGCTATTGCCACAAATATACCCGTGCCACTTATGACTGGTTTTGTGGTCCAGGGTCACATATCAGAATGATTTCTGAAGTATCATGTGACTCTAAAGACTGGAGTAATGTTGCTGAAAATTCAGCTTTAATCACATTCAATCTACAATCTATTCAAATAGAGAAAATAACTAATACTAGTTCTAATAAACAGCCAATATCATAGTAATAGGCATGCTAATAAGCAACTAGTTAATAGTGAGAATTGGGCCCTAAACTAAAGTGTTATGGCATATTTATATTTATTAAAATTAATATTTAGAAAAATGTGTGAGATTAACCATTTGTTTGCATGTTTGTGTGTGTAGGGCCGTGTGGAGGTGGAGATCGGGAAAGAGGGTTTAAAGTTTGAAAATGGCGCGTTCACCTACTACGGCGTCTCAGCGCTCACAGCTCCCTCCTCAGGTACGTGATTTATGATAATCCCAGATCAAATCTAAATACATCATTCTAATCATCCATTTATAATGCTGCTTAACTAAAATAAAGAACGCTGACTGAATGTTGGCTTCAGAATTCATGATAGTCAAAGACATTCCTTAAGCTGTAGGGAAACAAAACAAAACCAGCTGATTCTGCAAGCCTTTTGTGTTTTGAAAGCAAAACGGCTATATGGGACTTTTGTGTGAATGTTGATGTTCCAAATAACCAGTCACACCACAAACTTTCAAAGTTTTTCTGTCCTCTTTTCAGTTGATTAATATACAGTTCAGTGGATTGGAATTTTAAACCAATGATATTTTACTGTGGGCGGGGCTACCAACAAAGCAGCAAAAATGTAAAGATAACATCTGACAGATATCTTGCAGTGGTTCAGTTTTTGCAGTAGCAGTTGGATAGGTCACAAAACCCAGATAAACATCTGATTAAGTGATAAGATTTATCACTTGTTGTTTTATTGCGTAACGCCTGATAAGGTCTATAGTGTTATTTGCACTGCCATGAACGTTCTGCTATATTGACTGTAATGATTGTCCGTGTGATCAGTCCACCAGTCTCCGGTGTCCACGCAGCGTCAGTCCCCCAGAGACCCCTTTGAGCTGGGAGAAGCCACCAGCCCGTCCAGCTACTGTCCTGACTACACAGTACGAGCCCTTACAGACCTGCAGTTAATCAAGGTGAGCACAGGCAGAACACACACAGCTCTCCTTTTACTTCCTTTGTGCTCTCTCATTTTTTGCAATGTGTATGCATTCGTATTCATGGAAGCCCGTTTCCACCACAACTGAGTAAAAAAATATGAAAAAAAAAGAAACTCTCATAATAATGACTTAACATCTCATAATAGAGAAACTTTCTCGTAATAATGACTTAATATCTTGTAATAATGAGAAACATTCTTTTAATAATGACTTTATTATGTGCTTTTTCATGGCTAGTTCACCCTGAAATGAAATTAAAGCCATCTTTTACTCACCCTGCTGTTGATTCAATGCCTTATGTCCTATCTTTTTCAGACCTCAAAAGCAGAAATTGTAAAAATACTCCTGCACTCGCTCCTTCCTATAATGGCAGTGGATAGCGACCAGGCTAAAACATTAAACAAATTATACAAAAGTATGACACAATGATACAGTGAGATGCGTGCCGTATATGGAAAGTGTTCAGAGGCATACTATAAGGTTTTGCGAGAAAGAAACCGTATTATTCAGTCAAAACTCTGAGCTCGGCCGTTACTCCTGTAATGACTAGTGCGAGCCGTCAGCACTGACTCAGCAGCCCCTCGCGCAATGTTGTCATGACAACCGGTACACAGTATTCACTTCAGGAGGTTTGATTATTAGTCTTATTTTCTATCATATACCTAATAGAAAAGACGTGTGTGTGTGTGTGTGTGTGTGTGTGTGTGTGTGTGTGTGTGTGTGTGTGTGTGTGTGTGTGTGTGTGTGTGTGTGTGTGTGTGTGTGTGTGTGCTTATCCTGGATACCATGACAAGAGTGCGAGTTATAGTAAGCATG
The DNA here is from genome assembly GCA_023029165.1 of Gobiocypris rarus. Classification (NCBI taxonomy): domain Eukaryota; kingdom Metazoa; phylum Chordata; class Actinopteri; order Cypriniformes; family Gobionidae; genus Gobiocypris; species Gobiocypris rarus. The sequence goes on along the minus strand of CM040922.1, from coordinate 29,534,119 downwards.
AGCGCAGCGCCTGCTGACGGCTTGCGCACACTCTCTCTCACAGGAATGCGCACAGAGTAATGGCCGAGCTCAGTGTTTTGACTGAATAATACGGTTTCTTTCTCGCAAAACCTTATAGTACGCCTCAGAACACTTTCCATATATGGCACCCTTCTCACTGTATCATTGTGTCATACTTTTGTATCATTTTTGTAATGTTTTAGCCTGGTCGCTATCCACTGCCATTATAGGAAGGAGCGAGTGCAGGACTTTTTTTACAATTTCTGCTTTTGAGGTCTGAAAAAGATAGGACATAAGGCATTGAATCAACAGCAGGGTGAGTAAAAGATGGCTTTATTTTCATTTCAGGGTGAACTAGCCCTTTAACATCTCGTAATATTGAGAAATGTTCTCGTAATTATGACTTAATCCACACATGCGCAATTTGCACATGCGGGCAGCAACTTCCAGCACATCAAGTGAGGCGGGCAGCAAGCATTATAAGTGCTATCTTATTCATTTTTTATTTTACTATCTGTGTACTGTTGTCTCTGTGTACAGAAGCTTTTTCTGTCGCCAAAACAAATTCCTTGTGTGTGCAAACATACTTGGAGATAAAGCTTCTTTTGATTCTGATATTGATTAAATACAGAAGGCTGCTCTGGTTGAATTTGTCACGTGCACCATTTATTGAAACACACAATATAATTTATAGGAGTATAAGCTATATTTACTGTTGAATGAAAACTGCTGCCCGTTCACAACCTCATATTTCTGTTGCAACTGTTCGGCAGCAGAACTCACTGTTTCCCTGTCGGTTACAACACCATCCTACCAAAGTGTGTGTGTGTGTGTGTTGGTTACAACACCATCCTACCAACGTGTGTGTGTGTGTGTGTGTGGTTACAACACCATCCTACCAACGTGTGTGTGTGTGTGTGTGTGTGTGTGTGTGTGTGTGTGTGTGTGTGTGTGTGTGTGTGTGTGCACATCAATAATCATGACATTGGCCAGAGGTTTGAAGTTGTTCAATGAATGTTGGCTCCTCATGCATCCACCTCTGTTCTGTTCTTTCTGCTCTAAAGCTTGTTCTTGCTTAAAATCCTCTCAAGAGCGCGTTTGCTCAGAGATATTTAATGCCATGCAGATAATATGGCAATAATTTAATCATTAGTAGTTAAACTCCTTAACGTGTTCACAATTCCTCCTGTGTCGCGGCAGATCAATGAGCAGTAAGTCATTTCGGCTTAGTTATGTCAATATCAATTTAGTAGCGTATCTCATAATTATGACTTTAAAACTCGTAATTTTGATTTAGTATGTTATAATTATGACGTAAGTATGTTTTTCTTATGTGGTGGCAATGGGCTTCCATATGGAGGCCCACTGTTTGCATGAATCAGCATCAGCAACACCGGCGCCTCAGTAGCTAAAGCGGGGCTCAAGCACACAATGCGTCGCAATGACAGTTTGTCATTATTATGAGAGAGTTTCTCATTATTATGACTTAAAGATTCATATTTGTTTACTCAATTGTGGTGGAAACGGGCTTCCATACGTATTTGATCACTGAGCATTGATTTAAAAATCTAAATTTACTTTCCATGTTCCTAGTCAAATTGTGCATGATTCCTCAATGCATGATTTGAATCAAATTATTCTCAATATAGAAATGTATTATTTTTTTACTAAATTATTCAAATTATTTTAAATTATGTTTAAGTATTTAAAAATTGATAATTTCATCGCTATTGTTATTTTAACATTTCAAATGTATTTAATAATATTAATATATTTAAACACTCAAACATTATTTATATACTCAAACATAATAACTTAAATTACAAATAATTATAAATTAAATGTTAAATATATTTAAATACTCAAACATTGGTCATTTAATTACTATTGATATTTGACCATTTAAAACTACATTTTAGATCTATTTAATATATTTATTCATATAAAATTATATTTTGTATTAAATCTTTATTATTATTACTATTACAATCATTTTTATTATTATTTTTACATTTCAATATATATATAGTATATATATCAAAACAAACTAATTTAATAACTGTTGCTGTTTGTTATTTTAACATTTAAATTATATTTAATATGTTAATATTAAATTATATATTCTATTAAATATGTATTATTTATCATTATTTTAACATTTAAAAAATATTTTACAATATATTTAAATAGTAATACAATTACAAATGTTTGAGTATGTTGTTATTTTAACTTTTAAAATTAAATGTTAAATGTATTTAATAATGTTATAAATATAAAAAATTAACATTTCAATATTTTAATGTATATATAAATACTCAAACATTTCTAATTTGAATTGCTATTGTTGTTGATATTTTAACATTTAAATATATTATTTATTTAATAATATAAAATTATATATTATATTAAATTTTTATTTCTATTGTTCGTTTAAAACTTTTTTCGAGACCGACATCATTAGCTCTGAAGTGGTTAGGCGATGATGTATGCATTTAAGTTACATAGTTGAGTCTCATTTACAATGGAATATAGTTTGTTTTTATATTGTACTGTTTTTTATTTGATTTATGGAATTGTGGTTCATTACCCTCATGAAAGATTTGACATGCACAGTGTTGTATTGTTTTCTCAAATCAAACTTTGTAATGTTGTGATCCCTCTCAGAGGTTTTTCATTATGGAACTTGCCATTGAAGAATTTTCCGAAACATTATTTGACTCTTCCAAAATGTGTGACTCTCTGCTGTTGAAACCGTCCCGTGTCCCACAGGTGACCCGTCTGCAATACCTCAACGCCTTGATGGCGTCCCGGGTCGCCCAGAGCCCCGACCCCCCTGAAATTAAGATCCTGCCCAACAGTCAAACGAAACTCCTGAACGAGAAAAACACTACTCAAGGTAGATGGCATGAACACACAAGCACACATGCACGAAACCAGTCCAAACCAGAACATTGTGTGTGACACTGTGCTTTGATTTTGCGGTGTAAATTGGCTATCGTTGGAATGTTGTGCCGTCTAAACATGCAAGAACAAGTCCAGTGGAAATGTCTATAAAACCACGTGTTGTGTTAAACAAGGCTTCTGTCTACATCTCTCTCTTCTGCTGAACTAAGACTGTATTCTCTTTCTTTGTCTTTTTCTCTCCTTCCCTTCATTTTCTCCTTCCTTTTGTCTCCATTAGACTTTCAGCTCCACTATTCATTCTTTGACGCAATTGACAACTACTGTTAGTGTACTTTGCATGAGGTAAATGCAAGTGATAAGCATGATATGTTAAGTTTGAAACGTGTATCCCATCAGCACTCGAGGCATCACAGAGCGCCACCAGGTGGTTGGTATGATATATCAGTGCATGCCAAATGATACGGATAGCGGTTACATTTGAATGCATCACTGATATGAGCTTAAGTCAGTCTTTTTTTCCCCCCTAATTTTTTATTGCCACCGTTTTGCAATAACCCTCTTCTATATTAATGCTGTCTGTTGGCACCTCCACGTTAAACTCTCAGACAGGATATAAATGTCCAGGTAAGTCGTCTTATGAAGTTCCCTTTACTCTAACAAACTGCTTACTAATTACAGATGTCTTTGAGCCAATACATGAATAAACTTTGGTCAAAATTGCTTTGTACAATGTCCCTTTTAACGTAGTATGCTGATATTGGAAGCCTAGCAGTATTTATTTATTTACATATCTATTCAAATAGTAAATCTCACAAAACCTGTAAAGGAACGAAGTCCATATTTCACTCCAAAATAAGAAATTATATTAGTCTAAAAGTTTCAACAATTACAGTTATGCACATTATCTTCTCATTACTATTATAAAAATGATATACATATTTAAATTGAAAAATATGTAAACATTATATTAGTTTTTGTTTTGCCAGCTATGAAATATATTGTATTTTTCTTTTCACTTAAATGCAGTAAAATTACTAATTAGTACTTCTAATGAAATTGAAAATGAGAATAGAAAATAACTCAAAAAATAAATAAAAAATAATGCATTAATAAAAAAAATTTAGGGGACAATGGGCTAAATTGTCATTAAAAAATGTTAAAAATGACGAAACTAAATGGCCCTAAAATATGCTTAATTTAATTAATATTTATGTAAAATATGTATTTAAATCATTATATATATATATATATATATATATATATATATATATATATATATATATATATATATATATATTTATTTATTTATTACGCACATATACATACATTCATATTTTTATATAAATACATAAATAAATACATTGTGCGTGTATGTATGTTTATTTATATATAACATTTATATTTCAGTTCAAATTAAGTATTTTTTTCTGCAAAATATATGTTTGAATCATATATAAAGTTAAATGTATTTTATTAATTCATTTAATTTATAAAAAATATAAAATTTATATTTATTTAAATTTTGGGTGTGAAATGGTCACCTATAGTCTTTGTAAGGATAGAAAAGCCCTAAACAATTATCAGTTATAAACAGTAATTGTATGTCATTTTAGATTAGAAAAAAATGCCTATGTATAAAATCTCTGTACTGTACATGTGAACCTGTCTTCTGATAATAAATAAGCTACTAATATGCCTCGTAAATTACAATTATTAATTAGATTTAAAGTGTAAGTTGTTTCTACAATTTGCAAAAACTTAAATTCTCAGCCACAGCATTTTGGTCATTTTGGACACGCTCCACTGAATGATGTCAGAACATGTTTCCAGGGAGAGATGAATGCGTATTTTTGACGGATGGTTTCGTTCTGGTTTCCTGGGATCTGCAGGTGTGAGCAAGAGCCAGGAATCTAGGCCAGCCGAGGAGCTTCACAGCCAGAGAGGAGCGTTTTGACCTTCTATCTAACCTTCCTCGAGAACTCACAAGGATTTTATTATGACAACTAATTTGTTTGTCGCCGTCTCGTATGGATCTTTTACTCCTGGAATGCAGCGATTGAGCCAGATGGAGGACTGCTGAGGAAAACAAAACGCTGTTCAAGACGTGTCATTCTGGTCAGATGGGATCTGTTCACGCTCTTCTGCTTATTCAGCTGTTCCCTCTGATGTCACTTCCTCTATACGCTCTGTTTGAGTTCACTTATTTTCTTAAGGTGTATATATGTGCTACTAAATTAAATGGTGATGTGCCAAGATCTTACTATTCCTGTCATATCATAGCAGTGTTACAGCCCATATTTTCAAGCCCTAATGTGCCAAAATGTTCAGAGCGACAGAAGATACCCATTATTCACCCTCATTCTGAACACGCAATCTTGTGTTTCCAGCGAACACGTTTTTGCAGATCTTTCACCATAAAAGGACATTTAGTGGTGACTACAGCTGTCAGCCTGCATAAAGAAATGCATCTGATAATTGTTGAAATTAACTTAAAATTTAGCGGTAGAACAATTTTTCCCAGATTTAACTTGATAACCCAAATATACAATGTATCACTAAATACATATTTAAAGTTGACTAAACTTAGAGAGCGCACAGACACTTAATTTTTAAGGTTGAAGTAATTTTATGACTACTTCGTTGACACAATCAAATATAATTCTTTATTCATATTTGAACTGGATTAACCAAGAAACCACGGCATAATGTCATCAAATCTGAACATAAAGTTTTGAGGGAGAGAGTTTAACTATTCCTTTTAGGCCACAGCCAGATTCATTTGGATTTTTTGATAATTTTTTTAATGATTCTATGGAAACGTGTTTTTCGCCACAGAATATAACATTTTAAAAGATAATTGAAAAAGAGTTTTCATTTCACAATTCTGACTTTATAACTCGCAATTACAACTTTATATCACGCAGTTCTATGAAGAAAGTCAGAATTGCTATAGCCTATTCTTTTGACATAGTCACGCAATTGCCAGTTATAAAGTCATAATTTGCGTGATTTAAAAAGTCAGAATTACATTGCAATTGCGCAATTGACTTATTCTCAGAATTGTTTATATCTCTCAATTCTGACTTTATATCTCGCAACTCTGGAGATGCAAACTCACAATTGTGAGAAAAAGTCACAATTTATCTTTTAAAATGTTTTTTTTCTGTGGCGGAAACAAGCTTCCATATGATTCAATGACTCGCTCATGAAGATGAATGGATGGATGAATCAGCGCTGTTGAACAAATCTTTTTGAACGAGAATTATTTCATTGCAAATATTTTTACCAGTAACTTGTCGCCAATAACTGGCGTAACGATGTACCTGAATCTTTATTTGAAGCATCAAGTTACTTTCAAAAGGATTCTTTATTTTGATTCCTACCATAGATATCAGTTTATGTCTGAACTATAAACTTTTATCCCAGTACTTCAGGGATCATGTGAATTATTTTAACACTGAAATAATGATACTGTTTGCTTGGTTGAAACGTCTGTTTGTAAAGTGCCAACACAGATCTGAATGTTCGCTGTGATCGCACTTGTCAAAAGTTTAATAGACTGGTGAATCGTTGTCATTTAAGAGAAAGATCACGAGGGTGTCTGAATCGAGATAGCGATAACAATTAATCGTTAAGCTCTATTCCACAATAAGTGCCAATGTAAGTTTATTCACAGGAAACTTGGGAAAGTGGAAAGCTGGATTACATAAAAGATGTGTTAAATGCAGAGGTTTTAGAGATGACGTGGTCCCTTTCTGATTATTTGCTGAAAAAAAAAAACATTTTGAGAGTGACATTAAAACTCGCCACGCCGATTTCTCCATGATCCCGACCTGTTTTTCACTGCATGCCTGCATCCGGCTACATCTCAGAAACATTTAGGTGACTATAGGCCTTGCATGACTGTAGCGATGTAGCTAACAGTATAAACTAAAAATATCGAACATTTCCCAACTGGCGACCATTCCATCCGAATAGCCTGAAAAATAGGTCTTATTATATTAAAAATCACAATGTTGTATCATATTTTGAAACATTGTGTAGATGGTAAATTAAACCCTATTTCTTAATGAGTCTAGATTAAGTATACTGATAGTTTTGGCATTCCATGGTGTTCTGTTATAATGAATCATATCCGTTCCATCTGCTTGTCCTAAAGGAAGATGCTTTGGGAATCGAGTTTTTAAACAATAGCGTATTTCGAGTTATGACATTCCAGCCTTCACTACCGTTCAAAAGTTTGGGGTCGGAAAGAATTGAATGTCTTAGAAAGAAGTCTCTTATGTTTACCAAGGCTGCATTTATTTGATCAGACATATTGCAATTTTAAAAGAACTGTTCCTTAATTGTAATATATTTTCAAATGTAATTTATTCCTTTCAGTCTTCAGTGTCACATGATCCTTCAAAAAATCATTGTAATATGATTATTTGCTGCTCATGAAACATTTCTGATTATTACCAGTTGATAATTGTTTTCTTTTTTTTTTCAGGATTCTCTGATGAATGAAAAGTTCAAAAGAATGGCATTTTTAAAATAGAATGTCTTTAGAATTTCAAAAAATGTCTTAACTGTCACTTTTGATCTTCCTCTTACTGAGCGCAACCATTTGAACGGTAGTGTGTTTGGGTTTTGTTGCGCAAAGGAAAATGTGAGATTTGAGTAAAAGGAAAGAATTTCGTTGTGTACAAGAAACTCAAGCCTTCGTTTATTCAGTTTTGTTGATGCAAACAGTCATGGTGTATCCTTTTTTAGTATTTTAAGTGTGCATATTTATGTTGCCGTTATTATAACCCATGTGCTAAAAACTGACTGCACCGATCAGTGTGTGATCCCAAGTAAATATTTTTCTGCTGTTAAAATCTTGTATTGTTTTTTTGCTGTATAAGTCAATTTATATGGTTACAAATTAATGAATGTATAATATGTATAATAGGTCTACACACACACACACACACACACACACATGTATATATATATATATATATATATATAAAAATCCTTTCTCGTCTTACTCTCTTTATCAAGAGAAAAGCTGGGATTTTTAGAGGTTGTATAGGAGCAGTTGCAGATGTCAATTCTTCAGGTACAAACATAGATGTTACCAGGGATTCAAACACACTTTTACTTCTGACGAGCCATTTTTGGTAGTTGAGATTCCAAATCTGCTCTGTGTTGGATATGAGCCGTCAAATGCTCTTGATATCAGCTGTTTCATAGGAAATAAACACAAGCTAGTGCTAAAGTGATTGTCTTTCATTCTGTATTCTGTTTCCAGTGCGTGTTGCAGAACTCCATAGTAATGACTTCATGGAGATGCTACATTTAATAGATCTAGAGGTTCCCAGTATGGTATATTTAAAGGGGCAAATGTGTAGAATTCAGAAATCCTTGTTATTAGCGACACTGATGGCCATTAAGTGAACTGCAGTCAGTAACTTATTGTGCACGCAATTCAAGGCCCCGATATACTCTACTTACCGTCACGGTAAAGTGGGTTTTTTTTTGGTTGTTTGCTTAGAAGTAAAAGTGAGTTGTAAATAGTAAACTTTTGCTATTAACAAACATCCCGACGCCTATGGCAAACCGTTTTAACATGTAATCTTTAAAACCTACTAGTATCTATGTTCATGCTACTAGTACTTATTTTTTAGATACTAGTATATATTCCATTAAGTACAAGTACTTATTCATTAGCAAGTGCTTATTCTTTAGTTACTAATACCCTTTTAAAAGATACGAGTAGTTATTCATTAGATACTAGTACTTAATATTAGACAGTACTGATTAATTAGACACTAGTACCTATTAAATAGATACTAGTACTTATTTCGATAGTGACTAGTAACTATTCTTTTGTTACTAGTAACACATTTTAAATGTTTGCCATTGTCTTCTGAGGATCTGTCATTCAGATATCAACTACTCACTTCTGACTATATATTCCAATTGTGACTTCTTATTAGATACTAGTTATTCATTAGGTACTAGTAATTATTTTTTTAGATAACAGTACTTATTTATTAGACAGTTGTGTATTTTTTTATTGTAACTAGTAACATTTCTTATCTTACTAGTCACAACTGCTTTTTTACTCGTCTTATGTTACGACTAGTCAGAATGGCCAGAGTTCAGTTAAAAATCTTATTAGAAAGTAAATCTTACTAGTAACATCTGGAATAAATAATAGTATCTAATAAATAGGTATAGTAGCTAATGGGCCACATGGAATCTGTGGAATTTGTGATTTCTGAATCATTTGAAAAATCTGCAGAATTATGTGGAATGGTTTTAAATATGTCTAAAAGATCCAAGAATATTGGAACTGAAAACATTACATATAAAATATTCACTTGTTCAATACAAATAGAACTTGTTTTTTAAACAAAGCTAGATCTCTCTTATAGTACATTGACTAAAAGACAGAAAATAAAAGTGTATTGTACACAAATCATTAAATAAACAATTTCATATCATTCAACAATAGAGCAAAATAAATAAATACCTACCGAAGTAAATAAATTAACTATTTTTCCTTAACTCCATGGTCAATTTTATTTTAGAATATCACTCTGCACAAAAAAAGAAGTCACATCAATAAGCGCAGCCTACTACCCCTCACAATCACGCACGCTATTGAGTATGCTTCTCAAGTGACGCGCACTACAATCTGTGGAAGTCTGCGCGCGCAGATGTGTGGGCCTGCATAAATAAGTACACTGAAAAAAACTGTCAGATTTACTTACATTTTCTTTGGCGATTTTTTTGCACGCATATTTTTAAAGTAAATTTAACTTATGGAAACTCAACTAAGTTAAGTAAAATTAACAAAGAAAATAAGTAATTTTAACTTCACCAGTACAAGGTTGAGTAATTTCTACTTAGTTGAAGTCTCCTTGCAAATTTTACTCAAAATGTAATTTTGAATTAAACCACACTTTTAAATTGTATGCTTTACTTAGAAATTTTATTTTAACACTGAAATAATGATACTGTTTGCTTGGTTGAAACGTCTGTTTGTAAAGTGCCAACACAGATCTGAATGTTCGCTGTGATCGCACTTGTCAAAAGTTTAATAGACTGGTGAATCGTTGTCATTTAAGAGAAAGATCACGAGGGTGTCTGAATCGAGATAGCGATAACAATTAATCGTTAAGCTCTATTCCACAATAAGTGCCAATGTAAGTTTATTCACAGGAAACTTGGGAAAGTGGAAAGCTGGATTACATAAAAGATGTGTTAAATGCAGAGGTTTTAGAGATGACGTGGTCCCTTTCTGATTATTTGCTGAAAAAAAAAAACATTTTGAGAGTGACATTAAAACTCGCCACGCCGATTTCTCCATGATCCCGACCTGTTTTTCACTGCATGCCTGCATCCGGCTACATCTCAGAAACATTTAGGTGACTATAGGCCTTGCATGACTGTAGCGATGTAGCTAACAGTATAAACTAAAAATATCGAACATTTCCCAACTGGCGACCATTCCATCCGAATAGCCTGAAAAATAGGTCTTATTATATTAAAAATCACAATGTTGTATCATATTTTGAAACATTGTGTAGATGGTAAATTAAACCCTATTTCTTAATGAGTCTAGATTAAGTATACTGATAGTTTTGGCATTCCATGGTGTTCTGTTATAATGAATCATATCCGTTCCATCTGCTTGTCCTAAAGGAAGATGCTTTGGGAATCGAGTTTTTAAACTCTAGCGTATTTCGAGTTATGACATTCCAGCCTTCACTACGTTCAAAAGTTTGGGGTCGGAAAGAATTGAATGTCTTAGAAAGAAGTCTCTTATGTTTACCAAGGCTGCATTTATTTGATCAGACATATTGCAATTTTAAAAGAACTGTTCCTTAATTGTAATATATTTTCAAATGTAATTTATTCCTTTCAGTCTTCAGTGTCACATGATCCTCCAGAAATCATTGTAATATGATTATTTGCTGCTCATGAAACATTTCTGATTATTACCAGTTGATAATTGTTTTCTTTTTTCAGGATTCTCTGATGAATGAAAAGTTCAAAAGAATGGCATTTTTAAAATAGAATGTCTTTAGAATTTCAAAAAATGTCTTAACTGTCACTTTTGATCTTCCTCTTACTGAGCGCAACCATTTGAACGGTAGTGTGTTTGGGTTTTGTTGCGCAAAGGAAAATGTGAGATTTGAGTAAAAGGAAAGAATTTCGTTGTGTACAAGAAACTCAAGCCTTGATTATTCAGTTTTATTGATGCAAACAGTCATGGTGTATCCTTTTTAGTATTTTAAGTGTGCATATTTATGTTGCCGTTATTATAACCCATGTGCTAAAACTGACTGCACCGATCAGTGTGTGATCCCAAGTAAATATTTTTCTGCTGTTAAAATCTTGTATTGTTTTTTGCTGTATAAGTCAATTTATATGGTTACAAATTAATGAATGTATAATATGTATAATAGGTCTACACACACACACACACACACACACACATATATATATATATATATATATATATAAAAATCCCTTTCTCGTCTTACTCTCTTTATCAAGAGAAAAGCTGGGATTTTTTTAGAGGTTGTATAGGAGCAGTTGCAGATGTCAATTCTTCAGGTACAAACATAGATGTTACCAGGGATTCAAACACACTTTTACTTCTGACGAGCCATTTTTGGTAGTTGAGATTCCAAATCTGCTCTGTGTTGGATATGAGCCGTCAAATGCTCTTGATATCAGCTGTTTCATAGGAAATAAACACAAGCTAGTGCTAAAGTGATTGTCTTTCATTCTGTATTCTGTTTCCAGTGCGTGTTGCAGAACTCCATAGTAATGACTTCATGGAGATGCTACATTTAATAGATCTAGAGGTTCCCAGTATGGTATATTTAAAGGGGCAAATGTGTAGAATTCAGAAATCCTTGTTATTAGCGACACTGATGGCCATTAAGTGAACTGCAGTCAGTAACTTATTGTGCACGCAATTCAAGGCCCCGATATACTCTACTTACCGTCACGGTAAAGTGGGTTTTTTTTTGGTTGTTTGCTTAGAAGTAAAAGTGAGTTGTAAATAGTAAACTTTTGCTATTAACAAACATCCAGCGCCTATAAACCGTTTTAACATGTAATCTTTGAAACCTACTAGTATCTATGTTCATGCTACTAGTACTTATTTTTTAGATACTAGTATATATTCCATTAAGTACAAGTACTTATTCATTAGCAAGTGCTTATTCTTTAGTTACTAATACCCTTTTAAAAGATACGAGTAGTTATTCATTAGATACTAGTACTTAATATTAGACAGTACTGATTAATTAGACACTAGTACCTATTAAATAGATACTAGTACTTATTTCGATAGTGACTAGTAACTATTCTTTTGTTACTAGTAACACATTTTAAATGTTTGCCATTGTCTTCTGAGGATCTGTCATTCAGATATCAACTACTCACTTCTGACTATATATTCCAATTGTGACTTCTTATTAGATACTAGTTATTCATTAGGTACTAGTAATTATTTTTTTAGATAACAGTACTTATTTATTAGACAGTTGTGTATTTTTTTATTGTAACTAGTAACATTTCTTATCTTACTAGTCACAACTGCTTTTTTACTCGTCTTATGTTACGACTAGTCAGAATGGCCAGAGTTCAGTTAAAAATCTTATTAGAAAGTAAATCTTACTAGTAACATCTGGAATAAATAATAGTATCTAATAAATAGGTATAGTAGCTAATGGGCCACATGGAATCTGTGGAATTTGTGATTTCTGAATCATTTGAAAAATCTGCAGAATTATGTGGAATGGTTTTAAATATGTCAAAAAGATCCAAGAATATTGGAACTGAAAACATTACATATAAAATATTCACTTGTTCAATACAAATAGAACTTGTTTTTTAAACAAAGCTAGATCTCTCTTATAGTACATTGACTAAAAGACAGAAAATAAAAGTGTATTGTACACAAATCATTAAATAAACAATTTCATATCATTCAACAATAGAGCAAAATAAATAAATACCTACCGAAGTAAATAAATTAACTATTTTTCCTTAACTCCATGGTCAATTTTATTTTAGAATATCACTCTCTCACAAAAAAAAAAAAGTCACATCAATAAGCGCAGCCTACTACCCCTCACAATCACGCACGCTATTGAGTATGCTTCTCAAGTGACGCGCACTACAATCTGTGGAAGTCTGCGCGCGCAGATGTGTGGGCCTGCATAAATAAGTACACTGAAAAAAACAGTCAGATTTACTTACATTTTCTTTGGCGATTTTTTTGCACGCATATTTTTAAAGTAAATTTAACTTATGGAAACTCAACTAAGTTAAGTAAAATTAACAAAGAAAATAAGTAATTTTAACTTCACCAGTACAAGGTTGAGTAATTTCTACTTAGTTGAAGTCTCCTTGCAAATTTTACTCAAAATGTAATTTTGAATTAAACCACACTTTTAAATTGTATGCTTTACTTAGAAATTTTATTTTAACACTGAAATAATGATACTGTTTGCTTGGTTGAAACGTCTGTTTGTAAAGTGCCAACACAGATCTGAATGTTCGCTGTGATCGCACTTGTCAAAAGTTTAATAGACTGGTGAATCGTTGTCATTTAAGAGAAAGATCACGAGGGTGTCTGAATCGAGATAGCGATAACAATTAATCGTTAAGCTCTATTCCACAATAAGTGCCAATGTAAGTTTATTCACAGGAAACTTGGGAAAGTGGAAAGCTGGATTACATAAAAGATGTGTTAAATGCAGAGGTTTTAGAGATGACGTGGTCCCTTTCTGATTATTTGCTGAAAAAAACATTTTGAGAGTGACATTAAAACTCGCCACGCCGATTTCTCCATGATCCCGACCTGTTTTTCACTGCATGCCTGCATCCGGCTACATCTCAGAAACATTTAGGTGACTATAGGCCTTGCATGACTGTAGCGATGTAGCTAACAGTATAAACTAAAAATATCGAACATTTCCCAACTGGCGACCATTCCATCCGAATAGCCTGAAAAATAGGTCTTATTATATTAAAAATCACAATGTTGTATCATATTTTGAAACATTGTGTAGATGGTAAATTAAACCCTATTTCTTAATGAGTCTAGATTAAGTATACTGATAGTTTTGGCATTCCATGGTGTTCTGTTATAATGAATCATATCCGTTCCATCTGCTTGTCCTAAAGGAAGATGCTTTGGGAATCGAGTTTTAAACTCTAGCGTATTTCGAGTTATGACATTCCAGCCTTCACTACCGTTCAAAAGTTTGGGGTCGGAAAGAATTGAATGTCTTAGAAAGAAGTCTCTTATGTTTACCAAGGCTGCATTTATTTGATCAGACATATTGCAATTTTAAAAGAACTGTTCCTTAATTGTAATATATTTTCAAATGTAATTTATTCCTTTCAGTCTTCAGTGTCACATGATCCTCCAGAAATCATTGTAATATGATTATTTGCTGCTCATGAAACATTTCTGATTATTACCAGTTGATAATTGTTTTCTTTTTTCAGGATTCTCTGATGAATGAAAAGTTCAAAAGAATGGCATTTTTAAAATAGAATGTCTTTAGAATTTCAAAAAATGTCTTAACTGTCACTTTTGATCTTCCTCTTACTGAGCGCAACCATTTGAACGGTAGTGTGTTTGGGTTTGTTAAAGGAAAATGTGAGATTTGAGTAAAAGGAAAGAATTTCGTTGTGTACAAGAAACTCAAGCCTTCGTTTATTCAGTTTTGTTGATGCAAACAGTCATGGTGTATCCTTTTTTAGTATTTTAAGTGTGCATATTTATGTTGCCGTTATTATAACCCATGTGCTAAAAACTGACTGCACCGATCAGTGTGTGATCCCAAGTAAATATTTTTCTGCTGTTAAAATCTTGTATTGTTTTTTTGCTGTATAAGTCAATTTATATGGTTACAAATTAATGAATGTATAATATGTATAATAGGTCTACACACACACACACACACACACACACATATATATATATATATATATATATATATATATAAAAATCCCTTTCTCGTCTTACTCTCTTTATCAAGAGAAAAGCTGGGATTTTTTTAGAGGTTGTATAGGAGCAGTTGCAGATGTCAATTCTTCAGGTACAAACATAGATGTTACCAGGGATTCAAACACACTTTTACTTCTGAGCCATTTTTGGTAGTTGAGATTCCAAATCTGCTCTGTGTTGGATATGAGCCGTCAAATGCTCTTGATATCAGCTGTTTCATAGGAAATAAACACAAGCTAGTGCTAAAGTGATTGTCTTTCATTCTGTATTCTGTTTCCAGTGCGTGTTGCAGAACTCCATAGTAATGACTTCATGGAGATGCTACATTTAATAGATCTAGAGGTTCCCAGTATGGTATATTTAAAGGGGCAAATGTGTAGAATTCAGAAATCCTTGTTATTAGCGACACTGATGGCCATTAAGTGAACTGCAGTCAGTAACTTATTGTGCACGCAATTCAAGGCCCCGATATACTCTACTCACAGTCACGGTAAAGTGGGTTTTTTTTTGGTTGTTTGCTTAGAAGTAAAAGTGAGTTGTAAATAGTAAACTTTTGCTATTAACAAACATCCCGACGCCTATGGCAAACCGTTTAACATGTAATCTTTGAAACCTACTAGTATCTATGTTCATGCTACTAGTACTTATTTTTAGATACTAGTATATATTCCATTAAGTACAAGTACTTATTCAAGTGCTTATTCTTTAGTTACTAATACCCTTTTAAAAGATACGAGTAGTTATTCATTAGATACTAGTACTTAATATTAGACAGTACTGATTAATTAGACACTAGTACCTATTAAATAGATACTAGTACTTATTTTGATAGTGACTAGCAACTATTCTTTAGTTAACACATTTTAAATGTTTGCCATTGTCTTCTGAGGATCCGTCATTCAGATATCAACTACTCACTTCTGACTATATATTCCAATTGTGACTTCTTATTAGATACTAGTTATTCATTAGGTACTAGTAATTATTTTTTAGATAACAGTACTTATTTATTAGACAGTTGTGTATTTTTATTGTAACTAGTAACATTTCTTATCTTACTAGTCACAACTGCTTTTTACTCGTCTTATGTTACAACTAGTCAGAATGGCCAGAGTTCAGTTAAAAATCTTATTAGAAGTATATCTTACTAGTAACATCTGGAATAAATAATAGTATCTAATAAATAGGTATAGTAGCTAATGGGCCACATGGAATCTGTGGAATTTGTGATTTCTGAATCATTTGAAAAATCTGCAGAATTATGTGGAATGGTTTTAAATATGTTAAAAGATCCAAGAATATTGGAACTGAAAACATTACATATAAAATATTCAATTGTTCAATACAAATAGAACTTGTTTTTAAACAAAGCTAGATCTCTCTTATAGTACATTGACTAAAAGACAGAAAATAAAAGTGTATTGTACACAAATCATTAAATAAACAATTTCATATCATTCAACAATAGAGCAAAATAAATAAATACCTACCGAAGTAAATAAATTAACTATTTTTCCTTAACTCCATGGTCAATTTTATTTTAGAATATCACTCTCTCACAAAAAAAAAAAAGTCACATCAATAAGCGCAGCCTACTACCCCTCACAATCACGCACGCTATTGAGTATGCTTCTCAAGTGACGCGCACTACAATCTGTGGAAGTCTGCGCGCGCAGATGTGTGGGCCTGCATAAATAAGTACACTGAAAAAAACAGTCAGATTTACTTACATTTTCTTTGGCGATTTTTTTGCACGCATATTTTTAAAGTAAATTTAACTTATGGAAACTCAACTAAGTTAAGTAAAATTAACAAAGAAAATAAGTAATTTTAACTTCACCAGTACAAGGTTGAGTAATTTCTACTTAGTTGAAGTCTCCTTGCAAATTTTACTCAAAATGTAATTTTGAATTAAACCACACTTTTAAATTGTATGCTTTACTTAGAAATCTCTGAGTAAATAACACAATAGATATTGATACCATATCTACATAACAGAAGTAAAGCAAATCCCTTTATTTATTTAGCGCTTTTTACAAGATCCAATTGTTTCAATGCAGCTTCACGGTGGTAACAGGAAGATAATGCAACAGAATTCGATTCGTCTGTACAGCCGCTCTGGTGAAAACAGTGATGTTATCCAGCTCATTTCAATTATCATATAGTGTCTTTGCGGGCAGATCGGTAATATATAGTTGCAACGGCGGCAAGGAAGCAAAACTCCTTCAGGGCCGGATTGGAGAAAAAAAAACCTTGAGAGAAACCAGGCTCAGTCGGAGTGCCAGTTCTCCTCTGGCCGTCGAACAAACAGTGTATGATTAAAATTCTGGCAACATTACAGTTCAGAAGTCATATTAGATAATTAGATATTCGTGAGATTATTCGAAAGATTGGAGTCGTCATGCTGGAGACGGGTTTGATGAACTCCAAAAACTACATCCTTAATTATTCAAACCCCACTGCATGATGGGACACCAGTATCACAAAAGTTGAGTAGTTTTACTTAATTTTATAATGCTGATATTTACGCTTTAATTTCTACAAGATTGAATTGAGTACTATATATAAAATGTACTTACTTTTTTAAATTCTTGCCTGAACTTTTTCATGTAGAAATTACATTTGTTTTTTCTGTCGTATTTACATCACCACAAAATAATTTATCAGTGTACAGTAATATCTATTGAATAAGTACTAGTACCTAATGAATAACTACTAGTATAAATACATGGGTCACGATTCGAATACATATAGTCGGAACTGAATAGTTGATATCTGAAGGACGGATCCACAAAGAAGAAAAAATGTAAATGTGTTACTAGTAACAAAAGAATAATTACTAGTCACTGTCAAAATAAGTACTATTATCTAATTAATAAGTACTAGTACCCATTTTAATAGGCACTAGTATCTAAAAAATAAGAATTAGTATCTAATGAATAACTACTAGTACATTTTAAAAAGGCACAAGTATCTAAAGAATAAGCTAATGAATAAGTACTAGTATTTAATGGGATATATATGTAGCATGAAAGTAAATTCTTTATTTTAAGGATTAAATGTTAAAACAACTTCCCATACTTGTTGTGTCTTTGGATATCAGAATCGAATTGTCAAAATTGTGATGTATATATTTGAAATGGCCTTTTTTAGTTTTGTTACGTGGCTATTGCAGAACTGTCATTTTCTGCCACCAGGTCGGCTCTGCCCGCAAAACACGTCATAGATGTTTCCAAACACACAATCTAAAGGCTATACACATCTGGCTATGTGAGACTAGTTTGACTTAATCCCTTTTCTTTGCATGACGCATTAACGTCACATTCTCCTGTCATTAAATTCATATCTCTTTGAAAGGGAGAGAGGCTCTCTGGAGTGTGTGTAAACGTCACATCCTTTAGAATTTCCAGGCAAAAACGCCCCGAGGTTTTCACAGACAATTAGAAGTCAGGGAATGTCTTGTTTGTTAAGTTTTGGTGAAAGCTGTTCAAACGTTGGCGATTAATTCATAAACATTTTTACACATAGCCCTCTTGAATTAGGCTATAATCACTGAGGAACATGAAGGAAAATGTAATACATTTTCAATATACAGTGTTGGACGCAGCCTAAACACTGTCTGAATGTCAATGAAGGGACTTCAACTTCTGAGGAAAGATCCTGAATCATTTGAGCAGATAAAGATGCAATGTTGCATGTCAGTGTGATTTAATGGTCCGAATGATCACTGTTATTGTGCACAGCACTTTATTGGTCAAGAAAGTTACATTACCAAGGAAGTTGCTCAAAGACCCATCACTACGCTGCTTATTTGTGTTTGGCATGTTCTTGTTTTTTGATCAAGGACATTGCCAGGACGGATTGCTGTACACCTGCAACATTAAGCAAGATTTTTTTTCTAAACATAATAAATGCTTGGGGATTTTTGTTATAATGTTTCAGAACATTAATGAACTTTTTTTACATTTAAATGAAGATGCAGTCAATATTAATTAAAATAATAATGATGTGAAAACATACAAACATTTGAGCCTTTTTATGAATGATTCTTTAATCTGAAAGCATTATGGGTTATTATGCATTATTTATCTATGAGTAGTTGTGGTGTGGCTGGGGTTTTTTTTTTTTTACATCCTTATGACCAACTTCCTTTTACCAGCACGCAAATGACATAAGACCATATTTGGAAGAGGAAGTACATATATGGTCATATCAAGGGCTGGACTGAGGCCAAAACTCTGGCAAACCCATCCCATCCGGCCCATGAGTTCTGCCGTTTTGCTAGGATTAGGGCCTTACATTGGAGTAAATAAATAACTAGGATAGAGACATATAATGATGAATATTATTTAATTTACTGCAAATGCAGATAACAAACTTAATATTGCACTTTTGTCACATAGAAATGCACTTGACAGTCAAGCACTGATTTTGATGTAGTAAATTTACTGCTTTTAAATGCTCATCATTTACTCGCTCTCATGTCGTTCCAAAGACTTTCTCCCTTCTGTGAAACACAAAAGATGATATTTTGAAGAATGTTGGCAACCAAACTATTTTGGTTAGGCTACGATTGAATATCATATGGAAAAAAAAACAGACTCAAATGATTTTGTTTTACATTACACAGAAAAAATTAATTGAGGTTTGGAATGATGAGTAAACGATACCTCTTTAAAACCAATCATATTTTCCAAGAGTTAACACCTAAATTATGTAGGACACTGATCTATCTTTCATGAGGTTCTCATTGAAATAACATTTAGTTAAATTTCATTAGATCTATTAAAAAGTTCATCAAACATTTAAAGAGAAAAACAAGCTTTGTCCTTAATTCATGGGTTCCAGGCTTTAAAGCTGTTTTGTTGAATTATTCTTTAATTACCCTAATGACTTTTTAACAGTTTAACTGTAGGCCAGTTTCATTTAACTGTTAGAGGTAAAACCATGCTCCTCATAATTAAATAATAATAAACTATTGAATTTGTAATTAAAAAATTGTAAACATGTAGAAAATACGAAAACAGCCTCTATAAAAGTGATTTATAATCCGCAATATTTAATGTAAGTAATAATAGCAACATTTTTAATAAATACATTTCGGCCAAAACACCACATTTCTTCACTGTTAGTAGCTGCAAGGTCAAATGTGGTTGTGCTAGTGACAAGTTTGTAGTTGTGAATTTCCGGTTTCCAATTTACCTCGTTTTTTTACCAATTTTACCTATTTAACTATTTTACCAAATTTACCAATTTACATGCTCGCGGCTGTTTTCAAGTGAACCCAGCCGGCGACTTGATTTCGCCCTGCTGCTCAGTCTGGAAACCCGTACATTCATTTATCCTGCTTCTGTTACACTTTTGCGGGAACCAATCACAGACTGGCTTATCCACCTGGTGCACTATTGGCGGGTTTAACACAATGACGGATAGAGAGAATGGGTCATTGCCTGTTGATCACGCCTCTTGTGGTCTGATTGGTTGAAGGATTATCCCATTGCGTACAGAGTCATTTGAACTATGCCCGTTGATCACGCCTCTTGTGCAGTAGAAAATACAGAGCAGACCAATGTTCAATCTTAAATTGAGCTTGGTCTGGAGATAGACAGACAAGTTTTCAGCTAGATTCACCACAGAACCTGTAATGTTGCCATATCACATGATTGTATAAATTCTGAGTCCAAATGCGGTTCATCACTTCATAGAGCAGCGGAAACGCCTTTTGCAGTTTGCCATGAGCTTAAATTTAAAAAAGTTATAGTGAAAAACAGCGCCTAATATGGACACAGTCTATGAATATGGAGGAGGGGAGGTCTCTCTCGCTTCGGCCTGTCAATTCAGAAGACAAACCAATAGGCCGCTGTCCCTGCATGATGGCAAAAAAACAAACAAAACCTTGTATCGGCCCCAAAGTGTGTCAGCCCACCGGAAAAATGCCCGGTATACCCGATTACAATCTCCTATTTTTTTTCCTGAACCCAAACTTATGAATGGCAACATTTCAACAGAAATATTTATATAAAATAGTATAGCTGATACTAACGCTGTTATTTATGTTATCCCTCTTTCTTCTTTCACACACCCATTTAGATCCCTGTAATACTGGCTGAAACAATGTGACTATATAGTTTGAGGCTATAGCCTACCTGATGCAACAGCGGTTATGCTTCCGGTACTTCAGCCAACACGCACAGTAGGAAGATTGAGTCATGTGATCACAGGAAGGCCTTACAGAAAGAAGCAAACTTGCTAGACTGGGTAAAACAGGTATGAATGCTGCTGTTTATGTCTGTTTCACAATTTCCTGTGCATTTTCCTACAACTGTTTACAAACTATGCGTCACTGTTGTCTGAGCCAATAGCAAGTTAATAAACATACAGTCGTATTATCTTCTGCTAAAACAGAACAGCTGCTCATGAGCTGGTGTGTTCTCCTCAGTGTGAGGTTAACGTGGCTGGTTTTAATGTTTTATATGTCTACCAGCGCTGTTACAGCACCTCAGAGTTCCATGAGGAAGTTGCATAAGTGCAGAATTTCAGCTGTACACTCCGGTGCCGCAAACCAGCATCTGGTTTGAGCGAGTGAATGGGGATTGCCTAACAAGAATCCTCACTTTTGAATAATATACTTTCCTAATAACCCAATTGTGGATATTCTTTCACTGGAATAGGCAATCCAATTCATTAATCTTGAACTTTTTCTGTGAAAATAAAAGTCCATAAGATCACGTGTCTCTCAGATTAACATCTATTGTTAAATCAGGTATCTTACAAGTAGGCCTAATTAAAGTCGTCATGAACACAAAACTGATAATTTGTTATGGAATATTGCAGTATTTATTATAGGGATGCTCAATATATCGGCAGATATATGTTCATTTTTAATGCTATCGGTATCGGGCCGATAAGAAAAGGTGGTCAAAATATTAAAGCCGATTGATAATGTATTATACACACTTCAGAAGTGCACTGTTCATCATGATGATTTAGAATTGCTTGAAATATGAATGTTATCACTTCAAAAAAGGAAGTTTGTCATATAGCCTATAATGAGAACATCATAATTATGGGGCTTTTAATGGTGAGACATTTGGTTTTGTAATCATGCTCTCAAATGATATACAAATTTTGATTTATCTGCTAATATATCGGTTAAAATATAAAAAAAATTATCATATTGGCCAAAATGTTCATATCTGTGTGTACCCAATTTATTATGATTTACCCATGTACATCATTATTTTTTTATTCATGTCCCCTTTATAATCTTTAATCAGAATAACTTCCCCTGTCTCTTTCAGCAACATCACTTCTCTGATGACGTGTTTACTGGCGTGAGGGCGGGACAACCTGTCACTCACATGAGATCCACCAATAGCAAAACCACAACCATCCAATCAATTCCCCATGGACAAAATCAAGTCCCACCCTACAGTTTTTCTTGTTTGAGAAGCCGTTTCACCTGGATATATACGTCACATTAGGGTAGAAAAGACACTTCTGGTTAAAGCTACACTATGTAATTTTTTGCCGCTAGAGGTCACTTATTCAAAACAAAGGCGTGGCTTGATGACGCCTGGATTTCGCAGAGCTTTTAATCTGCCGCAGATGAATGCTTCCGCTCCTTCCGCTCATGCGTATGTGTGGTAACGCAGCACTGTTTTATCATATTAGATACATTATTTGAGTGTGTTGAAAGTTATGTTATAATGCTGCTATGAGACACTTGTTCACACTGCAGTGAGCTAGATCAATATTAGTCATGGTAAAACATGGCACTCGCGGTAAATCAAGAAAACAAGATTTGGACAATAAGACTAACTGTGTTGAGCTATATAACAATTAGTTTTCTTTCGATGATTGTATCCAAACAGTTCACCTGTCTAACAAAACACATCATATATTAAAGCGTCTTTGGTGTTTCATGGTTTCTACAAAATAAAACCGTAAATCAAGGTATGATAGGCGGCGGTCCGTGTCCTGGTTAGAATTGTTTATTTCTCTGGATTTAAACATTCTTTAAAATGTTACACATTGTGCCTTTAATGCCGACTTTAAGCACTATTGATAATATTTCTTTGCAATGGTTTTCTCTGCACACAGGTGATTGTATTTTTTATGACTTCAAATAAAAGATTTGATCTTAAAATGTGTTCTGTCCGCATATTTTTCATCATCAGCATATCATCTGCATACTGTCAGCCCGGTTTGTGTGTTCGCACGGACCACGGCAAATACGCAAGTGAGCCTTTGAAAACAAAAGTCTACTAGATAGTGAGCATGCATGTGCTTACAAAACATCTAATGATAAAATGTATGTTTTTAATGCTAACTTCGTTTAAATACTTTGGTCAGTTTGAGAATGTTTTATGCAATTTTATATTATTTATTTGAAAGAATTAAAAGAGCAGTTTCATGTATTGTTCAACTAGTTAAGGGTTGATATGGGATTTCCCAGACAGCTGTCTTCCCAGATCCAGGCCACATCTGGTACATGTGGATCCCATGCACACCAGACTTGGGCCGACACCATGTTGCTGTCTGGGTTAGAAAGTAATTAGAAATGCCAAATTTTTTAGAGAGAGTATTCAGTAATCTGATTTCACCGTTGAAAATGTAATTAGTAGCTAGTAATTAAGGACTTTTTTAGAGTCACTTACCCAACACTACACTAGACAA
This sequence comes from Gobiocypris rarus, assembly GCA_023029165.1. Classification (NCBI taxonomy): domain Eukaryota; kingdom Metazoa; phylum Chordata; class Actinopteri; order Cypriniformes; family Gobionidae; genus Gobiocypris; species Gobiocypris rarus. The sequence goes on along the minus strand of CM040922.1, from coordinate 29,510,517 downwards.
TGCCAAGGATTAATATCCTAATAATGCTACAGATATCCACACTTAGAATGTGATCTGACATTTGAGTGGGGCATTAATCATGTGGCATTAATCATGTGAACTTTTCTTGTGAATGTTTCAGTTCAACTTTTCACTCATACTGTTGTGCAGATGATATATTTCATTGAAACATGCAAAACCCCACTGAAGGACAACACATGACACAATTAAAAAACAGTCATTTTTCTCTATCATGGACGCTTTCTGCAGCCACTGCTGTTTGAGCTCTGAATGTGATATTATGGGGAGCGAGGCATGGGGGGATCAGGGGATCAGTCCAAGTGTGGGTATCTGCAGGTCAGAGTACACTTTGAAAAATGCTGGGTTACAAACAGCCCAAGTTGGGTTGAAAATGAACACACAGTGATTGGGTTGTTTTAACCCAATTGCTGGATTTGCCCATTTTCAACCCAACTTGTGTTGTTTTTAACCCAGCATTTTGTAGAGTGTAGCGGCTGTGCCGAAAGCCTACATTTCTTTCACATACTAGTAAATCGCAAAAATGAGTGTAAAAGTGTTTGCTCATTCAGACCGGGGCTAGTTGTCACACGGGTTATAGGCTACCCAAGTCTAATGTTTTCAGTTTCAGTACTTGTTTTCAACTTGGTGATGCATAGTTCAAAACTGTTGCAAATTAGGATAATTTTTGTGATCCCCCCACCCCCCTTCTTCAAACTAAATTATAAATTACATCATATTATTGCTAAAGCTGTTGGGGAAACAAATGACCACAAAAGTGAAGAAAACAACCAACTGGCGTAATTACAATTTGTGTTGCTCATTAAAACAATGGGTTGATGTTTTTGTATTTTACCGTTTACATTTTTGCTGTTTCAACTGCTGGTTTATGTTTTAAAATAGTTTTACTGTAATGTTTTTGATAAAAATAAATAAATAAAAAAGCCTGTAATAGGCTTTTTTAATGGCAGGTTTTTATTACAACTTCCCCATACAACATGAACTGTATTTTCTTCCCGGATGAGGGACATATTCAGATTTTAAATATAAAGTAGGCTGTTTATAAGAAATATTCACATAAATGCATCACAGAGTTTTGATCTTAATGCATCATGCCTATAACATTTTATTTAAACATGCAAATGGGTAGTTGACAAATAAACAGTAAAAAAATGCTTTTTTTTTGTAAAACACCACTTCTATGCGAAAAAAAAACGCATTTTATTATGTAGTGTGAAGTCTGATGTTTGAGTCACTAACATTTTTACTGAAATGTGTCCTATGGTGTGACACAAAGAGTTAAGAATTTAGGGGTGTCGCACCAAAGGACAACACAAATTAACACTTTCATAGTGGCTCCAAAAAAGTTGAATATTTAAACAATTCTGAGACAAAATCTTACCATGTGCACGTCATGGGCTTCACAGTATCATGAATGGGGTCCTTCAACTAATTAAACTTCTGTCTGTAGAATTGCCTGATTTAAAAAGTTGTAATTTATTGAACCATACTTGAGACAAACACACTATAGGACAATTTAGAGATTTTGGCTCAAAAATGTATTTAAGACAAAGAAATGTTTAACCATTTACTGCATTTTAAAGTATGACAATACTAATTATGTTCATTTTTTTCTTGTGTGACTGAAAATGCCATGTCGAGTCAACAACCCAAACTTGCCTGACGTTGTCTTGAATTTAATATTATTTATTTTTTTTATATAAGGAGTTATTAAAAACAACTTTCTTTTATATGCCTATTTTTTATGTCACACACAAATGCTACTTGCGAAACATGCTTTTAATGCATTTTTTTATACTTTTTTATTATTAAAACAAATGAGTCTCTTCTTATTTTAAAGAAATAATAATAAAATAGAATTTCAAGAACGTTAACTATTTTCTCCCCCTTTGTTTTTCCTTTTACAATAGACTGTAATTTGCGCCACACAAACATTTATCAAATTGGCTTTTATTTAGGTGAAAACAATATCGTAATAGAAGCGTTGTATTGAAGTTATTCTATGTCTGAACAGTATTTTTAATGTAGGTCTATTTTTGAATGAATTATTAGATCCGGACAACGAGCATTGCGTCATTGTGAGTGCACGTGCGCTCGAGCACAACCTAGCGTCCTGAAATTCTTTTTCTTATGAGAAAGGTAAAATAATTATGTTTAATAGTTTTGTCTGGACAGTCATCTAACAAAGAAAAGTAAGTTTACGTGTGTTCAATTGCGCCTTTAAGGGATTTGCCGACATAAAAACGTGCCTCACCTGCTCTGATATGTCCGCTATTTCGAAAAACTGTTAACTTGACTTCCTCATCGGGGGAAATTCCCACGTCAGGAGAATGATATAAAAGGCACACTTCTACTGTCACTAGACATTAAACCAAAGTTTCTCACAAGAGAAACAACCAACTCAGATTTCCAGAGAGATAATCAACTGAACGACTGGTATGTGGCGTGCAATTGCGTCTTGGCATCTTTTAAGTCCGTTTTTTTAACAGATAAAGATGATTATTTTCTCAATGTTTAAACAGTTTTGTGCTTTATTTTAGAACGATGGCATGCGACCGATATGACATAACTTTGGCCTATGATGAGTAAGTATTACCAGATCAAACGTTTTTATATTATTTGTATTATTGCATCATCAGTCAGCTGTTGAAGACGCAATGATGCGTCGCTAACTTCTTGAATTTGCTTTGGTTTTATTTTAAACTCGTCTGATGGTATATTTGATTTGTTTCCCTAACAGCTCATCTGAGACAGACAGTGCGATTTACTCTGACAGTGCCGAGTCTGATGAGATGGACTGCCCTGATGTCCCAGCCATGGTGAGTGGCTATTAAATATGTTTATAGATATGGTCTAATTAAAAGTAAGTCATCTAAAACATAGCTCTAAATCTCATTTCTCTCCAGAGCTGCCGATGCAACATGCACGAAGGCATCAAACTGGAAATGTGGAGGCATTCCTCCAGCATGAAGCATGTGGTGAACATCATCATTGCTCTGAAGAGGATGCAGCAGGTCAAACCCAAATCTTCAGAGTTTGGTGAAGAAGAGGTGCTGAACATCATAATGGACAATGTGATCCAAGGTACCACTACCAAACTTTTATGCAGCTAAAACTAGCTTCTGGTGGTTTGATTGTACATTGACTGACTGGTAAACCACATCTGGTCAAGATGGTTAGCGCTTGTAGGCCACAACAAACCAGATTCTGTGTTCCAGTTAGCATATGACCTAGTTTGTCCAGTGAAACCACAATAATATTAAGAATTTGCAATACCATACTAAAGGATAATTGTGGAACTAATGAACCAAAACTGAACTGAATCATTCATGACTATTGTCTTTTTCAAGCAGCTTTAGAGCAACATTTGAATTTGTCTAATATTTGCTGACTATTTCCAATTATCAGAGTAAGATATGATACAACTGCGTCTGAAATCAAATACTCTCTTGAGTAGGTATTTGAGTAAGTAAAAATGTAAGTTCTATATTGCATGACGTACTACATTCGCCATGTTGCCCTTATCATGCCACTATCATTTACAATTTCTCTCCCGTGGCCTCATGGGATAGTAAAGTGTCCGGCCACTTTAACCTACTCTTTTGAGTACTTTGAATTCAGACATACTACTCTTATCACACACTGTTATATAGTGAGGAAGTGTGCGATTTAAAGCATTAACAGTGCATGTCTTTTTATTGCGATTTAAACTACACCGCATTTTATTACGATTATGAGGTTAATACACATCAATTTGATCGAAGTATTGTTTACATGTGGTAAACCTTCACTAATCACTATTTCCTGAATCTCATTACGGTCACATTATGAAGGTGCATGTGAATATAATCACAGAATCAGTTATTCTCCTGTTTAAAGCTGCTTTGAAAGTATCTGTACTGTATAAAGTGACTCTGACTTGACTTGAATTGAATATCAACTTGTATAACCAAAACGTTTAATCACTTGCTTGATGTTCACTAATGTCTTTTTACTTCCACAGAGCGTCGGATGAATCGTGTTGAAGTAACAACACCATCTTACACCAAGCTCAGCAAGACCTTGCAGTGCAACATTTGTGATCAGTTCAAGAAGACTCTGGTGAAAAGCGACGTATCTCCTCATTTGCTGGCTGTGACGCTGAGAGACGGACAGAGTCAATTCAAAGGTAAATCTCAACACTTTTTAACGGGGTTCTTGACTCAATTAATGGCAAAAGGTTCTATATAAGGGAGAAGAGTCTGATTATCTCAAATTTTTGACAACCCTTTCTGAGCTTTCACATTTAAACACAACTTCAGAAATGATCTTTTTGACGTTTCCCTCTTAACCTACACATTTTTGTTTTTCCCAGTTCAATTCAGTCTGTCAATGTATGCATCCCCGAGTTCCGGCCCGAATGCATCCCAGCCTGTGTGCCTGGCCATTTCCAAGAGCAATCTCTACCTTGCTTCTACCATGGTCGGTTCTTCCCCCCACCTGATCTTGAAGGTTTGTTCACCACACCAATTTTCCACAACCTTTCCCACAATTTTTTTCCTCCTCATTATAAAGTAAAGATTTAATCCTCTTATTTTTATTTTTAGGAGATCAATGGAACCCTAAACACCATTAAAGTCGGTGACCCGAATGACAACCTCCTGTTCTTCAGGAAGGAGACCGGCGTGGCCAATAACAGTTTTGAATCTGTTAAATATCCTGGATGGTTTTTAAGCACGGCTTATGAGGATTTCCAGCAGGTGGAAATGTGCCAGATGCAGAGTGGCAGATACACAAACTTCACGCTGGAGAAGAAAGAATTCATCCAGAATTAAGAGTCAAATTTGATTCCTTAAATATTTTAAGAGGGTATGTACCAAGTACAGTTTCTAATCTGGCTTTATTCTTTGTTCTTTTTAAGAGTTGATGTGTTCAGGAAGCTGTTAGACTCCTGCACATCTTTTTGCACCATGTGAAGATTTTATTGTGGTAATAGTAAATTCACATTGAATTATTTTTCCAAGTAAAAATGTGTCTCTTTATCCATCATTTGTAATTATATTTTATTTAATATTTATTTTAAATTATGTAATTTAAATATAACTTGTTTTGCACTGGATTTGTCTTTTGAAATAAACCTATGAAATAATCTGTACATCGTGTTCGAGTTCCTCAGAGCTAATGGTCTTTATTCGAACTTGGGATGTTAAATTATTAAAAAGATATTTAATAGGTTGATAATTTGCTCCCTACCAAACGTGGGGATAGAGTTTACCAGATGTTTTTCCAAACATACACTTAAAAATCAATATTTATTGAATATATATATAATACTTTTTATTATTATTGTATTGTTTAAATAAATTTGAGTATGGTTTGAGTACCCTCTTGGTTGGTACCTGTTCTGGTCCTACAAAATTAGAAAATAAAACTTGAGCGCCCCCGTGTGATAGAAATAATCACTGCACATAGCCAGTTCATCGCTTTATACAGTCAAACCAAAAATGATTCAGACACCAGATATCGTTTTTTACTAGTGGGTGCAGGACACTCTAGTTCATTTATGTAAGTGAGGATAGCAAAATAAAGTAAACTGTGACATATTACACCTAAAAATTCTTCATACAGTGGACTACCAGTAAAATTGGTGATAATTTGGGACCAAAATGATTCAGACACTTTGACCTGAGCATGTTTTGCTTCAGTGTTTTTTCTTTAATTACTAATGCGACCCTTTTACACCACACTGAACAAAATGAAGCATTGCCTGGTCATTGGTTGACCTAATTTGGTATTATCTAACTGTGTACTTAAATTGACCATCTGATTGGTTGATTGTAATCCATTACACAGCTTTCTATAAAAGTTATCTGACATTATCAAGATGAATTTGTTCTGACAGTTTAACTCATATTATATTGTGACAATTCATTAACTCAAAGGTCATATTTGATTACCTTTTTCTAAATAAATTGGGCCTCCTAAATGGAAAAAAAACCCTCAAACCAGGTAAACTTTTTTCTTCAGCATCTGTAACTCACTGAATTTTCTTTGTAACTGATCTGACCGACCTGCCCTTTTTTTTAAAGGGTTACTTCTGAGATTAGCATTAAGCTTTGTATTAGTAGAAACCCAGGATTTCAAATTATCGTACTTTCCCCCCTAATATGACCCTGAGACGAGAGAATAATGTATTTTATTTCTGAAAAAATTCCTCCGATGACGCAAATATCATCATTTTGCGTCATCGGAGGAGTTTTTGTGCAGAGGTTAAAGACTACAGCCAGCAGTGGGCGCTATTTCCACATGTTTTCAACATCGCACTCACAGCACTCGGCTTGGGGAGCTGCGGAGATTCATGGTGGAAATCAGTGGTGTTACAAGTCTACCCATGTTCAATCATACCCTGTTGAACCTCCACTACATAATTTGTGTGACAAAAAACACCATTTAAAATGAATCTTAAAACACTCTAACAAAAAATCATGTTGGCTCAAAAAAAAAAAAAAAAAAATGTAGTCATGGCAACTTCGAGAGAATTTATGTTTAACCAACAAGCTACATTGAGTTAGAGGAACTCAATTTGTAGCATAAACACATTTTTAAGTTGATTACTCAAAACAAATTCAGTCGCTCCTCCAACTACTAGAGTTTAAGGCCTGGAACCCATAGGCGTCGGAAGCAAAAAAATGTGGGTGGGTCCTCTCTCAGAAAATTTTTACTGGAGTAGATCATAGACAGTAAAGAATGATAGTAGATGCCATTTATATTCAATACAAATATACTGCATTGTTTACTAAACATCTGGTTAGGCAAGACAAAAATACAGAGATCGCTAAACTACATTTAGTAGCAATAGTGTAGGGGTAGATGCATGGCATTAAGTTGGTAACACTTTACAATAAGGTTGTATTAGTTAATGCATTAGTTAACATTAACTAATGATGAACTGCACTTATAAAGCATTTATTTATCTTTGTTAATGTTAATTTCAACATTTACTAATGCATTAATAAAATCTTGTTAACATTAGTTAATGCACTGTGAACTAACATGAACAGCTGTATTTTTATTAACTAACGTAAACAAAGATTAACTAATGCTGAACAGAGGTGTTGTTCATGGTTAGTTTATGTTAACTAATGCGTTAACTAATGTTAACTAATACAACCTTATAGTAAAGTGTTACCATTAAGTTTTGATGCAAATCTATCCGAGGTTCAAATCCACCTTTTGCCGAACTCACTCTACTCCCTTTTCCCATCACATATCAGATAGGAGAGGCATTTATTTTGAATAAAAATTAAGAAAATATTAAAAAGTGGAAATAAAGCGTCTAGCATGTGTTTAATAATACAAGTAAACAGACATGTGCTGAATTAGACGATAAAAGTGAGTGGGTCCAATATCATTGGTCATAAAAAGTGGGTGGGTCTTGTCCCACCCTCATACAATGGTTCCGACGCCCATGCTGGAACCAATTAATCGTATCTATTTCAGTTCAAATCAACAGCTATCATAGCACATGCTAACATAACTTATTTAACATGTATACTTAAAGCTGCAGTCCATAAATTCTTTAGGTTAAAAATGATCCAAAATCAATTTTGAGCAAGTACATGACCAGCCAGTGTTTAAAACTATCTCCTTACCCTAGCCCGATTCACAACGGTAAACTTGTAATAATGTGTTATAATTTGAGTGGTAATGGTGGATTTCAGTGAGAAATTCGAGCATCATTACATCACGTCTGTCATAATGGAGGAGTCCGGCTAGTAGTATTGCATGTGAGGATGCTGCAGGTGGCGGATCATTTATAGCCTTTTTCTTACAGCAGCTGGAATAATTAAATTTATCATTTTGATGGCAGATTGTAATTCAGAAATTCAAATCATCAGGGACAACTAGAGATTTACCCGTAGACAAAAGCCAAAGATTAGACTGTACGGAAATCGAAATCTACAGGTAACGCCAATACACACTAAAACATTCACGCAATGCTGATGTTGTTAACATAAAACATTTGTGAACAAAGTATAACAATAATAATAATTCACAAAGTTTGATGTGATATGAGCCAAGCGATCGTTAGATTTAATCACTGTTAGCATGATTTATTTTAATGCTTTTTTCTCAGTTGGTCAGAACAAAAGTGTAAGACATGTTACTTACTTGTCCAGATGACATTTTGCAGGGAACATTCTTAGTTTGGTCATACTTCCAAAGTGTCGAACCTGTGATTCTGAAGTACAGTATCCATACCAGTGCGGTGAATGAATTACTTTTTAGAGTAAAGTTAGTTCATGCAAGCAACTAAAAAGTAACCTAGTATAATACACACAATAAAGATATCCAACAGGCTAATTTATTTGTGGCGCTAAACACTAATATATCCAGGAAACAAAACAAAAAAAGAGCTCTGCTAGGCACTTTCTGATTTTTGCAGAGTACCCCTAAACTTAACCCTACATCCATAAGTTATCCCTAAACTCAGAGGGAAATCAAAGGGGAATAACACTGATGTAGAAGCACCTAACCGTCTTTGTAAGCCTAAACTCTAAACTTGTCCCTCAAACCTGATTGGTTGATTGGAATGTTGTTCCAGGATCAACAAAAATGATAATCCAGAAACATGTTGCACTTGGTGAAATCATGTTATTGGTGGTGATTTTACACATCCATCGTGGATCATCATTAAAATACCTTAGAGTACCATATAAATGTGCATGGTGTTTCATGAATATGGTTTTGCCATCAGATGCCATCCCTGTACCATGGTCCTGCCACTGCTGTTTGTAAAGGAATCCCTGCCTCCACCAGATGGCATCCTGCTGAGTTCTCTGCAGCAGAGGTTTGTCCCAGTTGGTTGCACTCATCCCTGAAACAAATACTCGATTGTGAGATTTAAAATCCAAGACATGAACGACAGATTCCAGACTTCCATTAAATGTCATCTATAAAAAATGACAAAATTTCAGATGGATTTTTTATAAAACACCTAAATAAGTCCCGGGTACAAAAAAACAAACAAAAAAAACATCCCTGCATTAATCAATCATTATAATAAAGCTATACAAATTCTGTAGCAGCAACAGCAGAGTGATTATTCAGTTGGCGTTTACGCCTCATGTGATTGGATGAAAAAGTCCTGCGGTTGCATGAGCAATGATTTAAGTCAGGTGTTTATACCAAATCTCTCCAAAGACACAGCATTACTGCATCTCTCCATTACAAGTCCCACTGCAGAAACCCGATTCGCTTTTCACACAGTGGCTGCATTGAAGTGCACAAGCCGAACCCATGCATACAAAGGACAGTGTCATAAAAGATGTTTCAGGTCATTCTGAGCTGCTGATCGCATAAAAACTGAAACACATAACCTGGCAAATTCATGTCAGCTAATGCACAACTAATGTGTTACCTAAATATGTGTTATTTGGTCTAACTTTATGGTGGTATATATATGCATATGCTACATATGTTCAATATTGTTAATGCTTTAGGTTTTTGATTCAAATGTAGTGGTTTGCAATTTTTCATTTAGCATACATTTGAATCCAAGTGAATGTAATGATATATTTTTGATTAGGCTATATTAATTTCGCAGATTGCATTGAAAAACAACAGCAAGAGAGCATAAATGCTATTCATCATTCAACTTATTTTCAAGGGATTGAAAACATAATCCGTTTGCACGCTCACATGCGCATGCTGCAGAATGTATGTCTCACATTCCGGGCACATGGCAACACCAGCTAAATATAGCCTGGCAGCCCAGCAGAGCACGCTGGGATCAGGGTTTCTTCCTGCGAACGCAGAATCCCCATCACGTAACGCCCCCTCCCTCCTCCTCTTTACGCTGTCCTCTCTCATGTGCTCGTGTGTGCGCGTCTCACCGGGGAACTCGAGCTGGTTGCCAAAGACAGCAGTTCATTTACGGAGTCAAGCGGTGTGTGTGTGTGTCGCTCCCGGAGGACTTCACCTCAAACCGATGTCGAAAGCTTTGTGCACAAAAAAACCCTCGTAATTTGCTGTTTGTTGTGTATGTGTTTCAGCAGGGGAGGGAGACTGCAAGATGGACAAAACTCCCAGTGAACAAAAATCTGTTCTAAGAACGTTTTGCTAACGTTCCCAATAAGTTATGAAGACGTGATTTATTATGTTTAAAGGCACAATATGTATTAAAATATCCAAAAACCAGAACAATGTTATATATTTTGTTGTCTTGTTTAGGGACATTATCCCAAATGTTTCCAAGAATGTTTAAATCCAGAGAAATAAGCGATTTCCATGCGTCACCTATCAATGACTTCATACCTACGTTAACCTCAATTTCTGTTTTTTTTTAAACCATGGACGCTTTAATAGCCTGTGTTTTACAGTAAAATAAAGAGATATAATCCATGAATATAATTTCTGCCTGTGTGTCTGTTAGATTCTTTTCCACCGGCTGTAGAGGTGAAGATGACAACTCCCATGATTCCGAGAAATCAAGGACTGTGTCCAAATTCGCCCCCCATACCCTTAAATAGGGCACTATTTCAGGGGACAGCCATTTGTAGTGGTGTCAGAAACCATAGTAGACGTTATTGAGTGCACTCATTCAATTCACACAATGCAACGGTGGTGCACTGAACACCCTGTTCTGATGACGCAAGAGTTGCAACTATGGCAGCTGAGAGGGCCAATCTTTTAATTACCTTTTATCTGGTAATCAATTCTATTTTTAATTATTTTATTTCTAGTTGTTACTTTTTAGTTTTATGTCAATTTAATACCTTTAAACATTACGTTTTGCAAACATTATGAGATTGTTACTTTTGAATGTTCTCTGAAAAATGTTAGACGGACATCCATCAAAAACAAATAAATGTTCACAGATATTACAAATGTTTTATCATTTTAATAACGACTCAGACATGGATGTAGTTTTTGCTTGCAATCCCTTGAAATTATATCAAATGAATTGCATTTTTTCCTTCAAAAGGTTGTTTGCAGTCAACGGCTCAAAAATACATCATCCTATTGGATAAATATATAATTTAATAAATGTAAATGCCATTACATTTGAATTAAAAACCTATAAAGCATTATTAATCTTGAAAAGGGATGTAGTATTTAAACATAGAAAAATGAATAGGCTACACCACCATCACAAGTTTGACCAAATAATACATAAGCAAACAAAATGTTCTCAATATGCATTAGGTAACATGAGCAATATATTTTTGTTAGTGAAATATAATTCTTCATTGTTTGTTCATGTTTTTTTGCAATGCATCATGTTCACAACTTTTGGATTTTAAAAATGTATTAGTAAATCTAGAAATGAACATTAAGAGTAACAAATGCTGTGGAGGTATTGTTAGTTCATGTTAACTAATGAAACCTTATTGTGTTGCACATTTGCCTTTCATTCATTCAGAGAATAATCTAAGCCCGAACTGAATTTTCATGGTTTCAAGCTATGCAAATGTTTCGGCTTTTTGCTGTTATGATGTCACATGACTCCACCCACCATGACCTAGATCGGAATAACGACAGACCATCCAGTTACGTGTCCGCATTTAATGCTGAGAGACAGCGACGACTCTTTGTAACCAATGAATGTTCGTGTGATCTCAGCAGGAGCTCATTGCATTTCCAATAATCCCGGCCTGATCTGGCAGAGACCTCAGCGTGGCTTCACTTCACTGTCTGCAGTGCCACCCTGTCTAATTCCTTAGGTACGCCGTGGTCACTTTCAAAGGGTCAGCCGGGACACAGAGAATATTTGTACCCGTCATCCCCAATCCTGTGAGAATGACTGTCATCATAGGCCGCAGGCTTCTGTGTGTCTTAAAAGTGCTGCAATGCAGGCAAATTACACTTGGCAACACTGCCATTTTTACACCATGCAAGTCATGCATTAAAGTTAAACAAATGAAACTATTTAAAACAAGTTTTACTCTGAAAGTGAGGATCTCTTTTATAATATTGCAAATGTTTTTAAATAAATGCTGTTGTTTTAACTTTCTATTTTTTAAAGAATCTTGAAACAATGTTTCATGGCTTCCACAATAAATATCAACATTGATAATCAGAAATGTTTCTTGAGCAGCAGATCATCATATTAGAATGATTTCTGAAGGATCATGTGACACTGAAGACTGGAGTAATGATGCTGAAAATTCAGCTTTGATCACAGGAATGCATTTTAATATATATTCAAATAGCTAACTGCTATTTTAAATTGCAATAATATTTCACAATATGACTGGTTTTACTGTATTTTTTGGTAAAATACATACACTGAAAAAATTTTTGCTGCTTGTTCAAATTGCTTAACTAAAATGAGCAAAGCAACACAATTGCTACACATTTTGTCCTAACTTAATTTGATTGTGTTCAATCCACTTATATGTCAAACTGAAGTTACCTTAATCTGTTTGTGTTGAGATTACATGAATGATTTGTGTTGCATTAACTGAAACTGGGTGGAGCATGTTAGGTCCCTACATGCTTTTATGGCTAAATCAAGAGAGAGTAAATGTTGTTATTTTATATGTAAAAGTGTGATTTTATGTATTTTTGTAACAAGATTAGAAAGGGGGAGACTTGATAGTGTTTAATGTTCAATTATGTTGGAATTATTAGAACAATTTATATACAGTGAGTTAACATTGTGGAGAAGAGGAGCATTTGCTTAGGCTGTGGACTGATACAACTACAGTCATCATTTGGACGAAGGAGCTTTTAATTGCTTAGCATTAAAGATGCTAACGAGTGCTAATGCTAATTAAAAGATTGGCAACTAGCTAGTGCAGAATTAATGTAGATGTTTGACTTTAATAATAAATGAAATTGAATGCCTGAATCATGTCAGGGAGCCATTTAAAATTCACTTTGAGGCTACTTTGGGTCACTTAAAAATGATGTCATTCCATGATGTTGGAGTTAATTAACAAATTATGTTTGTTTAACTTGATTGAGGCATTTCAAAGGCAGAGCAGGATACCCAGGGCTTGGTTTACATCTGTCTCCATTTCAAGCCACTGGGGGACCATAGGCAGGCTCATAAAGTGACATTTTCCTGTCATGGGACCTTTAAAGAAAATCTATTGTTTGCTTTAGTGCAGTATTTAATAATATATTAAGTAGAATAATTTAACCCTAAACTGCTAAAGCTGATATTAATATGTTAAGTCAAGTAAAGTCATTTTAGAAGTAAATAAAGCATGTTTTTCAAGATGCACCAAACTTGTACTAAGAAAAGATAAAGGCTCCATTTTAAATTTGAAATAGTGTTTTTTGCAACCTATTTTACTCCATTAATGCGATGTTATTGCAGCGTTTAACAAGATTTAAAACCACCCGCCTGAATCATTAAAAAAAAGTGGGTCTTCCATACCAGAATGATTGGAGGAGAGCAGCTGAAAAAGAACAGGAATTTGTGATGTCATCCAACGAGAACACTCATTTCAGAGAAACAAAAGCCATTACATTTTGATTAAATATTATTAGTATTATTATTATTAGAAGACAAATGGTTTTATTATTTACTTATTACATTCTTGTTAATTGAAATAAAATGTGACTCTGACCCACAAAACCAGTCATAAGGGTCTTTTTCTTTTCTTTTTTTTGAGACTGAATAAATAAGATTTCAATTATGTCTGGTTTGTTAGAATAGGGCAATATTTGGCTGAGATACAACTATTTGAAATCTTGAATTGATCTGGATGAAGTCCTTAGCAATGCATATTAATAATAAATGTATGATATATTTACTGTATGAAATGTATAAAATATCTAATATCTTCATGGAACATGATCTTTACTTAATATCCTAATGATTTTTTGGCAAAAAAAGAGAAAAATGTATCATTTTGACTCATACAAAGTATTGTTGGCTATTGCCACAAATATACCCGTGGGACTTTTGACTGGTTTTGTGCTCCAGGGTCACATATATTTCTCGTCACCTTGGAATTATAAGGTTCTATCTGCATTCTGAGCCGTTTTCATATACTGAGCTTCAAAGTGTTTGCATTCCTTTCGACTTCTGTAGATAGGACCGGTTTTGTTTTCTAAATAAATCGTCCCAAAATGTTCACAACATACAAAAAGTTCTCACAGAATAAGAACGTGTGAATAACTAAAAAATGTCAGATCAGAACAGAACCTTATAATTCAAGATGGTGATATAAAATATAAATATTAACGCGTTAAATTTGAAATGTTAAGTTGAACCGCTAAAATTATAAAGTGGAAATAAATTAAAAAAACTAAAAATAAACCTAAATAATATTTAAAACAACATCAAATGTCCTAAAATTAACAAAAAACTGAAAATATTCAAATAAAAGCTAATTCTAAATATTAATAAAAGCATGCTATTACTAAAATAACACTGAACTGGAGAAAACAACCAATGCACATGAACACAACCACACCAGGCCAGTATTTTGCTTTCCATCATTTATAATTTCCTTTATTCTGTTACAAACATACATAGCAATTTCTAAATATAGACTTGTAAATCTCAGGAAAAAAAAGAAAAAAAAAGTTCAGCCATGGGAAAAACGGATGGCTGCCCGTTCTGACAGAGGCAGTCTAGCATGGGGGCGGTGCTTGATGGGATGGGTGGAGATACTTTGAGTATCTGAGACCTGAGCTCTTGACAGTGTCCTGCAGTAGCCGTGAACTCACTCTGTAACGTCAGTATCAAGTAACAGATAGAAAATGAACCGAGCAAATATATATACTGAGAACGCCAAGAACCTGAGTTGCTACCAGACGAGGGCATTCCGACGTTAAAATCTCTGCTGAAAACATAAGATATATTGGAAAAATAGCTACCTTTCAATAAAAGATTGTTCTATGAATTGCTGCTCTTGTGCGTACGATGTCCAAAAAAAACAAACAGTGGTTGACACATGGATGCTGTTAAGAGCTCGGGTGAGTCGCCTGAAATAACAGAACATTCTGTCAGAAGTTTTCCAATCTTTCGTACAGTGGAACAGAGGTATTGTTCATTTGAAAAGTATGCGGACGCCCCACAGAACTTTGCACAAATCCCAACCTCAGGAAACAGGAAGACAAATCGGCCAATTGTGAGAGTCGGCGAAGAGCCTGACAGGAAATTAACTCATAATCTCATCCCTATGGATGAGTACAGCTTCCTGTCCCTGATGTTTAGCGACAATAAGGTGGAAACAAAACACAAATCTTTACAGTACATATTATATGTATATGTGTATGTATATACACACATACATTTGAAATAAACACAGCCAAGCTCAGTCGAAAGAAAGTCCATTTCTGGTGTTTTGCAAGAGATTTGTGCCCGATTCCATATCTTAAATGGACAGGTCATTGGGGGAAAAAAGTGCTGCGATATTCTCCACTTTGACAATTAGCAGCCTAGAGGGTTTATGCATTAAAGTGAAGAAAAAATGGCTTTTTGTCGGTCGTTTGCATTTTTTAAACAAAATTAGTCAACCATATTGTTTTTTTTTTAACATGACACATTCACTTCGCTAATAGTAATGATGGATCATACAATCAAAACGAACGTACACGTGATCCACAAATGCTGCTGATTTAGACACGCCAGCGTAACCACAAAGAACCACAAGAACATGGCAAATCTCCTTCCTAGAGCGAGTTTGTAAAATGAGCCAGCTCAGCCCCCCCCCCCGAGTCCCGAATGGTGCCTCCCGACTACAAACGCTCACCCCAACAGCAGCTGAGGAGGGGCGGAGGGGAAACGCAAGAATGTCCTGCCAACAGCTGCTGTGTCACGCTTTCTATTGCCGTTCAGGCTCGGCTGCCAAATCAGGGCCTGTTTTAGACGATTAGCCCAACAGCAACGCAGAAAACACTATCCTGCACGTTACAACATCATTTTTCTCCACTATGTGGCTGCGTCTCCCAATCACGTGCAGCTAATGCAGTCTGCTGATGTAATAACATTTGCAGTGGTGTGCGGACGGACGGCTCAACAATCGGGCCCTTGTGCCTCTACGCACTTCAGAGCAAACGGCACAGCTGAACCCACGGCCACCAGGGCAGGAATGCTCACCCTCTTCATGCTTCTCGCATTAAAATAGCCGGCCTGCCTCGTCAGCTCGCTGTTGAGGAGAAACAGCTGCTGCAATCGTGAACGTACAGAAAACGAGTGCAGAGATTGGCATCCGTTAACAATTCCGCGGCCAATAGATAAGAGTGTGTGAAAAGATCTCATCGATGCAATTCGTCTGTCTTGCGTTTTAGAAAGGATCACAGCAGTACACGTGACTTCGACAGCTGCCATTTAACACAAAACAGTATGGAAGGTTAAAGGAGGCTTTACACACCAGCACAAAACACTGTAGCTCCCAAGAAAGGGAAAAAAAAGGTCTCTTTGCAGCAGATAGTTTATGTTTTTGCTAAAGTGCACAGATGAAATATTCTCAACATTAACAATCTTTCTCCATCATAACACACTGGTCTACTTGGTTATTTTTTATAGTATTTTTGGTGAAAGGCTAAAAAAAAATCTTGCATTAATAAAGCTGCGGTTACTACGCAAGAGAAAGCAATAAATTAAATAAAAAGGCAAATGCGGGATGGGGCATGCACAGAAATGGCGCACAGGAAAGACGTTTGATATTAATCACGTAGAGTATGCGTGCTGTAAACTCAAAGGGGTTGTGGGAGGAGCTTGGGGGCGTTTCGCAAGGATAATCTCATATACTCTTCTACAAAACAAATCCAATAATTCATTTCCAGCTTATTTATCTTTTTTACAAAATTAGCTTCTTAAGTCCTAATAATTCTGTAGATCATATATAATTTTTGCTTTGTGTATTCAAAAATATGCTGGTTTGTTTACGTATTCTCTCATAAAGAACAATCTTACATAAAACAAAATGACAACGCAAAAGGGGACGGGGTGAAAATACACTCACCCATGTCGCTTTATATCAACTAGTATCATGCGTCTATTGACTTAAGCAATCCGTCCTTAAATATTCAGAGGGGACTTGGACCCGAGTTAGAAAAAGACGAAGCTCTTTGTATGTTGACCCCAAAACCAAAATATCCCACCGGTCCTTAGTGTCATTTTATAACACCGGTGGAATGATGTGCATAAAGCAACCATTTTCTTCACTAACGCCTCTTGAGGAAGTCATATGACTTCTGATTTAAAAAGTCTCGCTGTGAACAGCCCAGACGTGTCAACACAAAATCAGGGGTCAAAACATTCCCCTCCAAATTTGAATTTCATCGCTCAAATTGGCCAACCCATAAAAGTCACATTGATGCGAGAACGAAAACCCTAAGACAATAACTTAGGGAACTGTCAATAAAAGAAAATAAAAAGAATCTGAGACCACAACTTCTGATGATAACAGTTGTGAAAGTCCCATGCTGCCTGGGTAGGAAACACACCATGAAGACTCTCTACATATATACTAAATTTCTCCCCTCTAAAAACACGTTGGACAGTATGAACCCTTATAGCCTGGTATTATCGTATACGGGCCGCTTTTGAAATTCAGCAGCCTTGCCGTTGATGTAACAAAGGTTTAATTGTTAGCTAAGACAATTAAACTTGCTGGTTTAACAGGACAGGGCAGCATCAGGAATAAGTCATACCCCACGAGACATCCCTCGCCCCATGGCTTCAATACAGACAACCCCCCTCCCCAAACCCTCACCACATAGAAACTTCACAGATCTAGTTTTCTGTCCCATGAATATTTTAGTAGGCTATTTGAGTTCAGTTCATGCACTTATTGTTTCACACGTGTGGTCATCTCCTGGCGAAGCTGGTGTCAGTCGTCGTCCACATCCTCGCCCTCGGACTCCTCTCTCCTCTCGTACATCTTATCCCGGTGTCTCTCCTGGATCTCCTTCATCTCCTCGGCGTAACGGGAGAAGGCTCCTCCGAACTTCCCCCAGGCCTTGAAGGGGATGGTGATGGAGTTCCTGTAACTGGGCTTGACCTCGCTGACCCGCAGGAACACGCCGTACTTGTTGGAGCCGACGTCGAAAAAGAACCTCTTGGAGTCCACCATGATGGAGGTGCCTTCGGGAAGCTCGCCGTACCCCCCCGCGGCCCCGGGCCCCGCTAAGCTCGTCGTCCTCCCCGCCGTAATCGTCGATGAGCTTGGCCAGGGCGTCTCGGAACTCGATCAAGCCCTGCGCCGGTAGCGCGATGGTCTGGCCGGACTGCACGCTGCCTCCCGGGCCGCCCCCTCCGCCGACGCCGAAGCCGGGACCTCGGTTGACGGTCTGGCGGATGCGCAGGAACCTCCCGCGCTGGTTCTCCTTCAGGTCGAGGTAGTATTTGCGGTTCTCGCGCACCAAGAACTCGCTCTTGAGCGCCCGCCTCGGGCCGCCGTCATCCCCGCCGGACGATTGGGCGATCTGCTCCGGGCTGCTCGGCCCCAGCTGGGCGTAGTGCTCGATGAAATCCCCAAGGTAGTCGCGGAACTCGGCCGCCACGGACATGGAGAGAGTCAGGCGGCTCTTGGAGCCCCCAGCGCCCACCTCCGCTATCTTGATGAAGCGTCCCTTCGCGTTCTGCTTGACATCCAGGTAGAAGCGCTTGTTCTGGATGTCCAGGCGCTTGGACGCCAGCTCCTGTGTCTCTTGCTCCCGCTGGAAGTGCTGGAGGCCACCGCTACTGCCACCGCGCTCGCTCCCGCTGTCTCCATCCGCCATCTTCAGCACCTCCAGCCAACTTCTCCCTCAGAGAAACGCTCCTCTCTGCCCTGCTCCAGCACGCACGCACGGCTCTCAACACCACAGCATTGGCCTCACATCTGCCAATAACAGGCGGCGCGCGACCGCGGGGTCACTCATAGGTCCGCGCGCTTGTCATTCGGAGCGTAAGGGAGGTGCGCTCGGGCTCCATTGGTTAGAGACATTTCCTCCTCCTGTGCAGGCATTTCCTGTCCTTCTGGGCTCAGCTGAAGCTTTGAAGGAGAACTAATAAATATTATCATTCTTTTTTTTTTAAATCATCATATTTGTATCAAAGTATTCGATTGTTTTGTTTTTCCAATGCATATGCAATGCAATAAAAGAGTCAGAGTAGAAAATAAATACACATATCATAAAAAAAGAAAGATAAATATAGGCTAAAATATAATGAAATTCTATTTTATATAGAATTATATTATTGGACTATTGTACAGAAAACGATTTAATATCAGATATTGACTGGATTATCGTATTTCATCTGTATTAATACTAGGCTATATTTATATATAGGTATTGTATATGCTATTGATATCCTAATATTAATACATTCAATGTATATCGAAATGCATACGATAATCTATTTATAAATGATCAACATAGCTATCTTTTAAAGTGCAGCACCCTTTTAAGATCTGACTCAGGATCTGCCGTTTTCCCACGCTTGGATTAAGAGCTATTTACGAAATGGCGTAAAAGCTGACCGTAGATCGGCTGCTGAACTTCCGCCGCGATGTGCGTGATGACGTCAATCATGACGTCGCGCTCTAATTCCCGAGGTCAGTGTGTTGCGCACATGAATTATTATTACTCTGGAATCGTTTTAATTGTAAAAGACGTTCCGGGTTAAACAATACACAAGTTATTAAATCAAACAGCACGTAACTGGTTGAATAAGATGAATGTTTTATTCGTACTTTAATTATTGCAAATTATTTTCATTATTGCTGTTCGTATGTGCTTTAGTGATGCCAATATATCACTGTGAAACTGAGAATTAATTATATTTATATAGTATATTTATAGTATTTAAACAAATATTGAATGTTATAGTAATCAAGATGAGCAAAACATATTCTATGTGTCTCAAAATGTATTTCTGACTAATTCTCAAATGATTACATACAGACTCAGTTTTAACACATCTATCTCAAGCTTGATAACAACATCAAACCTCATGCCATGTTCATGACGACAGCACAATTACAGTCTGCCTTTTATACTTGGATGTCTGAGGTAAAATAACTTACGATTCACATAGTCTGTCCATTTCTATATGCCATATTTCATAAGCTCAAGTTTAAAAAAAATCAGAAATACTTTCCAAGCAAGCATAACCCATACAATGTGAACTTTTGACTATTTTTGGGAAACATCATATAAAAATCTAAATTCATATACACAATGTGGAAAAATTGCATTGTTACGCCAGTAGGTGTTAAAAAGATGTATACTAAGTCTTTATAAGTCATTGAATCATTCATTCAAACCGTTTTTTTAAAAGTATTTAAATTAATTAAAGGTGCAGTGTGTAATATTTATGAGGATCTATTGACAGAAATGCAATATAATATACATAACTGTGTTTTCAGTGGTGTATAAAGACCTTACATACTGAACCGTTATGTTTTTATTGCCTTAGAATGAGTCATTTCTATCTTCATACACCGCGGGTCCCCTTACAGTGAAGTCGCCATTTTGTGCCGCCATGTTTCTACAGTAGCCCTAAACGGACAAACTTCTCTACAGAGCGCTAGCTACTCGCTGCTGTCTCAGACAATGACATCTTTGTCCTGTGTCGGACACCGTAGATTCTCTATGTGGTTCAAAAGGGAGGGGTGAGCGGTTGCAATTCACAACCTCACTGCTAGATGACGCTAAAATTTACACACTGCACCTTTAAATACTTTTAAATAGACTGCAGCAATTAAAAATTTTGTCAGAACCTCTAGTAAATAACGTTATTTTATTTAGTTGTCTATTCAAAATTGTGCGTGAATCATTATCTCTATTTTAAAGGCCCACTGAAGTGCCTTGAAACGCGTGGCATTATTCAATGAGTTGACCTAATAGTGGTGCGGATATGACGTCACTTTGTAGGCCAACCGGCCGTTAGCGTCACATTGGTTCCCCCGAGAAAAACCCAATAGGTTTTTCCCTTAGGCTTTAGGATTATCGCCAAAGACAAGCTCTGTGATCAACAAAGGTTTATGATACTTACACAATTTTTCCATCAAGATGATTTTCACATGAAAACAACATTTATGAATTTTGAAGCTTAAATGCAGTCGCCAGAAGTTAAAAGCTAAAGGTAAGCTAAACAAACTACATCATCATCATCATCAATAAGCTTTCAACAACTCTTTTAACTTTTATCTCAAAATGTTTCCCCAGAACAGTAATGAGGCTGTAAAAGCGGACTGAGGTTACTTGCTCAGCGCGATGACGTTTAATCTCCTCCACGGCCTCTGTAGTCCCGTTTAGACACTTGTTAGCAACCGCCTTTTTCAAGACACGTAACAGCTTCAAAAAATTACGAGTGGGGTAATACTGATGTATTTTATGTCGTAGAATAAAACGTGAAAGTGTCTTGAGCTTGTGTTCACCATAGACCTTTTTTTTGCCATATAACCAAAACCCCATTCAAAAAAACCATTGACTTAGGGACAAGGGAACCAGAAATGCTAAAAAACTTCCTTCTGCGTTTTGGCCTACAAAGTGATGTCATACCTTTACCACTCTATTTCCACTGAAACAGGAAGACAGGGCGGGACATATATCGAGCAGCCCCTCCGCTTTTTTAAAATAGCCAATTGCATTTAGTTTATACATATCACAACTTGGTCAGAGCCGTTGAGCTTGGCACAGCCTAATCTCTGACTGTTTCTTCTCCTTTTGTGCAAAATTCAAATGGGTCCGATACGTTTCCTGGTAACATATTCATGCTAAAAGCCAAAAAATGGATTCTTAATTTATCCAGAATTGTGCAGCTCTAATTTACACACTATTTTATTTCAATTTTAAAATAAATAATAGAATGCAGATTATGTTTGTAAAATTGTTGAACTCTTTAGCCTAATTTGTGTGTGTGTGTGTGTGTGTGTGTGTGTGTGTGTGTGTGTGTGTGTGTGTGTGTGTGTGTGTATTAGGCCTATTTGATATTTTGTACTCACTTGTTTGTTGTTGTTTATATGACAAAAACTTCATTGGAACCCTTTTTTTCAAGAACTGCCAGCACTTTATCAGTTAAAGATAAAAATAGCCTATTTTAAATCATAGCCTTATTAAAAACCAAAGAGTAAACAAATGGGTAGCAGCAACTTCAATAACAAACACTCTTAACTAACAGGGGACTGAAATAAGCAACAACAACAAACTGTATATGTTTGGCCTGACTAATGTATGTAACCTTAAACCTTACCTTACCTGTAATAAATAACATTCAGTGTTATTTATGTGCTAATATGCATAATTAAGCCAATAACGAAGAATTTAATATAATACACTATATGGGCAAAAGTTTTAGGACGCCTACCTTTACATGCACATGAACTTTAATGACCTACCATTCTTGATTAGTGTTTAATATGGAGTTGCAGTTATAGCAGCTTCAACTCTTCTGGGAAGGTTTTAGTTTAGGTTTAGGAGTCTGTTTATGGGAATTTATGACCATTCGTCTAGAAGCGCATTTGTGAGGTCAGGCACTGATGTTGGACGTGAAGGCATGGCTCACAGTCTCCGCTCTAATTCATCCCAAAGGTGTTCTATCGGGTTGAGGTCACGACTCTGTGAAGGCCAGTCAAGTTCCTCCAAACTCAGTCATCCATGTCTTTATGGAACTTGCTTTGTGCACTGGTGCGCAGTCATGGTGGAACAGGAAGGAGCCATCCCCAAACTGTTCCCACAAAGTCAGGAGCATGAAATTGTCCAAAATGTCAGTTTTTAGAGTTCCTTTCACTGGAACTAAGGGGCCAAGCCCAACCCCTGAAAAACAATCCCACACCATAACCCCCACTACACCCAAATTTACACTTTGCGCAATGCAGCCAGGCAAGTACCGTTCTCCTGGCAAACGCCAAACCCAGACTCGTCCATCGGATTGCCAGACAGAGACGCGTGATTGGTCACTCCAGAGAACACGTCTCCATTGCTCTAGAGTCCAAGGCTTGGATGAATCTGCTCGGCCATGGAAACCCATTATATGAAGTTCTCTTCACACTGTTCTTGAGCTAATCTGAAGATCACACAGCGGTGGTCTGTAGCTATTGACTCCACAAAAAGTTGGCGACTTCTGCGCACTGTGCGCCTCAGCATGCGCTGACCACACTCTGTTATTTTACGTGGCCTACCACTTCGTAGCTGAGTTGCTGTTGTTCCCAATTGCTTCTACTTTGTTATAATACCACTAACAGTTGACCGTGGAATATTTCACGAATGGGCTTATTGCACAGGCTGCAACCTATCACAGTACCCCACTTGAAATCACTGAGCTCATGAGAGCAACCCAATCTTTCACAAATGTTTATCGAAGCGTCTCCATACCTATAGGTGTGGGGTTTTTTGTTTGTTTGTTTGTTTTTACAGCTGTGGCCATGGAAGTGATTGGAACACCTGAATTCAATTATTTGGAGGGGTGGACAATACTTTTGGCAATAATAGTGTATATTAGACTTCATGATTTGGATTGGTCAAAGTAGGTGATATTTGTCCGTTTTTTGGTGGCATTTTGTAAAAACAACGATGGTAATCATATTTGTATTCTCATTCAGTACTTTTGTTTTACGTTCCTCGTTATTGTTGTGTTGTGGTAATTCATTAATTTATTAGCCAGTCAGTCTTGAAAAGGCAAAAGTATATGCGTACAGTTGCGTAGAAAATGCAGAGGCAAAATATTATCAGAACGCGGACAGGTGAAATAAACGCGCTTCTATGAGCATTTAACAACTGTTAAAATATTAACTGAGACAAATTCCCACAACTGCACGTAAAAACACTGATCATCCTGTAAAAGATAGAAAGAAGAACTGAAAGAGGAAGACTGGGAAGAGCCATTAAATAATAAGAAAATACAAAGGACTAACAAACTGTGTTCCTCACTTCCTCAGTTTTCTAGCGTTGCAAAGAGGGAAAACTCAAAAAATGTTTGTTTTATTTAGTTGCCTTTTAGTTTAAACCTCATGTTCTCGTCAAAAGTCAACAAAATGAAAGACATTTACGAGGGCACTTTCACAGTTTTAGTCTTAGGGGTGTTGAGAAGGAGTAGCTGGTAAAAAAAGAGGCCTTAATAAATCAGATAAGAGACTAAACGTACTCGATATTTATTTGTTTTGATTGTAGGTTTGACAACAGAATACGATACACTTAATCAGATCATGCATTAGTCTATATATTGTATTGAGATTGAAACATCCCCGACAGATCAAAATAATAATAATAATAACATACTTTAGTTTCTTTAATCGATTCTAATGTAATGAATGATGACGGCGGCACGCATGCGCACAATACTAGTGCGCTGGTGGTCCGTGGAAAAAAAGAGAACTAAAATACACCCACATAAAGAAACGCTCTGTGATTGGACGAAATCACCATTTCAAACCAAGACGGAGCTCGCTGATTGGTTATAACGCTGGACCGTAGCGCGCTATCGCTGAAGTGGGCATCATTGTGTTTTCCCTCCGTTTCAAGCGAAAAGAGAAGAAGCTCGTCTGACGATATGGTAAAAAAAATAAGTTTTTAATTGTCTAAATTCTCTAATAAATCCTTGCTCGGACCGATGTGTTGTGTATAAACCGTGATTGTGCAGTGCTTTAATTCTGTTCACGTGATGGCTTTTAATAAGCTTGGAGTGTTTGTGGGTTTGCAGTGTTTTGGTAAAAGAGCGCCGACCATGGGAATAATTGAATTTGGTGTATTATTCTTAAACAGGAATAAAAAAAAGCCAGATGATTTGTGTAAATTTAATATTTAGAAAGCAGGACGAAGTTTCCTGGCTTTAAAATGAATGTAGCGCATTATCAGTCGTTTAAGTTAATCGAATAACGTTAGAGATAACGTGGTGTTTATAAGTGTCCCATCTCTTAAAGACATTTCTTAACGTTGTTTGCTAAATCTGGGTGCATATGAACTTATATAGGCTCAGTCTATTTTTAAGGATTCCGAGGAAAAATGATTACAAGTCTTTTTTTGTATTTTTCATTACTGAAAATAGTGTAGGACAATACACAGGCTACACAAGTCACAATATTATTCAGATTCACCTGATGTGTCCACCTTTTTTCTGTTGTTTGTTTGGAAGGGGAAAAAAAGCCTAATTTACATTGGGCACAATGTAATTGCAATGAGCCTTAATAGGTGGGACTTTTGAGTAATACGTTTTTCATTTTTCTTGTGCCTCCACAGGCAGGAGGAAAGGCTGGAAAGGACAGCGGAAAAGCCAAGGCGAAAGCAGTCTCCAGATCACAAAGAGCTGGTCTGCAGGTATGTATTCCACTGTCAGAGAAAGAATAAATGGCCTAATGTTAAGTTCAAAGTGTTAGTTCAACCAAAAATGAAAATTCTGTCATTAATTCCTCACCTTCATGTCGTTCCAAACCCGTAAGACTTTTATTCATCTTTGAAACACAAATGAAGATGTTTTTAATGAAATCCGAGAGCTCTCTGACTCTCCATAGACAGCAATTGAATTAACACCGCTCCAGAAAGGAAGTAAAGACGTTGTCAAACTAGTCCATGTGACTCCAGTGGTTCAACCTTAATTTTATGAAAAATACTTTTTGTGTGCACATAACAAACAAAAATACTGACTTTATTTGACAATTTCTTCTCGTCTGTGTCAGTCTTCGATATGGTTTATAGTTTGGTCAGCTCCTACGTAAGCGGCATTCGGCGTGGTGCGCACGTGAACCGCATCAGCCAATGGTGAGCTGGCGAAGCTCTCCTGTAACTCAGAAGCGCTGTGTTGAATTTTTTACGTCAACATCGTAGGAGACTGACACCGACATGAAGAAATTGTTGAATTAAGTTATTCTTGTTTGTTTTTTGCGCACAAATGTATTTAAGGTTGAACCACTGGAGTCACATGGGCTATTTTAACGATGTTTTTACTTCCTTTCTGGGCCTTAAAAGTGTTCATTAAATTGCGGTCTGTATATTTTTAATATCTTCATTTGAGTGATAAAGATGAACAAGATTAGGGTCAGTGAGTAATGCAATTTCTTTTTTTGGGTGAGCTAACCCTTTAACTGTTTGATGTTGAGCATTTGTGTTTCAGTTCCCTGTAGGTCGTATCCACAGGCACTTGAAGACCCGAACTACCAGCCACGGTCGTGTTGGAGCCACAGCAGCTGTGTACAGCGCAGCCATCTTGGAGTACCTGACTGCTGAGGTAATGGTTTAATTTTGGCCCGGTTTGTTAAACAAGCCTGTTGGATATCATAGTGACAATTTGTTGGCTGGCTGTGATTTTTCTATTGTACATGAATCGTCTCCAGTGCATCTGTAAAGCAAATTCAAACCCAGGGCTTGTCATATTGGCAGGTGTTGGAGTTGGCTGGAAATGCCTCCAAGGATCTGAAGGTGAAGCGCATCACTCCAAGGCATTTACAGCTGGCCATTCGTGGTGATGAGGAGTTGGACTCGCTTATCAAAGCTACCATTGCCGGCGGAGGTGAGTTTTATTTGTTTAACACGTGATTTTTTTCCTTTTTTTTCAAGTGTGGTGGGATTTATAAAATGGTTGTGGTGATGTTTTAGGACTGGTGCTGATATTGCGTTAATGCCATTTCTTTCTGTCTTTCCCTACAGGTGTGATTCCACACATCCACAAGTCTCTGATCGGAAAGAAGGGCCAGCAGAAAACTGTATAAAATGCATTGATTTTCGACTCTGTATAGTAACGGCAATCAGCATTGAGAAACCAGTTGTTTTTATGTTTCCCCATTTGTTTGGTTATGCTTGGTAAGTGTAGTTTAACGTAACCGCGGTTAGAGTTTGACATACTGTATCCATGATTATAATGGGGGGGGGGGGCTGTTACTTGTTTTGGGGTAAAGAAAAACTAATCCTGCCTTTTTGTTTAGTTGGGTTAAAGCAGAGGTCTTCAACCGTGCTCCTGGTAACCCACTGTCCTGCAAAGTTTATTTCCAACCTACTTCCGTGCACCTGCCTGTGCTTTCAAGTGATCCTGAAGAGCTGGATTAGCCGCTTCAGGTGTGTTTGATTAGGGTTGGAACTAAACTCTGCAGGGCAGTGGGTCACCAGGAGCAGGGCTGAAGACCTCTGGGTTAAGGGGTTTTCTGAGGTGTGGGTTTCATTATTGGCTTTTTAAAGTTTGTTTTATACAATAAAACACTTTTTTTTTTTCTAAATGTTATGCTTTTCTGTGAGTTAATTTGATGCCTATTCCCTAGAAACTCCTCGTATTAGCTTTATGCTGCGCTAATTGCTGCAGATAAATGAATCCTGATACCAAGGCTCCAAATAATGCTTTTATTTTTGCATTCAATAATGCATTCACTCTTCATATGTCTAATGATGAAAAAGCAAAATGTTGCATTCAGTCATGAATTATATGCATATTGTAAAATGACATTTCATTGTTCAGTAGTGTCCATCACTGATAGTTGTCAAATATTAATCTATTTAAATCTTCCCCCCACACTTTCACCATTAAAACTAAAATGTATTGATGCTGCTTCTGTAAACCATAAGCCACGCCTTCTTTGATTTGATTGGCCATCTCAATCAGTTTGAAATTGTTAGACCACTGAGGCAGACCAGCCTAAAAATATTGGCTGACACTAGTCATTCTTGGGTCTGATTCATTATAAATATTATCACATTAAGGGATTGTGTGAATAAAATGTATAGAAACGTTTTCCTAGCTAGCCTACATCTCCATTGTGTATTTATCTTTTGAAACAAAGATTACATAGAAATTACCTCAGGATGGGTGCTGTCCATTTTACTGTAAAAATACACTTTTTCTCCAATGTGTCAGTAGCTTATTTCATAGTTTTACATTTGACTGATACATAGTTGATAGTAAGCTAAACCTTTCTTTACCAAATTATTTAGCAAAAATATTTAGCCATATGACTTTTATTGGCTGTTTTAAACAAAAGTAACATTAAAATGTGCAGTAGGATGGGAAAAAAATATTGTCATATGACATGCAAAATATATAATTTTTTTTATTGTATAAAACTAAAATGGTAAGGTATCAGATTAAATGTGTTTAGTTTAAATTCAGTATAAATGATACCTAATGTAAAAAATTATGGAATGTTAAAAGTTTATCAAAAATACACTAACATTTTTAAATATGATTCAAAATAACTTTCCTCTCTGAATACATTTTAAAATGTAATTTATTCCTGTGATCAAAGCTGAATTTTCAGCATCATTACTCCAGTCTTCAGTGTCACATGATCCTTCAGAAATCATTCTAATATGATGATTTGCTGCTCAAGAAACATTTCTTTGCTGCTTAATATTTTTTTGCGGAAACCATGATGCATATTTTCAGGGTTCTTTGATGACCAAAAAGTTCAAAAGAACAGCATTTAGTGGCAATAAAGATTATTTGTAAAATTATAAATAGCCCTTTTGAATCAGTTTATTGCATCCTAGAAGTATTAGAAGAATAGAAGTATTAATTTCTTATTTTTTTAAAGTGTAATATGCAGTAATGAAGCACAAAAACATCAGCAGTGTAGTCAAATAGAAAATGATTTATTTATACACTCCTCTTGTACATATAGACATGAACGAAATAGAACCTTTTCAAGATTTACAAACATATTTAAATAATAAAAAAAAAAAATTAAATGACATTTGTTATTGCACTTCACCCTGTATTCACAAATGCAAAGATGTAAACAAAGCCTAAGACGTAAAGCCTTGACTCACAGGCAGAAATGAACGTTTTGTTGGCGGTGTCTCCTCTCACTGTGTGCTGTAGTAGTGAGAGTGGTACGGCGGGTACATCATGGAAGGGTTGCTGGGATGGACGGGAAGGCTCTGAAGGGTGCTGTACTGATACAGGGCGTCCACAGGCAGGCTTCCTGGGGTGGCAGGACCGTAGTGGAATCCTGAACCATAAGGTGCCGTGCTCTCCTGGACCCCCGGGTAGAAGCTGGGATACGGAGCGGCACGGAAACCGTGCAGATCGGAGTAATGCATCATGTGGGAGGCCACCTTGGCCTGGCAGGCGTGAGCGAGGCTGTCCTGAACTGTCCGTTTCAGCTTCATTCGTCGGTTCTGGAACCAGTTTCTGATCTGATGGAGAGAAGCATAGCGTAAGTTTACATTTTGCACAACTACAAGTTGAATCACATTATTGAAAATCAATTGTTGTAACACTTAATAAGGTCCCATTAGTTAACGTTAGCTAACTAACAATGAGCAAAACATTTGTTACAGTATTTGTCAACATTATAAACACCACTGTTAGTTCATGTTAGCTCTGGCCAATTCAATAATATGGTAACACTTTACTACAAGGGTGAATTTTTTAATGTTAGTTAATAAAAAAAAAATGTATGTTGTTTGTTCATGTTTGGCTACATTTACACGACAAACGATGTAGCCTACTAATAAACTGAACATGTAATACGCAGGCGCATAAAGTCACCGTTTTTGTAGATTAAACAGAGACATTAATGCTATCGTTTTCAAAAACGTGAAATCCCTTTTTAATATTTTGGGTTTTTAGGACCCCAAAACGCTGTTGACGTGTAAATGAAGAGTTTTTTATTTGAAAATGTTGGTATAATCAGCCCTTAAATTCACACTGCATTAACCAATTTCAAGACATAAAACTTTTGATTTTAATAATGCATTAGTGAATGTTTAAATAAACTTTAACAAAGGGGGGCGTTTACACGACAGCGTTTTCAACTAAAAATGGAAAAGTTTTTATGCGTTTTGGCCGTTCATTTACGGAGCCTGAAAATACAAACTTCTGTGCAAAGTACAAGATTTTGAAAACGATATCAATAACGTTTCTGTGTAAACTACAAAAAATGTGTGAAAATACTGACATCATGCACCTAGAATTTCTTTATTAAGTGACATCGCCCTCTACTGGCCTGGCATGCAGAAACAGGATCTGTGTGTGGACCCATGTGAACGGGATTGTTTTTACAATCTTTATATGAAACTTTTCAAAAACTTTTTTAGTACATTGTTGTCGTGTAAACGTACCCAGAAATTAATAAATGCTTTAGAAGTATTTTTCATTGTTAGTTCATGTTAACTAATGTTAACAAATGGAACCTTATTGTATAAAAATAATAATAATCCACCTCATACCTGTTTATCAGATAGATTTAGTCTTTTGCAGAGCTCAGCTTTGTCCTGGGCTCCCAGATATGCGTTTCTCTTGAAGGCTTTCTCCAGACTGTTGATCTGCTCTGCGGTGAAAGCCGTTCGGGGTCTGCGGCCAGTAGAGGGAGATGCAGATTGAGCCGCTTCTTTAGGGGCCCCAGGTGAGAGAGAACGGCCACCCTCGCTCTCGTACCCTGACGTCTCCTCCTCCTCCGCGCTGCTGCTGAAACCTGGCTCCGATGCTAGGGCAAAACAAAGACAAATTAATATACAGATTGAGGAGGCCAGCTCACAAAAAATAGCTATGCAAGAGAGAAAGAAAAAATATATATTTGCATTTCAACTGAAAATGCTCGACTGAAAAACAAATACTATTAGGAAATATAGTAGAAAATCACAAAATTAAATGAAAGTAGATCAAACTTAAGATACTAACACAATGACATGAAATGGCTTTATATTTATTATTATAATAGTATTTTAATAGTACTTTTAGCCACCATGTTAAATAATATTTATACTATTTTTAACTACTGATTAAATAAAAAATAGTATTTTAGTATTTTAAATTAAATGGTTATTTAAAAAATGTAAATGAAATAATTTATTTCTGCGTTGACAAAGCTTTACTCTTTATTTTTCATTTTAACTTTTGTTACTATAACTTGATTCGGAAAACATGGAGAATCAGGAGAAATGTATGGAATGTTTTCAAATTAAATTTAAATTAAATGATAGTATTTTTAGGTCTGTATTTTACATTAAATTATTTGAAATGTAAAACAAAAAAGCTTTATAATTTACTTTTTCTATGTAAAATAATTGTTTATATGATTTTACTGTTAATTATATGGAAAACCAAATAAAATAACTTTTTTGTTTACATTAAATCGTGAAAACATTCATAGAAGTTACTCATGTATTATTAGAAAAGTGTTTTACCGTGAGTGTGTTGTTGGATGGTGTTGTTGTCATTTGACTGGGTCTCTTGCATAGATGTACACAAACTGTTTCCCGGCTGTGCTGGCTCCATACGTTTCTCCTGACCCTCTGTGTTTTCCGGTCTCCATCTGCTGTAGAAGCCTGGAAGGCTCTCTGAGGCTGTGCCGGAGGTGCTCGGGCCGTCCCGGCCGGGAGAGTCCCAAGAGTTTGAGGGATGTGTGGATGCCGAGCTACACAAGGCCTGGCTGCTCTGAGAAAGCCACTCGATGGAAAAATGCCCCTTCATCTCAGAGAACGTGTCCAAATCCAGCAAAGAAAAGACAAATATCCGGTATGAAACAAGCCGATGCAGTCGTTCTTCTTCAGGGTGAGTTTCCAGAAGTGAAGTCCCGTGACTGAGCGAGTGAGATCTGTATTTGTACTCTGATAAGCGTGGCTTTGGGTTCACTGATCAACACCTCCAGCATGAGGCTCAAGTATTTATAGGGCTAATCCCAGCTCATTTACAATTCACTTCGCCCAGATCAAAGGAAACATCCTCCCCTGTCCTGATCTCCACCCCTTCAGTTTTCACAAGTGTGGTAATGAAGACGTCTCAATCGGCCTTGAGTGAACCCATTAACTCCTGGCACCAGTAAGTCTGGAGATGTAATCCCCTCCCTAAAACCATCTCTGATCCCGTCTCCTCGCTGAGGTGTGTGTGTGTGTGCGGGATTTCATATGTCCACGCTAGAAGGAGTCTGATGGTGGAAGTTCAAGGTTAAAAACAGCATCTGAGTCATGGAATTCATAACCAACAGCAATATTCGTAAATTGAAATGATTTTAGTGCTTCATGAGAAACCAATGAAGAGCTCTTCAAACGGACGGAAAAATGTTTCAAAAGCATCATTGTATAATATCCACGAGGATAAATCCACTTATAAAACACAAAATCTTTCTTTCTTTCAGAGAAAGAACTAATTGGGGAAAACAACATTCAAAAAGGACACCCAGTTTGTTTGTTTAAGTTCTAAATCCGGTATTTTTTATTTTTGTATTTTCTAAATCATATATTATTTTGGTTATGTGTCATTTATTTATCTATGTAAGTTCTAAATCCAGTATTTTTTCTAGGTTATGTGCCATTTATTTATTTATTTATTTATTTTCAAAATCCAGTATTTTTTCTAGGTTATGTGCCATTTATTTATTTTCTAAATCATATATTATTTTGGTTGTGTCATTTATTTATTTTCTAAATCTTTTTTTTTAGGTTATGTGTAATTTATTTATTTTCTAAATCATTTATTATTTTGTTTGTGTCATTTATTTGTTTATTTAAGTTTTAAATCAAGTATTTTTTTAGGTTGTGTTATTTATTTATTTGTTAAATATTTATTTATTTACTTACTTAATTGCCGTTCCAGCACAGCAAAATGAAGCACATTTTCTAAAGTGTCAGATGAGAAAAATATTTATTTATTTATTTTTTTTATACACACACACACACACACACACACACACACACACACACACACACACACACACACACACACACACACACACACACACACACACACACAGTTACTGCTTCAAAAATAAGCACAAATGTTTTTTTCAGTGTTTGTTTATTTCTGTATTGTTTGTTTGTCAGTTTCTCTGATTTTTTGAAAATGTCACCAACACAAATGTCGCAAATGTTCTCCGTCTCTCTCATACACACTTAATGTCCCTGTGAGTGTCTGCAAACGTGGGTCATTGAGCTCTTGTTTATGCCCTTTTCAGCAGGTATTGGTATCAAAGCACGCGGCTCTTTTGAAGTGGCAGGTAGAGGTTAATGGGCTGTTTTAGAAACACTACACGAGTATGGAGACAGTAGTCTGCAGAGAACAACTACTGATGGAGATAACTGCCGGGCCTTGGATCTATTCGCCCCCCCAAACGGGATCATTACGCATAGGTGATCTGGTTTATCAGCGGCTTGCTTGAGATTAAGTTGATCAGTCCCACTATTGAAGAATACATGATTTCAAAGCCTGCCAGACACTTTTGATTATCAGACGAGCAAATAAAACACTCAGATTGTCCCATTATTGTTTCTAAAGGATCTGAAGGGTTTGATCCCTTTAGGGTTCATTGAAGAAAGAAAAAACAAAACAAAACAGAAAGACGGCGCCAAGGGTGGAGATTTTATGCATACAAAGGTTCACTAGAAGATTTATAACCTGCCAGCTGGATCCTGGCACATCTTTCATTTCTTATTTATTTATTTACTTTTTTACTTACTATTTTTATGTGTCACACAGTGTGGCTGTCTTGGTATTTATTAATTTGGGTTTTTCTTTTCATATAGCCTGACTGTCTTTTATTTATGTATTCATTTATTTTTTTAAATCAGGTATTTTATAAATTATTTGTCATATAATCTGGCTGTCTTGGTATTTGTATTTATTTATTTTTTAAATCAGGTATTTTTTTATTTACTTTTTGTCAAATAGTCTTGGTATTTTTATTTATGTATTTATTTAATTATTTTTTACATCTGCCATTTTTAAGTTATTTGTCATATTTAACAAACAGACGGCTCTTGGTATTTATTTGTCATATAGTGCGGCTGTATTTATTTTTATTTTTTTTTCAAAATCAGTCATTTTTATGTGTCATATAGTGTGGTTGTCTTGGTATGCGTGTATTTATCTATAGGTCATGTGTCCAATATATATATATATATATATATATATATATATATATATATATATATATATATATATATATATATATATATATATATATATATATATATATATATGTATATATATGTATATATATGTGTATATATATGTATATATATGTGTGTATTTGTTTGTTAGATAGTTGCTTGATTACTTTAAAAAAAACTAAAAAATTAAAAATACTTTTTTTTTTGGTTTCTGGGTTATTAAAAGCTGACAATGTCTCTTAACGGTCCACCAAATCAAATAACACATAAAACAACAGTCAGTGTTACGCATTGTTATTATGCAAAAAAATATAAAAGAACTATATCTTGCATTGTATTTTTAAACATGTTTCTGGATGTCCTGGAAAAGGCATTTTACAGTTGTTTGGAAATATTTAAATTATGATTGGAAGCAGCTCCTTTACAATGATGTAACACAAAATTAGAGATATTATATAATGTTTATTCATCATCTCAACTAATGAAATAATGAGAATAAAATCAGTTGAATGGAGATGTCGTCTTCTCTCTTGGGCTCATTTAAAGGTTCAAAGGGCAGATGATTTGTTTACACTCTCTCATCATATCTTCATTTCTATCTGTCTCTCTCTTTCAGCGAGAGGCCAATCACACACCCGATCTCATTCCTCTCTTATCTGTCACTGATCTCTCAGTAATTGTATTGTAGGTTTCTATATTCCACTAAGGATCAGTGTTAGGGGACGGTCCCGTCTCGTTTCCGTTGTCCCCGGGCCCTGATATGTGATAAACTCAGGACTGACTTTGATGTGCGTGTCAGCAGAGAGGAATCAGGCTGAAGTACAGACAGGAGCCTGTTTTTATGGATGACAGACGGGAGGGGTTGGAGACAGCAGGTCCACTTCTCATCTCACTAACACTATCATTAAAGCACAGATTACAGTGTGTGTGTTTGTGTGTGTGTGATTGTGTGTGTGAGAGAGAGACTCTTCTGTAATAATGTTCCTGAGCTGATAGCAGCCATATGATTGTTTTTTTGGAAAAACATCAATATAGGATGAATTCAGGTTGTTTGGGACACTATTTGCCATTGAGATGAGTGGGGAAAAGTGTCCCATATCGACCTGAATTCAACTACTTGTGCTTTAGAATCCAAAACACTGATCTGAAGATCCTATCATTGAACAGCAAGAACCTTTTCAGCCTCCAAAGAACCGAACAGAATTGACCAGTCGCAGCCAAATATTGTTCTTTGTATAAGAACATTTTCTTTTAAAAGCATACAAGTTGCATTATGTGGCATGCATTTATTTATATTTTTGAGTTCTAAATCAGGTATTTTTTAGGTTATACATGCATTTATTTATTTATTAAATCAGATTTTTTTTTTCAGGTAATGTTATACATGCACTTATTTTTTTATTAAATCAGGTCTTTAATTAATTTATGAATTTATTAAATCAGGTATTTTTTAGGTTATGGGTCGTGCATTTATTTATTTATTTAATAAATCAGGTATTTTTTAGGTTATGGGTCATGCATTTATTTATTTATTTAATAAATCAGGTATTTTTTAGGTTATGTGTCATGCATTTACTTATATTTATTCATTTATTTCTATTTTTAAGTTCTAAAATAGGTAATTTATTTAGGTTGTGTCATGCATTTATTTATTTATTAAATCAGGTATTGTTTTTAGGTTGTGTGTCATGCATTTAATTGTATTATATAGTTTTAAATCTGGTATTTTAGGTATTGTGTGGCTGTTCTCGCATTTATTTTTGAAAGTTATAAGTACATATGATTTCAGCAGCCTCTCCTCTCTTAATAAAACACTGTAATTTCTTATCAGTCTGATAAGGCTCATGTTGGATACTGTCAGCTTTTTTATTAATAGAAAGGTTTGATCATCAAGGAAAGACCCTCAGCCCATAGTGCTATTCTGCTATCATATTTATTAGCGATGATGAGTCCAGTTAAGCGTATCTGCCTCCTTTATTTCCGCTGTTGGTATAATGTGGGTGGGTTAGAGACGATCATTGGAAGTGTCCGTCAGTGAGCGCTCCTCCCTCACAGTCAGCCTGAAGTGCTGCTACAGACGGCAGTCTCTCAGAGTAATGGCCCCCGGCGGTGACGGCCTTTGATTGTCCTCATTGAGCCTCTTTCATCTCTAATAGGGCTGTTTGCTGCTCTGTTATGACTGCTCAGGTATTGTCCCTCAGCAGTGCTGCAGGGGCCCGAGAGTGAAACAACCAGCTGTGCAAAATCAACACCGGCACCAAAAGCATCACACGACTACAAAATAAACACAACATCCTAGGGGTGTAACGAAACCCTTTGTGTCACGATTCGATACATATCACGATACTGAACTCAATATTATTGCGATACACCAAGACATATAGTAAATGGTTATCAAAAAAATGTACTGTTAATTAAAATGCTAAATTTGGTATTACATTTGGAGGTAGAAATTACTCAATGCACTTATAACTCAATGCACAGGGCAGTGGTGACACCAGAATAACAATATTCATGATTATGAAGCTGAAAATACAGAATGATTTCAGACGAATATGCTTGCACTCTGTCACTGACTAGATTTATTTAAAATAATGTAGGCCACTTTTTACTGGTAACAAGACATTTGGCATTATCGGGACAGTAGGATAGTAGTTTAATGAAGTACTGACACTTAAACTGTCATCATTGATATTAAATATAATACATAAGTTATTTTAGTATCAAGCTACTATTATTGCTTTCATTATTTAGAATACATTTTTTTTCTGTTTTCATTTTTTATTTGAAAGTTTTAGCAATTTTGTTGTATTTTTGTCCTTTTTATTTGTTTTTATTTTGTTTTAAAGTTAACTTCATAGTTATTATACATCAAGTTAAACTGAATTTGAAAGACAAGCTAAAATAAAATAAATGTTTATATATATATATATATATATATATACACATATATATATATATATATATACATATATACATAAATTACAGTTACTGTTCAAATAAATAAATGCATGACACAAAAAAATAACAGTTTTACAACAAATGTGTGCGCGCATATATATAATATAATATGAATATAATAAAGTTACTAAATATCATGCTAAAAACTGGATTTTACTCAAATTTGTTTTCATGTCGAGAATATTAGTTAATCCTATAGTGCCTTGCTATTCTTTTAGTGTGCCATTATTAGCTTTTATTTCTAGGGTTTATTTTCTTTAGGTTTATTTCTACATTTCTGTGATATTGTATGTTTCAATCATCACATTATAACTTGAAATTGTGATTGTCTAATGTTTACTGACTTTAATACGGCCTCATGTTAGTGTGTTCTGGTCTTGTTTGTTATGCAGGGAATGTCCATGAAAGTCACTAATCCGGTTAATCCCATCAACCTTGATTGCAACACATCCAGTAATCCCTCATTGACTCCAATCAGAGGAATTGACCTCAAAGAACGACCCGAGGAACCGGCCCGGTTGGAAAAGCAGGTCTGTGATTACGTGGAGAACTCAGACCGCCGGCTGCCCCGTTGTCTCCAGAGATCTGCTCCTCACGGAGGCCAGAGGTGTCCCGGACGCTCCGCCGGCCCATTCAGAGCACTTTTGTCTCACACCTGGAACCGGGGAGGGGAAGTGTGAAGGAGGCATTAAGCCCTATTGAGCATAACTGCCGATACCCTCCCACCCCGTCTCTTACGACGCTCATCATTGAAGAGCCGGGGCCAGATCGCCATGTTTGTGAATGCTTTCACATCATGGACACTTGACTGAAAGGAGCGTCCTCGCCGAGAAAGACAAGGGAGGAGGGAATGCTACATTTGGGCCTTTCCTTTTCCTGTTAAGAGTGTAATGTAAAGGCTGATGTGAGGTGTGAACCTAGACGTGCCCTTTGAAGTTAAAATGACATTTAGAGGTCAATTATGTTGTTAGCAGAAGGTGTCTGCCGGTTTGAAACCGCCATAAAATACAACTTAAAGGTAGATAAAATGAGACGCGCCGCTTTATGTCCTGTCAAACCCGAAGACGCGCCACTTAAAGAGGCTGCAAACCAACAGCATCAGAGATAAAACAAAACAGTGTTTCACACCGCCCGTTTAGTGTATTATAGACGTTTGTGACTCGGAACATCAAAACAAAATATCATAAATAAAACATTTTTGTGTTGATTTAAAAGGCTTTCTTGTCCGTACAAAACAGTGATTATCATTTTCATACATCATAATATTTACACTGGAGCATTACCATTGCATCTAGTCTAAAACGCATCATATTAAAGGGATAGTACATTCAAAAATGTTAATTGTGTCATCATTTACTCACCCTCAAGTTGTTCCAAACCTGTCTGTTGAACACAAAAGAAGATATTTTGAAGAATGTTCAAGGTAAGAAGGTAACCAGAAAGTTGATGGACCCCATTGACTTCCATAGTATTTTTTCCCCATTCAACTTGAGGGTGAGTAAATGATGACTTTTCTTTTTTTTTGGTGAACTATCCCTTTAAAAGGAAAAAAAAAATAGGTTACACTTTATTTTAAGGTGTCATTGTTACAGTGTAATTATATATTGATGTACTGAGCAATATAAATTAACAACATGTACTTCCTACAGGGTTAGGGTAGGGGTAGGATTAAGGTTTGGTTGAGGGTTAGTTGAATGTAATTATGCATAATTTACTGTTATTACTATGGTAAAGACATGTAACATATGTAACGGACACTAAAATAAAGTGTTACCAAAATTCATACTTTGGAAAAATTGTATTAGGAAATTTAAAAAAATGCAGATCAGAAACAATTTATCTTAATGCAACACACCAGTTGCATTAAAATTATTATAATAAACTAATATGTGGTTTCACTTTCAATAATTAAATGCTTTCAAATAAGCAGATTATTATTTTGAATATACTGTAAGCACAGCAACTCAGTCTCCCTCACATATAACTGCACTGTCCAGGCAAATGTACTGTAAAATCATGGATTAATTCCCTCATGGCACATTTGATTGTTTTGTAAAGGCTAAATAAATGCTGCTGCCATTAACACTGAAAGAAAGGAGACACGCAGAGGTGAATTTATACTTGAAAGATCCCCCACAGAGACAGAGACGTCTGTTTACATACTGGAGGAGACACGAGACAAAACACGTCTCACTTCACCTGCCGTTAGCTGTTAAAACGGCAACATTTCCTCTCGGAAACCAATCACAGATGATCAGCATATGTATTCAAATTCATACACTACCATTCAAAAGTTTGGGGTCGGTAAGATTTGTGTTTATGTTTCTGAAAGAAGACTCTCACCAATAGAGTAACAACAGTAATAATGTGAAATATTTTTTAAAATATAAAAGAACAGTTTTCTATTTGAATATGTTGTAAAATATAATTAATTCCTGTGATAAAAGCTGCACTTTCAGCATCATTACTCAAGTCTTCAGTGTCACATGATTCTTCAGAAATCATTCTAATATGATGATTTGCTGCTCAACAAACATTTATGATTATTATCAAAGTTGAAAACAGTTGTGCAGCTTAATAGAAACAGTGTCAGACTTTTTTTTCGGGATTCTCTGATGATTAGAAAGAACAAAAGAGCAACATTTATTGGAATAAAAATGTTGTAATATGTTGTAAAAATGTTGCTGTTATAAATAATAAAAGTCATTTTGAGCTTTATTTTTATCAATTTAATGCATCCTATACTTGCAAAGTATACTTTTCTTTGATTCCCAAACTTTTTAAACAGTACCTTATATTAAATATAAATATGTATTTTTTAAAGAAACATTTCTACTCTTCATTGACAGAAGGGGTTAATTGGAAAAATACACATCTTTTATATCACAGCTGTTCTCCAAAATTCGGCACTATTGAAGTCAGCCTTCATGAAGGCTCTGGTGAGTTTTAAAGTTGACAATTTTAAGTAATTGTACTTAGATTTTTTTACTTAGAAATGATAGTTGTTGTTTTTGTTTTGTTTTTTAATATCCTTATTTTAAGGAGGTTGCAATGCCAGAAAAGCAAAATGGCTGCTTTTTAATCCAGTTTTATCTCAGGATTAAAAAAAGAAATTTGTAAAATACATAATGACCATGTAAAGATGTTTGGCGGTTGGAAAAAGCGGGTCAAAATGAACCAGGTGCACAAAAAGGAGGTTAGAATAATGTCAGGCATCATCTAACCACAAACACATCTGCATATATGATGTGTAGACATGCATCAAATATTCTCTCTGACAAAACTGAGAGCCTCCCTACATCTCTGCAAATGTCAGTACAACATTTATGTTTAGTATAAGCAACCTTATCAAAATGAACAGTGCTAACATGGAGAAAATAGTGACACATTTTCATTTTAAAACATTTAATTAAAAAGTATAAAGAAAGAACAACATCTTATGAACATTCAAGTATCTGATAAAAGATAATTACTATTTGTCATTACCTAATTTAAAAAGAACCATGTTAAAACTTGACACTACGGCGCTGAACACCTACTCTTTGGCTCTGTGATTGAAGCACTGCCACATTTGTAGTGATAACTGGAGACGGATAGACTGGATTCAGGCATTGCGCTCAGATGGAGGAATAAACTCCAGACCCAGGTAGGCAAAAATGTCCTCTTCCGTCTTTGCTCTGAGATACAGATTCTGTATAATTTTACAGAGAGAGATGTAAATGTAGCTATTCTATTCAGTTTTACAGTTAAACATTTAATGTTAACATATACAACCTATATATTAGCCAAAAGGTACACTATATTGCCAAAAGTTTTGGGATGCCTCCCTTTTCATGTACATGAACTTTAATTCTTAATTAAAGTGATTCTTAATTAGGGTTTAATATGGAATTGGCCCACCTTTTGCAGCTGGGAAGGCTTACCACAAGGTTTGGCAATTTTTGACTATTCTTCTAGAAGTGCATTTGTGAGGTCAGGCACTGATGTTGGACGAGAAGGCCTGACTCTCATCAGGGTTGAGGTCAGGACTCTGTGCAGGCCAGTCAAGTTCCTCCACACCAAAATGAAATTGTCCAAAATGTCTTGGTTGTATTATTGAAGCATTAAGAGTTCCTTTCACTGGAACTAAGGGGCCAAGCCCAACCCCTGAAAAACAACCCCACCCAATAATCCCCCCTCCACCAAACTTTACACATGGCACAATGCAGTCAGGCAAGTACCGTTCCCCTGGCAAACGCCAAACCCAGACTCGTCCATCTTAATGCCAGACAGAGAAGCGTTATTGGTCACTCCAGAGAACATGTCTCCACTGCTCTTGAGTCCAGTGGCACATTCACAAATGTTTGTAGAAGCGTCTGCATAGAGTTTATACACCTTTGTCCATAGAAGTGATTGGAACACTTGAATTTAATGATTTGGAGGGGTGTCCCAATACGTTTGTCAATATAGTGTATTTTATATATCCAATTACACTGTTAAAGTGCCCCTATATGCTATTTTTAAGACTCCTAATTTGGTTTTAGATTCTCCTACAGTAAGTTTTCATTTATCCAAGGTAAAAAAAATATTTTCTCATAATATCCATAATAGCGTCAGCTCCTTCTCAGTGTCTTAAATGGTCCGATCAAGGATTCAGTCTCTCTAAACCCCTCCTTTCCGAGAGCCTGCTCTACACTTATTGGTCAGTTGGCCCAGTATGTTGTGATTGGTCGAAAGCTTACAGCTTGTGTCGGACACAAAATGTCCATTACCATAACTGAATTTCAGCTCCATATCTACCACAGCACTTGATACACAGATTTTACTGTATTAATTCCAGCACGACTCCTAATCATTTGGATCATTAGTGCAGCAAAGTGGATTCTCAATGCAGAAAACAGCGTCTTCTCTACATGTCGACTACATAAACCAAACTCTTCCAGTCTCACCTACAAGGGTCAATTAGACATAGTTTATGAGCAGCCAGTGAAGACCACAGGCTGGCATTATGCACATCAGTTACAAACCTACATAGGTTTATGCAGGAAGTAAGACTGGAATTACTGACGATGCATTTCAGGCAGTTTAGAATTGGTTCTTCTAGAGACAATAACTTAATTTATCGTGCACTTTGCTGACCTTTTATATTTACAAACAGCTATATTACACACTACTTGAAAGTTATTATGTGAAAAAGCAGAATAGGGGCACTCTAACAACCTATAGCTATTATGATGTACTTTTAGTAGACACATGGATCCAGGCATATGGCTCACCTGTTTGCTGTCGAACAGGGCGTGACTGCTCAAAGACATGTGCTTCTCTTGCCCCGCCCACCGCCTCAACTCCCTCTCAAACAGCTGCAGAACAAACAGCACATCATGAGGGAACATAACTGACCTAAAAACACTACGAGACTGAAGTCGGGTGTGATGACAGTTAAACAGTCACATGACTGAGGAGACATGACTGAAGAGATCCAGAAAACGGATCGAGGTTAGACACAGTACACAGTAAATGGAAATGATATCAAAAAGATTGTATATGAAAATATATTTGAAAGAAATTTAAGGGTTATTAGTCAAGTAAAACTTAAACTTGTGCTAAAATAATCAAAATTGAAATACAAATGAATAAAAACATTGGTGTATCCAAAATGGTCAATGTTTATGATAATGTCTTTATTATTTAACATTAACTTTATTATTTCTTTTATTAATTATTCCTTATATATTATTATTCTTTTACATGTTATTTTTATATGTCTTTAATCATTTACATATCTTATATTATATGCGCTGATGTTTTATTATTTCCAAATGTAAGATCTTTGTCTCTTCTGTGCGAGAGGGTGTATTTTCCATCAGAATTGATCATGTGGTGTTTCCATCTCAGCAGACATGAGATAATGCTAGATCTTAAAGGTGTCAAAACAACACTTCATATTTTCCTCTATCTTTGTCACTTGACCACTAACGCCGACCTAGGCATTACACCAACTATGAAGTCTGTTTGACCTTTCCTTATTAGACCATAACATAAGTTTAAGAGGATGTAAGTTTTCTGCATATATATATGCAGAAACACTTCTGTTTCTTTTGCTTCGCCTCTTCTACCTCTCCTTTCATTCTGCAAATATCTTTTTTTAAACTGATAAATTGTGAATTCTCATCTAATATATATATATATATATATATATATATATATATATATATATATATATATATATATATATATATATATATATATATATATATATATAAATTCTCATCTAATATATATATATATATATATACAAATAAAAAGTAGTGAAATTTCGATAGTAGTGAGAAGTAGTGAAAATCCTCTGGAAGTAAGGAAGCCACACACCTTTGA
The DNA here is from genome assembly GCA_023029165.1 of Gobiocypris rarus. Classification (NCBI taxonomy): domain Eukaryota; kingdom Metazoa; phylum Chordata; class Actinopteri; order Cypriniformes; family Gobionidae; genus Gobiocypris; species Gobiocypris rarus. The sequence goes on along the minus strand of CM040922.1, from coordinate 29,467,497 downwards.
CCCGGTCCATCCCAGAGTAGCAAAGGCAAACTGGCTGTAGGGACTGACCACCAGATCTACCCGTACAGCTCTCCAGCCTGACGATTCACTGGCTCTTTCAGTTTCACTTCCTGTACTGATGTCCTGAGCAGAAGCAGTGGAATTCGATTTGCAGCTCACAGCAGATGCCTGAAGCTTAAATATGGAAAAGCATCTCTCAAAGCGATCCATGTTACTAGGAGCTCGAGCTGGACCGTCCATTTTTTCCAGATAAGAGTTTCTGGTCGTCTTCTGATACAGCAGTAAACCCTGGTGAAAAATACATATACCTTTGAAAAGATATTGCATGAGTAAAATGCTATTTTTTTATGTTATATAACATTTACAACACACTAAACAGACAAGAGGGATGGATTGGATCATCCAACTATTCAAAGAACTTCACTAGTACCTGCTCCTCCAGCCAGTTTATGATTTTAGGCATCAATCCTTCCTCTTTTCCTTCCTCTGGATGCGTTATGAGAAAGTCCACATCATGACCGACTTCTTTCCCCCTAAAATATATACAAAAAAACTCAACAGTTTGATTGTTTATTTCATCAAAACATGTAAACTATATTATCGCACAGCTCTATATATAAAGTTGGATATATAGAAGATTAACCTTTACCAACATACATACAGTACATTCACAAAAAGCAATATATACAATAAAGCAAATCTTGGCTGCGTGATAACTGCAATATGTAAACTAAATTGATACGCAACTCTATATATAAAGTATATCCAACTTTATCTGCATATATACACATTACTCTAACATAAACTATATACTATATAACAAATCTCAACTGTTTGATTGTTTATATCATCACTAAGCGTAAACTATACTATTATCCAGTTCTATACAAAGTTGGATATATAGTAAATCCAACTTTATTTGCATACAGTAAACTCACGTAAAGCGATCTATACCATATATAATAAACTGCTTGACTATATTATCACCCAGCTCTAATCTGCTGAATGCAACTATAAAGCATGAATATATCAGGATATTATAAACATTAACATCCTGATTTTCTGTAAAGCTACTTTGAAACAATATGTCTTGCGAAAAGCACAATAAAACAAAATTGACTTGACTTAAAATGGACATGAATGCTCAAAAATGCTTTAAAGGCACAGTATTGAGGCATGACCTGACCTCCTGAACCCTCCCATGAGCTGGATCTCTGCTCCCGTCAGCACGGCGCACACAGCTTTCTCTACGATATCACTGATGACGTCAGCCTCCGCCTTAGTGACGGGTTTCTGGAGGTCATCGTAATACTGGACTCCTGAAAGTGATGAGGTCAGAGGTCTTTTGAAATTTTATATCATCTATTTACGTTTTTTTGAAGAACCACATAACTCATTAACCGTTGCAACATGTTCTTTTAATTTATTTGTAGACTTATAGATGCAAATTGCAAATATATATACACACACACACCACCAGACACTTTCTTAGGTACACCTGTTCAACTGTTCATTAATGCAAATATCTAATCAGCCAATCACATGGCAGCAAATCAATGCATTTAGGCAAGTAGACATGGTCAAGACGATCTGCTGAAGTCATGATGAGCATCAGAACAGGGAAGAATGGGTGATTTAAGAGAATTTCAAAAACTTCTGATCCACTGCAGTTACCATCTGTAGAGTTTACAGAGAATGGTCCGAAAAGCAGAAATATATCCAGTGAGCGGCAGTTCTGCGTGCAAAAATGCCTTGTTGATGCCAGAGGTCAGATGAGAACAGCCAGACTGGTTCAGCTGATAGAAAGGCAACAGTAACTAAAATAATCTCTCGTTACACCACTCGCCTCTGAAGCACAACACGTCCAACCTTGAAGCAGGCGGTCTACAGCAGCAGAAGACACACCGGTGACACTCCTGTCAGCTGAGAACAGGAAACTGAGGCTACAGTTAGCACGGGACACCAAAACTGGACAATAGAAGATTGGAGAAACGTTGCCTGGTCTGATGAGTTTGCATTTCTGCCGCGACATTCAGATGGTAGGGTCAGAATTTGGTGTGAACAACATGAAAGCATGGATCCATCCTGCCTTGTATCAACGCTTAAGGCTGCTGGTGGTGTCATGGTGTGTTGGATATTTTCCTAGCACATTTTGGGCCCCTAAGTAACAATTGAGCATCGTTTAAACACCACAGCTGACCTGAGAACTGTTGCTGACCATGTCCATCCCTTTATGACCACAGTGTACCATCTTCTGATGGCTACTTCCAGCAGGATAATGCTCCATGTCACAAAGCTCAAATCATCTTCAACATGACAATGAGTTCACTAAACTCAAATGGCCTCCACAGTCACCAGATCTCAATCCAGTAGAGCGGCTTTGGGATGTGCTTGATTGAGAGATTCACATCATGGATGTGCAGCTGACAAATCTGCAGCAACTGTGTGATGCTATCATGACAATATGGAGCATTAAGACAGCTTTGATGGTAAAAAGGGGTGCAACCCGGTACTAGTAAGGTGTACATAATAAAGTGGCCAGTGAGTGTGTATGTGTATGTATATATGTATATATGTATGTATGTATATGTATGTATGTATATATATATATATATATATATATATATATATATATATATATATATATATATATATATATATGTATATATGTATGTATATATATATATATATATATATAAATAAAATCTCAAAAGCAGTTTGAGTGAAACAAATACACACACACACACACACAATAGGTTGTTTGATACAAATATTTCAATATTTATGAATATAATTGCAAATATTTAGCAGAGTGAAATGCAGTACCCGCTTTTTGTGCACGGTTCAACTGTTGTCCTGTGCGAACCAAATCATCAGGAGATCTCAAACCCTCTCTAAACCAGCGGTCTGCCGTCCGCACACCCACCCCAAAAATACCAGTTAGTGCCTGCAGAAAAGGAAGATCCGACTTCATAATTCACAAAATAAAGGTAAGAAATCAGGCATTTTATTAATAATGTCAGATGGCATTATTAAGAATAGAATATTTCTGCAAAAATAGTACATAGTATGAGTAGTTTGCTATTTTTGAACATACCCATTATTACCTTCATGGCCTGATATTGCTCTGATTGTCTTGTTGATTCCACTTCTCTTGATGATCCATCTTCTAAAATCTCCTAAATGGTGAAATAAGCTTCTTTAAAGAAATATCTAGATAATATGGATTTGAGAAAAGTTAACATGTATGCATTCGGCAGAAACTTTTACCCGAAGCGATTTACATTGCATTCAAGGAACATTTTACCAGTTCATTTATCAATTTCTTTTTTCTGCTCAAGCCAAAGGAAGCTATTTTGAAGAATGTTTGTAACTAAACAGCTGATGGGCCCCATTGACTTCCATAGTATTGAAGAAAAAAAAAATACTATGGAAGTCAATGGGGACAAGAAACTGTTTGGTTACAAAAATTCTTCAAAATATCTTCCTTTGGCTTGAGCAGAAAAAAGAAATATATACATGTTTGGAACAAGCTGAGGGTGAGTAAATGATGACAGATTTTTCATTTTTGGGTGAACTATCTCTTTAAGCTACAAGAAAGCATAATTGTCACCTTTATAACCCTCTGTGAATGATCACCCAGACAAGGCAAAGACCTCAGATCCTCCATGTTCTTCACTCGATGGGGAAGCGCCTTTAGGACTGAGGCTGCCCGTCTAAAAGCGACGCTCCGTCCTTCATTGTCATTATATTCTGCATTTTGAGCCAAGATTTCAAGAGCTTCCTACAGGACAGAGTGTCAAATAACTGTTCCTTTTTAGCTCAATGGAAGGGAATAAACAGAAAGCAGTAAATAACTCACTGTTAGAAATGAATTGTGGTGTTTCAAAGGTGTCCGTCTTTGACAGGCATAATTTTTTATCAGCATTGCAGTTGGGTCTATGTTGGGTTTTGGGTTAACCTGCAACACATTTACATACTTAGTTAATTTGCTCTTTTTAAAGTAACGTGTCCATAAAAGAGTGACCCTTGTACCTGTAATGCGTGTCTCTCCTCAACTGTAACGGGATATCCTGCCTCCATGCTCTCCGTAAACCACCTGATGTCCACCAAACGGACAGAACTGGAAGTATCTCGTCCTGTTTGGTTGTCCAGCCAGGCCTGGACTTCATCTCTGCTGTTGTTTTCTGACACAATATGTGTGATGGAGGAACTGTAAGAGAAAACAAACAGGTGCCACGGACCCCCAAATATGAGCAATCTTGACCCATCCTAAAATTTAAAAGGCATTTATCATTTATACACACACAATTTATACACTGTAAAATTAATATTATATATCTAAAATAAGTTTCTATTAAGTAACATTATTATATATTTTCTACTCACTATAGTAATGTACAACATTACGAAATTATTTATTTTAATCCAATTTAAAAGATTAATAACCCGTTTTATGGTACCCTAACATAAAAGTACTGTGCTAATACCATGGTAAACATGTAATGTAAACGTACCTGTAGGTTTCTTTAATAAGAAATCCTTTGCTCCGTCCTAGTCTGGTAAGAAATGCTCTTCTAGATGTCCCCATCTTTCTCTCCAAGATGAATATAGAAACATGAGGGAATTAGGTGTCATTCTGTTGGCTTACAGTTAGAGATACTTTCCTGCGTTTTAATGGGATCATAGTCTAGAATAAACACTTTTGATCTCCCTCCTGTCAACTTCAACACCCTCATCTACCACCAGAGCAGATATAATCAAACCCCTTGCATTTCCACAAGATTGAGGGAAAAGATGTCACGTGCGAGTCACAGGGGGAAAATATGCTGTTGGAACGGCTGCGCGCATCAGTTGCCCAAAAGTTGTCTTTAATTGGTCTCGGTGGGCATTGGTAATAAGTAATTAAACAATAATCGTGTTGTTCATAAACGTCTCCAAAAAAACGTACAACATTTTCATATTGAAAACGCGTTAGTTGCCACCTTCCACGAGCGCCACCTCTCGGAAGACGGACTTCGAGTCTCATGTACAGGGAGGACTGTTTTGAGTGGTGCACATGTTGGTGCACCCATAAATAGTTCCGACTGGGTGCAGACTTAACTAACAGTTACATAATACAAATGAAATTAAAATAAAACGATAAATGTGAAAGGTGCAGAAAAGATTTTCTTGATCTTCAAATGTATTCACAATACCATGTTATATGCGATTATAAAACAATAGCACACAATCACGTGAAACTGAGGGGGCGTGACCTTGCAATAAAACGCACAGTGTCATGTTTTTTAAAATTGTATTTGTTAAAGGAATATTTCATTTTAGGGTGAACGATTTCTTTAATATTAGGACTGTGTATTTTGTGTCATGTTTTATATGAAATTATTATTACATACGTAAAATAAAATAATAGAAACATAGAATTTTGGCTTATAAAATGTCATGAATTATGTATAAACTTACATGTGTCATATGTAGCCTAAATAAATAAATAATGAAAGATTGTGTTGTCAGAGCATTATTCATAAAACAATGCAAAGCTACCAAGAGCATCGTTTAGCAGGCACGAACTTTGTGTAAGGGAAAGAGCAAATTATTTTCTAACTGTATTACTTCATTGACCTGTGACTGTGAATGCATCAGCTGTTATATCAGGCTGAAGTCATATGACACACTGACTGAGTGTCTCACTTCCTCAAACTTTCTCAGCTCATCCCACTGTGTGTGCTGCAGTTCGCCACGCAAAACCCTCGCCTGCTCGACACAGTCTCTCCTCAGGCAGACAGATCGAGGGTTTGGGCTGACTTCGGCCTCATGGCGAGCTCGCAGGTCGGTCAGTGGAGGTCCAGCGCGCGCGTCGTGTCCACCTGTCTCCTCGTCACTCTTCTCACCTGCACGCTCAGGTGTTCAGAATGCGTTAAAAGGAACAACATCATTCTCATTCTCACCGACGACCAGGATGTAGAAATGGGGGGAATGGTAAGTGTACAGAAGTACACTACAAGTGTTTTTTACTGGTCGTGCACCACAAAAGTACTGTGCTGGTAACTGAATACGTTGGTTTAAATGGTAATACAATGGTACTTTTATATGTAGTACCATGGTACAGAAATTCATACACCATGGTATTGACAATTTCAGTATTTCAGTGAACTTTCAAAAATACAATGGTACTACTTTGGTGATATATATGTATATATTAGTGCTGGGCAATCGATTAATCGCGATTAATTGCATCCAAAATAAAAGTTCGTATGTGTGTACTGTCTGTGTATAATCATTCTGCAATATAAATACGCACACATGCATGTATATATTTAAGAAAAATATATTATATTTATATATTAATATAAATTTGTTGTGTTTTTATATATACATAATAATTATATACATTATCAAATTAGACACTGAAGACTGGAGTAATGATGCTGAAAATTCAGCTTTGATCACAGGAATAAAGTACTTTTTTAAAATGCATTACAATAGAATGCAGTTATTTTAAATTGTAATAATATTTCACAATATTGCTGTTTTTATTGTATTTTTTGCTGTATTGTGAAATATTACAATCTAAAATATCTGCTTGCTTTCTATCGTAATTCCTGTGATTCAAATCTGAATTTTCACCATCACAGTCTTCAGTGTCACATGATCATATGCTGGGAGGGCAGGGAGAGCATGTTAAAGTCATATTGAACCTGCAATTGGTTTAAGCCTCAAGTTAATTCGGCTGAAATTAGTGTGTGAAATACTACATCCTGTTGACATTTTAGGTGTTACAGATGATGGATCATATTGACACCTATAAAAGTGTCATTGAGTCTTTTTGTGTCCATAGACGCCCATGAAGAAGACCAAAGCACTGATCGGGGATGCGGGTGTGACTTTCTCCAATGCAGTGAGTGCTAAGCCATAAAGACTTTTCCATAAAGCTGATCAAATATCACAAGTTTCTCCTTTTGCTGTTGTGTTTAGTTCACTGCCACGCCTCTGTGCTGTCCCAGTCGTAGCAGCATCCTCAGTGGGAAATACCCACACAATCATTTGGTCCGAAATAACTCCATCTCTGGCAACTGCAGCAGCGTGACGTGGCAGAAAGAGATCGAGCCCTTGGCCTTTCCGTTTTACCTCACTAAGATGCGCTATCAGACCTTCTACGGGGGGAAATACCTGAATCAGGTCAGCCTTTGAGCCGTCTGGTTCTCTGTGAAATTTCACTGGCCTATTTGCATGGTGTTTGTTCTTTGAAATTGCCAACAATGATATCAGAAGCTCTCCACAACGTCTTCAAATATTTGAAATGTTCTTAACTAACAGCAGTCTTAAAGGGATAGTTCACCCAAAAATGAAAATTCTGTTTACTCACCCTTAAGTCGTTCCAAACCTGTATGAATTTCTTTCATCATATATTTTGAATAATGTCGGAAACCAAACAGTTCCTGGTCCCCATTGACTGCCTTATTTTGGGGGGAAAAAATACCATGGAAGTCAATCGGGTCCGTGTACTGTTTGGTTTCTGACATTCTTCAAAATATCATCTTTTGTGTTCAGCAGAACAAAGAAACTCATACAGGTTTGGAACAACTTGAGGGTGAGTAAATGATGACAGAATTTTCATTTTTGGGTGAACTATCCCTTTAAGAGTTTGAGAAGTTTGAAGTAATTTTTCTCTTTTAAACTACTTTCCAGTCCTGAAAACAATGAAAACAAAAATAAGAAAAAATATAAAACTTTGAAAGATGTTTCTGATTCTGATTACCATAGAAAACAAATGCAATATTTTTTATTTAAATCAACAGTTGTACAACAAATACAATAATGTATAAATACTGGATAAAATGGGCTTGATTGTCATGAAAATAATGTTGCAATGCAAAAACAAATTACCATATTTGGGGAAATCTTACAAAATCTTCTCCAGGTCATAATTCTTAAAAAATGGAAGAAAGAAAATTAAGTCTCTTTTTAGTACTATTAAGATTTTTCTTTTGCGACGTGCTGAAAATAATGAAAATAAGAAAATAATGAAAATAATGTCACATTTTACTCACACATTCTGATGACTATAATCATAATGCTATAATACAATACTTTATTTCAATCAGCACTAGTACAACAAATGCTTCCACGTATAAATGTATTTGAATGTTTATTTAATATATAATTCTGCATTATAGTAACAAGAATTGGGAGAGATTAAATGTGCTTTATAGTCATGGAAATAATGAAAAAAATGGGGGAAAACAATCTTAAAATAGCCTTTATTTCAACAACAAAATGTAGTTTGAATTTGAGAGGAATGTTTAGACCAGTATTGTGAGGTTCTTCTACTGTTTTCATAAATCCCTCTCTATGTCCTCAGTACGGAAGTAAAGATGCAGGCGGTGTGGCTCATGTTCCCCCTGGCTGGGACCAATGGCATGCACTGGTAAGTCACGAACAGAAGCATCAGTCCCACATTACTTCCTGTTTCCCTCTATCTTCATTCAGAACAGCAGGGAGAAGCTATATCTATATAATGTATATCTGACATATAGCTCCAGTCGCCTATAGACGAGCATTCATGCAGAATGGTCATGTGATGAGGTTTCAACACATCTCGCATCGCATGTGGTTTCAACACATCTTGAACCTCAAAAGCAGATCTGGGTTTTAACCATTCAATCTCGCTTATAATGATTGTTTTTTGGCACATTTCATTTAGCAGATGTCATCTCATGGTGTTATCTGTGTATTCACAGGTGGGAAACTCTCAGTATTACAATTACACGCTTTCTGTGAACGGAAAAGAGGAAAAACACGGGGACAACTATGAGAAGGACTATCTCACAGACCTAGTTGTGAGTCAATATTATTTCTAGCCAATTTTACTTCCATACTGTGATGTACTTCCGGGGTGAAACTGGAGATTGGGTGAGGAATAACATGGATGAGACTTTTTTTTTTTTTTAGGAAGGTTTTAATCTGAAAATCTGAAAACGACAAGTTACTTCTTATTTTGAATAAGTTGATAAATAGTAATCACAGTAAGACTAGGATTGTGTGTTTGTAAAGGAAATAGTCCATTTTAATTTGACTTCAGGTTGTAACTTGTCATGTCGCATCTAATCAGATGTTAACAGTCCACCGTCAGTATTTCTTATGTACTGAAGTGAAACTATTTACTTCTGCTAAACATGTTTTTCGTGTGAGATGGATCAGTTAACACGGCGTGGTTTCCAAATGATCTTGCCATTGGCTGTTGTAGAACAAGATACAAGCTGTTTGCCTCATTATGACTAATATGCACATTGTTGCTTTCAGTGTAATTTTGCATGTTTTATCGAGCCCCCACACGTCAAACCGTCCACACAGCAGAGTGTCATGAGAATTCTGCGAGATTCGTGACTCCTGATATTTGCTGTAGCGTTGGTTCATAGCCTATCTGACACTAAAACCTGCTCTGTTATTGTTTAACTAAGGTCAGGTGTCCTGGAAACAGATTCAACTGATTCTCCAGCCGTGTTGGTTGTATTGCATTACTAAGAAATTAATTACTGTGATGAATTACTTTACCCTTGAAAAAGTTTCTGTAATTTAATCAGTTGCTTTTGATGGAAATTGCATTAAATAATGTCAAGACTATAGAATGATTCTATATAAAACAATATAGATTTAACAGCACAATGTAACGTCTATTGATAATGTTGGTTTTATTTCAAGTAACTGTTTTTGAATGGTTTTAGTTTTAGGGATCTTGAGGAACATACAGTGCATCTGCAGTATACATTTATGAAAATATTCATTGTGTTAGATGAAATATAAACAAAGTGGCATCTGCAGACAATTTTTTTGAGCCATGTTTTTAATTCATACAGTCAGGTCTACTATGTGATCTACTATCAAACCACATGAAGTGCCAGACAATCTGGTTTATTTGCATAAAGTAAAAGGTTAATATCTGTCTTTGTTGATTCTAGTTGAATCGGTCGCTGCATTTTCTGGCGGAGCGGAGCCCCAATTATCCGTTCTTCATGATGTTGTGTCCGCCATCTCCTCATTCGCCGTGGACGGCCGCCCCTCAGTACATAAAGAACTTCAGCGACGTCAAAGCGCCACGTGACGGGAGCTTCAACAAGCCTGGAAAGGTTCAGCTTTCAGTTTCATCCTTCATGACATCTGTAAAGAGGAAGTAATGCAGGGATTAATGATGAGAGAGTTTGGATTTAACAAGGTTGTCTTTCCACAGTATTTTAAGCTTAGAGAAAACAAATCTAAAATAAGTCATATAAATAGTATTTTATATAAAAAAGATTTGTAATTTATATATATATGTTTTTATAAATAATATTTTATATAACTGTCTCTATGTAAATATTAACAACTTTCAGCAGCCATTTTTCTCACAATATTTCATAGCAGATTTAATCTGAATTCATTTAGTTTTTTACTTATTAAATAATATTGGTGTGATTGTTGTATTTTTAATTGGTGCAAGAAACATGTTTTTTTTTTTTACATGGTTACATTATTAAATTAGTGCTGTCAAATCGAATAATCGTAAATCGCATCTAACTTAAGATTGTAAATGTATAGTATTACACAACTGTTTTCAACATTAGTAATAATCATACAGAACATTTTTCTTGAGCAGGAAATCATAATATTAAAATGATTTCTGAAGGATCATGTGACTCTGAAGACTGGAGTAATGATGCTGAAAATTCAGCTTTGATCACAGGAATAAAGTACATTTTAAAAATGTATTCAAACAGAAGACCGTTATTTTTACATTTTAGTAATATCTCACAATATTACTGTATTTTTTATCAAATAAATGCAGCCTTGATGAGCATAAGACACTTCTTCCAAAAACTTCTGAACGGCAGTGTACACACACACACACACACACACACACACACACACACACACACACACACACACACACACACACACACACACACACACACAATTAATATATTTATAGAACTTAGTAAATAAAATGTATACATTTCATATTATGCATCAATTGTATTATATATATATATATATAATGTATATGTATATTTTATTTTTCTTTATTTTATTGTAATTGTGATACTAATATAGTTTTATTAAAATTTTGAATAAGCTTTTATTTTTGTATTTTTGGTTTTCATTTAAATTCTACGTATAGTTATTTTGTTCTGTGTTTTTGTCATTTAATTTCAGTTTGAGTTATTTTAGTGTATTAAGTTAAACTAAATGTAAAACAGAAATGTTATGGTTTTAGTTTTAGTTAACCACGATAACCGTGGATGCAGTGAAAGGATTTTTGCCCTGTTCCTCTGTACAGATGTGTGTGTGACCTCAGTATGAGCGTAAGATTAAATGCTCTTTCTCTGATCTCAGGACAAACATTGGTTATTACGGCAGCCTGTGAATCCAATGCCAAACAGCTCCGTTGACTACCTTGATAACGCTTTCCGCAGGAGGTACAAAAATATAGATTTCATAAGTTCTATCACATAACATAATGTAATATGATATGTGTATTCAATATCTCTGACAGGTGGCAGACGCTTCTGTCAGTGGACGACATGGTGGAAAAGCTGATTAAGAAACTGGATTCAGTAAAGGAATTGGACAACACGTACATCTTCTACACGTCTGATCACGGCTATCACACTGGTGTGTCCTCAATCGCCACGGTTCTATCGATCTGTTGTTGTCTGTCTTTATAACACCGTATTTAAAAAATCAATTTCAGGCCAGTTCTCATTGCCCATTGACAAGAGACAACTGTACGAGTTTGATATTCGCATCCCGCTCTTGGTTCGGGGTCCAGGAATCAAAGCTAAACAAACACTTCAGGTTAGAGGAATGGATTGCTGATCTATTGAGTGATATGTCCAGAAATGTTATTAAAATGCTGTAACTTATGTTTAATTGTTCACACTAGTCTCCAGTGTTGAATATAGATCTTCCCATGACTATCCTGGACATCGCTGGAGTAAATCTCTCCACCGTCAACATGGACGGACAGTCTTTCCTGCCGCAGATGGTGAGTTTTCACTTCCTGTTTCAGTACATCTGTATTTGTATTTTTACTTTGTGTATATACACTCCTGTGTAAGCCAATATTGGCAGAATATTTAGGAGTCTTTTAATGGTCTTAACCATTTTAATCACAAATCACTGGTCAGGAAATTTGCAAGAATTGCAAAAATACTCCTGTAGATGAAGTAATAGCATGGAATAGCTGTCCCTAACTTGCAGACAGCTTTTACAGGAAGAAGAGTGTTGTTCTACTCAATGTTAATGGCTTCAAACCATTATGAGTAGCTGAAACATGTCTCCCAGTTCGTTTGAGTTTAAAGTGAGACCAAATATTGACTATAAGGTTCAAATCTGGACTCTGAACCGGCCAAAATATGAGCCTAATGGACTTGTTCTCAAGGTTGGACAGGAGCATCGTCTTGTTGAACAGTAACATCTGATCCTTCCTCTTTAGATAACAGCTTTTCATTTGAGGGAAGTAAAGCCATTTAATGACTTTTCACAGTGAAGTAGCTCATCAATACCAGCAGATAAAAGGCTCCCCACACAATGACACTCTTCCTCCATGCTTCACTTTGGTAGAGATGCATTTATTATTATATTTCTCAGCAGATTTTGGAAGACCTCGCTCTGGAGCATCACCATGCAGCTTCATCTCTCATACACATACACACACAACTTAATATTCTGCCAAAAACTTCACTCTGTCTTTGATGCTTTTCTGAGACAGCAATGGCTTTTTGAGATGTGCATTTGCTTTAATTTAGCTAATTTCCTGACCAATAATTTGAGGTTAAAAGTGTTTAGCCATTTTGACGTGGCCCATTTTTTGCCCAGGAGTGTATGTTTCTTTCCATTGTGCACTGTACACAGATTATGCATTACACTACTGTGAATTAAATATTTTGATGCCGTCTCACCTGTTTCTATGCTGTTTTTGAAAGAAATTAATGCTTTTATTCAGCAAGAATGCATTAAATTGATCAAAAGTGACAGTAAGGATGTTTATAATGTTAAAAAAGATTTTAGTTTCAAATAAATGTGTTTCTTTTGAACTTTCTGTTAATCAAGAATCCTGAAAAAATGAATTATGGTTTCCACAAAAAGTATGAGAAGAAGAGTAGAAATATTTGTTGAGCAGCAAATCCTCATATTATACTGATTTCTGAAGGATCATGTGACTCTGAAGACTGGAGTAATGATGCTGAAAATTCAGTTTTGATCACAGGAATACATTACATTTGAATATATATTACAATAGAAAGCAGTTATTTCAAATTGTAATAGTATTTCAGAATATTACTGTTTTTACTGTATTTTTGCTCATAAATCATTTATTGTAAATACCTTTGCAAAGGGAATCTTTTAAAAGCGTGTCCACGTCACATTGCATGGCAAAATCAAAAGAAAGAAATTATATTTTGCATAAAGAAAAAAAAATGAAGCATGTTTTAGGACCATTAGGATAGCAACAATTAAGCACATTATCTTTCATATTGCATTAAAAGAAAGCAACAAAATACTGTAATGAGGAAAATAATACTTTCTGCCATTAGTCTTTATACTTGCAAGGTCATTTTCATGACTATTTGCATTACAATTCTGAGAATGTGAATTGTCACAATTAATGAGAATTACCGTGATGAAAAATGTCTAATAATATCACAATGAGAAAAAATGAGTGCTAAAATGAGTCTTTTCTCTTCTAATGTTCTCTATGAAGGCACCATCATTGCGCAATGGCACCGAACGGCCGTTCTTTCTGGTGGAGTACACTGGTGAGGGATATACTTCTGAAGATCCCAGCTGTCCCAAACTCGGCCCTGGACTAGCTGTACGTGTTTTGGGAATCATTTCCTATGAAGCGTTTTCCCATCAACCTCTCCCGATTACTTAGTAAACAAAGCAAAGTTTTCCTCTTTCTTTCTTCCAGCATTGTTTCCCAGACTGTGTATGTGAAGACGCCTTCAACAACACGTACGCCTGCGTCAGAACTCTGAAGGATGGAAACCTGCAGTACTGTGAGTTTGCAGACAATGAGGTGAGCTTTACACTGATACACAGACTACACTAATCCAGATTTACATTTACACATTTGGGAGATGCTTTTATTCAAAGCCGCTTACATTTGAAGTATGCATTTTATTACTTCACCCAAAAATGAAAATGATCCCATGATTTACTCAACCTCAAATCATCCTAGGTGTATATGACATTCTTCTTTCAGACCAATACAATCAGACTTATATTAAGAAAGTCCTGGCTAATCCAGGCTTTATAATGGCAGTTTTTACTTCCCAAACCTGACTATTGCATTCTATTCTATTGCAAAACAATAAATTAATAATTAATCCAAAATTTTAACATTTATGAGTAGGCTAAAACATCTTCATTTGAGTGTGCGTTGTGTGACTGTTTACAGTAAGCCAACATGTTGCTCAAAAAAGCATAAAATAAATGAATTATATAGGGTAAATTTGACCTGCTGGTGGTTTTCGGTATAGATTTTTCTCTGGTTTTATCTAAGCAATTTTTTACATTAGGGAATTGTAATTTAATTGTAATTAATAAAAGTCAATGACTGGGAGACTTGGATATTTTATTGAAAATCTGTTATGTACATTTGAAAAACAGCCATGGGTAATTTTAACCCCGTGGCGGTTCTAGTGTTTAAGGAATAATCTCAAATTATTCCTCTGTTTAAGTTTTATTGTTACTATTATTGTTGTTACATTCATTGTGTAAATCATAGGGTCCTATAGTTGCGTTTGTCAGACCACACATGGAATGGCAAATGAGTTAGACCTGGCCTCCGGTGTGGACACAGACCATTTTGACAGGAAAACAGTTTTCAGATGTATCCGGATGAATGTAGATGACGTAGCCTCAATGAATTTCCCCTGTGTTCTCCTGCAGTCCTTTGTAGAGGTGTACAACCTGACAGCAGATCCCCATCAGCTGGAGAACATTGTGAAGAAGGTCGATCCTACCCTTCTGCAGATCATGAACCAAAGGCTGATCAAGCTGCAGTCCTGCATGGGAGACAGCTGTCGAAACCTCAAATAACCCTGTGCCAGAGGGAGGGCCGGACCCCAACCCTGCTGTCAAAGCCCATCTCTAGCGGAGAACGTCAAGTTCGGTAATGTGAAGATGTGCTGGGGTTTTCACTTGCACAGATCTCTCCTGAAATTCTTAAAGAGAGAGTTCGCCTTACAAATGCTTGCTCTGCCATTATTTACTCAGCCTTGTAATGGTCCAAACCCTTGCTTTCTTCTGTGGAACACACAAAGAGATTTTTACCAAACAATGAAAGTGGATTTGCATTTGGTGCAAGAACGAAAGTCAATGAATGGAACGAATGAATCCGGTTGAGTAAATGTTTACAGAATTTTCATTTTTTTGGAATGAACTCTCCCTTTAATCCTGGTGTGTTGAAGTCACGCACACACCTCTCTTTTAAATGTGAATGTATCTACAGCCTGATTCAATGCTGTTATACAGCTACAAGAAAACCTCTTCTAAGGACTTCAACTGGAAGTTTACTCATCCTCAGGCTTTCCTTACTTCCTACTGTTGTCATGCAATTTTTCTTGGAGCACTTTTGTGGTAAATGACTTAATTTTGATGACAAAATATACTATCATCAAAACATTTACTCTTTGCATTTTAAGAGCTGTTTTTTTGTTTTTGTTTGACTGTTATCTTTGGTAATGCACGGTGGTATTATGTTTTCTTCATACTGTGAATTAAACCATATATGTATCCATTACTGCAAATGTTCATGTGCCACAGTGGAAATCCTGCTCTGATATTATTTTAAAATTAATTTAGCTTCATAAAGGGAAAGATCTGATATTTAAGGGTATTTTGCCAATTTTAATCTACAAAATGATTGTGCCTTTTTGCACTAAAGCATTGTTTGTGCCTTTGTATGATACAAATGTCTAATTTTGAACTATCAATAAATTTACAAAAAAATAAATGTTTTAACTTGGCACTGTCCATTTGTTGCAAAAGCGCATTACTGCCACCTGCTGCACTGGAACAACTTGTGTGATGTAATATATTAGGCAGCATGTCAACATTTTGTACTCAAAGTTGATTTGTTAGAAGCAGGAAAAATGGGCAAGTGTAAGGATTTGAGAGAGTTTGACAAGGGCCAAATTGTGATGGCTAGACGACTGGGTCAGAGCATCTCCAAAAAAACTGCAGCTCTTGTGGGATGTTCCCAGTCTGCAGTGGTCAGTATCTACCAAATGTGCTCCAAGGAAGGAACTGTGGTGAACTCGTGACAGGGTCATGGGCGACCAAGGCTCATTGATGCACGTGGGGAGGGAAGGCTGGCCCGTGTGGTCCGAATCAGATGAGCTACTGTAGCTCAAATACAAGAAAAGTGCCAACAGTGGGCACGTGAGCATCAGAACTGGACCACAGAGCAATGAAAGAAGGTGGCCTGGTCTGATGAATCATGTTTTCTTTTACATCACGTGGATGGCTGTGTGTGTGTGCGCTGCGAACACATGGCTCCAGGATGCACTATAGGAAGAAAGAAAGCCAGCGGAGGCAGTGTGATGCTTTGGGCAATGTTCTGCTGGGAAACCTTGGGTCCTGCCATCCATGTGGATGTTACTTTGACACGTACCACCTTCCTTAGCATTGTTGCAGACCATGTACACCCTTACATGGCAATGGTATTCCCTGGTGGCTGTGGCTCTTTCAGCAGGATAATGTGCCCTGCCACAGAGCAAAAATGGTTCAGGAATGGTTTGAGGAGCACAACAACGAGTTTGAGGTGTTGACTAGGCCTGCAAATTCCCCAGGTCTCAATCCAATTGAGCATCTGTGGGATGTGCTGAACAAAGAAGTCCGATCCATGGAGGCCCCACCTTGCAATTTACAGGATTTAAGGATCTGCTGCTAACATCTTGGTGCCAGATACCACAGCACACCTTCAGGGGTCTAGTGGAGTCCATGCCTCTACAGGTCAGGGCTGTTTTGACAGCAGAAGGGGGACCAACACAATATTAGGAATGATAATGTTATGCCTGATCGGTGTTTAATATATATATAATTTTTTTTTCTTCTGACAGATTTTAATAACTAAGTGCTTAGTGTAATGCTCTGAATGAAAGTCATCTAGAGTCTAGACTGATTAAACAAAGAAATTGTGAGCATGCTGAACTTTATGGAATATGCATAATGTTCATATATATATGGATTGCTCAATTAAAGGCGCAAAGTTATTTTAATTTTGTTATATTTATATAATCCGTTTGAGGTCCATTTATAAAATATACAATGCCAAATAATGCAAAATATACACTGCTTTCATGAAGAAGAAAAAACTTTATTAACAACAGACACGCAATGCAGAAATAATTAGATCTTTACAAATACACAGATATTTACGTTGCCATGTGAATATTTTTACTAATGATTATATTAAATGAAAGGTCTTAATTTACACTTATTAAACGTTGTAAAACACCTGAAAACAGACGTTTCTCCCCTTCAATAACTGACTTTCTAAAGCCACAAGATATGGCCTTAGAGATATTTGTAGACTACTTTTTCTTCTACTGTCTGCATCTCGATTTTAACAGGACATTTGTAGAAGTGCGAGAGCAGTTTCTCTGTGTAGCCAATGAGAAAGTAGAATTTACTCGGTAGGAGTTTCTGTACCATCACAGCACAGATGACCAGGATGTTGCCTCTGCGTTTGATCACCACCTCATCGGCTAAACAGCCATGAAATGTGCCGTATATGAAGCGCCTGATGAAGACGTCCTCCACCACACGCTCCGCCGCTCCAGCTTCACCCTGCAGATTACCTATGGGATGAGGAAGTCAAAGATTGCTATTTGTGCACATTACTTACAGTACACATTAAACTGAACCATAAAGGTCTGGATTAGCAGCCCATGTAGTGTGGGTAATGTTGGGAGTTCAACAGGAATTCAACACGTGCTGTTTGAGTGGGATGTGTAATGTAAAGACTGTGACTCACTGGTGTGTTGTGAGAGCCAGCCCTTCTTGTGGCCAATGTGATGAGGGTGATGCACCTGCTCATACGTCAAAGGCCTGTCTCCTTTCCCCACTCGAATACGAGCTGCGCGGTTCTGTGACAGAAGATAGATCGTCTGGGTTAAAAATGCTTTTTAAAAACACTGCAGTCGGTCGAATCCGTTTCTCTCCTTACCCCTTATAATATTGGATGCGTCATTGGGGGATATTGTGTACTACTATAATGACATCTTAAAATGGCTGTGTTGATGTGGAATAAAATGTGGTAATCTCAGATAAAGTTCTTATTTTTGGTCAGATTTCTTTCATTTATTAAGGATCACATCCTGCCCAGCTTTCAAATTTGTTTAGAAAATCTTTTATTCATTCCCCACTTAAGATGTAATATCAAAAAGGATTATTTAATCACTCTACTTCTGTTAGCTAAAATTGAGTATACATTATTGTAAATATCAGGATGATTAGCCTGTTTTTTAATTTTACTTTAAAAAAAGCAGTTTAACAATAAAAGCAATATTAAGTTGCAAAATCTGTTAATATTTGTAAATATTTAAAGGTTTTTATTTTAATACTTTATTAAACTTTTTTCCTAATCTACCGTCTGTCTGTATTTGTAAATCTTCAAAACCAACTAAAAAAATAGAAGACAAATTAAACGAAATGTACTTGGATAAATAAGATACACAAAAGTCTCATTATAAATCAGACAAACCCCATTTGAAAGCACTGGATCGGATCACATACCTTCAAACAAGCTGCAGTGCAGTGAATGTTCCTGAAACATGCCGCAGAATCCAACTGGCTGGCCACAATCTACGAACACACAGACTATTTGATAAATAACATGTACTTATTTATTATATGGTCTAAAAAGCATGCTTAATATCCACATTACGTTCAGTGCCAGTATCTCTATATTATTTATCAGAACGCCTTTCATCTTCTACGTCAGTTTCATAAGACATGGAAGATCCTCACGTATAGAAGCGGGTCATTAGTTACAAACGCGAAAAAAGTCACATTAAATCTTACCGACAACAACTTTGTCTGCCTGACCAAGGACGTCGCCATGTTTTGCCTATAAATTGCAAACGGGCGTCAATCGTTAGTCGGGCATTACTGCCACCTGCCGCACTGGAGCACCATTTTATCCTGTATATTGTATATAAAATATAATTTAAATGTATGTTGTTCAACGTTAAATAAATATTGGTTCACTTTAATGTACACTTTAATATTGAAAATTATTTAGACAATTAAATATATAGACCATTTATTAGAATAATATATTATATATAATAATTAGAATAATATATAATATATATTTTTCTAATAAATTGTCTATAATATATGAATACTAAAGTGTACTACGATTTATTTGACGTTGAACTATTATAAACCAGTAGTATACTCTTTAATACATTATATATAATATGCTTTATGTAATACATTGCCAATATTATATTACATTAATATATTAATATTAAAGTGTGCTAATATTTATTTGATATTGATATAGTATATTATATATAATATTATACTATTATATTACAGTATATAGCATTATATATCGTTAAAATTAAATTAACTGTATTACATATTGTTATATTATAAATATATATAAATATATTATAAAATATATTAATGTAATGCATATTTTCTGTGTTTTTCTAGCGCTTTATTTTATGACCAGACTTTTATTTTGTACTTGGTGAACCGGAAGCGCCAAAGCAGCTGCGTCCTCTCGAAAGATCTGTTGTTGTAGTGCTGTTGTACAAGTTCTCTGTGGGTCCTCTGTTGCTTTACGTTTGTTTTTCATCAACAAGCACCTACATTAAACAGCTTTAAGTCAGAATTTATCCCGCTGAGCTACTCAGCCATGTCTTCTCCGGTGGAAATGACTGAGTTGTATGATAACGCGCTGTTAGGTATCCTGCAGCATGTTGGAAACATTCAGAATTTTCTGCAGGTTTATTTTGGGTTCCTCTACAGAAAGACGGACTTCTACCGCCTCCTCAGCGGCCCACAGGACCGCATGGGCTTCCCACCCGGAGTGGCTGAAAACATGGTGTTCAAGGTACCGAGCGACTTTTGTTTTGACCATTTAAACTGACTGGATTCTTTATAAATAAGTATAAATGTGGCAGTACCACGGTACAGCAATGGCACCATCTGGAAATGACATGGTACTGAATTATTATATTTATGAACTATGATATGTACTGTCATGTACATGGTGCTAGTTCAAAAACATGGAATGGTCTTGTTTTGCTGTAATGTATGACTCTGACAGGTAGCCTTGTGTCAGTGTTTTGATTTGAGTTAGGTGTGACAGTAGTAAAAAAAATATATGAAATATAAGTAAATTAAATATAAGTAAAGTAGTTACAATGTCTAAATTATTAATTCATTTATTTAAATTTAAATTATAAATGTATATTATTCCACTTTTTATTAATTTTAAAAGTAATCGAATTATGAATCTATGTATATGATGCCACTTTATAATTGCTGTCTTTAAAAATATTACATTAAATACAATGAAAATAAATAAAATGTATTCAAGTAAAAATGTGTTAATATTTTTATATTATGTCACCTTATTACCTTTTAAAAATAATTAAAATAAAAAAATAATTTATTAAATAATAAATAATTAAATGAATATATTTATTGCAACTTTATAATTGCAGTTAGTGATTTAAAAATAATTAAAAAATACAATAAAATACATGACATGAAACAAATACTTTATTATATTAAAATAATTTATTTATTTATGTAATTTGTAATATGCAACTTTAGAATTTCTGTAATAAATTTATTTATTTATTTAAATTATACATAAATTATTATTCCACAGTTGTAAATTATTATTCTACTTTATTCATTTTATATAACTATTTAAAATAAATTAAAAGTAATTAAATTATTAATCTATGTGCATTCCACTTAATAATTTCTGTGTCTTTTAAAATATTACAGTAATTAAAAATAAGTTTAAAAATAAGAAACTAAAAACAATTCAATTATTAACATATTTATTTAATGCTGCTTCATAATAGCTGTAATGTTCTACAAAAATAATTAAATTAAAACAAATAATTTATTAAAATAAACAAATATATATTATTTACAATATGCAACTTTATAATTTCTGTAATAAATTGAAGAGTCTGTTCAATTTACTGTAAGTGTGTTTAATGTCATTCTTCCATCAGTCATTTAAGTTATTTGAGAAGCTTGCTGAGCAGGACAGAGAGAGGGCAATGAAGCTGGTCGAGGAGACGAAAGCTGCTCCTCCTGCAGTACAGGAGATGGAGGTTCAATCAGAGCAGGAGGCCGAAGCTCCTGCGGAGGAGAAGAGAAGCCCAGAGGAGTCCACTCCTGTCACAGCACCGTCAGCACTGAGCGCAGAGACACACGGAGAGACGGCAGCTGGAGCCACAGCAGCCTCACACACAGCGGACTCTGACACCACTGCGGCGTACGTACCTTTTCATTTGCTCAAAAAACTCTAATACTGACATACACTACCGTCCAAAGGCTTAGGGTCAGTGAGAGTTAACACTTTGATTCATCAAGGATGCATTCGTTTGATCAAAAGAGACAAATTAATTGATTATGTTATAAAATATTGTATTTCAGTTCAATATAATTTTTCAAATAAATGTATCTATTCTGTTCTGTGGTGTTCTTTTGAGCTTTCTAATTATCAAATAACCCTAAAAAAATACCCCAGCTTCTACAAAAAATATTAAGCAGCACAACTGTTTTCAACTTTGATAATAATCAGAAATGTGCATCAAATCATCATATTAGAATGATTTCTGAAGGATCATGTGACACTGAAGACTGGAGTAATGATGCTGAAAATTGGTGAACATAAGATACTTCTTTTAAAACATCTTACCAAACTTTTAATTATTTCTGTTCTGCATTGGCAGTGGACAGGAAAGCTTTCAATCCAATGCAGACAGCTACAACGGTGCGGTCAGAGACAGCTACACCTGGTCGCAGGATTACACGGATGTGGAAGTTCGAGTGCATGTGCCGGCCAACGTCGTTAAAGGCAGACAGGTGTGTAACCTCCTGCCATCTGATTTTATCATGCGTACTGTCTTACAGATTGGCAGCTCCCTCATTTAGATTTAATTTTATCTTGCTGTCTAGTATTACAACAAACTAAATTTGACAACAGTCTGCTTTCCATTCCGTGTTTCCGTGCAGGTGTCTGTGGACCTGCAGCCGGGACGGGTACGCGTGGCCGCCAACGAGGGAGGATCTCAGAGAGTCCTGATGGAGGGCGAATTCACACATAAAATTAACACAGAGAATTCCCTGTGGAGTCTGGAGCCCGGCAGCTGCGTTGTGGTACACATTATTTTTGGAGTTCAATAGACTGACGTATCAGCCAACTACTAGCCGTTTTGAGACTGTCCGCTTTTCTGGGGTTTTAAAATTGTATAATAAACACTTGGTTTTTAATTTATTTTTTAAATTTTAAGTGAAATTTGCTGTCATTTAAACTTCAAAATGTTGAAATGGTATAATGCTTTGTAATGTTTTTAAAAGACGTCTCGTAGTCTCATCAAGGCTGCAACTGTTTTCAACATTGATAATCAAAAGAAATATTTCTTGAACAGCAAATCAGCATATTAGAATTATTTCAGAAGGATCATTTAACATAATTGTGTGTTATAAAGTCAGTTTTGCAAGATATAAATTCACAATTGTGAGGAAAAAAAAATCAGAATTGCAAGATCAAAATAATTTTTTTTTATTCCGTGGCGGAAACTTCCATAAAAACATACAGTATTGTGCGAAAGTCTTAGGGCGCTAGTATTTTTTACACACAAAAAGTGGGTTTAAGCCAGTTATTTACATCTTTTGCTTTAGTGTGTCAGTATCAGTTTACATTTATAAATTAATTGCCATTAGTTTTAATAATCCAGAGAGATTGTTGTATGCATAAAGAGTCTGACAATAGTCTCTATGCTCCACATGGAGATCTGATCTCACCATAATCGAGTCTGTCTGTGATTACATGAACAAACATAAAAAAACTGAGACAGACTAAATCCAGAAGAACTGAGGCAACGTCTCCCAGACACTTGAGGAAACCTTCCTGCAAAAATACAGGAATAGGTGAAGGAATAGATGCAGGTGAAAAAAGCCGTTTTAAACGCAAAGTGTGCTCACCCCAAATATCCATTTGATTTAATTAATAAAAGTTAATCCATAAATAAAAGCTATTTATGTTATTATTTTTGACTGCATTCTCACTTTAAAGCATTCAGACAAGTGCCTAAACTTTTCCCAGTGCTGTAGTTTTGCAGGAAGGTTTCCTCAAGTGTCTGGGAGACGTTGCCTCAGTTCTTCTGGATTTAGTCTGTCTCAGTTTTTTCTGTTTCTTCATGTAATCACAGACAGACTCGATTATGGTGAGATCAGATCATACCGGCTGCTATCAGACTTCTTGTGCTTAAAAAAATAATAATAATTCTCAGTGAATTATTGCAAAATGAATGTTTGGAAATGTAAAATGATATTTCCTACTGACACGCTATAAAGTAAAATATATAAATAACTGGCTTAAAAAAAAAAATTTGTGTGCAAATATCAACGTGCCTAAGACTTTTGAACAGGACTGTACTTAAAATCTTCATTATTGACCTGTGATTGTATTACATCTCTAGATAATCCATGAAATATTATTATTATTATTATTATTATTAAAATGTTTGTGGCAATGTGAAATGGGTACCGATCTGGTGTATTTTGTTAGTAGTTGTAGACAGTGGTGATAATCATTTGGACTTTTCCTCCAGCTGTCCCTCAGTAAAACCGGGGAAGTTTGGTGGAGCGCCGTGTTGAAGGGCGAGACTGAGATCGATGTGAACCAGATCAACCGGGAACGCACCATGGCAACCGTAGATGAAGAGGAGCATGCCGTACTGGACCGCCTCACGTTTGATTACCACCAAAAGCTCCAGGGGAAACCACAGAGCCATGAGATGGTGAGCACTAGAGCTGCACGATTCTGGATCAACTGAGAATCTCAAAAATAGAGATCACAATTCTGAAGAGACAACCTAACAAAATAAAAGTTAATTTCTGCAGTCTATTTAAACAGTATTTAATTTTCTTTTTAAATTGGGTTGAATGAATGATTCACTGACTCACTCATAAAGACATCACTACAGGATGAATCAGCCTTTTTTAACAAATCCCTTGAATTATTAACCCTCTAACTGGCGACGTATCCTGGGGGATACAAACATTTGAGAGGCTGTGGGGAGAGGCAGGGACAGTGTAGGTCTCATTTCTTGGTTTCATGTTGAAAGGGTGTTCGTTGCGAATATTTAGATCTGGTGACTTCCTTCATACATTCTTTGTTTAGCTCACGGGTAACATTTAAAAACTACATGACCACCTGTAGAGGCAGATCTTCTCACCTTCAGATAAAAGTAGATACATTTCAAATATCTACAATATTTGGAGGGGACTTGCATGTTTAAAAAGTTGTTGTTAATCATTAGCTTATTACGTTTATGTTGAAAGTTTATGAATATTTAAAAAAAAATATATAATCTGTCTGTAAATGTTTGTATCCCACAGGATACGTCGCTAGTTTGGGGGTATAAATAAAAAAGAATACTTGTTTGGCACTGTGTGTTATTTTAGCCAAATTTCTCTCATAACTTAAATTCTGTTGAACAGTAAGCATAATGCTTATTTATGCCTACTGTATCTTAATACCATATTTAATACCATATTTCTAGGGCTTATAAATGATCAAGATGACCAAAACTTTGTTGAAATACACAATCTACTTCATGCCTTCTGTCTTCTGATAGATAGTTCAGCCATTTTTTCATGTTAATGTAAATATCACAGGCTTTCAGGGAACATTTATTTGTCCATCTCTCAATTATCATTGATTTGCAAGGAATTGCATATATACAGCTCTGGGGGAAATTAAGAGACAGCTTTTTAAGAGCTTTGGGGAACTGTGTGTATATTGCATTGAAAGATGTTTTATTTTGTGTTTCAGAAAGTCCATGAGATGCTGAAGAAGGGCTGGGATGCTGAAGGATCTCCGTTTAAAGGACAGGAGTTTGACCCCTCCATGTTCAACATCCCACCCAACGCTGTCCAGTTTTGAGTTTACGTGACAATGTCAGATGTGAAGTCAGCACTTACTGTAACACCCGCTGAAGGACAGGGATGTGGCGCTTTTTTGCGGTGCTACAAAAAGAACATCACCAGTGTCTGCACTGCACAAATCATGCCAATATAACTGATTTGCTGACACTGATCATTGTCTTGTATTTTGTTCGTGTTTGGCATGCAAATTGGGCCATTGATCATTTATCATTTTTAGTGTTTTATGGAATCAGTCGACTGAGGTTTTCCTTGGCTGCGTGTGTCTGTGATCATTACATTTGCCCAGTTACTGACAGTTCAGGGCTTATTATTTGATAGTTTTCATGCTATTTCAGTGACCTACAATAGCAACAGTGAAAGAAAGATTCATATGATACATTAAACTGGTCTGTGCTGTCTTCAAGCAGCTCGAGCTCACAAAAGGGAAGACATTCTGTCATTTCCAGATTGTGTCAGCTGATAGATGTTATTTCCATTATTTGCATCAGATTTCTTTGTTCATTTGTGCCTAATTAAAACCTTTTGCAAACATTAAATTTGTGTGATTCTTTGATTATTGATATGCTGTGTGACACTAATGGTGTGTGAGAGTCATGGCATTAGATAACAGAATACTGGTGCCAGCACACTTCTCAAACAAACAGTTCATACGTTTATGTATGAAATGATAACCCCAAAACACTTGCTTATTAAAAGTCTTCTGCTCATCAAGGCTGCATTTATTTGATCAAAAATACAGGAAAATAAACAGTAATATTGTGAAGTATTATTAAAATTGAAAATAATGGTTTTCTATTTTAATATACTTTCAATGTAATGTATTCCTGTGATCAAAGCTGAGTTTTCAGCATCATTCCTCCAGTCTTCAGAGTCACATGATCCTCCAGAAATCTAATATGAAATTATAATATGATGATTTATTATCAATGTTGGAAACGGTTGTGCTGCTTAATATATTTTTATATATCATGATTCTTTGATGAATAAAACATTTTTATTAACGTATTTTATTTACACTCTTTATTTAAAATATAAATATTTTGTAACAAAATACACTAGCCTACCGCTCAAAAGTTTTTTATATTATTTTTTGAAAGAAATTAATACTTTTATTCCCCAAGGATGTGTTAAATTGCTATATTACATTGTTTGGAATAAATGCTGTTCTTTTTAGCTTTTTATTCATCAATGAACCCTGTAAAAAGTGTCACAGGTTCCCCCAAAAAATATTAAGCAGCACAACTGTTTCCAACATTAATAATAAAGCCTCATTTCTGAAGGATCATGTGACTCTGAAGACTGGAGTAATGATGCTGAAAATTCAGCTTTGATCACAGAAATACATTATATTTAAAGTATATTAAAATAGAAAACCATTATCTTAAATTGTAATACTATTTCACAATATTCTATTTTTTATTATTATTGTTTTTTTATTCAATAAATGCAGGATTGATGGGCAGATGCTTTTTTTAAAACATTAAAAATAGTAATGTTTCCAAACGTTTGACTAGTACTAAGTGAGATATAGACAATGTACCACACTTATAATATAAAACAAAATGCTTTATAATTTCAGACGTGTATATTGGGACAAAATAAAAGATATTGAATGACCTGTGGTATGTATGTGTCCCACGAATCGTTGAATTTACAATACATTTGGTCAGTTAAATTGAACAAAATTAATTCCGAAATGTGTTAAAGGTTTCATAATGATGTCACCTCTACACACACCTACTAAAAAGTTGTTGCAGGTGTATCGCCACGAACAGAAGCTCCGCTGCGCCCTCCAGCGGTGACAGCGCGCGTCTCTCACACGGCGGAAAACAAGTGCACTGCAGTTAAACGGCGCATTCGGTGAGAGGTCTGTAAAGCAGTCGAGCCTGCTCGTCGGCGAACCTCTCCCTCCCTCGAGTCCATAACCACGTTTAAGTTTTGCCCTCAAAATCCCGCGAGTCGAAGGCACAGGAGCGTAATCGTAGTGCTGGAATACAGCTCGGATATCGCCGCGAACGCTGAGGGCTGAGAAATGGCAACGACAACTTGCACGCGCTTCACCGACGAGTACCAGCTGTACGAAGAACTTGGAAAGTAAGATTTGCTTTCTCTGCTAGTGTTTGTGCATAAGCCGAGTGTCTTATATTGATGCCATACATTTATTGAATGTAAACTCATATGCTAAAGCCCAGAGGAGTTGTCAGGAAACACTAGAGAGACTTGCATTTAAATACTATTACTACTCTTTAACTATTTAGAGTCAATGATGGTAAACAAGAGCAACCTGGTGATCATTATGAGGATAGTGTTGAAATGCAATGAGTATCTGTAACATAGAGCGGTGTTGCATTTAAATTATCTGTTATTGTGCATGTTAAAGTGAATGCTTGCATATTTACTAAATGCACGGCGGTCAGAGCGTCGTTTTGCATGGTTTTGGCACATCTGAACTCGATGCATTTTGTGCAGAATGCACAAAAGAGCTGTCAGGCAACATTACAGGGAGTTGGATTCAAATACTCCCACTACTGTGTGTATTTAAAACTGTCTGCGCGCAAATATGAGCCGTCAAGAGGTTCATTTTGAGAATATTGCACGTTTTGTTGCCCCTCTGGTGCATTTCATGCAGAATGCTTGAGGAGCTGTCAGGAACCATTAGAGGGGAGTTGCATTTAAATACAGCCACCACTGTGCATGCTTGTTACAGTGAATATTTGTATTCATACAGTCTCTGATCATTAAAATGAGCAACCTGGTGTTAATTCTGAGGATGTTTTTGCTCCATTTAACATGTAGAACGCAAAGAGAAGCAAAAGAGTCCATTGAAATGCATTTACTATCGAGCTGCTATAGTGAGTGCATTGAATCAAATCATAAATATGAACAGTCAGAGCTACATTTAGAGGATATTGCATGTTTACTGCCCCTTTGGTGCAGTTTTTTAAGCTTTTAAGACATGTCAGATGATAATATGCATGTGAGTATTTAACTATACAGATCAAAAACACGAGGATATTGCATGTTTTGTGGGCCAATTTCATGCAGAATGCTCAGAGGAGCTGTCAGGAAATATTACAGTGAGTCTATCATCTATATGTGATCATGATTATCAGCTGTTGAGGGTTTTTTTTGGATGTTATGTTCAGGGTGATTTATCTTTGTGAGTTTAATCAGGTCAATAGGTCACTATATTGTATCTCCACATGAAGGGCGTAGTAAGATTTGTCTGTTGCAATGTATCATAAACTGTGAGCAGAAGTGAAGGGTCGCTACATTGTAACGTTCTCTGTTCGGTGACATTTGGAGCTGTGAGAGCTGCCCGGACGGCTGTTTGCTGTCTATAATCTGTGTGTGTGTGTGTGTGTGTGTGTGTGTGTGTGTGTGTGTGTGTGTGTGTGTGTGTGTGACATGCCTGCGGCCTGACGTTAGGAAATTATTTTACTCTCTCAGCCCCCCCTCCTCCTCCAGTCAGTCAGTATTGCGTTTCTTTTGCACCGTTTTCTGAATTATTAAACAGGCCCGTGTGTATCACCCACAGTTATAACAACACACAAATAGTAGTAGACAGATTTCTCTGAGAAAGTTTTTAAACTTCTCTTTTTTTGTAAATGCTCTGCAGGTTTCATTTTCAGTTCGGTTTTAACGTATATTCTCTCTCACTGAGTAGAAACAGGCATTTACAACTTTTGAAATGTTTTATATGTGTGATATTTCAACAGGTCTTCACCATGCTTAGCTGAATATTTTACCACATCCTCCTCAGTTTGTGGCGGAGACATATTAGCCTTTACTTAACTTTCTCTTTTAGAAATTTTCATATATCATGTTTACTATATATACAGTAGTTGCCAAAAGTGTTGTCCAGCCAAGGAAAATTTATATCTTCTCCCTTTATTAAATATTATGAAAAAAATTGTTAAAGATTTTTATAAGCATATTACGTAGTTTTGCTTGGAGTCAGTTGTTTTATTTGTGTTAACGCATTGAAATTGTGCCGACATAATTTTTGGGCAGGTTGTCACACAAAGAAATAATGAACACAAGAAAGAACCAACAAAATATTAATAACTTATTATGCTGTAGTCAATGTCTGCTTTGTCATGTGAGCTCTTTGTTTTTTATGTTTTGCATGGTAAAATAAAACCTGGAGCTGTAGTTTGTCTTTTTATTTTTTAACACAAAAGTATTGTTCTCCCCTCATATTTAACATATTCGAAAAATAAAACGTTTTCCTCATATATTAATGATTTAACCGAACTTGTTACATGAGCCTTCAGTAATCATTCTAATATGCTATATAGTTGCTCAAGAAATATTATAAAAGTTTGGAGGTCAGTAAAATTTAAATGTGATATATATATAATGAATAATTTGTAGAATTGAATTGAGTTATATTTAGCGGTGTGACTGTGTTGTTGTTGTTGTTTGTGAAGGTGTTTTCTGCTGCTGTTTGCCAGTATAACCTGAACACCTCAGCAGCCCACAGCTCTGCGGTTTGGTCTTTCTGACAGGCCGACAGCACTAAATCAGCTCAACGTCTCCGCTGAGACTAATGAAAGCACACGGACGGGCTCTGCCGCTCCGGCCTCACTGGCTCCAGGCCTCCACCCGGTCAAAGGTGGACGGCTCATGCTTCTGACACGTTTTGACCTTCTGCTTTATTAGTTGAGAAGTTTCAATTCTTCTTGGAGTGAAAAATATCATGTGTTGTTTCTTTCATGCACGTTGACAAACAATATTTTATGTAGGCCTTGTTAATTATAATACATGATATTAGTGGTTGACGAGTATATTTGGGTTTGTCTAATTATCGCATTGGCTGATAAGTTTTCATTTTGGTCTAAAGTGTCATAACCAGGGCCTCTATTTGAACAAAACTGAGATCCTTTATAAATATATAAATAATAACATAATTATTTTAGTGAATATTATGCAAAATTATAATATAATTTAAGCAGTTGATATGCTTGTTATTTACTCTCTTTAAATTAAATAGTGTGATGTGATATATCATAAAACCACTACATTACATTATATATGTTAATGTACTCATGATAAAGGGATAGTTCACCCAAAAATGAAAATTAGCCCATGATTTACTCACCCTCAAGTCATCCTATATTCTTCGTTCAGCCAAACACAATCAGAGTTATATTAAAAAAATATCCTGGCTCTTCCAAGCTTTGCAATGGCAGTGAGTTGTAGAAAAGTAGTCCATATGACTCCAGGGGGGTAATAAAGTCCTTCTGAAGCAAAACGATGCATTTTTGTAAGAATGTATTCATAACTTTATAAACTATAATCAGTGGCTTTCCGGTAAAGTTATAATAAAGTTATAAATATGGTTATTTTTCATACCAAAACACATCGCTTCGCTTCGGAAGGCCTTTATTAAAGGGCTAGTTCACCCTGAAATGAAATTAAAGCCATCTTTTACTCACCCTGCTGTTGATTCAATACCCTATGTCCTTCTATCCCTTTCGGACCTCAAAAGCAGAAATGTTAAAAATAGTCCTGCACTCACTCCTTCCTATAATGGCAGTGGATAGCGACCAGGCTAAAACATTACAAAAATGATACAAAAGTATGACACAATGATACAGTGAGACGCGCGCCATATATGGAAAGTGTTCAGAGGCGTACTATAAGGTTTTGCGAGAAAGAAACCGTATTATTCAGTCAAAACTCTGAGCTCGGCCGTTACTCCTGTAATGACTAGTGCGAGCCGTCAGCACTGACTCAGCAGCCCCTCGCGCAATGTTGTCATGACAAAATATACACCTAATAGAAAAGACGAAAGTTGCGTTTGTTTCTATTGATTAAGCATGAGCGCCGCGCCTGCTGATGGCTCATACTAGTCATTACAGGAGTAACGGCCGAGCTCAGTGTTTTGACTGAATAATACGGTTTCTTTCTCGCAAAACCTTATAGTACGCCTCTGAACACTTTCCATATACGGCGCGCATCTCACTGTATCATTGTGTCATACTTTTGTATCATTTTTGTAATGTTTTAGCCTGGTCGCTATCCACTGAAATTATAGCAAGGAGTGAGTGCAGGACTATTTTTACAATTTCTGCTTTTGCGGTGCGAAAGGGATAGAAGGACATAGGGTATTGAATCAACAGCAGGGTGAGTAAAAGATGCCTTTAATTTCATTTCAGGGTGAACTAGCCCTTTAACCCCTCTGGAGCCATTTGGATTACATTTATGATGGATGGATGCACTTTTTTGGTGAACAAGTGAACATTCACTGCCATTATAAAGCTTGAAAGAGCCAGGATATTTTTTAATATAACTCTGATTGTGTTCGGCTGAAAGAAGAAAGTCATTTCCACCTAGGATGACTTGAGGGTGAGTATATTATGGGATAATTAAAAAATTTTGTGAACTAACCCTTTAATACATTGACCTTCAGTGTCGTGCACAAGGTGGGGGACGGGGGGGCTTGAGCCCCTGCCCCTATGAAAGTGAAAGTGCCCTTTTCGACCACGCCGCGCCAGATAAATAAAAAAAATGTATCTGTATTGATTGATATTGTACATATATACAGTATATTGGCCAATATTTGATATTTAATTGCACTCATATAAAGTTACTATTTTTACAAAATTCAAATACAAATACAGTTAAATGTAATTAGCAAATATTAAAATAAATACATCAACTTTTAGCATGTAAAATTGATTGATTTTACTTTTTAGTGATTTATTTTTCATTTATTTACACAAAGTATTCTAGGATTTAATGCATTTTTTTATCAGTTATCAGTCAAAACATTAAACGGTTATAGGCTTATTTTTTATCAGCCAGAATTGTAATATTCATCACTAATTTACATGGTACTCCATGCTATCTTGAAAATGTCCAAAGTATTCCCATGCTACCATATCCAAAAAGTCATGGTAAAATCTTTCTGATTGACATTTACATGTTTCGAAAGGCGATCGGTGTCTAATGATGCCCAAAATCATCCAGCCTTCGTTTCTCCTAGTGCTCTAGCCAAGCGAATCTGGGCAGGTGATTTGCCTGAGGTCACAGAGGGGCATATGGTCTGTTTTTATCACATGTTATCATCTCATGGATGTTTCCAAGGGCATTTGAGCCTGTCGGTGAGGGGCGGGAAGTCACGGATCTGACTTGGTCTGTTCAGAGCTTCTGTTTGAGACATTCTAAGTGTGTTGTGTAACAGTAACAAGGTGTGCTAAAATTAGCTGCTAAGGAATGACATAAGACCATTATCATGACTGTCTCAAGTGATTTTTTTATAACTCAGGTCTTTCTGAAAATAGACCCAAGAAGGCTGTTGATAGACAGCGTGTGCTCTACATTTTGTTCCCGTGTGAATATCATGAATAATTGTGCATCAAACACCTGCTTGTTGTGTTTTAATTTATTATCTGGCTCTGTTGATGCTTTTGGTAAAGATGTAAATGTGTGCATAACAGTTGAGGTTCTTAAAGAGGCCATATTGTCCCCTTTTTTGTTTTTGGGCTCTATTAGAATAGGTTTTCAATGCATGAATGTTCAAAAAACATATTTTTTTTACATATTTGACATTGTTGCTGTACCTATCATCTTCTGTCTTCCTAGTCTGTCAGTAACGCTCTGTTTAGTCTCTATGAAGTCCCTCCTTCAGAAAAGCACAGTGCTCTGATTGGTCAGCTGGGTCAGTGTGTTGTGATTGGTCGACCGCTTTGAGCGTATTTGGGAAATGTCCCTCCCCTTACCATAACCGTGAGTTTCAACACACTACTAACTAACTCAACCAAACCCCACCCTTTATTTTTGCGTGTGCCGTGGTTAGGAATTATTTAAATGAGGAATATTGTGACATGGATCCATTATGCTCATGTTTACATTCACTTAAGATACACTCACCTAAAGGATTATTAGGAACACCTGTTCAATTTCTCATTAATGCAATTATCATGTTAAATTAAAGTAATACTGTTTGCACGTGCTTTATAATAGGGCCTCAATATGATGCAGGATTTAAAGTTTTAAAAAAAGTTGTAATTTCTGTAAAGCTTTAGGGAGTTCAGAAACAGTGACACTGATATAGAGAATAACTGCTGCTGGAGGGACTGTGTGTTTTGGAACTTTCATGCTCATACTGCAACATTACACACAAAAGAAAGATGAACATGAAAACATAACATGCCCCCCCCAATGCTTTTGTGGACACAGAATGAATCCTTTATGCAAAATGTGGGGTTTCAAGTTCAGCGGTGTTTCTGCAGATCTTCTGAGCCGCTGTGTTTTTCTCTTGTCTGTTTCTTCAGGGGGGCCTTCTCAGTCGTGCGACGCTGTGTCAAGCTGTGCACGGGCCAAGAGCATGCTGCCAAAATCATCAACACCAAAAAGCTCTCGGCAAGAGGTAAATCATGACTGCTGGAAAACGTTTTTTTGGCAGGGAAAAGGGGGTTGGTCTGCACATAGAGCTGGGTGATATGGCTAAGAAAACCTGTGAATAGTTTTCAGTCTTTTAAAGATGATTGATATGTACATTAATATTTATGTATTGTGCTCTGACATGGCTTAAAATTCTGGTTTATTTCAAGCAAACAGCTTTAAATTATTTTCATGTGAGAAATGTAATATTTCTGTTGCATAAAAATGCTATTTCTTTGCATTAAAATCATCACAATATTCAATAATCATATACTTAGGGTACACTTCTGTTCAAAAGTTTTTAAAAGAAGTATCTTCTGCTCACCACGGCTGCACTTATTTGATCAGTAAAAACAGAAATATTGTGAAATACTATTACAATTCAAAAGAACTCCTTTTCTATTGAAAATATATTTTAAAATGTAATGTATTCCTGTGATCAAAGCTGTATTTTCAGCATCATTACTCCAGTCTTTAGTGTCATATGAGCCTTCAGAAATCATTCTAATATGCTGCTCACGTAACATTTATGATTATTATCAATGTTGAAACACTTTTGCTGCTGTGTTTTCGTGGAATTTGTGATACATTTAGCTTTTTCAGGATTCTTTGATGAATAGACAGTTCAGAAGAACAGCATTTACTTTAAATATCAATATTTTCTAACATTATTCATGCGTTTACTGTCACTTTTGATCAATTTAATGCATTCTTGCTCAATAAAAGTATTAATTTCTTTTTTTTAAATCTTACTGTCCCTAAACATTTGAATGATGCTTCAAGTCAAAAATACCATAGTAAACATAGCTTCTGCTGAAATACCATGTGTATTCTGGTACAAACATTTCAAATGAATACATAATCTCCTTTAACCAGTGAAAAAGCTTCAGAATCTTTCTGGCATTTTTCAATGACCAGTTTTACAATGCTAAATTAATTATGGTTGCATGGATGAGTTTAAATGACTAGGTGAATATAAAGATGTCATCGGTTGTAGTTGATGTGTTTGTTGTGGTGCTGTGTGATATTTTGGGTGAACAGGCCTGTGTGTGTGTTTTGGGAAGCGTTGGCGCACGAGGGCAATCATACGGTCTGCAGGTCATCCCAGGCAGCCTGACCGTTTGGCACGGCGCAGACAGCCAACATGCCAAGAGCACGGGATTCGTCTCCCCACAGAGCGCAGACATACGCGTGTACATGCTCGAACACACGCCCACACTGGTGCGGAGGGGCTTTGCTTCTCAAGTACTCAAACACAAGGGGCTTTTGTTTGACGGTTTGAGAGCTGCACTTCTGCTGCTATCCTCGAACAAAGCCATGCCACACTTCAAGTGGAAAGATTTCAGATTGCTGCCTTGTCATCGCTGCTGTTGTTTTGACTCAGCTTGTGACCACATCTGACACTTCACTGACGCCCATGCAATGATTCGTTTTCAGTGTATTCATATTATTGCGGTTTGCAATGGAAACAGGGTTTATACGTCATTTGAAGACACTGCTAGAGCTGAAAGAGTTAATACAAAATGTGGCAAGTGGAAACTGGAGCAAATGTGAGGGGGCGGGGTCAGGGTCAGGGTGGGGTGATTGACACAGAGAGCAGCCAATGACTATGCAGCTCCCTTCCTCAAGAAGTAGAGATGCACTGTTTGCAATTTTCTTGGCCGATTCCAATATCAGATTTTTTTTGTAAGTGTGACCTGCCGATGCCGATTTTTGCCGATTCCGATTTTCTTTCTAAAATCTACTTCCCTCAATGCAAACTTTTATTTTCATAAAAACAAGTAAAAAGACAGTTATAAAATTAGAACAAATAAACAAATTTCAAACAACAGCATAAATAAATGCAATAGAATAAAGAAAGAAGTTGAATAAACACAAATTATTCTTTTTTTTTTTTACAATAATAGGGCCATATGAAATGTTTTTTGTTTCCTTTTCACAGACTGAATAATGACAGTATTGTTTTGTAAGAGCAGATTGAATTTTGCATCATATTTGATGAAGTTTTCATCCTTGATTCTGTAAAGCTGTATTGTATAAAGCGCTATATAAATAAAGGTGATTTGACTTGGCGTGAGTGTTTATAATACACCGGCTAATGCAAGTTTGACATCTTTCTCTCTTTTCGGACCAACGTAATAAATCTCTATTTTATTCCTCTTTTGGAAAAATCATATAAATGCTATCATGGATTTTTTGCTTATGCTTTTGGATCAAATGGGAAGGCAAAAAAGTTTTTTTGTTGGAGTTTCCGTTCACCACTGTAGAAGTTTACTCAACTCTGACAACTTCCACTTTTAAGGACCTGTAAATGTGAAAAGGATCCATAAGAGCTGCTTTGGGAAGTTGCGATTTGCTGTGAATACTTTGTGCATGATCGCAGCACCTGCAATGCAGCATGGAGTTGACCTGGATTTACCCGGAGTGTCACACACACGGCTCTGGAGCGTTTAGCAGGACTGAACCCGAGGTTGATCGGGGCAATCAGCTCAGTGATTGTTTCCAATTATAACAACCTACCGCTGGGATAAATACTGAAAAAACCATTGTTTGAGCTGTGATTGTTTCTGACAGGCCTATTATCCTGCCATGCTTCTGTGGAGCACAGTTGCATTTGATTGCATACAGTTGGTCTGTGTACAATGCAGATTATCTTTCATTTACCTCTTGGTGAATTGTTTGCATCAAAATTGCTTGTATTTAGTTGTACCTTGTGTTTTGTTGTAATATGTTCTTTACGTATGGTAAATGATTGATGTTTCTCATTTGTAAGTCGCTTTGAGGTAAAAGCATCTGTTAAATGCCCAATGAATCAATTCCCAGTGGATAGAATCAGGTCCTGGCCTGTATATTGTTTTTTTTGTTCAATTTCCCGTTTTAGGGCAGAACGATCAGTTGAAGTAAATCCTGCTCCACTCCAAATTTGGATCACTTATAACTTGCATTTGGAAATGCAACTAAGTGTCTTCCTGAACTTGTAAGGAGAGGCACTTCTAAACTGCCCTGCTGTCAACAAAGGAGAAGAACCGTCTGATCCAGCCTGAATTTGTTTTTTTCCATCATGATTTGAGCATTTAGAAGCAATTAATGAGGCCGTTGTCAGATTTCATTGGTGACTTTTCTTCTTTTTACATTACAGTAGAGTATTGAGATATAATAACCAAAAAATTTGACCAAACTTTGCAGCTCACAAGCAAGCTTTTTTTCCTTTCTATTCACATTTTAAAGGGGACATATTATGCCCCTTTTCACAAGATGTTATATAAATCTCTGGTGTCCCCAGATTGTCTGTGAAGTTTCAGCTCAAAATACTCCCCAGATAATTTATCATAGCTTGTCAAATTTGCCCTAATTTGGGTGTAAGGAAAACGTTTTGTGTGTCCCTTTAAATGCAAATGAGCTGCCGCTCCCCGCCACTTTCCTGCGGCTCCTTTACACGAGCTTCGGATACTCCGTCAACAAAAAAACAAATCTCACTCAGCCAAAATGTCAGAAATAACCAGTTGTGGAGTGCACAGAAAAAAACACATTTAGATGTTTTTCCCCCTCCCTAATTGTGTTCCCCATCCCGTTTCGCTCAGAAATGTCACATTATGGTAAAATGGCTTGAGTTAATTTACATATTGATGGGATTTAAGGGTGGAATTACATAAGACTTCAAGGTACAGTAACAAAAACAACCTCTTTAATTCTGTATGTTTAATTCAGAGACATTGTGTTTTTTACTAACATAAGTGAACTTGAGAGAAATTAATAAGATGCTTTAAAAAAAATCTTTAATCCCCATAACTAATGTGAGTGATGTAAACAGGTCAGTTTACTGTAACTGGCACTGGGTTCATTACTGTAGTCTGGTGATGAGATCAGATCGGATGGAGTCTTTCTCTCTCGATAGGGTCTGGTGCTCTTTGCTGCCGAGGCGTTTTGTGGTGTTTGGGTGTCAGCATTCTCACAGCTTCACACCAGTCACTCAGCTCGATGTGACAACTTCTCGAGCTGTTGTGTGTGTGTGTGGATTTTTTTGGTGTGTTTGGGAGGGTTGCTATGAGGCCGCAATGATCATCTGTAAACTGATTATGGATTCAGTAGCAATTTAAATGGCTTATATAATGCATTTTTAAAAAATGTAATTATATATTTTTTTATACTTATCTACACTACTGTTCAAAAGTACTGTTTTAACATCGATTATAATAAATGTTTCTTGAGCAACAAATGATTTCTGAATGATCATGTGACACTGAAAACTGCTTTCCATCACAGGAATAAATTTCAAAAC
Organism: Gobiocypris rarus; assembly: GCA_023029165.1. NCBI lineage: Eukaryota > Metazoa > Chordata > Actinopteri > Cypriniformes > Gobionidae > Gobiocypris > Gobiocypris rarus. The sequence goes on along the minus strand of CM040922.1, from coordinate 29,429,612 downwards.
ACACAAAAAAATATTGAAAAGTATTCACAATGTTACTTTTTGGTTAAATAGATGCATAAGAGACTTCTTTCAAAAACATGAAAAAAATGTCCCGACCTCAGAATATTGAATATTGAATGGAATGGTACTGAAGTAAGCAAAATGTTATTAAATGTTCTCTTGTTGGACAACAAGTTTTTAAATGCTTCTCATTACCAGTTTGGAAAGATGCTTGTTGTGTGTTGCAAGTGGCTAAGGGTGTGTTCATGTTTGGTTAGATTAAAACAAACTCTTGTGCAATTGCTCTCTCGGTGCAGTTCATTTGAGTAAGTGTGAACGCTGCCATCTGAACCCTGGTGCGCACCAAACAAGCAGACTGAGAGCGCTGAAAAGATGGGTCTCGGCCCGCATCCACACGAACTCTGGTGCGTTTCCACTGAAATATGAACGCAACACGGGGAAAAGACATGTAAACGAACCAAAAAAACTCGTCTCCTCGCAGCAGATCTTCATTTGTGTTTGTGGCAGAGGGATTCCTGCCGCTGTTTTGACTCCTTTGCACATTTTATAAGCTCTTTACGAGTTCTCAGCTGGTCAAAATACCATCATATGTAGGCTGCAATGAGCGCATTTATCCCAGCACACAGCATTGTTTTGGATGGTCCGTAAGTTCCATCTCAAAATAGGCAATACGTCATAAAAGCCAATCAATCAGGTTTTGAACGCTTCGCTTTGCTGTTAGGTTCGATGTTAAAAATGCCAATCTGAACGCTAAGCAGACCAGGACTAAATGGGGTTTTTTTTGGGTTCCGGACCAAAAGAACCAAGTGAACTGAACTACAAGTGTGGACAAACCCTCACATGCACAGCACTTGCAGAGATGGAGCAATTTCATGCGAACCGATCGATCTGCTCTGATCACAGTGCTGCGTTTCACCATGAAACTGCACATATATGTATTAATGAAAAGGCCTTTGCAGTTTCAAATAAGCTCACTACAAACTCACTTCACACAAATAAGAGGCTCTGTCTCACATGCAATACCGTACTGCACACATGTACTGTACTGTGGTAAATGTATTTATCGCACAGACCAATATTCCAATACCAATTATTTGCATGTTTATGTGCCCGATAACCGATATGCAGAACCAATATTTATCCAATATACTTCTTATTTTGACACAATGATTACAATACAGTGAACTGAGCAAACCATTTTATTTATAACAATCCCTCCCTCCTTGCATACAAAACAAAATAACTAATATTTATACACCAATAAATAGAGGGGTCTGTACTGTACTGTACTGTACTGTACTATAGTGCTTTGTTTAAAAGTAAAAGCTTTGACGTATAAATAAAGCACATAAAAATAATTTAGTTATTTTAATTTGGCATACTTTCCAAACTGCCACCCCTGGCAATGACTTTGTGAAGTAAGTCCATACTTCACTCTGGTTTTTCCTCCTTTCAGTCATCTTAAAAACAAATCAAGTCTTGAAAGTCTTTGTGGCAGTCTTTCATGTTAAATTTGTATCATCATATTACAACAATAAAAACATTTTTATTTATAAAAAGCATCAGGAGCAACACTAATATTAAAAAAGGTAAAATAAATGTAGAAAGTCTAATGATTTCAAATGGAGAACATGCATAAAACATGACAGGGGAGTCATATCAAATTTGCAGAAATGTAATAATTCATTTTAAACTTCAGTTTTAGAAGGTTTGCTGTTTAATAGGCTAAGGAGTGAAAAATAATATTAATTCACTGAATAATATTCGCTGGAATAATACATTGGCAGGAAAGTAACAAAATAGCCTATACATCATTGTATTTCTCATCTGGTATGTTATATTAAAATTATGAATAATGTTTTTGTCAGTTTAGATTATGTAATGCTTGCTGACAAAGCACTGTTTATCTGTGCATTTACACAGATCTATACTCAAACTGTGATCGCTCGCGATGATGATAAATAATTCATTTCCACAGAGCTGTATTTATTTATATGTTTATTAGTGAAATAATGGTTATATAGTAAATGTTAATATAATTTAGGGTGTTTTAAACAAGTTAGTCTTGTTAAAAGTTCAAAGTCATGCTTGAGCATTCCTGTGCATTAACCCGGTGGTTGAGCAGCAATATGAATGCGGTTTTACGAGACTGATGGTGAGCAAAGACGACAGAGAGGGAATTCAATTCAGCGCTTTTATTTCCAACATGCAATCATTCATGGCTGTTTTATTTAGGCCTAATTCATGTAAAGTTACGTCTTTATTGGGCTACGTGATTCTGTGAGTTTGTCTATATTTCTTAGAGCCATAAACTACATATCAGGCATTGATGTAACTCGAATTTGTGCATTAATGGTTATGTTAAAGGCATAGTTGATAGCCCATGATTTACTCACTCTCAAGTCATCCTAGGTGTATATGGCTTTCTTCTTTCAGACGAATACAATCAGAGTTATATTAAAAAAGTCCTGGCTCTTCCCAGCTTTATAATGGCAGTGACTTGATGGTTCGTTTTTGAAGTCCATAAAAGTGCATCATAAAACTGCTCCACACGGCTCCGGGGGGTTAATAAAGGCCTTCTGAAGTGAAGTGCCGCGTTTGTCTAAGTGTATTACTCTTTCACTGTAAGTTGACTTGTGTACCGCTGACCGCCGGAAGTGAGTTTAGTCAATAAAGTTTTAAATATGGATATTTTTCTTACACAAACGTGCCTCTTCACTTCAGAAGGCCTTTATTGTGGAGCTGTGGAGCAGTTATATGATGGATAGATGCACTTTTATGGACTAGTCAATGCCATCATAAAGCTGGGAAGAGCCAGGACCTTTTTTAATATAACTCTGATTGTATTCGTCTGAAAGAAAAATGTCACCTAGGATGACTTGAGGGTGAGTAAACCATGGCTAATTTTCATTTTTGAATGAATTATCCCTTTGAAGGTGTAGTGTGCAATAAGCACAGCTAGTGGAAGAAATGGGTACTGCAGTCAAAAAAACAACAACTGTATATTGGAGAGAGTTGCTCCTCATTTTCAGACTCGACACTCACGTGGGTTGTTAGATTGAGGACACGCAACAGGAACACGCGCAGTTGACAATGGAAAGCAACTTGTCGTACGTTAACGAGAGACTAGCGGTCCAGTGTATTTCATTAAATTTTTATTCGTTGACGAAAATGTCAATAGATTTTGTCATTGTTTTTGTCATTCAAAACTTTTTTTAATTTAGTTATCGTCTCGTTTTTGTCTGGGACAAAGTTGTTGACGAAAATTGACTAAATATTTGTCAACGAAATTAACACTTTTTGCCACTTAGTGTTTTTCTGCATACTATATAGCAGGGACATATGCGATTTCAGATTCAGTCGTAATGATGCTGGGATGATAGACAGCCAGCCGTGTGTGTTTATCAGGACTGAATGGTGAAGCGCTGGAGATGATCTGCGCCCTGTTTCCCAGCTGTCCTCCTTCCCGTATGACTCATGCATGGCAGACAGCAGGAGTGTGCCGGAGCGGTCCAGGCCTCTCGGCTGAACGCGTCTGTCTCTACGTATCACGCAGATTCGTTCGAGTCGAGCATGTCCTCCACAGTCAAGCTAGAAGAGGTTGCACGATCTTCAGCCACTGGTTGGCAGTTGGCGTGTGGTTTACAGTAGATCCTGTGGTCTGCATGATGCTGAGCGTGACCTTTGCTGTCGTGTTTGAAGTGATTTACAGACCGCTTTAAATGTGCACTTCAAAAGGGTCTAACCAATGTGAAGGGCGCAGGAAAACAACTGTCACAGCCCTTTAGAACTATAAAAAATGCTTTGTTCAAAAGATGTGAAATTAATTATGAATGTGATTTTTCTATTTTTAAACCCCAACATCATGCATTCATCCTGCCATGACAACTTATTTTCAAGATATTGACATTAACGAGTTATTTTCAAGATATTGGGGCCATTTTGTGTTTTGATCGTTCCATCTACGAAATGCACAAAAAGTTTGGGGTCAGTAAGGGTTTTTTTTCTTTTAAAGAATTAAATACTTTCAGCAAGGACACATTAAATGGATCAAAAGTGACATTTAATAACAACTGAACATGATTAAACATCCTGCATGTCAAAGAATCCTGAAAAAAGTATCACGGTTTACACCAAAATTTTAAGCAGCTCAACTCCTTTCAAAATTGATAAGAAACTAAAAAATTATAGTATTATTTCACAATATTACTGTATTTACTGTATTTTGGATCAAATGTAGCCTGCATTATATGACCAAATAAGTATGCAAGTGTGACTGCTCTCTGATACAACACTTTTCATGCCATTTTTCATAATATGCAAAATTTACCTAGTTTAATAACAATATGATAAGTAGCAACGTAAGGGGGCGATGACATAACACAAATTATCCCAAACTAGAAAACATATATGGCCTATTCACGTATTTGTCGTACTGTAAACAAATCTGTCGCTACTACAACTATTAAACTAAAAGCTACTAAGGAGATACAGATGACATATTGTGCCTGCTTTACTATAAAACACATGCTCACTGCAAGTGCTTCACTAACACTTAACACGCACTCATCGCGACCCATTTAACAGATGTATAATGTTATAGCTAGATATGACCGCGCTACCGCAGCACGCATCGTCACAGACGAGTATCTCTTTATTAAGCCAATGCATAAACTACCATACATTAAACCAAAAGTAAAGTCGCAGGTGCTCAACATACAATCATCTTCAATAAAAGTAAAGAAACTGAATGATCTTACCGGTGCTGTTGCCGTGCTCGCTCATACTGCAGTGTTTGATTTTGAAGATTTAGCTGCTGATCAATAATATGCCTCTCATATCTGTTGTTTTTGGTGACGTGAACTCCATTAAATCTGCATATAGTGTGGGAGTTGAACAGATTTATATCCGTTTTACGGAAACACATGTATGTACTCAAGTGTAAATGAAATCGTTTTGATGAATCAGACAGCATTGATTTACACAGCGCGTGTGTTCTCTAGGTCGTGCTTAACATGTTGTTCATAAGCTGAAATGTTCCCAGATGTCGACTTTTAAAGTAATTGGAGCATTTTTAATTACTCTCACTTGCGTCTCGGCTCCCTCTGCCATCGTATGCTACCGCGACAATACACGTGCGTGAAAAATGACGTCAGAAAAGAATCAGTACATTATAATCGGTTATGGTCACTGAACCGATACCGAATCATCCAGGTCTGCATAGCGATGCATCGAAGAAACTATTAATTTTGACTCCCCTATTATGCAGCACATTTTGAGCTTTGAATCATGTTCCTTCTCATGATTCAAATTCATGTGATATTACCATAATTTCATAGTGGCTAATCTTCCACAAAGTCCATTAAATTCCACAAAAGATTTGTTGAATCTATTCATTGGTTAAATTAAGCTTAGTTAACATTCAATAAAAGTAATGAACTGCACATTTAATTACTCCATCTGCAATTTCTTCATTACATGACGGATCCAATTGTTTTGCCAGATCACCAGAAGCTGGAACGGGAAGCCCGTATCTGCCGTCTGCTCAAGCATCCCAATATCGGTGAGTCTGAAACATCGGCCATTTAAGTTAGCTCCACAGGTGTATCCGAACATCTCCATTCATGACAAAATCAGTGTGAAATCCATCATCCCGGACGCAGGTGCGACACGCTCAGATTTGAATGAGCTCGAGGGACACTGATATAGAAAGCTTTCCTGTTTATTTAATTTCACATGCTGTGAGAAAATGGCACATGAAAGTATGTAATGATTTTATTACTCTCTTTATCTTTAATGCAGTGCGGCTCCACGACAGTATATCAGAGGAAGGCTTCCATTACCTCTTATTTGACCTGTAAGTGTTTCTATATAATGTGGTGCATAATATCTCGTCCTCTGCTTTGTTTTTGTTCAGTGCGCTTCAACAGACGCCCACCCACTCTACCTACCCCATAGCATCTCTCTTTATCTCTCTCTCTTTCTCCCGCTCACTCGAGAGCCAGTTTCCATAGCAACAGAGCCGGGCTGCCCAGTCGAAGAGAAATCCTGCAGCAGGGGTTTCCCCCCCGAAGCCCCAGTGATCTCTCTTCTAGAGGATTCCCCCATCCATACTGCTCTTGCTCACTCTCTCGCGCTCTCCCGCTTTCTTTTGCTTTAATACGCTACCATGCACACACATGCATGTCTGTAGATTAATATTATAGCTGTCTTTAGTTTATCCTCTTTAACCGTGCTTGTTTATTAAATCCTACTGTCATTAATTCTTTACTGTTACAAAGGTGAAGTATGTGAATTGTGCAGAATTAAAAATCATGCCATTGGTTGAGCTAGTGTTTTTCTGTCAGGCTATTACACTTCAGGGGAATCAACCTAACCTAACCTAACCTAACCTAACCTAACCTAACCTAACCTAACCTAGCCTAGCCTTACCTAACCTAACCTAACCTAACCTAACCTAACCTAACCTAACATAGGAGAACGTATTTTTCTTATACTAGTAGTAGTAAAAATGCATTCTTTTAATTAAATCCTTTTTGTAATTTATTTTATTTTTAAAAATGTGTTTTATTTATTTATTTATTTTAGTTTAAATGTATATTAGTTTTTTATAAGTAGTAATTTTATTAGTAGTATTTTTACATTAATATTGTATTTTAATATATATTTTTTAAATCTCTTTATGTTTAAAATATTTTATTTAACATTTATTTTATTATATACATTTTATTTAATCATATTTTATCAAAAATATTTCAAACATTTGTTTTATTATTATTAATAATAATTCATTGTATTTTAATTTGTATTCATAAACTATTTATTTATTAATTTATTTATAAAACATTTATTTTATTAATTTTATTTTATTATTTTATTGTAATATGTAATTTTTAATCTATTTTATGTATGTGTTTATTATAATTTGTTTATTGTTTTATTATTATTATTCCTTTATTTAATTTAAAATATTTTATTTAGCATTTTTACATTTATTTTATTAATAGTTTTTATTTAATTTAATATTTTATTTAATTAATATTTTATTTAATGTTCAATCAATTATTTTATAATATTTTAATACATATTTTTATTTGTTTATTTTTTGGTTTTGTTTCATTTTGTTTTCATTCTTATTTTATTTGACCATTTCATTGTACTCCTTGCACCCAGCAAGGCTGCAAATGTTCTTGAAATATGAATGCAGTATGCCAGTGTAAAGCACGCCAAACTGAAGTTGAAGAATTGCAGAATAAATTAGCATTTGAATGTGGTGACTGTGGTACTGATATCTTCTCTCTGTCCTGCAGTGTGACGGGTGGAGAGCTGTTTGAAGACATTGTAGCCAGAGAATATTACAGTGAAGCTGACGCCAGGTAAAACAGCGTCTCCATCTTCTCTGTTATCCAGTCCAGACCCTCCACACGACCATTTCCTCTCCATCCACATATCTGTTTTTCTCTTTCATTCTCGTTTTAACTGGATAAACATATGTGCTTTGTACACATTCAAGTATATAATGTGAGTTATAGTTTTGTCCACATCATGTGAGTGATAAATTTGTTTTTTAAATGGCGGCAGCCTCTCTCCGTGCATCTACTTCTGCACATCCCTTTCCTCCGGTTTATCCATCGGCTTCATTTATGTTCCATTCCATCTATTCCCGCTTTCAGATCTTCTCGCAGACACACGCAACAACACACACACACACTGCAGTCACCCTCAGGAGAAAAGCTTTAATCAATTTGACTGTGTGGGAAAGCATGTGGGAGTGAGAGATACGGCGAGAAAACAGAAAGAGAACGAGAGATACTTACCGAGGGAGGAAACTCAAGAGCTGGCGTGTGATGAGACTACTGGGCTCCATGAGCTCATCAGCCATATTCGTGGGTAGAAACGTGTCACGATGCCGCCCGTCCACCGTCAAGATGGTGAAATGTATCCGTCTCTGAGGGCCTTGGCCCCTCCACTAGAGCAATGACTGAAAGTAGGCCTCTAATTAACACACATAATGACGGCGTCAGCTCATATTCAGCCCTCTCCAGCCCAACGCCACGAATAAACCCGCACACTCGCTTCATCTGTTTCCATAGCACTAGAAATCCCTGACAGAAACTTGAAGTAATTTATAATATGTAATTTAAGTGTTCTGGGTGGTTGCTAGGTGATTGCCCAGGTGAGAAGTCTCAATTATTCTTGGTTTCCAGATATGGCTTGATATTTTTTTCCAGAAAAACGAATTTTACTAAATGAAAGACTTTGCTGTTTAGTTTGTTGTTTGCTATATTGACAAAACCTTGAAAATCTTTTATTCTGCAACATTTTTTGAGTTATATAACTCATGAATGGCACATAAAGGGTCGCCGTTAGCTTAGCTTAGCATAATGAATGGGATGCTATGTTGCCAGCTAGCATGTCCCGAGTAAAAGTGATCAAAAAAAACAACAACAACAACCTAATTACTTCCCGTGGCCTGCGTATTCACAACGAATTCAAATAGCGATGCAGATTAAGACTAGGCAATTTCCTAGGCAGATATTAACTTGGGACTATATTATGGGGACACACAGGCGAAGCACAGCTACTTGGGCGCAGAGATATCACGCAACACATGAAATCCCCAAACTTCTGTCAACATACCGGAGTATGTTGTGCATGTGTTGCGTGATATCTCTGCGCCCAAGTAGCAGTGCTTCGCCTGTGCGTCCCCATAATATAGTCCCAAGTTAATATCCGCCTAGGAAATCGCCTAGTCTTAATCTGCATCGCTATTTGTATTCGTTGTGAATACGCAGGCCACATTTTTTATCACTTTTACTCAGGACATGCTAGCTGGCAACATAGGATTCCATTCATTATGCTAAGCTAAGCTAGCGGCGACCCTTGCCAAACTAAAACAATGCATGCACTGAGACAAAAATGCATTTGCCCTCATATCTAAATGTAGGAAAGTTGAATAAGCCCTATTTCTAAAAACGGTGGAGTGTTCCTTTAAACAAACATTTTGTACAAATATGTTTACACCGGATCAACGAATGTAAGATTTTGAGTGTCAGTGCAGCACTGGCCTAAAATGAGTGACTCTTATCCCAACTGGCCCGAAACACTCTCACACTGCAGGCAATCCTTATTAGTGAGGCCTGTGTTAGATGTGTGTGAGGAAAACACCGCTAGCATCTCAGAAAGCAGTTGATACACTCTCTTAAACACCCAGACACCCACACAGATCTTTTCCATATTTTCAGCAATTACTCCGTTTGATTGATCCACCCTCCATTTCTCCTTCCCACGTGTGAGCTTCAGCTGCACAGCGCCCTCACAGGAAATGATGCGTCCCCGCCCGACTGCTTCTATTGTTCTGCGTCGTGTAACATCAGGGCTTTCACCGTTATCACTCGTCTCATTTCATCACCCTCTTATCAGACAGTCTCTCTTATCTGTGTTGTTCCTGTCCCGCGCTCGTCTCCCCGTGACTAATTCACCACCTCCGTTACGGCTCTCTTTCCTCATCGATTCTTTTTCTTCTTGTTTCCTGTCTGTCCTCTCCTCTCTCGCTTGTCTTTACAGTCATTGTATCCATCAGATTCTAGAGAGTGTCAGTCACATTCACCATCATGACATAGTGCACAGGGACCTGAAGGTCAGTATGGGAAGTGCACTGGCCCCCTCGCATGTGTCATGTGATTCTTGCCTGTTTCGTGCCGCCCATTTGTGTGTCTTGAGTGTCTTGAACCGTACGTCTGGGACTTTAGGTGTGTTTCTGCACTCAATGGCTGTTTTCACACTTGGTTTGATCGTTTGGTCTGAACCGGAGTTCGATTCCTCACTCTCCTTTAACGTTGTGAGCCCTAGCAGGAATTGTTTTAAACATTTTTTGCTAGAGAACAGGGTCAAAAGCCAAAAATTGTAAACAATGTTTTACTCATATTTTTAGTTGACCTAGTTTTACTACCAACGCTTAAAATGCACAGGGGAATTGCATGGAGTTAAGTAAAACAAAGATTATTGGAGCGGGTTTCACAAGAAAGTACTATTTCAGACTTTCCTCAAAATGTCATATTTATTGCAATGTGTTACTTGCCATTCCTTTGTAATTGTTTGTGAAAATAGTTTCAAATGAAATCCTACACCAAATGTTTTCAGTGTGCGAGTAGTTTGGTCTGAATTCCTCTACAGGTCACTTTTCATGTTGTATTATTTGACTATGATTCACAGTGCAATTTGTGCCGTACTATTGTAAACGTGTGTGGCAAAAACAAGTTATGATGCCTCATTATGCTTTTATTGCTTTCACCGTAAGGTTCTAATTTGCAACCTTAAAGGGATAGTTCACTAAAATTCATTGCTTCATGCCTTTCCAAACCTGTAAGACTGGCTGTCACGTAGAGCTGCGCGATTAATCATTAAAAGAACATGATCATGATTCAAACAGCCACGCGATATTATTTCTAAACGACAATGATTCCACTTTATCTATTACAATGGCTGTTTCATTCCACAATCGTCAGCAGCATTATGATTTGTGTAACATAACTCACAAAAATCAGCTTATTGAAATAACCAGTTTGCCGAGTTTACATGCAAACCAATAACCCGACAAGCCAAACGGAATAATTTGCATATCTGACTCTGAGTATTTAATTTATGTCGGTTGTGAGGTTATATGAAGCAGTAAAAACCAAAAAAGAGTACTGTAACCATAGACTAACCCATTTCTGAAAAGAGTTTTTGAAGGCTGTGTCCATCTTGGCAGCGCGTCGCTCCCGGATAACGGTCAATGGGCAAAGAGGCAGGACGTGGGTGGAGCTGAGGAGCTCATTTATTATACTACAGATGCAGCATTTTGACTGTACCACTTGTTCTGCTGCACGAGATGAGAGCACTTTTATATTTTTTGGGGTCAAGAAAGAGTCTTAGTTTGCGATATTACCTCCTCCCTTACTGCAAAACGCTTGTTCTGTCTGGATGTGCTTAAAATTCACATTAAGGACGCGTTCATATCACATATCACACATCCGCACTTCTATATGGTAGCAATCAAAATAGAGCAAAATTTAAAAAAATTAAATGTCCAATAGAGCGTTGGTTCCGGAAATATTTTGTCCATTCATTTCTCCCATGGGAATTTGAAAAATGTCTTAGTTAAAGCATTATAAGCCATGAACCAAGTCAAGTTTATTCATATATTTAAGTATTTTAAGAGCATAGGGACAGTCTCTCTTACATCATTAGTGGTGCTTCATGGAGGTGGGCGGAGCTAATGAGATCTTTTGCCGCATTGTTTGTTTACTCTGATTGGGGAAATTTTCTGTATAGCATCATAATGTAGTTTTACACAATTATTTTAAAGCTACAGTGGAATAATGCTGCCTGACATCTTCAATAGAAGCACATGCCATCGATTAACAACCTGGTAGCTCACAGTAGGTCTGTCTTTAAAGGTTTATAAGTTATTGTTCAAAATCAATTTCCCTATGGAGAAAAGTAATGGAGTTTTTACTTCTGAAACCTGACTATTCCACTCATTGTAGTTTTTTAAATTTTAGTTTTTTTTTTTTTTTAAGTCTTGTTTTGTGTTTCACAGAAGAAAGTCATACAGGTTTGGAGCGACATTAGGGTGAATAATAACAGATCATTTTTGCATGAACTATCCATTTAATGTACTAATATGCAGGGTAGATAAGGTATATTTGAGGGTTCTGCCCCATTGATTAAACCAACCAAATTGTGATGTGATCATGTCAAATGAACTTCCAGCAGGCGCTCTGGTGTGAAAACAGCCCAACTGCTCTTGATGCACTGAGAGTATCTCCTCACCCGTTCTGTCTTCTGCTTCCTCTTTGTTTCTTGTATCGCTGTCTTTTTTCCTCTCTGTTGTTTCAAAACAGTGTCATTTATCTTTGCAATTGGGTAATTCTCGGGCGTGTGTAATGTATTGTTTCATTCAAGCCTGGCATTCAGGATGACAGAGTGCTACTGTTTTGTTTAATAGTCACTTGAGTGAAGGGCTCTTACAGAGTCTCGCAGTTTGTCGTGGTCTTGATTCAGAAGCTCAAATAAAGCTGCTGACTGTATCTGCTTATATCAACCAGACCTCCACCCACTTTGAGAGGGGAAAACATGAGGTTAGCCATGCCATATAACTTGACGTTGATGCATTTGATAGGTCTGACCTCTTGACTTGCTGACAGGAAAAATAGTCAGGAACTTTGCACTTTTATTGCTCAGGAGACCTTAATTGAGTTCTCATTTATTTCATTTACCCATCAACTTTGTCTCAGGTTTTTCTCCTACAATTCCACAAATAGTATAGAGCCATTAAATTAATATGGATTGCATAGATCAGATAATTTCATCATGTGTGAATTTGATATTTCAGTTCATATTGAGACTTCAGGTCTTGACTTGAGATCATATGCTCTAAAAACAATAATAATATAACATACTCATAGGCTCTAAAAACAATTGTAGTGCAATGTTATATGTTTTTATATGATTGAGTTTTTAACATATAAAATGGGTGATCATGTGTTATTTTTTTAATTTAGGATTTGTTAGGGACTCATTCAGAACAAGTTGATTCTGCAGCTGTGATTCAATAAATGTGATTTTCGGACTGGAGAAGTTCTGAGCTTTTGAACTGTTTTCATAGTTTAATTCTTCTATCTCAAAAGTTCAAGGAAAATTGGATTGCTTACGCTATAACTCCTTTAAAGAGATCCCATTTGTGATTTTTCTTTCTTGCAGAATCTTTTTACGTTAAATTAGTGAACCAAACAGTGTTAGCCTTGGGGATCTTCAGCTGCCGGCCTGTGAGCCGAATCCTGCCATCAATCAATTTTTATTGTCTTCCAATTGATATTGATGAAATTGCTGTGCGACCAGAGACGAGTTCGGCACTCAGTGGTCTCATTTGGAGCAGAGTTAGAGGTTAAGTCTATAGTTCAGTCATGTGCATCATTTTTGATTGTGTCTAATATGATAAATGTCTGATTCCGTAAAGAGACACTGATGGTGAAAAACTAAACCTCAAAGGAAAAGTGACAGAGAAGTTAGTTAAACAGATGTGGCTCATTTCATCATCAGATCAAATTATAATGAAATGAAATTATCTGCGGAAGTATCTGAGAAATGCACTTGAGCTAGTATTTGCAGGAAAAATATAGAGGAAGTATATTTAGTGATAGATGGATGGTTAGATGAATGGATGGAACAATAGATAGATAGATGGATGGATAGATATATGGATGATAGATGGAACAATGGATGGATGGAACGATAGATAGATGGATGGATAGATATATGGATGATAGATGGAACAATGGATGGATGGAACGATAGATAGATGGATGGATAGATATATGGATGATAGATGGAACAATGGATGGATGGAACGATAGATAGATGGATAGATAGATGGAATGATGGATGGAGCGATGGATTGATAAGTGGAACGATGGATAGATAGAACGATGGGTGGATGGATGGAACAAAAGATAGATAATAGATAGATGGATGGATGGAACGATATATAGATGGATGGATAGATATATGGATGATAGATGGAACAATGGATGGATGGAACGATAGATAGATGGATGGATAGATATATGGATGATAGATGGAACAATGGATGGATGGAACGATAGATAGATGGAATGATGGATGGAGCGATGTATTGATAAGTGGAACGATGGATAGATAGAACGATGGGTGGATGGATGGAACAAAAGATAGATAAATAGATAGATGGATGGATGTGTGGTTGGAACAATGGATAGATGATAGATAGATGATAGATAGGTAGATGGATGGGTGGAACGATAGATAGATGGAATGATAGATAGATAAAGATGGATGGAGCGATAGATAGATGGAATGATAGGTAAATGGATGGATAGATAGAATGATAGATGGAGGGATGGAACAAAAGATAGATGGATGATAGGTGGAATGATGGATATATGGAAATATAGATATATGGAATGATAGATAGAAAGATGGATGATGGGTAAAACGGTGGATGGATGAAACAATAGATAGATGGTTAGATGGATGTTTGGAACAATAGATGGATATATAGATGGATAGATAGGTAGATGGATGGAACAATGGATGGATGGAACAATAGATTGATGGATGGATGGATGGAATGATGGATGGAGCGATGGATTGATGGATGGATGGAATGATGGATGGAGCGATGGATTGATGGAACGGTGGATGGATTGAACAAAAGATAGATGATGGATGGATGGATGGAGCGATATATATATATATATATATATATATATATATATATATATATATATATATATATATATATATATATATATATATATATATATATATATATATATATATATATATATATATATATATATATAGATTGATACATAGATAGATGGTTAGATGGATGGATGTGTGGTTGGAGCAATATGATAGATAGGTAGATGGATGGAACAATGGATGGATGGAACGATAGACAGATGGAATGATAGATGGTAAATGGTAAATGGACTGCATTTATATAGCGCTTTTAACAGACCAATGGCCATCCAAAGCGCTTTACATCTTGCCTTACATTCACCCATTCACACACTCATTCATACACCGACGGGTCAGCCATGCAAGGCGCCATCCAGCTCGCCGGGAGCAGCTGGGGTTAGGTGTCTTGCTCATGGACACCTCGACACTTGGTCAGGTGGAACCGGGATCGAACCACCAACCTTCTGGTTTGTAGACAATCCACATGAACCACTGAGCCACTGCGCCACTGAGCCACTTTATTTATGTATTTATTTATTTTTGTTTTTCATGTCCAGACATTACTTACAGTTGAAGTGTTAATAATTTCCAGATAGATAAAGATGGATGATGGAGCGATAGAAAGATGGAATAATAGGCAGATGGATGGTTAGATAGAATGATAGATGGAGGGATGGAACAAAAGATAGATGGATGATAGGTGGAATGATGGATATATGGAAATATAGATATATGGAATGATAGATAGAAAGATGGATGATGGGTAAAACGGTGGATGGATGAAACAATAGATAGAAGGTTAGATGTATGGTTGGAACAATAGATGGATAGATAGATAGATGGATAGATTGGTAGATGGATGGAACAATGTATGGATGGAGCGATATATATAGATAGATGGAGCAATAGATAGATAAAACGATAGATCGATGGAACGATAGATATATTATGGATAAATGGAATGATAGATAGATGGATGGATGATAGGTGAAACGGTGGATGGATGGAAAGATACATGGATGGATGGATAAAACGATAGATAGATAGATAGATAGATAGATAGATAGATAGATAGATAGATAGATAGATAGATAGATAGATTGATAGATTGATAGATAGATTGATGAATAGGTGGAACGTTGGATGTATGGATGGATAATTTATTTATTTATTTATTTATTTATTTATTTTTGTTTTTCATTTCCAGACATTACTTACAGTTGAAGTGTTAATAATTTCCACCCTCGGATTATTTTCATCTGGATAATTTGCCCCCAAAAGAAGGCAGTTGAGGAGTCCTTGTGTAGAAAAACCAGAAAAACAGTTTTGAATGTTCCAGTTTTACAACATGTACACATGTATACACACACACACACACACACACACTCTCTCCGTAAATCAGCAGCACACGCCTACACAGGCTGACTCATGCCGTCCACCTCCCTCTCCTCACACACCGGTACATTTCCTCAAGCTCTATCTCTCCACACAACTGCCAAAAAACACTCCAGTCCACTGCAGCGCCAGAGCCTTTCCAGGGCCGCCTGCCAGACTTACCTCTCTTTTTGCAATTCTTTCCCGTCTCAGTCTTTCTCTTTCACCTTCTCTCCATCTCTCCTGATGCTCACTCTCGTCGTGGGTGGTGAGATCGTCTCACCCATGAGAGCAGTTTTAAGTGTTTAGTGTTAGCTAGAGCTTCCTGTGTCAGTAAAACAGGGTTTCTTTACGCAGGAAAAGCATCATGTCTGCTGTTTCAAAAGAGACGTATATGCAGGAGTCTTTAATTGAGAAAGAGCTTTAAGTTCATCCATAAGTGTCAGAAAAACTCATATGTCAAGGGTCTCTGTTCTGGTGGGTGTCTTCCTTAAATCCCAAGTTGCTTTTAGTTATGTGCTATTTTTTTTATGTGTTTGAACACTAACCCTTCAGTTTTCTTTGCAGAAAAGATTGATAACTTGAGCCCTTTGATTACGACAATACAAATTTGGGATAAAAAGTGCTTAACCGGCATGAAAATGTCTCAACAATTTTTAAGAATTTTATTTTAAATGTTATTTATTTTATTAGTTTGTTTGTTTTATTTATTTATTTAAAATATGGTGAACATGAATAAATAATAATAATAATAAATAGTTTGTAAAATACTATTATTTATTTATAATAAATCATAATAGAAATAAATAAAATAAACAACAATAAAATATTTATAGTATATAAATAAACAAATAAAACCATTTTATTATTTATTTAAAATATAATGAAAAAATAAACATTATTTATAACATATTCTAATTATAAAATAGACTTTTTTGTTTTATTTATTTAAAATATTTAGAAAATAAATCATATTAAAATGAATTAGTAAAATTAAATAAACAACGATAAAATATGAATAATACATAAATAAACAAAAATAAAAACAATTTAGCATTTATATTTATTTATTTATTTATTTAAAATAAAATAATAATAATAATAATAATAATAACATTCAAATTATAAAATAAACTATTATTTGTTTTTGTTTGTTTTATTTATTTAAAATATTTTGAAAATAAATAAAAATAGAATATTTGTAAAATAGCCTATTATTTATTTATAATAAATATAATACAAATATATTAAATAAACATCAATAATAATTACCATTTTAATATTTTTTTTATTGTATTTATTTATTATTTTTAAATAAAAATAAAAATTTATAAAATAGACTAATTATAAATAAACTATACATTTTATTGTTTTTATTTATTTAAAATATAAATGTTATTATAAATGTTATATAGAATAGAATATAAAAATAAATAAAAAAATAATTTATAAAAATAGATTTATTTATAATAAACATAATAAAAATAAATTAAATAAACAACAATACAATTAAGTAAACAAATGAGTAACCATTTTAAGAATTTTATTTTAAATTTTATTTGTTTTTGTTCTTTTTATATTTTAAATATAATGACAAATAAAATGTTTAATAATAACAATAAAAATAAGTTAAATGACAGTGAAATATATAAATAAATACAATTTTGATTTGTGACGGAAATGTGACCTGGACATGTTGTAGGGAGATTCATCCTGTAGATAAAAGTCTTTGCAAAACTTTTTACAAGATTTACAAGAAAGTTTTTTGGAAGAGGGAGTCACTTAAAGTATTTAATTATGTTTGGCGAAGATGCATTGTGACATTATTAGTAGCTCCTTGTAATCGCCTTGCATTTCCTGCCTGTGCCTGTGCACGAGAGAATGGCATTGCTCAAACTAACATGCGCCCCCCTGGTGTTTGCATGCAGTCACTGCATCCAGCAGATCCTGGAGGCGGTGCTTCATTGCCATCAAATGGGTGTGGTGCACCGAGATCTCAAGGTGAGTGACAGGTGATTTGTTTGTCTGTGCGTGTATTTTGCATGCTTTAATGTCCGAATGTGCCACGTATGCTGTATGATTATAAGAGTCGGATGGTGGTAATCAGCAGGAGGTGTGGCTTAATACTCAGGATCCGATTTAGCATGGGTGTCTGTGCTGTTGCCTGCATGGATGTCTATGTCTTGCTTAACTTCAGATTGTGTTAGTATGTGAAATATATATTATTTTTTTTCTCATGTAAATTGAAATGCAATTTGTTTGAAGACATCTCAAACAAGTTGACTCTGAACTACAACGGGATATCATTCACTGACAGTAAATCATTTACAGTGTGATCAAGAATGTCTATTAATAAAGTAAACAGGGTCAGTTTTGATTTCATGTTACTTCTCTTCCTAATTCTGCTTTAGTTTAGAAGTTGCTTTTTTATATTTCGAATAATCAGGTTATGCGAATCTCTGGATGCGTTTCCTGTGTTGTTTCCCCGGATGCTGCTCAAGGTCATTGAGTACATCACACCATCCTACGGATCCTCAACCAGAACGCATTTTAAATCATGAGCCCGAAACATCGAGATGCCATCTGAGCTCCCCGAATAGCTCCAGCAGATGGCAACGGCGGTTGAGCGTCAGAACACAGAGTCCGTCCGTCTCTTTTTCAATACGGCATCTGTAGCGGGAAAAAGAAGGAGAGCAAAGATTGAGACTGAATAAGATTCCCATGATGCTTTGCTCCTCTGGACCCAATTTCCCACCTGGCTCAACTTCCACCAGAGCAGAGAGAACGTAACCTACTTAATAACAGTACACACACTCTCACTCTCACACTGAACATTGTGTGGAGGTGTGAATGTGTGTGATAAGTGGGATGATGAATTATTAACCGATACGTCTAAGTGAGTGACAGCTGGTTACGTGACAACCTGTGTGTGCATTTAAGTTCGACATGTAATTAAAATGGACCCTAATGGGTATCTTGATATCGTTTGTTAAATGTTCTGTGTAAATATTTATGGAGGTACGTTGCTGTTCAAAAGTTTGGAGTCAGTTAAATGTTATTATGTTTTTGGTAGAATTATTTTACTCACCAAGGCTGCATTTATTAAATCTAAAATGCAGTAAAAACAGTAATAATGTGAAATATTATTACAATTTAAATAACTGCTTTATATTGTAATGTATTTTAAAATGTAATTGATTTCTGTGATCAAAGCTGAATTTTCAGCATCATTACTTTAATCTTCAGTCACATGATCCTTCAGAAATCATTCTGATATGCATTTCTGATTATTATTAATGTTGAAAACAGTTGTGCTGCTTCATTTTTTGTGGAAACTGATACATTTTTTTTCTTTGAATAAAAAGTTCAAAAGAACAGCATTCATTTGAAAATATAAATCTTTTTGTAACATTATAAATATCTTCAGTTTTGGTCAATTTAATGCATCCTTTCTGAATAAAAGTATTGATTTCTTTAAAAATCTTATTGACTCCAAACTTTTGAATGGTAATATGTGCATAGTTATACAATGTACAGCTTTTAAGTTCAACATGAAATCAAATCAACCTTATTAGGTCAAATGTTCTCAAATGTAAAGATCCAGTGTGTACATTTTAGTGGCATCTAGTGGTGAGGTTGTGAATTGCAATCGCTCACCCCTCCCTTTCGAAGCACATACGGTGGCCGACACAGGACAAAAATGCCATTTGGAGAGAGCAGAGAGTGACTAGCGCTCTGTAGAGCAGTTTGTCCGTTTAGGGCTACTGTAGAAACATTGCGGCGCAAAATGGTGACTTCACTGTAAGGGGACCTGCGGTGTATGAAGATAGAAATGGTTTTAAATGTAATAAAAACTGAAAACATAGTTATGTATATTATATTACATTTCTGTCAATTGATCCACATAAATACTACACACTGCACCTTTAAATATCTAAGGAAGTAAATTGTGTTGTGCGAAACTAAGCTAATTTTCCTGAAATCTTTATGTAACACCAGTGGGAACACAGAGGGCCCGTCCTGTCAGTCAAATCGACTGTGTTAAGCTAAAGATAATCCAGTCAGGTCTCAGAGGAAGCTGCTGTGAGGAACACAGGGATAGAATGACCGTAAAGAGCAGCCTTAAAGATACCGTTCAGGAAGAACAGGAACTCAGATCCAGTTCTCTCATCTTTCCCCTGTGAAAGAGCCCTTTACACTGTCAAGATATAGTCATTCATAGCCATGTTTCAAAAGTTTAGCTAGAAAATAAATGTGAAAATATTACTATACAACGTTAATTAAATAAAATCATCAGTGAGTCAAAGTTTCTACATTACTAGTGATAATATAACAAAAGTTTGCACACACAGGTGTGTAAAATCACCTGCAGAACCAATGCTAACATTGCTTTACACAAAGGTTTTCTACCATTTTGACTCAAAAGCCCCTGGTACTTCAAGACAATATTTTACACACACACACACACACACACACACACACACACACACACACACACACACACACACACACACACACACACACACACACACACACACACACACACACACACACACACACACACACACACACACACACACAGAGGCCACTTTATTGGGTTAACTTTAGTACCGAGTTGAACCCCTTTATTCCTACAGAGCTGCCTTACTTCTTTGTGGCAAAGATTCACAAGGTGCTACAAGCATTCCTCAGAGATTTTGCTCCATATTGTCATGAAAGCATCACGCAGTTGCTGCAGATTTGTCGGCTGCACATCCATGATGTGTATCTCCCATTCCAGCACATCCCAAAGCCGCTCTACTGGATTAAGATCTTAAGCCATTTGAGTTCAGTGAACTTATTGTCATGTTCACGAAACCACTTGTGGTGATTTGAGCTTTGTGAACTGGCGTGTTATCCTGCTGGAAGTAGTCATCAGAAAATGAGTCCACTGATCATAAATGGTATGGACATGGTCAGCAACAATTACCCAGGCTGTTGCGTTTAAACGATGTTCACTTGGTACCCAAAGTGTGCCAGGAAAATATCCCTCACACCATGAAACTAACAGATGCCTGAAGCGTTGATACAAGCCAGGATGGATCCATGCTTTCATGTAGTTTATGCCAAATTCTAACCCTACCATCTGAATGTCGCAGCGGAAATACAGACTCATCAGACCAGGCAATGTTGTTCCATCTTCTATTGTCCAGTTTTGGTGTCCTGTGCTAACTGTAGCCTCAGTTTCCTTTTCTCAGCTGACAGGAGTGTCACCGGTGTGTCTTCTGCTTCAAGGTTGGATGTGTTGTGTGTTCAGAGTCTGCACCTCGGTTGTAACGAGAGATTATTTGAGTTACTGTTGCCTTTCTATCAGCTGAACCAGTCTGGCTGTTCTCCTCTGATCTCTGGCATCAACAATGCAGTGTCTCCCACAAATCTGCCGCTCACTGGATAATTTCTGTTTATCGAACCATTCTCTGTAAACCCTAGAGATGGTTGTGTGTGAAAATCCCAGTAGATCAGCAGCTTCTGAAATACTCAGACCAGCCCATTTGACACCAACAACCATGCCATGTTCAAAGTCTCTTAAATCCCCTTTCCTCCCCATTCTGATGCTCAGCTTGACTTCAGCAGGTCGTCTTGACAGCAGTCAGGACGGGTATTCAGGATGGGTCAGGGCTGCCAAAACAGCCCTGACCTGTCAAGGCATGGACTCTACTAGACCCCTGAACGTGTGCTGTGGTATCTGGAACCAAGATATTAGCAGCATATCCTTTAGGTCCTGTAAGTTGCGAGGTGGGGCCTCCATGGATCGGACTTGTTTGTTCAGCACATCCCACAGATGCTCGATTGGATTGAGATCTGGAGAATTTGGAGGCCAAGTCAACACCTCAAACTCGTTGTTGTGCTCCTCAAACCATTCCTGAAACATTTTTGCATTGTGGCAGGGTGCATTATCCTGCTTAAAGAGCCATAGCCACCAGGGAATACCATTTCCATGAAAGGGTGTGCATGGTCTGGAACAATGCTTAGGTAGGTGGTACGTGTAAAATAACATCCACATGGATGGCAGGACCCAAGGTTTCCCAGCAGAACATTGCCCAAAGCATCACACTGCCTCCGTCGGCTTGCCTTCTTCCCATAGTCCCATGTGTTCCCAGGTGAGCAATGCACACGCATCCGGCCATCTATGTGATGTACAAGAAAAGTGATTCATCAGACCAGACCACCTTCTTCCATGCTCCATGGTCCAGTTCTGATGCTCACTGTTGGCACTTTCTGCAGTGGACAGGGGTCAGCTTGGGTACCCTGACTGGTCTGCGCTGCGGCTATGCAGCAATGCAAAAAGAAATGTGATGTCATTTTACATCTTGGTTTCTAGCTGTTTGAGCTTATTTTAAAGCTCTTTTTTTCTTATTAAAAATAATTTAAAGCCATCTGCTGAGGCCCCCTAGTGGGTCCCAGCTCCCTGGTTGAGAACCAATGGCTCAGGATCATTATTTGCATTTTGTTTATTAGAAGACGTCTTTGTTTGACAGTTGAACAATTGCAATGCTAACGTCGTCATTTTGTTTCTTTTTATATTATGTCAACCATTGGAACTTTTGTAAATTAAGGTCAAAAGTCATAGATATCAAGTTGGAAGAGCTCATATGATTTCAATTGGAAATCAGTACTACATCACTGGGAATTTGATAATTAATCATGATTTATAAAACAACAAAAAACAAAGTAGAAATCAATATGAAAATGTGCTTGTAGCGAACTCTACAGGTGACAGAACATGGAGCTGCCCAGCTCATATTTTAGGAGCTGATTCTGTTTGTATGCTGTACCTCGCGCACAGCTGTGGTTGTATGTTATGTGTTAAGTGTTAAAAGGTGACATGTATCAGATTTTAGTTCAGCAGTAATATGAGTGCGCCCCTGATCTCCCCCTCAGCCGGAAAACCTGCTCTTGGCCAGTAAATGCAAGAACGCCGCCGTCAAGTTGGCCGACTTTGGCCTGGCCATTGAAGTACAAGGGGACCAGCAGGCATGGTTTGGTATGTGGTCACTTTAAACTCTCCCAAGCAAAAATCCTCAGCTGTTGTGCATGATTTGTTTTATATTTTGCTATTTCCAAGCACACTCTGATACCCAGTTTTCTCAAACATCCAGACGCTGAGATGGAAAGAGTCTGTATGTTGCATTTTTTAGAAGTGTATTTTTTTCTTTCGCATGCAGGGTTCGCTGGAACGCCAGGTTACCTTTCCCCAGAAGTGCTACGAAAAGAGGCTTATGGGAAACCTGTGGACATTTGGGCATGTGGTGAGTCACACGCTTCCTCCCGGTAGAGTTCTTTGCATCTATTTCCATCTTCTTTCTCTCTCGCTGGCTCTCGACACCCCGCACATATTCAGACGCATCAGCTCTCAGATGTGGAGAGCTCTTTCCGGCAGGTGTTGTCAAGAGGCTGTTGCCAAGCGCCGCTTTCACCACCGTCGTGTTTCACGTCCACTTTCTCTAGAGTATCTCTAGTTGAGCGGTTTAATTACTTAGCAGATCAGTAGGTGGGATGGTGTTTTTATGTCTATGGTTGGAATATTCATTTCAACTAAGTGGTTCATTAGGACAGTTCATATATCAATGAAGTAATTCACAGATTCACAGTCATTCTCAAAATGTAACACTCAAAAGTGTTCCCCATGTCACATTTTATGCTTGTTTGTTGTCACAAAATAAATGTTTAGTTAATTTAAACTGTTTATTTGATGCCTCTATATAAGTAAACAGTATAATTTTAAATATTTTAAATAAAACTTTAAAAAATGTATTTAATGTAATATTTTTGTATTATTTTGAATTTTAAATAACATTAATTATACAATAAAATCTAATTATTAGTGCTGTCAAATCGATTTTGTGTGTGTGTGTGTGTGTGTGTGTGTGTGTGTGTGTGTGTGTGTGTGTGTGTGTGTGTGTGTGTGTGTGTGTGTGTGTGTGTGTGTGTGTGTGTGTGTGTGTGTGTGTGTGTGTGTATATATATATATACACATACATATATTATGTAATCAAGCTATTATGTTAGATGCGAATTAATCATGATTAATTTATTTGAAAGCACTAAAAATGATATTATTAAATAAATAAAATTAGACATCATTAAAAGCACAACTGGTTTGATAATTTTAGTTTATATTTATTTTGTATTTTTTATAATTTATATTATTTACATTTGTTAAAATATTTGTTAATTATTTCTAAAATATATAAAAAAATATAATTTTACGATAGAATTTAAAGAATTGCAAAGAATCTGGTAGAAGTGAAATGTCTATGATGTCATTGCATATTTATTGCATGTCATTTATATTTATATTGTATTTTTTATACTTTATATTATATTTACATTTGTTAAAATATTTGTTAATATATATATATATATATTAGTTTTAAAATTAGTTAAATATTTTTTTTTTGTACAGTTTATCACTGTAAAAATATTTAATGCAATTAACGCATCCGTCTGTCATCCTTTGGCTACCGTTACATTACAATCATATAATGCAGTTTAAGGAACATGAGTACTGTTCTAAAATAGCTCACCAAAGCGCCACTTGGTGACTGTGTTCATTTTGTTTAAAAAGTAGCTCCAAATGAAGCCGAATATATACTAGTGTATGTGAATATTAAACTGTAAACATACTATTTCAATATTACCATTCTGCATGTTCTGTGTCTCTGTTTGGATGTCACATGCGCTGTCTGTGAATGTGCTGGGTGCATTTTAATCAGCTCCAGAGTTTCCTAGGTGAACCAGTATATCGTGTACATGAATGTGGCCAACTCCCTGATCAGTGCCCTGACTACTGAACTAAGGCGAGTTCTCTTTCACGCTTGAACGAACAATAACACGCAGAATTATGTCAAAATGCACATTTTGTCGAGTATTCTCATAAGAGCAGTTTTAAATTAGTTAAATATCGGCTTAATTGAGTTGTGGAGAAAAAGAGATGCGCTTGACAGTGCGTCAGATCCGCGTGATGTTCGGCAGCGGCAGATCTTAAAGGAACAGCAGCGAATAATTCTGTCTGTCATTCATATTAATAACAGAACACAGGTAACAGAGAAAATAGTAGCTTTAATAAGGAGTGATTCTATATTGAATTTATTAAGTTTGATAACAGTTTGATAACTTCAATTTTAACTTCAACTATTTCATTT
This sequence comes from Gobiocypris rarus, assembly GCA_023029165.1. Classification (NCBI taxonomy): domain Eukaryota; kingdom Metazoa; phylum Chordata; class Actinopteri; order Cypriniformes; family Gobionidae; genus Gobiocypris; species Gobiocypris rarus. The sequence continues at coordinate 29,404,785 of CM040922.1, read as the reverse complement.
CTGTATATTTCCTACCTGTTAGACAGTAAGGGAGGCCACAGGGAAATTTGACATTTAGTATAATGGGTTTATGTGAAGATTGTTTTAGAGACATCAGTAGCAGTTTTATTATATAGAATTTTATGATAGAATTTTTAAGAATTGCAAAGAATCTGGTCGAAGTGAAATGTCTATAATGTCATTGCAGGAGTTATCCTTTATATTCTGCTGGTGGGGTATCCTCCATTCTGGGATGAAGACCAGCACAAGCTTTACCAACAGATCAAAGCTGGGGCTTATGATGTGAGTCCCCTTTTGGTTTCTATCATACAGTACAGCTTGTGGAGTCAAAATATAACCGTGTTCCTATGTTTCCTGTAGTTTCCCTCCCCAGAATGGGACACGGTTACCCCTGAAGCCAAAAACCTCATCAATCAGATGTTGACCATCAATCCAGCCAAGAGAATCACGGCGCAAGAGGCCCTTAAACACCCGTGGGTCTGCGTGAGTATAACCGGTCACCGACCAGCACGAAATACCGACACACACCAGAATACATATGCTTAAAGTCATCATGACACACATGTTACTTGTGGTATGTTTCAAGATGAAACTAAATTTTGTGGCTTTTCCCTTCAGTTTTAAAAAAGTATATGCAAAACAATTCATATAATTTGAATTAATAAAATGATTCCTCTTTTTCCCACAGCAACGCTCCACCGTGGCGTCCATGATGCACAGACAGGAAACAGTCGAGTGCCTGAAGAAGTTCAACGCAAGAAGGAAACTCAAGGTGTGCTGATGTCTCAAAGTCATTATACCTGCAGCTGGATGCATTTCATCTGTATATGAAAGTGTTCCTCTGTTTAACTTCCGGTCTCTTTCTTGCGTCTAGGGTGCGATATTGACAACCATGCTGGTGTCACGCAATTTCTCTGGTAAGTTCACGTCAAGCTAAATCAATCAATTAAATCACTAGAACAACTGTTGCATAGACATTGTGCCAAGACAAAACCTACATCACTCGACCAACCCGGATGTGCTAGATCCGGGTTGACTTCTAGAGTAGAGGAATAAAAATTACAAATCATTAAATGAATCAGACTTCTAAAAGCCTCAACACAAACTTATTTCTTATTCTAGAATTTTTAAATAGCATTTACTTTTATATTATCACTTTTAACTTTGAGTAATATATGTGCTTTTCGTTATTTTATTTAGCTTAAATTTTTTTTTGTGTGTGTTAGTAATTTTAGTACTTAATAAGTAATTTAGTTATTTATATGGGCAGCATTTATATTTTTTGTGTAAGCATTTTAAGTTGAATTTTATATATTTATACTTTATTTTATTTGAGCTTTTTTCCCCCAAAAAAGAAATTCAGTAGTTTTAGATAACAATAACAACACTGACTCTTATAGGAATAGTTCACCCCAAAATGAAAATTGTGATCATACCAAATTTATATGACTTTTTTCATATGATGCAAGTGAATGATGATTAGCAGCTCCAATGATTATAAAACATAAAATTAATCCATGCTATTTGTGTGCTATATTTCACTTCTTCTGAAGCCAAGTGATAGCTTTTTGTAAGATTAAAAGCTTTTTTTCCATATCACTTGTGTATGTGTATTTAGAATATAGTGGACAAGTAAAAGGGAGCTTTTGTTATGCTTTTTGGATGGTCATCACCATTCACTTTTATTGTGTAAAAAAGAGCAGCATCAAAATTGTGCCTGACGTCTTTTGTGTGCGATGGAGGAAAGGAAATCAGTCAGTTTGGAAAGACATGAGGGTGAGCAGATGATGACAGAGTTGTCATTTTGGGGTGTACTATCCCTTTAAATGATCTATTAAAATATTTATGCTTTTAAAAAAATCCTGCCTTGTGGTTGAAGCCTCAGACACTTCAGTACAAAAGGAAATCTCGCAGCTTAGGGAACAATACGCAGTTTCTTATCCGACTGTTCGATTTCGAGAGCAGCTGGACGTTCAGAGCCGGGCCGTGTCCTGACAGATTGATTCAGAGACGTGTGGTTCTGTAGGAAGTGCGTGGCGTTTGTGAGCAGCGGGCCACGTATTTTGGATGTTTGTAGCTATGCCAAATGCTGGCGTTTATAATAACATGTGATTTATATCTGCTGTAATGAAGCATCTGCTCTCTCACATCCCAACACACACACACACACTCACACACACTTTCACTTGCTCGCACTTCAACAGCAGGCTGGTGGGCGGAAGCAACAGTGTTCCTGTTTGAGGAGTGTTTTAGATGGCCTCTCTCTCTTTCTTGCTCTCTCCATCACCCGTCCTCTCTCTGCTCTCATTACTGTAATTACCTCATCCCGCGGGGTGACTCAGTGATAGAGGAGGCGTGGGAGTGTCCGAGCGTCACTCCACGCACTTGCCCTCATATGTCATTCCCTTATCTTTTATTCGGCCTCTGTTCACTCTCTCTCTTTTTTTTAAATGGGCCATTTTATTTCCTTATAATTTAGTCAAGGTTTCTTGCACCTTAAACAGTAATTTAGTTTTTCATTACTCTTTTCCATCCTTTTTCATTATGATATTATTATTGTTAAAGAGAAATTGAAAAATTTTAATCATCGAAAAAAGCATAATAAATAAATCTGTTTTAGCTATTTCACAGTAGAAAACATAAGTAGAGAAACTGGCCATGATTAAAGAAGAAAAATGTGGATTGTGCATTTTTATTAGGGCTGTCAAATGATTAATCACATTCAAAATAAAAGTGTGTGTTTGCATAATATATGTGCCTGTATTGTATATAATTATTATGTATATTTAAATACACACACATACATGTGTATATTTTAAGAAATATTTGCATGTACATTATATTGCCAAAAGTTGTGGGAGTCTGCCCCAAATGCACTTTAACTTTAATAATAATAATAATAATAATAATGAATTTTATTTGTAATGCACTTTACATTTCTGCAATCTCAAAGTGCTACAGAGCATCTAGAAGTACAATAAAAAATAAAAAATAAAAGTTAATTAAATACAAAAAATAAGAAAAACTATTTAAGAAGCTATTCAAGAAAAACTATTTAAAACACATTCAGTGGAAAGCTTTAGTAAAAAGAAATGTTTTTAGGTTTCGTTTAAAAACATCTGTAGTCTGTGGGGCCCTCAGGTAGTCCGGGAGGGTATTCCACAGGCTCGGAGCAGCCGATGAAAAGGCCCTACCGCCCATGCTGCAAAGTTTTGTTCTGGGAACTTGGATGTTGTTTGTGTTAGCAGAACGAAGTGTGCGTAGGGATGTTGGGTGGGTGAGAAGTTCCTGTAGGTAAAGGGGGGCATGTCCGTAAATACACTGGTGGGTGAGGAGGGAGACTTTTTTTGTATTCCACTCTGAGCGGGACAGGGAGCCAGTGAAGAGATTTAAGGATGGGGGTGATGTGTTCATGCTTGCGCACCCTCAAGATCCTGGCCGCGCTGTTTTGGATGTACTGCAGTCGCTGTATGCTTTTGCCAGAGATCCCGATGAGGAGTGCATTACAGTAGTCCAGCCTGGAGGCGATAAAGGCATGGACAAGCTTCTCTGCATCTGCCAGGCTGAGTGTTGGACGGAGTTTGGCGATGTTCTTGAGGTGAAAAGAATGATGTCTTACAAAGGTGATTGATATGGTTGTCAAAGGTAAGGTTTGAATCCATTTTGACACCCAAATTATTGACAGATGTGGAAAGGGAGATATTGTGGCCAGAGAAAGTGATACTGGTGATGGGTGAAGAGTGAAGCTGATGTGGTGTACCAATCAAGATAGCATCTGTTTTGGAGCTGTTTAACTGAAGGAAGTTGAGCTTCATCCACGTCTTTATCTCCTCCATGCAGGTGGTCAGTGTGGATGTTGGAAAGGGAGCAGAAGAAGTGGGGGTTGTCTTAATATACAGCTGTGTGTCATCAGCATAACAATGGAACGATATACCATGTCTGCTAATGATTTTGCCAAGGGGGAGCATGTAAACAGAGAAAAGTGTGGGACCCAGCACAGAGCCCTGAGGAGCTCGGCAGGTGACATTATGGGTGAGTGATTTAGCTTTGCCCAGGGCATTGTACTCAGTTCTGCCAGTAAGGTACGAACCAAACCACTCAAGTCACCCTTTGAGAGTCCAATAGTGTATTTCAGGCAGTGGAGGAGAATGTTATGATCTACTGTATCAAATGCAGCTGTTAGGTCTAGTAGGATGAGTAGAGGTGGGGAACCAGCATCTGCTGCCATCAGGAGGTCATTGGTGATCCTGACCAATGCTGTTTCTGTGCTATGGCCAGGGCGGAAACCAGACTGAAACTTTTCAAACAGGTTATTGTGTTAAGTTGTGCTGCCACTATTTTTTCCAGAACCTTTGATAGGAATGGCAGATTTGAAATTGGCCTGTAGTTGGAGAGAACATCTGGATCCATCCTTGTTTTTTTCAGTAGAGGTCTGATGACAGCTGTTTTTGACGCAGATGGAATATCACCAACCAGAAGGGAGTGGTTAATGATCTTGGTGATGAACGGTGAAACAACTGAGAGGTTGGCCTTCAGCAGAGTAGAAGGGAAAGTATCCAGGGCACAGGTGGACGGCTTCATTCTCTTGATGACATCCTCCACCTCTTCCTGTGTGGCTTCGGAGAAATAGCTGAGGTGCTGGACAAATGTTGTCTCAAATGTTGGGTTAGCCGTTGGAGGGGGCAGAGCAGCAGTGGTGGTGAGGTGAGAGCGGATGTTATTCACTTTTTGTTTGAAAAAAGTGATATGCATATTACACCTCTCTTCAGTAGTATCAGAGTGGGAGAATACAGGGGGTTTAGAAGGTGGTTAATTGTTGAGAAAAGTTGTTTAGAGTTGCCTGGGTTTTTATTGATGATAGTGGAATAATAATATGACCGAGCGACTCTAAGTGCTTCTGCATAAGCCCTCGTTTGTTCCCTGTATGCCTGTTTGTTAACAGTCAGACCAGAGGCCTTGAACCGCCGCTCAAGGACACATCCAGCCGCCTTCATCTTCCGCAGCTCGCATGTGTACCAGGGCAGGGTTTAATATGGAGTTGGCCCACCCTTTGTAGCTATAACGGCTTCAACTCTTCTGGGAAGGCTTTCCACAAGGTTTAGGAGTGTGTTTATGGGAATTTGTTTGACCATTTTTTGTGAGGTCAGGCACTGATATTGGACGAGAAGGCCTCATCCCAAAGGTGCTCTATCAGTTTGCAGGCCAGTTAACTTCCTCCACACTAAACTCGCTCATCCATGTCTTTATGGACATTGTTTTGTCCACTGGTGCGTAGTCATGTTGGAACAGGAAGGAGCCATCCCCAAACTGCTCCCACAAAGTTGGGAGCATGAAATTGTCCAAAATGTCTTGGTATGTTGAAGCATTAAGAGTTCCTTTCACTGGAACTAAGGGGCCAAGCCCAACCCCTGAAAAACAACCCTGCACCATAATCATCCCTCCACCAAACTTTACACATGGCACAATACAGTCAGGCAAGTACCGTTCTCCTGGCAAACGCAAAACCCAGACTCGTCCATAATTTTGCCAGACAGAGAAGCGTGATTGATCACTCCAGAGAACATGTCTCCTGCTCTAGAGTCCAGTGGCGGTGTGCTTTACACTACTGCATCCGTAGCTTTGCATTCCTCTTGGTGATATAAGGATGGATGCAGCTGCTCGGCCATGGAAACCCATTCTTAAGTTAATCTGAAGGCTACATGAAGTTTGGAGATCTGTAGCTATTGACTCTGCAGAAAGTTGGCGACTTCTGCGCATTGTGCGCCTCAGCATGCGCTGACCCCGCTCTGTTATTTTACGTGGACTACCACTTCGTGGCTGAGTTGCTGTTGTTCCCAATTGCTTCCAATTTTTTTTATAATACCACTAACAATTGACCGTGGAATATTTAGTAGTGAGGAAATTTCATGAATGGACTTATTGCACAGGTGGTAACCTATCACGGTACCACACTTGAGTTCACTGAGCTCCTGAGAGCGACTCATTCTTTCTCAAATGTTTGTAGAAGCGTCTGCATGCCTAGGGGCTTGTTTTTATACACCTGTGGCCATGGAAGTGATTGGAACTCCTGAAATCAATGATTTGGAGGGGTGTCCCAATACTTTTGCCAATAAAGTGTGTATTTATAAATATAATGTAAATATTTTTAAAAAATCTTAAATATATATGCATGTGTGTGTATTTATATACATAATTATACACAGTACAGACACATATATTATGCAAACACAAACTTTTATTTTGGATGCAATTAGTTGTGATTAATCATTTGACAACAGAAAGTTTTATATATTTATGTATTATATATTTAAAAAAAAATTATATTCCTTTTTTTATATTTTATTATAAATAATATCAGATCAAGATATGTATGTGTATATATATGCATGAGCATCGGAAGCAAAAAAAATTGTGGGTGGGTGGGTCCTCCCCCAGAACATTTTTCCTAGAGTAGATTCCATTTGCATCAAGTGCAAATAGCCCAACATTATGGAAAACTCCAAATGATAGTGTAGCAATAGTGTAGGGGTAAGACACATGGCAGAAAGTTTTGACGCAAATGGACCCGAGGTTCAAATCCGCCTTTTGCTGAACTCGCTCTACTTCCTTTTCCCATAACATATCAGATCAGAAAGGCATTTATTTTCAATTAAAAAAAAGAAAATATTTGAAAAGTGTAAATAAAGTGTGTTTAATAATAGTGTTTATCGGCTGAATTAGAGATGGTAAAAATGAGTGGGTCCAATATTATTGGTCTTAAAAAGTGGGTGGGTCTTGTCCCTCCCTCATACAATGGTTCCGACGCCCATGTATATATGAGTTCTATTCAGGTCGCGTTAACTGACTATATTTCTGAACTGACTGAATTATACACTGCTCAAAAAAATTAAAGGAACACTTTGAAAACACATCAGATCTCAATGGGGAAAAATATAATGCTGGACATCTATACTAATATGGACTAGGTAATGTGTTATGAACGAAAGGATGCCACATCGTTTGATGGAAATGAAAATGATCAACCTACAGAGGACTGAATTCAAAGACACCCTGAAAATCAAAGTGAAAAAATTATGCAGCAGACTAGTTCATTTTGCTGAAATTTCATTGCAGCAACTCAAAATGGTACTCAGTAGTTTGTATGGCCCCCACATGCTTGTATGCATGCCTGACAACGTCGGGGCACGCTCCTAATGAGACAACGGATGGTGTCCTGGGGTATTTCCTCCCAGATCTGGACCAGGGCATCACTGAGCTCCTGGACAGTCTGAGGTGCAACCTAGCGCCGTCGGATGGACAGGAACACAATGTCCCAGAGGTGTTCTTTTGGATTTAGGTCAGGTGAGCATGGTGGCCATTCAATGTTATCAATTCCTTCATCCTCCAGGAACTGCTTGCATACTCTCGCCATATGAGGCCAGCCATTGTTGTGAACCAGGAGGAACCCAGGACCCACTGCACCAGCATAGAGTCTGACAATGGGTCAAAGGATTTCATCCCGATGCCTAATGGCTGTCAGGGTGCCATTGTCTAGCTTGTAGAGGTCTGTGCGTCCCTCCATGGATATGCCTCTCCAGACCATCACTGACCCACCACCGAACCAGTCATGCTAAATGATGTTAAAGGCAGCATAACTCCACGGCTTCTCCAGACCCTTTCATGACTGTCACGTGTGCTCCGGGTGAACCTGCTCTCATCTGTGAAAATCACAGGGCACCAGTGGCGGACCTACCAATTCTGGTGTTCAATGGCAAATGTCAATCAAGCTCCACGGTGCAGGGCAGTGAGCACAGGGCCCAATAGAGGACGTCTAGTCTGTTTCTGATTGTTTGGTCAGAGACATTCACACCAGTGGCCTGCTGGAGGTCATTTTGTAGGGCTCTGGCAGTACTCATCCTGTTCCTCCTTGCAAAAAGGAGCAGATACCTGTCCTGCTAAATGGGCTAAAGACCTTCTACAGCCCTGTCCATCTCTCCTAGAGTAACTGTCTGTCTTCTGGAATCTCCTCCATGCTCTTGAGATTGTGCTGGGAGACACAGCAAACCTTCTAACAATGGCACGTATTAATGTGCCATACTGGAGAAGTTGGACTGCCTGTGCAACCTCTGTAGGGTCCAGGTATCACCTCATGCCACCAGTAGTGACACTGACCCTAGCCAAATGCAAAACTGGTGAAAAACAGTCAGAAAAGATGAGTTGGGGAAAAATGTCAGTTGCCTCCACCTGTAAAACCATTCCTGTTTTGGGGGTTGTCTCATTGTTGCCCATCTAGTGAACCTGTTGTTAGTTTCATTAACACCATAGCAGCCGAAACTGATTAACAACCCCGTCTGCTACTCAACTGACCAGATCAACATCCCAGGAGTTTAACTGACTTGATGCTATTCTCTGATTAAAATCTGTTCCTTAAATTTTTTTGAGCAGTGTATTATTATATTATATTATATTATATTATATTATATTATATTATATTATATTATATTATATTATGTTATGTATATAATATTATAATGTTATGTTGTTATATTATATTTTTTAAATGTTATGTTATGTTATGTTATAATAATTATATTATATTTTATATTATTAATGATATTATGTATAGGTTTTTTGCTTTCTATTATGAAATTGCCAAGTCCAGTTAAAGGGTAATGACGAACTAACTACACGTCATACATCCATTTAGTAAGTGAGTCAGGTATCAATTCAGCACGTGCTCTGATGCATACATCTCATTAGATTTAATTCAAAACAAAAACTCATTGAGTCTTCTTGACTGAATCAGTTAAATAACCAGCTCAGAAAAATTCATTTACTGTACACTTGTTTAAACAGATTAGATTAGAAAAAGTGAAATCATGTTTTTTGTGATTATAGCCCTTTTAATGTCTGTTGAGAGTTCTTGTTTACCTCCTCTCTGTGATTTATTTCCCCCTGTATTTCTATTCTTTTCTCACACACCGAAACTCCAACCCCCAAATAAATGCTTTGCCATGGCGTGGATCAGCGCTGGCGTAAGTGGCGCATTCCCCGCTGATAGGACAGAGTGGCTCCCTGTGGAGATCTTGACAAGAAAATGAGCCTTTTCTTTATTCCAGAATGACAGGGGAAACCTTATTATATGATTACTACTGTAATGGACTCTCTGGTTGCAGACAGCAGTGTGTGTTTCCAGCTAACTCTCTCCATGCTAACAGACTCTATCCTTTAGTTTCTCTCTCAATGTCTATGGCAGTGGTTCTCAACTGGTGGGCTGTGACCTAAAAATGTATCTAACTACTAATGTCAAAGGCCGCATGTCTGTGGTATTTTGGTGTAAAATTGTCTGACGCTTGGCAGAAGATCAGGTTCAGCACATTCACTATAATCGTTTTACATCAACTTGGGGTTTGATCGTATAATTAACTCTGAAGTGTGTGTGTCTGAAAATGTGACATCTGCAGCGAACAACCAATCAGCAATCACATGAAACATTGAAAGCATCAGTTTGAGGCACATTTCACTTTCTGCTGAAGATTAAGAGATAGTAAGGAAAAAGATCATGAGTTTAAATTCATTTAAAAAGCCGGAACAAAATCTGCAGCTGCCATGAAATCTTGGGAAGGCAGCTGAATTGACTTTTTTTGGCTTTTGAGCACTACGCAATATTGATTCTGTGTTGGCACAACCAGTTGAGAAGCAGTTGTCTATGGCACGATGGGCATATGTGTGTGTCTGTGTGTGTCTGGCAGTGGGCAGGCAGACCACGGCACCCTCCTCAGTCTCTGTGGCCGCCGCTGCAGCCGCCGCTGCGGCAGGTACCACCGCCGGTCTGGTGGAACAAGGTAGCCCTCGCCCCCTCACGTCACATGAAGCACACCATCCCATCCATCCATACATACATCCCTCCCTCCATCCATCCTCTCTGCTTCATGTTCTCCTTCTCATGATTCATATTCAGCATGGAGCTTGGAGCATGTCACGGTTACAGCGGTCTCGTGTTCAGCACTGCGGACGCCGCTGGCTGACTTTGGGAATGGCCATTAGATCTCTCTTTCTTTATTCCTTAATTTCTCTCTCTTTGTCCTCTCCATCTCTCTCTTTTGTAGGCTTCATAAAGCCCCGTTCACACTGACTGTGATTGCATCGCTGCAGGTCACCTCGTGTAGCTGTATTGTTGATCGTGGTGGGCGTTTGTACTGCCCTCGGCTGCGTAACCAGCCATTGTTTGTAAAAATCTCATCACAAATGGAGCAGCTGAAAATTTGAGTTCAGGAGAGGAACGTTTTTTAATCGCTGCAGTGAATAATGCATCATATCATGAACAAGATGCATGATTATAAATGCATGAAACAGAATGGTTTAGAATGCACACAGTTTCTGACACCGTTTATATTAGATCAACTGGTTGAGAAAAATTCATGGGTTCAATTTCCAGGAAATGCATCTATTTTTATAACATGTATAGTGTTGCAAAATATTTCTTTTTCAAATGCTTTGAGCCTTCTATTCATTGAATAAGCCTGAAAAACTCAGTTTTCACAAAAATATGAAGCAGCACAACTGTTTTTAACATTGATAATCATAATAAATGTTTGTTGAGCAGAAAATCATCATGTTAGAATGATTTCTGAAGGATCATGTGACACTGAAGACTGGAGTAATGATGCTGAAAACTCAGCTTTGATCACAGGAATACATTTTATACAGTTATTTTAAATTTACAGTTTTTACTGTATTTTTGATACAATAAATGCAGCCTTGGTGAGTGTAAGAGACGAACCAACCCCACACTTTTGAACATTAGTGTACCTGAAGTTGTTTTTGATAAATTTGGTATTTGCTAAATGCATTTGGATCATATAGAACAGTGAAATCACTCCTATTAGTGGTTGCTGCTCTATTTGCTTAAAGTAAAAATATTTTTTTTACCTTTTGTTGCTTTGCTAAACATGCCCAGATTGCATCGCCAGTAGTTTCTGCTCAAACCAGCTGCTATTAATAAAAGTAAACCATTTCTAATTATTTTGTTGCTACAAATCACTATCAGTGTGAACAGCCCACAAAATTGTCTCTTTTCCTCTTCCTTGCTGGAAAATCCAGGCCAGTCAATCCTTGGCCAAGATGGTCTACCAGATCAAAACCACTACACACTAACCTTCTAGACCAGCATATGTTAAGCTTAGACCAACATATTTCCACCAGACTTTTGACTATTTGCATCATCGTCTTGTTCAAGCTGAACTTTCATTGTTTCTGTCCTCACGTTCACATGCGTATGAATACAGTTTAGTCTAGCGTGACTGCAGTTTCAGATAGTAGAAGAATGTAAAGTAACCGACCATAGGCCATTTTGTTTTAATGTGATGTTCATGTGCAGGTAAATCTGAAATCGCTAATGCCTAAAAATAGATTTAAAGTGGCGATTTCAGCAACTGGTTTAAGCTGGATTTTCCAACATGGTCCATCTTTCTCTTCTTATTTCTTTTTGCACTCTCTCCACTTGCTCCATCCATCCATTCGCTGATCTGTCATCCTTCAGTCGTGTCCTGCCTCTTTTCTTCTTCCCTTGGTTTTCTTTTGTGTGTCAGATCTCTTGATTATAGGTTTTTCTCTTTCTCTTGCCTGCCTGCTGATGACTGAACGTTGCACGCGAGCACACGCATGTCTTGTGATGCAGGAGAAGCCTGATGTGATCCGCTCCGAGTGCATGTGTCTCAAACCTCTGTGTTCGGGAAAGGGGGTTCAATGTCCTTTCAGCTTTAAATTCTAGGATTGTATGCAACACTTTTATTCTTTGCTGATTCCAGCATCTATGCAGCAAGTTGTCTGTGAAGGTTAAATGAATAGTATTAGCTTATTTTGAGCTTAATGTCTGTGGACTGCTGTTGATTACCACAGATCATTTTTTGCTTTTATTTTTAAATGTACATTTTCACAGAGCCCTTAAAGCAGGGTTCGTCAAATCAGGTCCTGGAGGGTCACTGCCCTGCAGAGTTAAGCTCCTCCGACCCTAATCAAACACACCTGAACAAGCTTATCAAGGGCTACAGAGTTACAGGTAGGTGAGTTTGATCAGGGTTTGAGCAGGACCAAATTTGAGGAACCCCGTTCTAAAGGAACATGGTGATGGGAAAAAATATGAGATGGGAGGAAAAAGTTTAAAGTTCCAAAAGTTTTGCAACGGGAAGGCAAAGTTTCTCAGGGGAACACAAACGTTTTTTGAGGGAACGCAAAGTTTCTCGGGGGAACGCAAAGTTTCTTGGGGGAACTCAAAAGTTTTGTGAAGGAACGCAAAGTTTCTTGAGGGAACACAAACGTTTTTTGAGGGAAAGCAAAGTTTCTTGGGGGAACGCAAACGTTTTTTGAGGGAACGCAAAGTTTCTCGGGGGAGCGCAAAGTTTCTTGAGGGAACAAAAGTTTCTCGGGTAACGCAAATGTTTTGTGAGGGAACGCAAAGTTTCTTGGAGGAATTTAAAGTTTCTCAGAGGAATGCAAAGTTTCTTGGGGGAACACAAAAGAATTTACATATTTTTTTCTTTATGGGCTGTGTTTTTTATAGATTTTTTGGCCTGAAATTATATTTCTGTAATTGTGTTTTGCATTAATATTTTTAAACTGAGGGATTTTTTTGGTAAAGTCAACAGCTGCAGATACAATCCATAGACATTATATTGAAATTAACCTGGAAGATGTGGTGCATTTTCAAACATAAAAATACTTTGTGTTCCATTTATATTTGGACAGCATCTGTAACACAACTGTTTACCCATAGTGCATTGCTTCACAATTTAAAAATAATTCCTAGCAGTCAGAATTATTCATTTTGATCATTTTGATCTGTTTTGTAGAGTCTTTTTTCCCCACAGATGGCCATCTCTGCGTCTCTGCTCCACATCTTTACTGTTTATGTGTGTGTGTCTCAGAGGTTTTAGGTGAATCGGGTTTGTTGCCACCTCTAGGTGTCACTGCAATTGTGTCATTGAGGAAAAGGCTTGATAATGGCACAACATGGCAAAGATAATGATTTGAAAATAAAACCAAAGATGGGAAATAAACCTTTGTTATATGGCAGTTAAGAAACACACATTTGAACCCCCTGCCCTCGTCCAGACAAACACACTCCCATACTGATCTTTCTCTCTTAATCTATTCTTTCTTAATCTCTCCCTCTCTCCATTCATCTCTGCCTCTAACATTTGTGTCAAGGTAAGATTCTCTCTCTTTTTCTCTCTCTCTCAACCCTCCCCACCGTACAACACCTTCCTCTTATCTGCACGGATTAATAAAGTCAGGCGACTTTAGCTCTTTAGAAACGCTAAGAATATGTCTTTCTATCTTGTCAAGGCAGCAAAGATTCAAAGTTCATGTAGGATTTGCCGGCTCCATTTCATTTGATTTCATTTTAGTGATGTGAAGTTGTCAATGGCAGTTTTTATTCACTTTGACAAACTTCAACATTCTCACTTGTGACAGGAAAACATAGCATTTTATGGTAACAGGTGTTCACCACCTCATGGACGAAATATTTGAACATATCATGCATAACTGCTGTGTGTGTGTGTGTGTGTGTGTGTGTGTGTGTGTGTGTGTGTGTGTGTGTGTGTGTGTGTGTGTGTGTGTGTGTGTGTGTGTGTGTGTGTGTGTGTGTGTGTGTGTGTGTGTGTGTGTGTGTGTGTGTGTGTGTGTGTGTGTGAGTGTGTGTGTGGACTGGTAATCCCTACGGTATGGGGACAAAATGATGGCAATATCCAACAAAGATGGCAATATCCAAAATCCTTGTCCTTGTGGGGACATTTTTTAAGTGATGTTTTTTAATTGACACACTAAGTGATGTTTTTTGAAAATGTAAAAATGCAGCATGTCTCCTGTGATGGGTAGGTTTAGGGGCAGGGGCAGTGTAGGGGGATAGAAAATACGGTTTGTACTGTATAAAATGCATTACGCCTATGGAATGTCCCCATAAAACATGGAAACACAACGTGTGTGTGTGTGTGTGTGTGTGTGTGTGTGTGTGTACGTGTACGTATGTACGTTCTTTGGGGGTAAAACTGACCCTGAAGTGAACTTAATTTTACACAACCTAGCTTTGGGAGCTTATTACAAGGACTGGAAAAAAAGTGAATAATATACATTACCATTCAAATGTTTTGGATCTGTATGCTGTTTGTTATACTTTTATTTAGCAAAGATGCATTAAATTGATAGTAGTGGCAGTAAATATTTCTATTTCTAAGAACTACTGTTCTTTTGAACTTTCTGTTCACGAAATAATCCTTACAATGTGTAACATTTTCCACAAAAATATGAAGCAGTACAACTGTTTTCAACATTGATTATAATAAGAAGTCTGCATATTAGAATGATTTCTGAAGGATCATGTGACACTGAAGACTGAAAATTCAGCTTTGCATAAGAGACTTCTTTCAAAAACATTACAAAAATCTTACCAACCCTAAACTTTTATGAACTGTAATGTAAATGTTTTTTAAAAGAAAATGGAAGAAAATTTTATGAAAATGAAAATTTATGTTGAATTAGAGTTAAGGTTAGGTTAAGGTTAATTTTTTTTTTTAATCAATCATTTTTGCCTTAATGTAATGAAAAAACATTCTTAACTTAATTTACTTAACTTAATTTTTAATGGATGTTTATTAGCTATTAATTTGCATTATATAAAGTAGTATATAAGCAGAAGTCTTTACTGTGTGTGTGTGTGTGTGTGTGTGTGTGTGTGTGTGTGTGTGTGTGTGTGTGTGTGTGTGTGTGTGTGTGTGTGTGTGTGTGTGTGTGTGTGTGTGTGTGTGTGTGTGTGTGTGTGTGTGTGTGTGTGTGTGTGTGTGTGTGTGTGTGTGTGTGTGTGTGTGTGCACTTCTGCATGTGCATCAGCGCATCCCCTTGCGTGTGCATGGCAGTCACCAACCCCTCACTCCTCGACGGGAAGTTTCGATCACATCGCGTGATTAATTCTACCAGGTTTCGCTCTGGGTCGCACCGTGCATTCACTAACACACAGCACACTTCTGCCCGTGATGCGTGTGTGTACGTGCGCTCCTCATGTAATGTTTCAGGCGCCTTTAATCCTCTGGATGTGGGACGGGGGGGATTTCCCCAGCTGCCTTGGACGGTTATGTGACATGTTTGGCCGAGCACCATTAGCGCTCCGGTAATGTTGACTGTTGCTCCCATCCCAGCGTGCTGATGTTTGCGCTTCCTCTCTCCCCATCTACAGCAGCCAAGAGCCTGCTCAACAAGAAGGCCGATGTCAAGGTAAGACCCCATTTATTACCCTTCTCCTCTTCCCTTTTTCATACCCTTTTCTCTTTCTGCTCACATTCGCCAAGTTTCCCGTAGAGGAGGGATCCTGAACGTTTCATGTCTGTTAAGTGGTGGAAGTTTTGATGTGGCGTCCACTGCGTGTCTGAGGCAGATCTGTGTGTTTGTGTTCGCAGTGTCAGTCTTCATGTTCTCTGTGTGTGTGTCTCTTCTGCAAGATTAGATTCAAGTGTTCTTCAAGTAAGATGGACACTGAGGTAGTGGTGGGTGGTATAATAATCTTATTTCATAATATAAATAATATTAAATTAGTGTCAGACTACATGTCACACCATAGCTATTTTCTCCAGAATTCCAGTCCAAAAATGCTTCATGTATTACATAACCACATACTAATGCCTATTATGGATAATTCAGTGAATACAATGGTTTACAGATGATCTAATTCTGTAATCTAATTTGATGGACGTGAAGTGAAGGATTTTGCATAACAAATGAATGATAAATCTGGCAAAACTGATTTACTTTTGTGACTTTTAACAATTCAAAAAGTAATAAATATAAATATGATTGGATGAGCCGCAAAGTATAAAATAGCCTTTATACCAAGAACTTATGAAGTTGCGACCAGTGTTATTTTAGTTTATTAATATTTTGAGTTAGCTCTTTTTATATTTTTTTTGTAGTATTATAGTTAGTTTGTTTTAGTGACTTTATTTTGTGATTTTGCCATTCTTATTTGTTTTTTTTATATTTCTATTTAGTCTTCATTTATTTTGTTTTAGTTTTAATTTTAGTTTCAGTAAATTCCCAAGGCAACATTTCTCATTTTGATTCGTTTTTTTATTATTAAATGTATTTATTATTACTAATAAAAATTACATTTATTAGTATTAATTCAGTTAATAGCTAAAGCATTAAAAAAAAAGTAAGTTCAAGTAAGTTTAATAATAAAGCTGAAAAAAAAAAAGTTTGTGTGTGTTTGTGTGTATATATATGTATATAAATTATAATATACTTTATATAATTATATTATTTATTATATTATATTATGTTACTTATATTATATTCATTGTTTTATTTAATTCAGCTTTATTTTTAGCTAACAAAAACTATTTTTAAATGGTACATTTAGTTATAGTTAATAGCATCTCTGGTTGCAACCTTAATCAACCTACACTTACAAATTTTTCCTAATTTCATCATGGACATACTGCAGTAGAAACTATGTAGCAACTTTACCCGTTGACCTGTTTTTGCCGCGCACCGTAAACAACGTCATACCGCCCAGCCCAAGTAAAAGCTTGGATTTTTTTAAGTGACCATTGAGCCTCAGTCATTGTTCAAATTGTTCCTCAGTCGGCATCAGTTCCATTCAAAGCATTCCCGAACTTTGTGCGGCCCGGTGTGCGTCACACTGCATCAGGTGAACGCGCACAGATGTTGACCTCCGACCTTTAATGAGCTGTTAGAGAGAGTGCACTTGCAGGTTCATTTGTTCTGATAACATATAATCCTCTCAGACAGAGTAAAAAGGTCGGCTTTCACCTCTATTGCACCGCAGAATTAGAAATGAAACTGTGACTGCTCTCTATTAGGGATTGGATGTGGAGTCTAATCTAGAGAATAATCCCCTCCACTCGCAGCATTAATCATGCGTTACATAATCTTTTAGCTTGCAAGTTTTTATGATGCCTGAAGCTAAAAAGCTCCCCAAGGAAAATCCTGCGACTCTCCAGCGCCGATGCTGCGTTTCTGTAACATTTAGTCCTGAATAAATGAGGATATTTGTTCTGAACCGTCTCATGCTTTAATTTTGTACAGTACGTTACAGGTCACAGATCTTTAGCGTCACTGGCTGTCAATTTTCATTTCTGGGTAAACTGTAGAACTTTTACTAGCTTTGTTCTGAGAAAAAAAAAATCCTGATTATTATTTGCTTCCTCTTTTGACTTGCATAAAAAAAGGTTGGGGTCAGTAACATTTTAAAGTCTGCTTTTATTTGATCAAAAATACAATAAAACAGAAAAATTATAAAATATTACTTTAATTAAAAATGACTATTGTAATATATTTTAAAATGTAATGTATTCCTGTGATCAAAGCTGAGTTTTCAGCATCATTCCTCCAGTCTTCAGAATCACATGATCCTTCAGAAATCATTCTAATATGATGATTTGCTGCTCAAGAAACATTTCTGATTATCAATGTTGAAAAGCAGTTTTTTCAGTATTCTTTGATGAATAGACAGTTTATTTGGAATAGAAATCTTTTGAAACATGTTTTTACTGTAAATTATGATTAATGTAATGCATCCTTGCTGAATAAAAGCATACATTTTTTGCTGACCCCAAACTTTTGAATGGTATTGTAGTGACCAATACGTCTTGTGTTCATATTTTCTTTTCACTCCCTCTCATCTGACTGCGATGGAGTCTGAATCAGCACGGCTCGCCGCCCACCATCAGCATTTCCGTCAGACTGTGTTCCCATCCTCATCTCAGTTCACTTCCTGTTAGCCGTGGAGTGAATCTCATCCACAAGTTCGCTCAAAACTGCACCTGCGGTGGCAATCATTAAAAAAAAAAATGCTTTAGCGCTCTTATTAGCGGCTCGGGCAGGTGTGATCTTTCATCACCCCTGTAATTCTCAACTGTGCTAATGAGCCACTTTCCGTCTCTCTCCGCCAATCATTCCATGATTCCTCCTCCCACGCTTCACTTTGGATCTACAATATCCATCCCAATCCAAAGTATGAGTGTGAGAAAGCAGCGGAGGGTGGACCACCTCGATGGGAATGTAGCTCTCGCTCCAGGAATAGCTGACGGTTTGAACCCAGGGAGACAGAAATAGACACTTCCACTGCACCTCACTCATTGCTTAGCAACTGGCTCGCCACACTCCTCCATTCTGACATTTTCCCTCCTTTTTTCGGTGCTCTCGTTTTCTTGCTGTCTTGCCGTTTGTCCTGCTGTTTGCTGAAGAGCATCACTCCAGGATGAATTGTTAGGGGAAGGATGGATGACCATGGTTTAGCTCTTAGAGACCCTCAGAAACACAAGTTCAGTTGTGAAAGAAATAACAGATTCATGAAATGGACAGGAATAAAATATGACAAAGAATATAGACGGATTTTCTAGACGAAAAATTTTCTCACTACTAAATATTTCACAGTCAACTTTTAGTGGTATTATAACAAAGTTGAAGCAATTGGGAACAACAGCAACTCAGCCACGAAGTGGTAGGCCACGTAAAATCACAGAGCGGGGTCAGCGCATGCTGAGGGTCACAGTGTGCAGAAGACATGGATGAGCGAGTTAGCCGTGGAGGAACTGGTCTACAACCCGATAAGGCCTTCTCGTCCAACTCCATATTAAACCCTATGGATTAAGAATGGGATGTCATTAAAGTTCATGTAGATGTAAAGGCAGGCGTCCATCCATCCCTCCATCTATCTATCGTTCGTTCGTTCATTCATTCATTCACTTGTTTGTTCTATCGTTCATTCCATCCATTCATCCATCCATCTGTTCTTTCTATCTATCGCTTTTTCTATCTATAATTTTTATCGCTCTATTGTTCTTTCTATCTATTGCTCCATTATTCTTCCTATCGCTCTATCGTTCTCTTTTTCTTTATATCTGTCGTTCTTTATATCTATTGCTTTTGTTCTTTCAATCTATCATTCTTTCTACCTATCGCTCTATTGTTTTTTCTATCGTTCTCTCTATCTATCGCTCTATTGTTCTTTCTATCTATCGTTCTCTTTTTCTTTATATCTATCGTTCTTTATATCTATTGCTTTTGTTCTTTTGTTCTATCGTTCTTTCTAACTATCGTTCTTTCTATCTATCGTTCTTTCTATCTATCGCTCTATCGTTCTTTCTATCTGTCGTTCTTTCTATCTATCTCTCTATTTTTCTTTCGATCTATCGTTCTATCTATCAAACCGTGAACGTTGTTTTCGTCTGAAAATAACCTTGTGACTGTAGAGATACTGGAAGGGTTCTGTCACTGACTCGGTCCCATCAGCCGGTTATTAAGATGTTTAAGGATATCTGAGAAGGGCTGTTCTGTACATTAAACCACATCAAAACCCACACCTTCACCTCATCTCAACCTTCCTCCCTCTCATGTGTCTGTCCGATTCTGTGTGATTAATGTGCATCTCAGCGTTCATCATAACATGTATTTTAACTCTCTCATTCCATCCCTCCATCACCTCCTTTCCACCCAGAAACGGAAATCCAGCTCCACCGTTCAGTACATGGTGAGAATGATATTTAATCCTAATCTCTTTATCCCTCCATCCCTTTCTCATCTCACTCTTGTTTATCCATTCATTCATTTGCTCATCCTTTTGGGCTTTTATGTCATTTAATGAACAATGTCGAATAAATCTACTCTTCCAATGATCTATATTGATTCTTCTCTTGCTCAAATGTCAAGCGATTGATTTAAAGGGTCAGGTGGCTTTAAATGGCCTCTCAAACGCAGAAAAGGGTCTTCAGACCTGCCGTAGTGTTCTTGCGTTGACATTATTGATGACGTGTAGGGTTGTAGCGAGTCAATGTTGACCGCTGTTGTGTGTGTTTTAGACTGTGGTGCAGAATGTCTTTTGTGTTTGGCTTTTGTTATTGCGTCTGTGTGTCTGTCTGATGTTGTCTGATTCCTGTAGCTTCATAAGGACTCTCCTCCAGTTGAGCTTATCTACTGCATATTTCTCTAAGAAAACAATGGACCAAGCACAGATTTTCAGAACGGTTTGCTTACTTTTGTTTGCTTTTTTATTTGAAATGCTTTTATTCAGCTTGCTGGAAACAGGTCATAGCATCTTGAGCTGTTTTTGCTGGTGCACAGTGGTCTAGCTCTAACCAGCTTTATCAAGATGGTCTACCAGATCAACTTTATTCTCACTGGTTGGTTAACCATCTGGACTAGCAAACGGTCAGCTTGGACCAAATAAAAACCATATAAAACCATCTATCAGAAACTGGTTTTAATTGGATGTTCCAATTTTTCCAGAAAAAAATAATAATAATTGCGTAAAGAAATTATGACAATTTAAAGGATCACTAAGATATTGCATTATTTTTTTGTTGTTGTTGTGATAATTATGTGCATTTTCCCAAATCTAATAAGTACTTTAATGCAATACAAAATTTTAATTCTGAATATTTATACACGATGGTAGTAGTATATTTTTTATGAGAATTTAATGATAATCACCATTTAAAAATAATGGAATTACACACAATAAAACATGAATTACATAAATTAAATTGCATTTATTAAAATGAATCATTAATTAATCAGTTACTTGATATTAATGTTCATTTTCAAATTAATAAATTATTATTTATTTTTTTAAACTAATACAAAATATTAATATGAAAATGCCCTGGCACATTATGATAATGAGACATTTTTTGGGGAAATATGCTTAATTATGTGAAATAAAATAATGTAACACAAACCTTAAAAAGTAACAAATAAATGTACCAAAATGTTTTTGAAATACATTTATTTTATGCTAAGTGCACTACTAATATTTACATATGTATGTACTTGATATAAATACCATGCAATTGTTCTTTTGAAATACTAAATTGATATACGTGAAGTCTGCTAAATTGGTGCAACTAATTCTGTAATTAATGTACAAAATTACCCCAAAATAGTGCTGAGGTCCAACTAAAGATATACATAAGTATATTTAATTGTGCTAAAATGGAAATATTGAAAGTATACTTTAGGTATACTTTAAATATCTTGCATTTATATATTATTCAGTAATCATACTATCCTCACTAATAGTGAAATAGTGCAATAAAATAGTACTACAAATAAAGTTTAATATATATATATATATATATATATATATATATATATATATATATATATATATATATATATATATATATATATATATATATATATATATATATATACATATATATATTAGTTAAATATATTCATGGATTTGTAGTGAACTTTTTTCTAATATACTTATTTGGTGTAGGTTTATTATTACTAGGGAATGGCCCCAAGAATAAGCATAATTTTTAATTTTGTGGTGAAATGTGATGTGGACTTGGAAGTGTACTTGACTGGTTTTATAAGATTGATACATTTACAAATGATGAAGAAAGGGCACTCCATGTATCTCCAAGACCACTAATTCAATTTATGAGTTTAGATAAAACACAATCCACTCCGTCACCACTGAACACATTATCACCCCTGCTGTCTCTCTCTGTATTTCTCTCTTTCTGTCCTCTCGCTCTTAAACACCCACTGACACCCTTTAACACTCTTTTGTGTTCTGCACAGCCACAGTCAAACAGTGCGAAAAACAGCATAGTCACCAGTCCCAAAGGAAACGTCCCTTCTCCTGCTCTGGTATTTACCTCCTTATTCCTCTCTGTTCTCCCTCACTCCATCTTCTCGTCCGACTCGTCTGTCGCTTTGGCTTCCTTCTCTTGTCTCACACATGTCTGTCTGTGTCAGCGTCTGGCCCGTCTCAGGCCACCTGTTGTAGACGCTGTGTGTCTGTCAGCGCATCTTCGTCTTTGTCATCGAAAACCATGTTAATGTTATGATCAACGATTTTATAATCCAATTGTGATGCTTAGAGTGCGAGTTATTTTCATGTTTTCACAGAGATGTGTGCATGAATCTGTGCATTTGTGTTTTTCATTGTTTGGATCAATGGCAGGCCAACCAAACTTTGACGTTGGCTCTTTGTGTTTACACTATTTTTGACACTCATTGTGACCGTTATTATGTTGCTTTAAATATAAGTGTTTGTGTGTGAATGTTCTTTTTTTATATGACCTAATGCTGTAAAGTCTGATGTATAGAAATTATTTATATTATTGAACTGAATCAAGTGTGATATAAACCAGTACAATATTGTCTAATATTGTCCTGATTTCATGTTGTTTGTTTAAATAATTGTCAGCAATATCTATTCAGAGCTTCACAACTGCATCAGTCTATAGCCTGTTCAACTGTATATTTTTGTGATTTTATATATATTTTGTTTTAAAAATGAAGTGTGAATTATGCTATATTAAAGGTTCCTAATTTTGTTTTGGAGTCTCCTACAACAGGTTTACATGCATCCAAGGTCAAAACACACTTTGATTTTCTCATAATATACATTGCAGCAGCAGCTCTTTCTCACAGTGTCTGAAACGGTTTGGTCTTGGAAAGTCTCTCTAAACCCCTCCTTTCTGAGAGCCTACTCTGCTCTGATTGGTCAGATGGCCCAGTCTGTTGTAATTGGTCTACCGCTTACGGCACGTGTTGGAAACGAAACGGCCATTACCGTATCTGTACCGTAACACTTGATACGCAGTGATACGAAACGATGGTGTCGGTTTTACCGTATCAGTTCCAGCCCGAGTCCTCATCCTTTTGAGGTGCGTGTAAAGCAGATTTGCTTTCGCAGCACAGAAAACAGCGTCTTCTCGACATGTTTACAACATTAACCACACTCTTCCAGTCTCAGCTACAACTACAGTGTTTGAGGGTCAAAATGGACAGTAGCCGCGTTTCCACCGAAATTACATGGAACGTTTTGTCCCAGGAACTTCTTCCCCCAAGACCTGTTGCTGTCTGCATTTCCATCACGGTCTAAAGTACCGTGAAGATTAGGCAAATTAGTCCGGGGACGCAAGACTGGGTGCGACTTTTCAGTTTCCGCTGGATTTCGTCCTCTGCAAGCTTAAAGGATTAGTTGACTTTAAAATTAAAATTACCCCAATGTTTACTCACCCTCAAGCTATCCTAGGTGTATATGACTTTCTTATTTCTCATGAACACAATCTGAGTTATATTAATAAATATCCTGATGTTTCCAAGCTTTATAATGGCAGTAACGGGGTCCATTGAGTTTGAAGCTCGAAAAAAGCACATCCAACCATTATAACAGTGCTCCACAAGGCTCCAGGGGGGGTTAATAAAGGCCTTCTGAAGAGAAGCCATGCGTTTGTGTGAGGAAAAATATCCATATTTAAAACTTTATAAAGTCAAATATCCAGCTTTGCCAGACCACCTTCCGTATTCAACTTACCAAGAAAGTGTAACGCCTCTTGCAGTTCAAAATCCTTACGCTACGTTCTACATCATATGTCACATCTGTCATGCTTTTTTCATAAGCTGAATACGGGAGGTGGTATTTTAAACCCCCCGGAGCCGTGTGGAGTACGTTTATAATGAATGGATGCACTTTTTTGAGCTTCAAACTTGTGGGCCCCATTCACTCCCATTATAAAGTTTAGAAGAGCCAGGACATTTATTAATATAACTCTGATTGTATTCGTCTGAAAGAAGAAAGTCATATACACCTAGGATGTCTTGAGGGTAAATCATGGGGTAATTTTTATTTTAAGGTCAACTAATCCTTTAATAAAGCCTGAACCTCATCGTCGGTCCATCTGTCGTATTTTTTAAACTATATTGTTGATTCAAATAGCAAACAACTCTTACTGCACTCACCGCAACAGACTTTTAAAAAATGTTGGTTGAAATAAAATGCTCCATGGAGTCAACCAATCAACAGGTTCAGCGCCCAAGTCCCACCCCCAAAAGTTCCTGAACTTTAAAAAAAATACTACCTCGCGAGCAGGAACTTTCTGAGGGGGGAAATTTAACCCGGAACTTAATTTAAACCCTGGTCCCATCATTTAGACACAAACACAGAGTACAACCCCAAAGTCCCTAGATCCTGGGGAAAGTTCCTGCGGTGGAAATGCTGCTTTGTTTGCGTGCAGCCAATAAAGAGCATGGGCTGGCA
The DNA here is from genome assembly GCA_023029165.1 of Gobiocypris rarus. Lineage (NCBI taxonomy): Eukaryota > Metazoa > Chordata > Actinopteri > Cypriniformes > Gobionidae > Gobiocypris > Gobiocypris rarus. The sequence continues at coordinate 29,380,727 of CM040922.1, read as the reverse complement.
TTATGCAAATTTGTTACAAACCCGAAGTTACTGACGACTCGTTTCAGGCACTTCAGAGTATCTTCTATCTTTAGGGAGACAATAACTTCATTTATCATGCACTTTGAAATTTTGCAGACCTTTTACATTCACAAACAGTTATGCCACAAACTACATAAAAGGTCATATCCGAAAAGCACAATGGGGCACTTTAAAATGTTATTGAAAAAGTTGCTGAATTCCTCGTTAGCTCTACAGTGTTTGCACTGGGATTATATGCGTTCACATCTCTGGACTGGCTTCAGATGTTGGGCTTTGACCTTTGGCTGTCCTCTGCCTTTAACCAGGGCACCACCTCTGACTAATAACCTCTACCGACTTCCTCTTCCTCTCTCCATTTCTGGTCTTTTTTTGCTAACACTTGTTTTATTCTTGCCATCTCTCACCTCCCATCTCATTTTGCTCATCTTTTTTCCTCTCGTTCTCTCTCTCTCTCTCTCTCTCTCTCTCTCTCTCTCTCTCTCTCTCTCTCTCTCTCTCTCTCTCTCTCTCTCTCTCTCTCTCTCTCTCTCTCTCTCTCTCTCTCTCTCTCTCTCTCTCTCTCTCTCTCTCTCTCTCTCTCTCTCTCGCTGTCTCCTCCTCATCCTCCTTTCTCTCTCTCTCTCTCTCTCTCTCTCTCTCTCTCTCTCTCTCTCTCTCTCTCTCTCTCTCTCTCTCTTTAGGAGCCTCAGACCACTGTTATCCATAACCCAGTGGATGGGATCAAGGTACATCCTTCCCCAGCTCCCTCCCCATCCTCTTCTCTTTCATCCTCCACCTCTCTCTCTTCCTCTCTCTGCTTCTGTCGTCTGTTGCCAGTCTCTTGATTCTGTGGTGCGAGCGAGGGTGTTGTTTTGGGTTTGTGAGTGAGCATGAACACGCATTGGGAAAGTGTTTGAGAAAGAGTGTGGTGTTTAGGTCAGTCAAATCATTTGACCCATGCTAGTCAATATTTTTTTGAAAGAAGTCTATTCTGCTCAACAAAGGTGCATTTATTGGATAAAAAAACAAGTAAAAACAGTAATATTATGAAATATTATTACATTTTAAAGGAGCTGTTTTTTTTATTAAAATTTTTTATTTAAAATGTAATTTATTCTTGTGATCAAAGCTGAATTTTCAGTATCATTACTCATAATCCTTGATTATTACATGATCCTTTAGAAATCATTCTAATATGCTGATTTCTTATTATTATCAATGTTAAAAACCGTTGTGCTGCTTCCTGAAAAAATGTATATATCTATTTGTGGAAACCATTCTACATTTTTTCAGGATACTTTGAGTATAAAGTAGAAAATCAGCATTTATTTGAAATTTAAATGTTTTGTAACATTATAAGTGTCGTTTTTGATTAATGTAATGCATCCTTGCTGAATAAAAGTATTAATTTCTTTCAAAACTCTGAATATTACTGACCTCAAACTTTTGGTTATGTCCAAATATAGTATTTATAGGTTTGTTTGTTTTTTTCCTTAAAGAGGTTTGATTTAATTTTCATGTTGACTTTAAGGGTGTTATTTAAGAGTCTTCGTATATTTACAATTATTATTTTGCTATTTTTCTGCTATGATTTTTGCTGGTGATCACTAAGTTCCAGGCCATAGCCCAGACTGTTTTTTAACCAACATTTCATACTGTTATCTGTTTCTTTCTTATTAAAAACCACTAACTTTATTCATCCAATCAGACTTCTTATAAAAAAGTTTCCTATCCTGCCTCCATAATGCTGGACGCCCGTCCTTGTATGCATGGCCACAGCTGAGTGAAGTCTGACGGTCTGTTTGTCTGTGGCTCAAACTCTCATGATGCCTGCGGTGGGCCGATAACACGCCCACAGGAACCCGTAGAGAGAAATACAAGTAGACAGGGCTCAAGCATTTGCATTTATTATACATCAGAAGCTAAATGCGAGCTATTAAATGCATTTGTGTGTGTGTGTGTGTGTGGGGGTGGGTGGTTACATGCATATGCAGAGGGAGGGTGCAGCTGCGTTCTCAATGCTGCCATCTGGGAAAGAGATGTGGAGATGCACAACAGAGCGTAGAGGATCTGAGTTTCATTGAATGGCTGTGTTATAGCCTCACCAGGTGGCTGAGCCTGAGATTTAACCTACATCAGATATAGAGCTCAGATCAGCCCTCTGCTATATTGTTGCCGATGTCATTCACCTGAAGTGTAATATGTACAACTCCATTTGTGGTGATGATTATCCCATTTGTTTCAGTGCTAGTATTGGTTGTGCTTTATCAGAGTTGGTCGCTGTTTGTTGAGTAAATATTTTGTTGTTGGTATATGTGTGTTAATGAAGGTGTGAGGCCGGACACTGATTGCTTTTGTCTGCCGTACAGGAATCTTCAGACAGCAGCAACACCACCATCGAGGATGAAGATGTCAAAGGTGAGTGGAGTTTTTGTTGCAATTTATTAGAGCAATACGCCACAAGAGTCCATGCATTCACAGTGATTTTACTGAGGACTGTGTTTCTGATGACATCACCAAGCCCTATAAAGACCTATAAAGCCCTATTTCATAATCTAGTACATTTCTGATGGATAAAAAACATTTTTTTTTCTTTAACCACCTGTTTTACTCAAGTACAGCTAGAATGCAAAAACGTTTATACCCCCGGTTTCACAGACTAGGTTTAAACTAGTCTCAGACTGAAATGCATGTTTGAGCTGTTTTAACGGAAAGCAACTTGCACGTACATTACTTAAAATATGTCAGTGCCATTGTTTTGTCTCAAGATGCACACCAGTAATGTTTTTTTCTCAGGCACGTTATAAAAGATATTTAAATGTCCTAATTGAACTAAGACCTAATCCTGGCTTAATCTAAGCGATAATGTTACAAAATATCTATTCATCAAGGAACGCTGAAAAACGAATTGCTTTTTTTTCCACAAAAACTGTTTTCAACTGATAATAATCAGAAATATTTCTTGCGCGGCAAGTCATCATGTTAGAATGATTTCTGAAGGATCATGTGACACTGAAGACTGGAGGAATGATGCTGAAAATTCAGCTTTAATCACAGGAATACATTACATTTGAAAATATATTACAATAGAAATAATATTTCACAATATTACAGTTTTTACAATATTTTTCATCAAAGAAATGCAGCCTTGGTGAGCAAAACAGACTTCTTTCAAAAACTTGAACAGTAGTGTTATGTATATCACGTTATGAAAGTATAATGAGTTGTGAACGCTGCTTCATGGCTATGAACATGTGAAAATCACTGTATTGCACAGCCTCAAATGGATTATTGCTTGTAGAAAAATCAAAACAATAGCTATTTTTAAAAAACAAAAATGTATGTACTTATTTATATAATAAAAAAGTTTTTGTATGTATTTTTTATTTATTTAAAGTAGGCTATTTAAGTCAGTTTTGCTGCAGCCACTGGTAGGCACACGTTGCCTCGTCTTTGAACTTTGATCTATCTGGTTTTGTATCAGGTCAAGCCTGAACAGTCAATTTACACATTTTTTTAAAAATAAAACCCAAAGCATTTATTTGTACTGAAATGTAATTCGTGTCAACTATCGTTGTGACATCATAACCCTGCGGTTCAGCTGACAGGCCTTCTGACTTCCTCTGACTTTCCTCGGGCTTAATTCTTCTCTCTGCCATCCTGCTCTTCTGGGCGACTCGTTCCAGGGCACCTTCAATGTATTTTTATCTCTAGGAACACTAGAAATGTGAGAGCTGTGGGCTAAGGCTATGTGTGTGTCAATGTTGGTTCACCTTGCACATTTTTTTATGATGTTTAAAATTGACTATTTGTCACCTGTAAATGGCTGCACCTCAATAATAGGTCAGTGTAATAAATGCAGTCATGTTGTTCAATAGTAGGGCTGGGTATTGACACAAATTTCACAATTCGATTCAATTCAATATCAATTTTTTTGGATATATCAGGTAATACATGGCAAATTTTCTCAAGAAAAAAAAAACTCTTAACTAATGCTGTAAAGTATGGGAGTCAGTTGCCTTCTATAGTATTGAAGGCGGATTTGTGTACAAACACTTAAATTACACTTAAATAAAGTTTTATGAAATATACATATTTAAATGGTGGCTGTCATAAAAACTTGCCAGATTTAAAAAGAACATTAAAAAGTATAATGAATATGTAAAATGGTGTATATATTTAGCAAAATGCTCTTCTCTAGAGTTAATTTTTCTAGCTGACTAAACTTTCTAGCTGTTTTACTGACGTCTTTCCACGATTGAAACATGATTCCTTACATGATATGGATTTCGGTAAGTTGTACTCTATCTTTTTAAACACACTTTTAGATGCTCGTTTATGTTTATTTCGCGCTTTAACTGGTATGAAGGCGGAAGAGAAGATCAGTTCATGTGCCGCTTCTCTTGAACTGAGCTACGCCAGAGCGATCTCACAACACAACACCAAAAAATGTAATTTGAAATCTGAGACTTTGTTTCATAGAATCGATATTGGTTCGTAAAAATGAGAATCGATTAAAATCGAGAAATCAATATTTTTACCCAGCCTTAGTGTGCCATGTTCGTCTTTGCATGCCCTCCTTTCTCAGTCTGATCTTTCCAATCTCTTCCCACCTTTTCCTTCCCGCTCAATAGGGAAAAGCCTAGATAGCAGTTCAATTAAAGCCCCCTCTGAAGTCAGCCAATCACCACCAGGCTCCGCCCCCGCCATCTTCTGTAAGTCTCAGAATGAGGTCTGCACTCGTTTGGTTTGGCCTGGCTGGTTTGCACGGCATCTATGAGCGCTCACTAACTTCAGCAAATCCCTGAAAGATAAACAGCTTCCAATTGAGTTTCGCTCCTCTTGAGGTGGTGACTTAGAGATATGAAAATATGGGTTGAGGAGATAAATTTGGATAATAACAGACAGTTTAAGGTCTAGTGTAATGCAGTGCTGTCTGTGGTCTTTCTGCTTCATTAATCATTGTGTGGTGTTCAAGAGTTATATAGGATAGTTCACCCTAAAAATGAAAGTTCTGTTAGCATTGACTCCCTCTCATGTCGTTTCTGTCCCTTCATTGAAAGTCCAGGGAGCCAAATTTAAAAGATCCGAAAAGGTCATAAAGACGCCAATCATGGTTAAGCTGTCAATTAAAGCCTAAATCAAAGGGATAGTTCACCCAAAAATGAAAATTAGCCCATGATTTACTCACCCTCAAGTCATCCTAGGTGTATATGACATTCTTCTTTGACAAATAAAATCTGAGTTATATTTAAAAAGTCCTGGCTCTTCCCAGCTTTATAATGGCAGTGACTTGTTAGGTCATTTTTGCAGTCCATAAAAGTGCATCATAAAACTGCTCCACACGGCTCCGGGGGGGTAATAAAGGCCTTCTGAAGCAAAGTGGTGCATTTGTGTAAGAAAACTATCCACATTTAAAACTTAATAGACTAAAATAACTAACTTCCGGCGGTCAGTGGTAAGCAAGTCGACTTATTGCGAAAACGTAACCATTGACGCATGCTTATTGACGAACGCAGAAGCGCAGAGGATTTTAACTCAGATTTTATACGTTTGAAAGAAGAAAGTCATATACACCTAGAGGGTGAGTAAATCTTGGGGTAATTTTTTTTTTGGGTGAACTATCCCTTTAAATCTGAATTGGATCCAATTCACAAGAATTGGATTAAACCACTCGATTCACATGGATTCATTTTTGCATGCCTTTATGACCTATTTGATCTTTTAAGTTAATCTTTCAATGGAGGGACAGAAACCTCTCAGGTTTCATCTGTGTTTTGAAGATTAACCAAAGTTTTATGATTTTGGAATGACAGGAAGCGGAGTAAATGATGACAGAAGTTTCATTTTTGGGTGAACTATCCCTGAACCCCTGAACCGTGTGGATAAAAGACTTTGAACTTTTCCTTTACTGAGGAATCGGTTTGAAGCGCAGTGCAAGCATGGTTTTCCTGAAGCCCAACAGGGAGGGGTTTTGATCACCGTGGCATCCAAAGAGCAAAGACTGTTCAAAATGTAAATATCCCCTTTAATGAAAGCCACCCACTCCCTGCTGTTGCCCGTGTGCTGCTCCCTTAAGGCAGCAGATGAAATGGCATGCACTCAGGCACCTTACACGCACACCCCTTTAAAGGTACAGTATGTAAGTTTCACTGCTAGAGGTTGCTCATTTAAAACAATATCAAAGGTGTAGCTTGATGGCGCCGCAAATGAGCGTGGAATCATGGGAGTTGTCGTCTTCACCTCCACAGCTGATGGACAACAACTCGACAGGACTTTTGTTTGTGTTCATGGGTGAGCTAATATGTTACAGTTTATTACCGTTACTGTGGCATAAAGCAGGGCACGGCGAGAGCCTGGGACATTTTACCTTACATTTTACCTTAGCCACTGCCGCCCCATACATTTGGCGGCAGTGGCTCAGTGTTTCATGTAGATTGTCTACAAACCAGAAGGTTGGTGGTTCGATCCCCGGTTCCACCTGTCCTAGTGTCGAGGTGTCCATGAGCAAGACACCTAACCCCAGCTGCTCGGCAGCTGGATGGCGCCTTGCATGGCTGACACCGCCGTCGGTGTATGAGTGAGGGTGTGAATGGGTGAATGTGAGGCAAGATGTAAAGCGCTTTGGATGGCCATTGGTCTGTTAAAAGCGCTATATAAATGCAGTCCATTTACTTCTTTTATTATGCTGTTTTATTATGCCGTAGTGAGCCACTGCAGCTCCTTTCCTTTAGTTGTTTATGCATATTTTACAATTAAAGTTACGGTTAATGTTCACCTCCTCCTTCCTGAACTTGAACATTGTTACAGTTAGGTTTGATCACTTAAATTCACATTATTTTATTTGATTATAATGAAATAATGCCACAAATGCTGAATTACAGGTCACTTTATTTGACGAATTAAGATTGGTCAAAACAATCACTAAAAATAGTTTGAGTGTGTTGAGAGTTATGTACTAATGTTACTCCGTGCATTCGTTCCGCGGCTGCTATGTGACACTTGTTGCACAGTACAGTAAGCTAGATCGATATTAGAATATCATCTTAATAAAAGCTGGATGACTTGTGTTGCTAAAGAGCATTTTCAAACATTGTTGAAGAAAATGCTGTTACTGTTACTACTAAATAAAGTATTCAACAGTTGCTCACCTGTTTAATAAAACACATATTATTAAAGCGTCTGTGGGGTTTCCACGGATTGTATAGAAGTAAAACCGGTAATCGAGGGTACTGCGGATATGACGTAATTGACCGGTGACGCAATGACACAGGACGTGTCACTGGGTAAAATAGCTGATTTCTCTGGATTTAAACATCGCTGGAAACATTTGGGATAATCGAAGTACACAACAAGTCAACAAAATACATATAGTGGTTTTGGGATATTTTAATCCAAAAATCTTACATACTGTGCCTTTAAGATGCATGAGTTTGGATTGTCTTCAGTATCATCTTGTTCCCACCTGCCATCGGTCATCATTATCACCCCCCGATGTGTAAACAGCCACCAAGCTGACCGACATCCTGGGCTGCGCCCGCAGGGGCTCAGGACCCTCGTCCGTGCCTGATACTGAAGCAGCTGCCCTGTCCACCCAATCCCCTCCACACACCCCCATCATGCAGAGTGAGTACAGCGCCCCGCAGACCCAAACATGATGCATGCACAGGGTCCAGAATGAATTTTTTCTGAATTTTTGGCCGTTGCATTATTTAGTCGCAATATATTTTTGTCAAATAATAAGTAGTTATTTACTAATTATTGATATTGTAATTGGTTAATATTAATTTGTTATTCATTTTTAATTATTATTACTATTATTATTAACACAAATGCATTTAAAAAAATTCTGAATGTAATAATTGATTATTTAATTATTAAATTATTAGTATTAAATACAGTAACTTGATATAATAATTGATCATTAACTTAATTTAAAAATAATAATAATAATTGGATTCAATTAACTTCATTTAATAATTTAATATTAAATTAAAGTATTAAATAAAGTAACCTAATTTATTAATTAATAATTTAATAATGTGTTTAAATGTTTTTGTCTTTTAAGTAATTTGTTTGTAATGAATTATTAATAATGATTTAACAATATTGAAAATCTGTCATGTATTTAATCGTTAATTTAATCGTTTAATATTAAATTAATCAGACTGTTAAAAAAATAAAAATATTAGCAATGACTTAATTATTAATTTAAAAATTGTATATTGAATTAAAGTATTAAATAAAGTAATTTAATAATAAAGTGATTATTTAGCTGTCAATGGTTCTTATAATGCAATTTGGACAATGCATTCAAGTTTCCAGTAACAGGGTTTTGAGAAAGTCAATAGTATTCACCTATTCATACTGTAAGATCTTAATATCAGGCTCCATAGGCCACTGATTGAACTTATTTTAATGTGAATGTGCATTATGTATTTATTCCCTTAGGAATTTAACAAAAACATGTATTTTTCATGTTGGACCCTGTTCATACTGTCAGTCGGCAGAAGCATTGACCGCTTGCCCTTGTTATTGATGCATATCCCCTTCAGTCAGACACAACTGCCCTGTGCATCTTGTTATTTGTCTGATGCTGCTGTCATTCATTTCCTTTTCATCTGTTGACATGTTCTCCATCTCTCTGTCTTTCACGATGGGTAAATGCTTTCCTCCCTTTCCCGACCCGCTCAGCCCGGTTCACAGATCTGGTGAGCAGTGTGGGCCGTGCACCTGTCCCACAACCTCAGGCGGAGTCGACTTCCTCCCGAACCTCTGCCCCCTCCCTGTCCTCCTCCCCCGCCCCGCCCCCTCTGTGTCTGTGCAGAGTGAGTATGAGTGGAGTGAGTGTGTGTGTTTTCAGCATGAAGTCTAGTCCACATTGCACTTGATTTTAAAGACCCTATATATTTCAAGTGAAATCGAAGGACAAACTGGTTTGATGTCATTTCAAAACTAAATCAGGCCGTTGGAGTTTGTTTCAGGAGTTTGAAACAGTTTGCCAAAACCAACTTCATGGGAAAGTTGACAGCGGCTGATAAACACCTACCAATGGCCCGTGGTGATTGCATCATAGGGCTCTGTCTTCTTTAATGTGGAAATCTTCTCTGGTTCATTTCTTCTATTCAGTTCATTTTTAAAGTCAACATTTATATATATAGTATAAGAAATACTAGAATATTCTAGTATTTATTACAAATGATTTATTCGTGCACATCATGTTTTTTTTTTTATTGTTCTCGTAATATTTAATCAAAATAACTTCCCCTCTCTTTTGCAATGACTTCTCTGATGATGTGTTTTTCGGCATGAGGACGGGTCAATATGTCACTCACATGAGACCACAGCAATCCAATCAATTCAACCGCTTCACTTGTGTATATATGCCACAATATGGAAGAAAAGTCAATCGCAACTTCGGTTTCATGCCGACTTTAAGCACTCTATCATATAAAATGCTAAATAAATTGATGTGGCATGACATGACTGGAGTGTTGAATTTGTGTTTTCATGTGACGGCACACCTTGTATAGGAATCCCCACCTGGAGGCCAAAACAAGTCTTTCCTCCACTGCCCACCAGCCATTTTTACCAAGTTTCTACCAAGTACTAATGTAATAAGACAGTGATATTAAAGGGGATCTATCATGTCACAAGATGTAGTATAAGTGCCCAGAATGTGTCTGTTAAGATTAAGCTCAAAATACCCCACAGATCATTTATACCATGTTGTAAATGCCCTTTTTTGAGTGGAAGAAAAAAACATGCCGTTTTCGTGCATGTATCTTAAAAAGCAAATGAGCTGCTGCTCCCCGCCCCACTTCCCAGAAGAGGGCGGAGCCTGTACAGCTCGTGCCTTGGAAACTTGGTGAAAAACTAAAACATTGCGGTCATGCTCATGAAAGTCTATTATCAGTCTTAACTTCTGATATGTGGTTTTCTGAGCACGCTCACAGAGAGCTGGATGTCAGACGCCGCATCTCGTGAGTATTAAGCCAAGTCCTCTTATTGCACTTAACCTTGTGTGTATTTTGACAGTTCATGTCAAAAACACAAAGTTCACATAAACACAGTCGGTTATGTGTGTGAATGTAATCAGCAAGTAAAGAAATCACATGTGTATTTTACATCTGTGTATTAAAGTGAAAGCAGTCTAATATATATTTCCTACTGCTAAATATGCTGTTAATATAAATCAAGCAACAAAGGAAAAACAGAAAATCACTCTCTGCTCTTGACTGAATCACTTTAGTAGCTTTAATAAGCTACTATTTATGCTAACAGGGCAGAGTCCGTCAGCAGTCGTGGGCGGAGTCTAAGCACATGTGACATCAAATTGCATAGAAACGGCTTATTCTGAAACTATGCTTATAATTTATTGGTATTAAAAAAATGGAGTGGGTGGATTTTTACTACTATAGGGTGGTTGTGTAAACACACTGCCGACACACATTTATGTTCAAACACCATGTAAAAGTGAATTTTGCATAATAGGTCCCCTTTAAAAGATCTATTTCAGTGAACACCTTATTGATGATGCATGCTTTCTACAGGCAAGCTGATGAACCCTTTATATAAACCCAACATGCAGTAAAGCATTAAGTGTTTTTCCATAGAAACCCATTATAAAGAAAACGAGGACCATTTAGAGCGCTGCCTTCATACTCCGGCCTCATGTGCCTGACTGTATACAGTATGCATCATCAATGCAAACAGTCCCACGCTGTTTTTAGTGTGCTGTGTATGGATCACAAGTGGCCAAAACTTGCATTTTATTCACGTATTATATTTTTTCTTCTTTTGAGAAGGAAAATTGACAGGCCTGTGCTGCGGATGTTTTGTTGTGTTTTTATTTTGATATTGAGAGGAAAGCACAAAGCATGGTATTTCAAACTTAATTTTACCCGTAAGCGAAGAATAAGAACTGTGCTATGAGTATATGGGGCTTTAACAGTCTGCAGCTGACAGCACCATCGCAGAATTCCCATCAACCCTGTGTCCAATATATGACAATCGGAAGTAGACGGAGGCGGTTTTCCCTGATAAAAGCGCAGCATTTAAACATCTGAAGTGACATAGACACAAGAGTCTAGTTTGTGATAGTGTGACAGAACTACTTCAGCTCTCATGTACTTCCATACATACACAGTTTTCGCTTGAAGGAAGTGGGACGTTTATCAAAGCTGAAACCACAGTCGGAGACTTTAGATCAGGCCTGCAGTGTCAGATTGACAAGGAGAAACTGAAGGACGTGTTGAGGCAACTAAGCTCCCCCTAAAGTGGAGCAGGAAGCCGTGAGGGAGGGAGAGGGAGAGGAAACATGGAGTAAGCCTTATCTAAGGATCCAGGAATAGCTCAACTAGCTTCGTGCGGGTAACAAGGGAAAGACGAGAGAAGACCAGGTGGAGGAAAGTGCTTGAAATGTCAATTACATGAAGTGTTTTTGAGTCAGCGGTCAAGGTACAAATTTTATCGGGAGGGAGAGTTTAGTCAGAGAGTTGAGGAGGAATGGATGAAGGTAAAGACTGAAGACCATGACTGAGAAACTAGGTAAGTCCACAGCAGAGCTGGAGTACTACACCTTTCTCAGCCTCTCAGGTCTGGATTCAGAAGCATCTGACCTCTCTGACCTCTAACTCTTGCTTAAGCTTGACATTCATCTGTTCCTGTCATGCACAACAGAAAGGAACAATTGGCTTTGGCTCTGTCAGTCTATAGTTTAAAAGAATCCATGAATGCACTATTTCCTTTCCTGTGCTGGTGTATTTCCTATTGAAACAGGAAGTTGGGCAGGACATGCACTACCATTCAAAAGGTTGGGGTCACTAAGAAATAAATGTTTTTATTCAGCAAGGACACATGAAATTAATCAATAGTGACAGTGTTTTATAATGTTACAAAAAAATCCCATTTCAAATAAATGCTGCTTATTCATCAAAGAATCGTAAAAGGAAATATATTAATATTTTCCACAAAAATATTAACCAGCACAACTGTTTTCAACATTGATAATAATCATAAATGTTTCTTGAGCATTAAATCATCATGTTAGAATGATTTCTGAAGGATCATGTGACACTGAAGACTGGAGGAATGATGCTGAAAACTCAGCTTTGATCACAGGAATAAATTACATATTCAAATAGAAAACAGTTATTTTAAATTATTATAATATTTCACATATATTATTTCACATAATGGTGAACATAAGAAACATCTTTCAAAAACCTTCTTTACATAATTTTTTTAGTAAAAAAGAAAGTGTGTGATTGTGTGTATCTGTGTTTTCTCTTACAGCACGCAAGCAGGAAATCATCAAGATCACGGAGCAGCTGATAGAAGCCATCAATAATGGGGACTTTGAGGCCTATGCGTATGTTACCTCATGCTTTCTCGCAAACACAACCCACTTTGGCCCAAATACAAGAATGCAAATGCTTCTAGATACTCAAGCCAGATGTCATGCATTTTTTAGTGAAAAGTGAAAATAGCGATAGATTCTAAAATAGCAAGTAAAACAGCAGTTTAAATATTAATAGTAGTTGCTATTTATACTAATAAATAGTGGCAGATACTATCAACACTCAGTGTTGTACATTAAACGGTGTACAATAATAACATGTAAATTTTTTGTGTAAATTATTACATTTATTACAATTGCTAGGGTTGAGTTACCCTTTAAATGTTATGTTGTATTCACAGCCACAAGGGACACTATAGCAGGCATTAGTGTAAACTGTCTTCTTCTATGGAGCAAATGTTTAATTAGAGAAGTTAAACTGTTCACATGTTTATAGCCGCTACATGAATAATAATACACAATGGGATCGTTGTAATAGGAAAATCTGTGACCCTGGACTGACCTCCTTTGAACCCGAGGCTTTGGGGAACCTGGTTGAGGGGATGGACTTCCATAGGTTCTACTTTGAGAACTGTAAGTGTGTTAAAGCAGAAGGACTAACAAATTAAATCAGTTATGTGTTGCTCCATACACATGATCTTTCTCCATGCGTGTGTTTCTATACAGTGCTTTCCAAAAACAGTAAGCCCATCCACACCACCATCCTAAACCCTCATGTGCACCTGATCGGAGAAGACGCCGCCTGCATCGCCTACATCCGCCTCACCCAGTTTGTGGATGGCCAGGGCCGGCCGCGCAGCAGCCAATCGGAGGAGACTCGCGTGTGGCACCGCCGGGACTCCAAATGGCAGAACGTTCATTTCCACTGCTCCGGCGCGCCAGCTGCTCCTCTCCAGTAAAGGTGACGCTTTGCATTTGTGCCTTTTCTGCACATGTGGTACAGACCCGAATCTAGTTCACAATAGAGTTTGAGTCTTTTGGTTGGTGTGAAAATGGATTTCTGGACATACACTATATTGGCAAAAGTATTGGGACACCCCTCCAAATCATTGATTTCAGGTGTTCCAATCACTTCCATCGCCACAGGTGTATAAAATCAAGCCCCTAGGCATGCAGACGCTTCTGCAAACATTTGTGAAAGAATGAGTCGCTCTCAGGAGCTCAGAATGGTAAAAAATTCCCTTCAGCACTCCCAAACCTTGTGGAAAGCCTTCCCAGAAGAGTTGAAGCTGTTATAGCTGCAAAGGGCGGGCCAACTCCATATTAAACCCTACGGATTAAGAATAGGATGTCATTAAAGTTCATGTGCATGTAAAAGCAGGCGTCCCAAAATATTTGGCAATATAGTGTATATCAGAAATATAAAAAATAGATCTAAATCTACATATATTAAAGTTGCAAATAAAGATAATAAAATAAAAATAAATATTGTTACACTTTCTTTTAAGGTGACGTAGTTACACTACATGTTCTTACTGTAGAGTTACAGTTAGGGTTTGGTTCGGGGTTAGTTACCTGTAATTATGCATAATTTACTGTTGTTACTATAGTAGTAACGTGTACATGTAGTAATGTGTAACTACGTCACCTTAAAATAGTGTTTTAAATAAAATGTACACTATTCATTCAGATTTATTTAAAGAAATTAAGATTTTTATTCAACAACAATGTATTAAATTGATCAAAATTGACAGTAAAGACATTTATAATGTTACAGAAGATTTTATAAATAAATGCTGTTCTTTTGAACTTTCTATTCAAACAAACAAATATATTCAAATAGAAAACAGTTATTTAAATTGTAATGATATTTCACAATAATACTGTTTTATTGTATTGTTGATCAAGTGAGCCTCGGTGAGCAAAAGAGTCAATAATCAATAAACCTGTAAATTAATATTATTTAATTTATTTATTCATGTAATAAATTAAAATAAAAAACAAATAAACTTTTATTTCATATATCGTTTTTTAATGTGTGCATTTTGTATACATATTTAGAGCATTCTTTAAAGAACACTGTGTTGATTTTATCACTTATAATGTTAGCTCTCTGTCTCTGTGTGTTTCAGACTGGCCCTGCAGCGGATACATTAGATGCGGAGGTGAAGAACAGGGAGGACTGATGGGGCGGCAGCAGGGGTCCAGCGTCGGAGCGCTCCGAAACCTCCAGCCTTCCAACGCTGGACACAGCCGTCCTCCCCCTGCATGCAAACCAACAGTTATCTCTCTACCCGCTGGGCTGCTCTCGAAACACAGCGTCCAGAACCCCCCGCACCTCCGACTCAACCCAGCACGTCTTTATGCCAAGACTCACCGCCGACGCAAGAGCAGCGCTGCATATATTAATCATCGAGAGCGATCATAGACTCCAGGTTCCCGTCTAGAGTTATAAAAACCTGCACGATTGCCTTCTAATCCACAGTCCTTTGCGCACCACTTTCATCTTCACTGGCCTTATGCCCCGTGAGCCCAGGTACTCCCGAATACAGTAGATCATGTTTTAATAAAATATTATTATTATTGTATTCTTGTTAATGTTACTACTATTATAATGATTATTACTTCCGTCAGGATTCTAAGTATTGCTGTTGTTCTTGAGATTGTATATTTGATGGTCAAATTACTGTTTTGTTTTAAAACACTTTTGAGTTCTCTCTCTTTTTTAAGCATGATTTTAAGTATTATCGATTGTTTTTGGGGTTTTTTGGTGTTCAAGTAATCTGAAGTGTACTTCGGCAGCGCTGTACATGTTCAAGTTCACGACTCGCTGTTTAAATTAAAATAAAACGGCGCCAGCAAACACATGGTTTCAAAACCCCTGGTTTCACAGACTAGGTTTAAACTAGTCTCAGACTGAAATGCATGTTTGAGCTGTTTTAACGGAAAGCAACTTGCACGTACATATCTTAAAATATGTCAGTGCCATTGTTTTGTCTCAAGATGCACACCAGTAATGTTTTTTTCTCAGGCACGTTTATAAAAGATATTTAAATGTCCTAATTGAACTAAGACCTAATCCTGGCTTAATCTAATCTGTCTGTGAAACCGGGCCATAGTCGATGTCTCTTAGACACAGATGTCTCGTAACCGTGATCAGTGTCTGTATAATCAGGGTGCTTTGTGCTCACCGTTGACTTTCCAATCAGATCTCTTGGAGGCAGCTGACATCATCACATCATTGAGATTTCCCTCGTATATCTGCAGGTTGCCAAGTTGAATTTCCTTCAAACTGAGCTGTTTGTTTCTAAATTGGAGCATAATCTCATTTATTGGCCTGCAGCTGATGTGCCCTGACAATCTGATCTGAGATGCTATTTACTAAGTTTGAAGTTGTCTGTGAGATTGTAAGAATGTGATTTTTTTCTTTTCTTTCTTGTTTTCCTGTACAAATACCTAATCATTCTTAAATCAAGATACATTTACTTGAGAAGAAAACCATCCTAAGATATTAAAGGGGTCATGACATGACATTTTTATATTCTATTTTAATTAATATCTTCCTTGATGTTCGCTTATAATGTTAAAATGATAGTTCACCCAAAATCATTCACTCACCCTCAAGTTGTTCCAAACCTGTATGAATTTCTTTCTTCTGCTGAACACAAAAGAAGATATTTTGAAGAATGTTGATAACCAAGCGGTTGATGGGCCCATTGACTTCCATAATATTCAAAATATATTTTTCAGTAGAAGAAAGCAATTCATACAGGTTTGGAACAACTTGAGGGTGAGTAAATGATGACAGAATTTAAATTTTTGGGTGAAATATCCCTTTAAAAAAGTTTAAATCATTATGAAATGGTTTACTTGCTGTCAGATCCAATACAGTCGCTGCTTCATCTGTCAACAAAAGTTTCTTAGCGAACTCTCCATTACACTGTGCCTTGTTTACAAAATAAAATGCTCCGAACAAACATTTAACCCTCAGATGCGATCCGGGACACCATTAAAGTAAACCATCCAATGGCGGGATCCTTCTGAAGTCTGTGCAGAGTCACAAACTAGCTTTCATTTGTCCTGTTGTCGACAGACTCAAGCGCGTGGAGTATGTCAGAAACTGAACGTGCGTCTGTTTACGTTATCCAGTGTAGACACCATCAGTCACTCATAATGGCTTTTGACACAACACTCACATCAAGTGTAGGCAACTGATGGCAGTGGGCGGAGCCTGTGATGCAATGATGTATAACTATTGGTCCATGTCTTGCTCTGGAGCAGTCATATGCAAATGAATTGGCCCATGTGACGTCACAGATCCCGCAATATCAAAACAAGACTTGATTAAACTCATGCTTTGTTTATAATGAGGAGGACATTTTAAGCAATGAAACTTGCAGGATGTTTCAATGGTACAAAGATGTCAAATTAATTAGATTTCTCATGTCATGACCCCTTTAAGTCTTGCTTTCTGAAAAAAATGATCAAAATTAAGTGGGTTTTTGCTGCAAACAAAAGAAAATCTATTCACTGAGGAATGTTTAGATATTTGAACTGGAAAATAAGACAAAACTGAGTAAGAAAGTCATTTTTTGCAGTGTTTTTACTGAAAAGACAGAGCAAGTGTTGGTACGGGTTCTAGTTTTCTCTCTGAACAGTGAAATAAGTTTGTCATCTTTTTCTCTAGGGATCTTGTAGGACCGGCGAGACTCGTTTTGAGAGCGTACAGCATGTTGTGTTTAAGGACGTTTATAGTAAAGCAGCAGGAAATGAACCGCTGTTCGTCGGCCCCGTGTGTTCGAGATTTAAATAGCCATTCTGGTTACCACGGTGATCGGCAACCTATGAGATTAATTTTAACACATTTCTATCTTCAACACAGGAGCGTTGCGATTCACCTCGACTCAGGCACCCACAGCTATAGTTCTTGGTTTTTTTTGTTGTTTTTTTGTTCTGTACACACAGGAACTTTTTATATCTAATTTATGTGGTGTTATTAAGGCAGTATTGTTGTTTTTTTGTAACCTTTTTAAGAGTGTGAGTGTGTGTACGTGTGTGGTTTTACAATGCAATGGCACTGATATCTTGAATGTGAAAGCATAGTCACTATTTTAAAGTGTTGAAAGCCATAACGCACAGTCGACTCTTTTCGGCAGATTTGAAGGGATGTTTTTGTCGGTCTTGTCTTTCTGTCTAGCAGAATTGGAAAGGGTCTCATATTTGCGAACATGGTTTGATTAGGGGGCTTCCTGACAACTGGTACTGTTTTTGACATCCCATCAAAAGATTTCTCTCCTACTGAATGTGGGCCGATAACTGAAGTCACGTGACCTGTTTGAGGCTAGTTTGTGTTTTCTGTTGCGTTTGATTTTATTCTGAAATATGACTTTAATGAACCCAAGAGTTGTAAATGGTGAAAAATGCAACATCCACCACAAACAGCATTGTGCATGTCGACAAACCGGGGTTATTTCTTTCTTAGAAATGTTTATTGAAGATAATTGAAAAATACAACAGCTCAATAATATCTTATAAAACTACCGCTGCATAGTGTTAACTTATATTGTAGATGGAAACTATTTGCATGATCTTCAACTTCACAATAATACATTTTGGTGATTTTTTTTTCTTTTTCTTCATTGTTTATTTTATACTGAATGCTGGTGATTTTATCTATTTTCTGAGCTTTGTAAGTGCATATAACTATTTTGTCTAAAAATGATGATGACTTGCTGATAATAACTATCATGGTAAAACATAATTATTCTGATTGTTCGGCATGCATTTGTAAAGGCATTTGTTGTTGTTTGAGCAGTGTTGGCTGAGCCCAAATGTGAAAATGTGAAATAATAATGAACAATGTGTTTATTAGCGTGGGTCAATCGCAGCGTTGCATGTGTTTTTATTACGGAATGGATCGTGCTTTGGCTGCCAGTCTACAAAAGGGACCTTGAATTATGTCTGTGTTCAATGTAAGCATTTGATTTGCATTTAATCAACAGCCCTCACTCTGCTTTGCTCAAATGCTGCCTAAACCTTTAGGGGGGCGCTCTTTACCACACTGTTTTAATATTCACTCACTTTTATTATTGAACAGAAACAATCTTTATGCACTAAATTGTATTACACCTAAAGCCTAAATCATTGCAAAAAAAAAAAAAAAAAAAAAAAATATATATATATATATATATATATATATATATATATATATATATATATATATATATATATATATATATATATATATTCCTCAGTATTTTTGTCTTGTTTTTCAGAACAAATATCTAAACATTCATAAATCAAGATACATTTACTTGAGAAGCGAAACTACTTAATATTTTAAGTCTTATTTTATGAAATATTTAAATAACTTTAATATATCTGCCAAATGGGGTCAGACGAGATTATTTTTCTGACCTCATATGCAGATATTTGTAATGGTTTTAACCCCTTAACTGTTACTTTTTTATCACCTTTTTCATAACACATATTTTAGTAGTCATCATAAATTAGGTTAGGTAAACCCAGGCTGATCTGCCAGCGACTTGATTTCGCCCAGCTGCTCAGTCTGAAAACCCGTACATTCATTTATCCTGCTTCTGTTACACTTTTGCGGGAACCAATCACAGACTGGCTTATCCACCTGGTGCACTATTGGCGGGTTTAACACAATGACAGATAGAGAGAATGGGTCATTGCCTGTTGATCACGCCTCTTGTGGTCTGATTGGTTGAAGGACTATCCCATTGCGTACAGAGTCATTTGAACTATGCCCGTTGATCACGCCTCTTGTGCAGTAGAAAATACAGAGCAGACCAATGTTCAATCTTATTCTTAAAAGATTGAGCTTGGTCTGGTGATACCCAGACAAAAATTAGGTATCATTTAAAAGGTTACAAACTCAATTTTTTGGCTAAATTATTTTAGTGTGCTCCTCCCCCTAGTGTCAGGTTTCATATTAAAAAATGTATTTGAACTACTTAATAGTCATAACCTTTTCTACACCTTGACAAAATACAAAATACACGCCGGAAAGGTCTGAGTCTCAAGGTTCCATATTTCATAGTTTTGTGATATAATTGATATTTGAACAGAAATGTTTTCATTTGTTACAGGAGAACGCGTAGCTGACGCCTGGTGGATATTTTTCATACAGCGCGTACACACAATTTTTAATATCAACGTCAAATTTGGAACACAATTTGGTTAGACATATGGCTTTGATGTTACAGTAATTTCAGAATAAACATTTTGTAAAATATTTATTTTATATAAAATACAAAAGATTTAGTACAGTACATTTGATTTACAGTCAATTTTAACTTCCATAACTTAAGTGCTGAGTGTTCACAATAGATGTTAAAACAAGACCAAACATAGGTCTATATTCACGTCTATTCCCAAAAAATACAGAAAACAAGACATAATATCTTGTCATTTTGCTTCTGGTGTAAATGTATCTTGATTTAAGAATGTTTAGATATTTATAAGGGAAAACAAGACAAAATACTGAGGAAGAACATATTTTTTGCAGTGTATAACCACCAAAAGAGTTGAATCTCTGTTATCCATTGGATACTTCTCCAATCAATGGCCTGTAGGATGAGACGGTTTAGTGATGTAATCTAATCAGGCCACTAATGAGAAGCTTGTGTGTGCGTCTGAGTGTGTTACACATATGTGAGAGTGAATCAGTGTTGTGTTTCTCTAGTGGTGACGCATTGCTGCTCTTACAACATCAAGCCAATAACGATCAATTTGTAGTATTCACATTTTCTCCCAATGTCTTTTTTTAATCTTTGCTTAATCTGATGGCTTTACATTTATCTAAAGATGAGCCTTCCAACGTTTTTTGTATGTAATCTCAAATCCTGCGATTTTATTCAGTTACGAAAAAGTTAGATTATTATTCTCCTGATTCTTCTCGTTAATATTCATATCTGTTCTTCCAATGTGCTCTCCCTCTTTTTCTCTCTTTGTGTGCTATAGGAAATGTATTAAGATGTTATCAGTATTATCAATAAAAGACTGTCAAAAACCCATGTAGTGTTTTTTTTTAATAGAAAGCCAGGTGAAATCAATATGAAAGAACTCTACTGTTCTGCTGTCATGTGGTCTTGCTAACAAACGTATTTGCCGTTATCTGAATGAGCAAGAAGGTCTAGCTGACGGCTGATAAGATGAGAAAACAGCATGTGAATTTATTACCCAACAGTGACAAAGTCATGCATATTTTAGGGTGCTGAGTCACTAAAAAATTATCAGTTTGTTTTTAATTAAACATCTATTGTGTGAATGCACAGTACAAACAGTTGTTTGCACAGGTTGTCCAGTACTCTGCCCGAATGAATAAACAATGGTTATCAACATTTAACACAACCTAATACAATGCGTAATTCAAAGTACCTGTAAAATTAACAATATGGAAAATTCCTTCATATTTATACAGTATTGTGCCCTATTTTTACAGACTTTTTTTTTAAGTGGAATTTAAGTTTTACATCTAGTCTTAATAAGAGTTTTTTTTGTTGTTGTTGTTTTTTACTATTGTACTGTTTCATATGCCTTTATTCATGCTGTCACATCTAACAAGTTTTGTGTATATATTATATTTATAATATTTGTAGGCTACACACACATGTGTATGTGTATATATACGTGTATGTGTGTATATATATATCTCACGATTAATCGCATCTAACAAAAGTTTATAAAGGTCTATATGTGTATAAATATTATATATATATTTTAATTTATACACATATAGACTTTTATACACATATAGACTTTTATAAAGTTTTGTTAGATGCGATTAATCGTGATAAGTTTATAAAAGTCTATAAAAGTTTATAAAAGTCTATATGTGTATAAATATTATATATATGTGTGTGTGTTTTTTATTTTATTTTTTTATTTATACACATATAGACTTTTATAAACTTTTATGTTAGATGTGATTAATCGATTTAACAGCAAGCTTTTATACATGGTAAAGTAAGTCTATATATATTCAGTTAAAATTGTCTCAAAACAAAGGACGATATAGATATTTTTAAGAGTTTAAAGGTCCAAACCTGTCTGGATCCGTGAAGCTTTTTCCTGAGGTCTTCCAGAAAAGGACATATTGTACAGTAACTTTCCCTTATTTGTGTGTGTTTCTGATACTTTAGGAACAAATTTGCTGAAGAACATCCACAAAACCCTTACAACAAGCACTGTGGTAGCATAGTATAGTAGAAGTAGAGCTAATAATTATGTAAAAGTGTAATATTTCCTATTGA
The DNA here is from genome assembly GCA_023029165.1 of Gobiocypris rarus. Taxonomy (NCBI): domain Eukaryota; kingdom Metazoa; phylum Chordata; class Actinopteri; order Cypriniformes; family Gobionidae; genus Gobiocypris; species Gobiocypris rarus. The sequence goes on along the minus strand of CM040922.1, from coordinate 29,359,145 downwards.
ATGCTTGACTGTAGGCTACTATGATAGGCCTCACGAATTATCACCTGAATATCATGTAGAATGTTCTTGGAATATTCTAGAGTACTTCTAAGAATAGGTCCAAGCCGGTTTAAGCTAGTCACTAGCTGGTCCATGCTGGTTATAACCACTGTACTGTTTTTTAATTAATTATTTTCATAATAAAATAAATAATTGCATGCTGTATTATTGTTACATTCCAAAATGTGTAGGGGGGAAAAAAGTTACCGCAACTCCTTGCGTCGTGCCGTTGACGTTATGCGCGCTCGTGACGCAGAGCAGAGCTCGCGCTGCCTAGAAACGAGCGACTCATTTATCTGAATACGAGCCACCACGAGACGCATCCTGCTCCGGATATCTCACTCATTCTCTGTCAAATATTATATTTTATGACATAAAACTACACTTTATGAATCTCCTGCTCTGAGAGTAAGTATTTGAATCCCTTTTATCTATTTTTTCGCATCGTTTTTTCGCGTTTTAATGTTCCTGTCAGTGAGGCGTTAGCGAGTCACCGGCATCGAGGAGAAAACTCTTTCATGAGACACATTTAATGGTATATTTGTTATTAGAGCTGTATGATGCGCTATTTTAATCTATTCCACTGATACATGAATCCGTTTTAACGGACGTTTGCAGGTTTTATGGAGAGTTTTTAGCTCGAGTTAACGTTAGCTGAAGCTAGCCGGTGTGCTCCGTTACTCTGAAACATTATCTGCTGCCAAGATATTAAACTCTTATTTTATAACTTAATAGTGACTCTTTCGCTCTGTATCTTCATTTCATCCCATATTTGTTTAGCTTATAGGGTAATAAGAGCCTCTTTGCCACATTCAATAAAAGTTTACATCAGCCATTCATTATTATAAGAAACGTTTTTGTAATTATTTATTCTCAAGCTTGACAAGGAAAGATTTTGTACCTTAAACTTAAAGCTGTACTGTTTACTTGTTTGTAAATTACCGTTTCTATTTCCATTTAGGTGAAAAGTGATTTACTGTACACTTATACAGCCTCCCTCATGCAACATGAGTGCAAGTGTCTTGTTTATGCAGGGTTTGAACTTCCTTATTGCAGAAATGCCAGTTGATTTTGAGATGTGGGTGTCATTTGGAGTGTTTCAGGGTTTAATAATGCTGTTCTGCATGCTTATAATAATAATATATATAATACATATTTCATAAAATTAAGGACAGCTCACATATGGAAGTGTCTTATGCCTGGGATGAATCCTTTGCATGACTACTGATCAAAAGCATGCTATTCATTTCTTAACATTTACTGTTGCCAAAATGTCATCTTATTGATTTTTTTTCACTGACATGCTTCATTTGGTGGTTTCTTCAGCTTCTTGGGACGGGCAGTATTTCGAACAGGCCTTGAGTGGACAAGGAGGAGGACACACACCTTTATTAAAGGAACACGTCCAGGATCTGTTGGATTCAGTGCTGCGGGGAGCTTTCGTTCTCCTGGTTGGTTTGGAGAGGCGGTGGAGCCGCTTTATAGACTGCGATGCATCGCTTAAGGACTTGCGCTGCACGGCTGCGGCCGCTCACAGCTTCTCAAAGTGCTCAAAGTTTCTCACAGCAGAGGACAGCGATGGCACCCAGGGCCCTAAGGACGTTTCAGCCCTTTAGGTGCTACACGGCCCCTGTCGCCGCTGAGCCTTTTCTTAATGGGACAAGCTCCAACTATGTGGAGGAAATGTACTATGCATGGCTGGAGAACCCCAAGAGCGTGCACAAGGTAAGACATCTGCTTTTAGCATAGACTAGAGGATTTTTTAAAGAAATCCTGGCTAATTTGGTCCAGGAATTTGTAGATGGATCAAAGCACAATATCACAGGTAAGATGCATAAATTTCAACATGAAACTGAAGTTGCGATAGTTCTTTCTTCCCTTGTTGTGATGCATATCCAAGTGTAACTGCTTCTTAAACAGGAAAAATGTAAGCCAGGAGAAATGGAATTGATTGGCTTGTTGTTGTTTCCTATTGGTGGATCTCATGTGAGTGACAGGTTGTACTGCCCTCGCGCCGGTAAACAAACACGTCATCAAAGAAGAGAAGGCACGCCACTGCAAGATGGAGGGGAGGTTATTTAAATAAAGGTTACGAGGGCACATTAATTAAATAATGATTAATCATTAATAATAAATACTGAAATATTCCATAAAAAAATAATTGTCCATTTTTATTTCATGGTGACTTTAATCCATGTGAAATCAAAACCCTGTTTACTTTTATTATACGCATTCATGTTTATATTGTGAACGATTAATGCATGTTGTACTACAGAAAATCTTCATAATCTTTCACCACAATGTAATGATATACTCCGCCTCTCGAATTTCTTTCCATTTTCGACTTTAATTCCGTTTAAAGGTGAAGTGTATCAGTGTAGGAGCAGTTACCATGTTAGTGTAATATAAACCCATTTCTTTCGTTTGTGATGTACAAAAATGTGAAGACTGAATGCAAAAAGCACAATAAAAGGAGACTTTTGCACAAGTTTTAACCTTGAAAAATCATGACATTCGGTCTAATTCTCCTTGTCATGTTCATGGAGAATGAAACGTTAACGTTACAGTCAGATCTTTAGATCTTAATCAGTTGATTCAGTTCACAAGATGAACTTCTTTAATCTTCAAGGTTATACTTGAGGACGTCCGCGTTTCATAATGTGACTTTAGTTCCTCACTCAGACAGTAAGCTTAGTTTTGCAGGGCTGTTACGTAAGACTTTTCTTTTCCATGTCACATGCCCTTGTCTGTGTTCCAGGATGTGGAAATAAGTGAGTGTATCTTACTGAAACATGCTTAGTGGCGTGGTCAAACCTGCTGTGTTACCCTTTCATTTTGTTCTTCATCACCAGTCTTTGAACGACACACTTCAGCATACCTTTAGATGCACAGACAGACTGTAGTGGATGTTCATGAAATTTATATAAATCAGCTATTTTGACCTTTTTTGAGTACTGAGTGACAGTAAAAGTAAAGTACACACAAATGATTCTTCAAATAAGAAGGCAGAGATGAAGAAAGCAAAATGCAGATGTCTGCGAAAGTTGATTATTGTAGATAGAAGTACATCAAATATGATTAAAATTATGAAGAGAGTGCATGGTAGTGTTACACTACAGTACAGACTTCCCTCATGTGCCCTACTGCGGGACAATACACCAGTGGCTCTCTCAATTTAACACTGAGCTCTTTAGCACCTCAAAGCAGGAAAGCCTATTAGACAATTCTCAGGTTAGTATGAGGTAATTTGTGATGTCATTGAATCACAATGACCTGATGTGCAGGTAAGTAGGCCCTCATGTGTAGAACCAGGTCAGATGTGCTCTTCTTTTCTGTCCCTACATGAACCTAAAGCTTTTTAGATGATTGCATCTAAAGTCTTTGGTTGTGTAATTAAACATCCAGCTTATCCAGTGAAGTTTTGCTCCTCGGAAAAGCAGTTTACTGAAATGTAACCCCTTCTCACAGTTTACTCTAATGTGACTGCAGTACCCATTGTCTCTCATTAAATTATGTCTGGACAATTTGGCATGTTTCATTGTGTTATCACTAGCGCTGTCAATCACTTCATTTTTTTAAATTAATTCATGCATGTTGTGTGATTAATTGCGACTAATCGCGCACTTATTGTGAAATTAAGCATATGCTATTTATTTCATTAAACACATTCATTGTGTCATCATTTGCTATATCCAGCAAAGTAAACAATTAGATTGAAGGGTGATTCTCACAAAACTATTTTCTGCAAGCTTCAAGGATCATTGAAGACTCCAAAAGGATACCAAATATCCAAATATAAGGAGTATATAATTCTATTATATAATACATTTATACACACCTAAGCACCCATGAAAAAATATTGCAGAAAAAAAAATGTTACAGAACTCCAAAGAGTGTATAGTATGTGTACTGAGCAACAGCAACGAGATTGTTTTCATTGTAGACAAGTCAATCTGCAATACCGAACAGGACCACCCAGAGAAAACCTTAATCAACAGCTTTGACTGCATAAACCTACGATTACTAAACACAATAATGCACTCATGATAAGTCAAACATTATCCTTCCCGAGTGTGTGTGTGGAAACAACGTGAATGTACTGAAATGTGTCTGTACATGAATGCAGTGTGCGATCAGTGATCTAGAGCGTGCACATACATGGTTTGTTGTTTGTGCATCAATATAACTCTCACATGCTTACTGTACAACTCCTGTACGTCACCAAAATTGCACTCTTCAGAAACAATCGCAGAATACGACAGAGCTCGTGTTATAAAGCAAAGCACACACTGGAATGAACAATTCACTAAAAACACGATGTGAGTCTCAATTCGCTCTGATACGTCTGATGTAATCAGCCTGGCCTTCTTGACATTAGCGCTGTTTTGAACTCTTTCAATGATGATTTCGATTACTGGATCACTGAAAACTTTCTGAAAAGTTTAACGGCTTAAAATAGCCTGATCACAAACAAAGAAACAGAATTGGGTTAAAGAGTTAGAATGGAAATGCCCTCATACCAGGGTTACAGGTGCTGAAGATGTTCAGTGTGATTGTGACGAAAATTACGTTAATGGTGCAGCTTCACCCACTTCTGCAATTTATTTGCGTTAACTGTGTAAAATTATTTTGATGCGTAATGGACTTTAAATAATCTTGTTAATTTGCAATTTATGATAATATTTGAATAAAGGGTAAAGTTGTACATTTTCCTATGATGGACATCACTATATTTCAGGATTAGGGACACAGAATTAGGTCAAATTAATTATTGAAATATTGTTTTTGTTCTCTTACTTCATCTCTTACTGTGTACACTGTGTTCTTTTCTCAACAGTCATGGGACATCTTCTTCCGTAATGCCAACGCAGGTGCTCCCCCTGGCGCTGCCTACCAAAGTCCACCTCCAGTGGGGGTGAGTCTCTCAGGACTCTCTCAGGCCCAGGCGCTGGTTGGAGCTCAGCCCAATGTGGAAAAACTGGTGGAAGACCACCTTGCCGTGCAGTCCCTCATCCGTGCCTACCAGGTATAAAGTTTGGAGAAAAGGACCCTTTAACTGCTACATGTTTCCCATCAGCCTAGTGTTATGCTTATAATTTCTGTATTTACACTACCGTTCAAAGGTTTGGGTTTAGTAAGTTCAGTTAAAGTCGCCCTGTACTCAATAATTATATCCCTCAAAACTCATATTTGACCACCAAAATGACATATAAAAAAAAAATTCTGTGAAAAAAATAAATTTGTTCTTAAGGCCTTAAAATAACTTAAATATAACTCCACACCCTTGCTTCATTTAGTATACGTGGAGACATGAATATGCAAATGATCCCCTCCTCCACTCACTTACATGAGCTCAGAGATCCTCTCTCTTAACTTTACTCAAGTTACTGTAATAAACACTGCACAATGATATTGCTCTTTACAACGTCGGACACACAACAGTAATTAATATGATTAGCCTTTTGCTTGACTACATTATCAAACCGCTAATAATGTTTTGCTAATGTTACACAAATCATGTTTGATTGTTACACAAACCCTGAGATTGTCTTTGGTTCAATGGACTTTTAAAGGGAAAATATGATTTGTCTTAAAGCATATTAAAAACACCACAGAGTCATATAAACCACATTAAAAACTTTTAACAAGGGGTCTTGAAGCAAAGACGCATTCAATTGATCACAAGTGACAGTAAAGACATTTTATGTTACAAAAGATTTCTATTTCAAATAAAGGCAACTAAATGTTCTTTTTAACATTCTGTTCTTCAAAGATGGATCACACTTTCCACAAAAATATTAAGCTGCATAATTGTTGATAATAATGATGATAAAACATTGATGTGAAAATGTTTGTTGACCACCAAATCAGCATATTAGGATGATTTATGAAGGGTCATGTGACACTGAAGACTTTGCCAGGAATAAATTGCATTTTAAAACTAATTAATTAATTAAAACTAATTAAATTAATTAATTGTGATAATATTTCTGAATATTAGTTGTATTATTGATCAAATAAATGCAGTCTTGTTGAGCATAAAAGGCTTCTTTCAAAAACATCAAAAATTCTTACCAAGCCCAAACTCTTGAACGATAGTCTACATTTGTGTGATTTCATTGTTTTGATGACTTAACTGTTATATTAAACTTTGTAAACCTTTTGCCTGGTAGTGAATGTCAACACTCCCTAAATATAATGCCCTTCCTTCCAAACTTTCCATGTTTCAATCTTATATTTCTGGTCTAAAACGTTGGATAAAGTAAAGGAGGCCCTTATGATCCTCTAAGTCTAATACAATCTTTATATGTAAAGCTCCACAGAATTAAAAAGAATGTTTCCTTGCCCCTCACATTTTTATTCATTAAAAAGCTAGGTCCCTTTTAATATTAATGTATAAGTGCTTTAAAGGGTTAGTTCACCCAAAAAGAAAATTCTGTCATTAATTACTCAACCTCATGACGTTCCAAACCCATAAGACCTTAATTCATCTTTATAACACAAATTAAGATATTTTTGATGAAATACGAGAGCTCTCTGACCTCTCCATAGATAGCAATTTAATTAACACTTTCAAGGTCCAGAAAGGAAGTAAAAACATTGTTAAAATAGTCCATGTGACTCAAGTGGTTCAACCTTAATTTAATGAAGCGACGAGAATACTTTTTGTGCGCAAAAAACAAACAAAAATAACTACTTAATTCAACAATTTCTTCTAGCCTGTGTCAGACTCTTCTGCTGTTGATGCAGTGTAAACAGTGCAGCGCTTCCAGAACTCCGGCTTACCATTGGCCGACGCTGTTCACGTGACCACCGATCCACGACACATGCGCACAAGGCGTTCTGCCGTAGAACTAGGAAGCACTGCACTGTTTACACAGCGTAAGAGTCTGAGGGTGAGTAATAATGGGTGAACTAACCCTTTAATAATGAATCTGTAATTGCTCTCCTCTGTTAGCTTGTAAGTGCTGTTGCCTTGTTCACAGGTCAGAGGTCATCATATAGCCAAACTTGACCCTTTGGGTGTCAGTTGTGTAAATTTTGACAATGCCACGGTATCTGTCGAGTTCCATCAATCTGGTGAGAACTGCTTGTGGTGTTCAGTGTGATTGCAAGATTACTCATTCAGTGTGTTAACATTGCTCTTTGTCCTTCTGTCCCTGCTCTCCTGTCATCTCTGGTGGTTTTCACACTCACTCTCTCCCCATCTCACCTCCTCAATTGTCCATAATTTTCTTTGGGTTACTGTCCTTCCTTCTCCTCTTCTTCTTCGTCTATCTGTATGTCTTGTTCCTGGAACTCCCTGCAGATTCGGGGGCACCACGTTGCACAGCTGGATCCTCTCGGAATTATGGATGCAGATCTCGATTCGTGTGTCCCTGCAGATATAATCACATCCTCTGATAAACTTGGTGAGGTTTTGATTGGGCGTTGGAGAATCTTTTTATGTGGCATGGCTTGTGTTTGTGCTGTCCAACACTGTGTATATCTTCCACCCTTACCTGAAGCATGCATGTGGTCCAGACCTGTTTGGATATTTGCAATAGGTAATATTTAAACACGCAGAAGTGAGTGTGGTTTGTGTGCAGGTTCAACATTATATAAACATTACCTGGGAAAGGTGTGATATTGGACACGATGGCATTGTTCCAAAGCCTAGCTGCCAATGCTCAGTTGATTACAGTGGAGCAATACTATAATAAGATCAAATATGTATATAGCATGCACATATTAGGTAAAATTATGCATGTATTAAATGGACTTTATATTGTTAGGGGTTAACAGTTTAGACCCAGAGACCAGTAGTGAAGAATGAAGACCAAGAGTCAGGAATGCAATTAATTAAAGAACTTTTACTGAAGAACAGTTTGCAGTTTCATCAGCAGAAGCCAGCTTTAAGTCTCATAAGGAGTTTGTAGACCACGCTCCCTCTCTACCAGTCTCGTCGTACCGTACATACAATTTTCCCAACAGTTACAATGTTTTCAAGGTCTAACTACGTCATTACTGCAAGGTGGATGATTCTGATTGGCTCAGAGAAAATGCAAAGACATGGTAAATTTCCACACATTGTCAGTCAATCAGATGCATGTGTCATTTGTTGACGCTGTCACCCCTGAATTAGACCCATAGTGACCTTCCAGTTCTGGAGCAGGCGCCAGCTTGTCCAGAACAACAAATCCACCCATATCTTAGGATGCCTGTAATCCACCTCCAATACTGATCTGTAACAGAATATTGCGCACATGCACAGATACAGTCTCTCCAAGGTTGGAGCTGATTAAGCTCCAATCCAAAATGTTCCCCAAAACATACTGATAACGTGCTTTCTCTCAGTGAGAGGGACAGACACTGAGTAGTGCAGACAGTAGTAGACAGTAGTGCAGGCAATATTCATCTTGATTCTTTAGTGTTTCAGTAAAAGGAAATATAAAATGAATAAAATATAATAAATATGAAAGACCAATCCATACAAGTTATCTCTGGAAGTCGGGCTAAGTGAGCAAACACTGTTACTGCACTCCCAGCATGTTAGGGGTGTGTGATGCCTCCAAAATCCAAACACACAACAACATGTAGCTATCAAGTGTTTAGTGACACATCACACATCTCTAGGCAAGACCCTCAGTCACTCCTCAAGGACCAAATACAAACTTTATAAAATATAAAGGAAGAACCAGTGGTTCTATTGATTAAGTAAAATCAACTGGAATAAATCATTAGAAATCATCATAATAATATAGGAGGATAAATTTGAATTAAGGCTTTGATTATGAATTTAATTAGGATATTTACAGGTATATTGAAGCAGCAGTGGATTCCCGAATCCCCCCTTTCAATATATACCCTACTGCTTTAAAGATTTTTGAAAGAAATCTTACTGACCCAAAACTTTTGAATGGTAGTGTGTGTATATATATATATATATATATATATATATGTGCGTGTATATGTGTGTGTGTATGTGTATGTATATATATGTATATGTATGTATGCATATATATGTATATGTATGTATATATATATATGTGTATATATATATATATATATATATATATATATATATATATATATATATATATATATATATATATATATATATATATATATATATATATATATATATATATATATATATATATATATATATATAATGTATATGATGCCTAAAAATGCTGTCCAAATTAAGTTTTGGATCAGAGCCTATCCATTTTGTACCTTACCACATATCCAGGCCTCTGGCTTTGCCCATTGTAAATTATGTTTGCTTAAGTCTCACTGTTGACAAGTGTTTGTCAGGGTAGCACTTTTCTCATCTAGTGTCATGTTGTAGTTCCTCTTTCTCTCTTTGCCTTTTCATTTGATCACTTCTCTGGATGCTGTGAATAGCAGTTTATTTTTCTCATTGTATTGTGCACAAACTTTTTGTAGAGGTTTATTTGCATGCACACATTCAATTCAGTTGATTTGAAACTGTGCTGAGCAAGATTTTGTTTAGTTTACCATCAAAACCGTCAACACAACAATCTGAGAAATGTGTTCCATCGGAGTGCCTCACACAAGTTTATAATATCTCATCAAATGTCATGACTCCTAATCCTTCTGTCATGAACATTTGGTAAAAATGCACACTAGCAGTCAGAAAATCATTTAGGTTCCAATTTTCACCATCCCAAACAACCTTTGCTGTGTCTGATCTGTAACCTCCAATGGTCATGATATTTTAGAGCAGTTTTTATCAATGGCAGGCTGATTGTCAGTGAGCATCCAATACTAGTGAGACGTCCATCTGTACTTTTTTGACGGTAGGGAGAGGTGAGGGACTTTTCTCTCTCTGACAGTGTCAGTTTTCCAGCACTGCATTGTTCTGCATTTTATTCAGTGGAAATGCTGCGCTCAGTGCTTTTTCCTCAGAACACCTCACAGGTTCGGTTCATTGCACTGCGTGGTACAATAGTAAAAAAATCAATTTGTACTATTGGTCACGTCCACACCGGGGTCATTATTTTTTTAATTATTATTATTTTTTTATGTAATGCTTTTTAACTCCTCAGATGCAGCTGTTTTTAAAGCCTGTCTGTCTCACCTTACAGCTGGAGGTACGAGGACTAGCTAGTGCGTTTGAGTAGATCAGTTCTTTAGAAGCAGTTCCTTGATCCAAAACCAGTGATTTTAAATACATTTAGAGTTGCATAGCCTTGCTTTTTTTTTTGTTGCATTTAGTAGAACCCATGCACTTGATTTTGCACATATGAACATTGTCCTTAAGCCTAATCCAGTAAAGCTGTCAGTATTGTACACTTTGTTTTTTTGGTTTTCAAGGACAGCTTTCCCTTTTTGTACTTTTATTCGGTATGTAACTTTAAACTGTTGTCAACTCTTAGCAGAAATGCATTTATGTAACTTCACGTGGCACTGCACCGCTCTGGTCCTCGCAAGAGCCCCAGCTGGCATATGTGGTGATTTCCCTCGTTAACCTTGCCTAGGGTCTGTTTCTTACATAATGTCCTCATCTTCATGGAATGTTAGTTTTAGCCTCAGTGATCGAGTTTGAGGCTCTGACATGCTCCCAAAGTCATCTTTGGTTGAGTCCATTTGGTAATTTTTGGGTTGATATAAACATCGCTTTTATCTAGGTATTCGTTCTACATTGTGTGTTCTACAGAAATTAATTGTGATCTGACTTATATAGAAAAATAAAACAGGCAAACAGACAAGAATATCACTTTTGACTTTACAAACTATATTATTTACATTCTCGGTTTTGTCTTTGTTTGTTCTTGTCATTGAGTTTCGTTTTACATAAACTTGTTTTACTGGTGTTGCAAGAACATGTTATCAATCATATACATGCCTGCAGCCTCAAGGTACATTTCATTATGTATTTTGTGTGGATAAATAAACAGGAACAGCTCATGGTACACATTGTGAATGAAGTGTTTTTGCACACCTTGAGATCAAAGGTCAGAGCAATCTGCTTTGCGATACTCATTGTAATGACTCTAGTTTACATTTCTGCTCATCAACCTTTTAGCCTTCATGGTTTGCAGATAAAAACAAGCTTGCATTGCTCAACAAGAAAAATTTTAGCTTGTACACTGACACACATTTCTAGGTAAAATGTTTGTTCATTTGTAGCAACTCATGCATGCATTACCTCCGGTACTAGTGGAATGGGCTGAAATCGATCTGTTTTTCACCATCTTTCCTTTTCCCTATGCTAACACTGTTGGCTTAGCCTTCACATGTTCTGTGTCGTATGTGCATGAATGTGCTGTTATTTACACTGTATAATACTTTTAAATCATAAAAATTGTTCCTCAGTTGCTTCCTTTAACGCAGTTCCATTTTGTCTTCTGTGTTCACGTGTTGGTCGGATCCGCTGTGTTTTGTTTCGCTTGCCTATCCTCCCCCTTCCGCATCCATGTGTTTGCATGTCTGCTGTCAGGCTTCTATGGACTGGAAGAAGCGGATCTGGATAAAGTTTTCCGGCTTCCTACCACTACCTTTATCGGGGGCAGTGAAAGTGCCCTTCCACTCAGGGAAATCATCCGCCGTTTAGAAGTGCGTACCCAAATATTTCTCCACTTGAGACATATAATGCAATGATATTTGAATATGAATGATATAGAGTATCATTGCAGTCCATAACAAAGTTATTCAACATTATATATACAAAGTATAATATACAAAAACATGACTTTTCGCTGTACTATGCAGATGGCCTACTGTCAACACATCGGGGTGGAGTTCATGTTCATCAATGACCTGGAGCAGTGCCAGTGGATCAGGCAGAAATTTGAGAAGCCTGGAGTGATGCAGTTTACTCTGGAAGAGAAGAGGACACTACTGGCTCGTATGGTCCGCTCAACCAGGTCTGCACCATGCCATAGTTTTCTGGAGACCTGATTGAATGGTTTGCTATTCAAATAATTTAAGCACAGGCACACTTTAAGATAAACCTTTCACATAAGGGCAACTCACTTCATACATCGACTAACATTGACAGCAGTTGGTTAAAGGTCATCGAAGAAATGCAAGAATAGGCAAGAAGAATTCGTTCTAAGAACTCTTGCGTCATTTATCTTATGCAATAAAGTCATTTTTAGTACGTCAAAGGATGTTTGTGAACACTTTGTGAATGTTTGTAATGCTGTGGTTTCATCAGATTTGAGGAGTTCCTTCAGAGGAAGTGGTCGTCAGAGAAACGATTTGGCCTGGAGGGATCCGAGGCTCTCATTCCTGCACTCAAAACTATCATCGACAAATCCAGTGAGAATGGAGTGGAGAACGTTATTATGGGCATGCCACACAGGTAGAGGACCAAAATACTGAATGATGTATTTTAATTAGGGAAGAAGAAAAAACTTCAGGCAACAAATGTAAGGCCATTGAAACATGTCTGAATTGTCTGCTCTCCATCAGAGGTCGTCTGAATGTTCTCGCTAATGTGATTCGTAAGGAGCTGGAGCAGATCTTCTGCCAGTTTGATTCAAAGCTGGAAGCTGCGGATGAGGTAATCATCTCTCAGGCCACCATCATTTCTTTCATCAGAAGTTTCACTAAAACGCCTTACATAACAAATATATCATTTCACACACAATGGGCTGATCTACGCCCATTTTAGCAATTTTACCACAAAAATGTGTTACTTGCATAATCTGTTAAATGTTACTTACCTTGGTTTTGAAGTCATGGTTCAAAATACTGTCCTGTTTAGTACACATGCATACCGAATTGTAAGGCCTGTACCGAAAATATATTCGGAATGAATACGTGTACCATTACACCCCTACTTTTTACCATGTCTAGTCCAGTGGAGGTTGAATACTTGAATGTTTCACTTCTTTTTCAAAGGCGTGATAAAAGAGAAGTAGTTACAGATCTTTTCTTCCTTATTGTGATGTGCTTCTAAGGGAAAACACACTGGGCGATCATTAGTTGTTGAAGATCAGATAAATGCAAGTTTGCAGTCAATTGTAAGAAAAGGGTGGATTTGAGCAGATTGAATGATTGAGAGAAGTCTAATGTTTCACCCAATTATCAATTTTATGACAGTTAGAAAATAGATGGGATAGAATAGAACATTTTCATTTCATGAGAACTTTAAAGTGGTAATATAACAAAGGAGGCAAATCTGGAACAACCAGTGCATTAATATAGTAAACATTTATTACAGTAATTGAACTTTACATAATTAGCTCTGCACATGAATTTTCTGTGAAAACATCCTCTCCCACATTTCTGAAAAAATGAAAGAATATAGACTCTCTAATGTACAGTATTTAATGTCTCTAATGTACAAAGAATCTTGGGTGTGGACATTGCAGCCCTGTTCATGTTTCAGTTTCTGTCTGTGCCTTTCCTTTAGGGCTCAGGTGATGTGAAGTATCATTTGGGTATGTACCACAGACGGATCAACCGGGTCACTGAACGCCACATCACACTATCCCTGATGGCCAACCCTTCACACTTGGAGGCAGTGGACCCTGTAGTGCAGGGCAAGACTAAGGCAGAGCAGTTCTACTGCGGTGACTCTGATGGCAACAGGGTGTGAATCTGTACTTATGTTATTGGATGCAAGTGTGAAAACAAATCTATTTTTACTATAAATTTTAAAGGTGCCCTAGAATGAAAAACTGTATTTACCTTGGCATAGTTGAATAATAAGAGTTCAGTACATGGAACTCAATACCATGAGCCTCAAACACCATTGTTTCCTCCTTCATAGTTAAATCTTGTGCTTGAAAAAGACGGGCGAATCCCAACATGACACCGACTGTGACGTAATCGTCATGATCATTCATATTTATGCCTCCCCAAATTTGCAGATATATAACCAGCCCATGTTCAAGGCCAGACAGTATTAACGTGGCCTGAATCTACAGAAGTTCTGCAAGTATTGTGAAGATGAGGACAATATAGTGAAAACGGCAGATCATGGATATAAATGTTATGTTCCAGGCTGTGCAGGGGATGTGATCACTTTTCATAGCCTTCCCACAGAACAGAAGTGTCATGGCTGATGTAAATTCTATAACAGGATACAGCACCGGTGATGTAGGACTGCGCACGACTGCTCCTCCCAGTCACCGGCGGACAGTAATCATTTTTGCGTAACACTGTATGCAACAATAACAAGTATGTAGGAGATTCAAGCAGCGCATGCTTTTGCTGGTTATGTACTGGTTTACTAAAGAGGTAGCCTAGTTAACAAAACGGCGGGAAAAGAGAGCACTGATACTAAAGCGTATTCTGCTTTAAACGTGTAAAGCTAGATTTAAAATAAGACAACGTATGTTATTATCAGCTATTATGGACATTCTGTGAGATGGCGAGATGAACGCGTGCCACCGGACAGAAAGAGCAATACTTTTAAAGAGCAAGATACTTTTAAAAATGCCTGTTGAAATAAAATGCTGCGTGAACTCAACCAATCAGCATGTTCAGCACCCAAGTTCCACCCCCGAAAGTTCCTGAACTTTGAAATAGTACTACCTCGTGAGCAGGGACTATCGGAGGGGGAAATATTTACCCGGAACTTCATTTAGACCCTGGTTCCTGCGGTCGAAACACACCGAGTGCCACCCCAAAGTTCCTAGTTCCTGGGGAAAGTTCCTGCAGTGGAAACGCGGCTAAAGTTGTTAGTTTGCTCTGAATAGTGTCAATTTCGTTAACGAAAATATGACGAAAATCTTTTTTTTCCATGACTATGACCATATGAGATGACACAAACATCCTTAAATGATTATTGTGACATATGATATCATGCCGAAAAAAGACATGTGTTGTTGACCCTGAAATAAGCCAATCAGAGCAGAGCTTAACATTAATATTCATGACCCTTCCAAACAAGGCAAAAACAGACCATTTCATTCTAGGGACAATTTCTTGGGTTGTAGATGGACCTGTAAAGCCGTATCTGGACAATTTTTGCCCTTAAATAAGCCACATACCCTTTATGTAGATATAAGAGAACAATTTAAAATATTGTTTCAACTCAAATAGGGTATAGGGCACCTTTAAATGCAGACATTAGCTTAAAGTTTAATTGGTCAATGAGTATGTTAGTATATAGATGGCCTCAAAGTTCCAGACATGGACTAGATGAAAGGAGAGATAAAGAGGCCTGTACCCAAAGATATGGTTATATTGTGTCAGCAGTTTTTAGAACTGTTTTAAATCATCTTTTGTGATTAGAAAACAAGACCTGATTGACATGTTGTCAGTAAGAAGACCTTCTTACTGTGCCCTTGTCTCTGAAGGTGATGTCCATCTTGTTGCATGGAGACGCAGCCTTTGCCGGTCAGGGGATCGTTTATGAAACATTTCACCTTAGTGACCTGCCGTCCTACACCACCCACGGTACTATTCACGTGGTCGTAAACAACCAGGTCTGTTTCTCACACACTCACCAGACATATTTTGTGACATTATACATGTCTTTACTGTCACTTTTGATCAATTTCATGTATTAATAAATACAATTATAAATATTACTGGGCTCAAACTTTTGAACGGTAGTGTATATTTTCTATAATATATATATATATATATATATATATATATTTTTTTTTTTTTTTTTCTTTTTTAGGATTTTCTCAAAAGAACATTTATTTGAATTAGACATATTTTGTGATAATATATATGTCTTTACTGTCACTTTGATCAATTTCATGTATTAATAAATACAATTATAAATATTACTGGGCTCAAACTTTTGAACGGTAGTGTATATTTTCTATAATCTATACAAAATATGACTTTATGGGTGCTACAAATGTTTTTTAGGAAAATTATTTTTTTTAGGAATTTTAAATAGCTTTTGTTCCCCTCTCTTTAGATTGGCTTCACCACTGACCCTCGGATGGCGCTACCACTGCATTCTTACCGACGTGGTTCGAGTGGTCAACGCCCCAGGTCTTCCATGTGAAACGCAGATAAAGATGTGGTGGTTGATCTGGTACGGAAGCATTCTCTTTTTCTTTCTTTTTTCAACTGGGATTGTCTCCAACTATGTGTAAAATGTGCTTTAGGCGTTGATGCTAACATTCACCTTTGCTCTATAGGTGAGCTACAGACGAAATGGCCACAATGAGATGGACGAGCCGATGTTTACTCAACCGCTGATGTACAAACAGATAAAGAAACAGAAACCTGTTTTGCAAAAATATTCTGAAAAGCTCATTGCAGAAGGAGCCGTGAGCAGACAGGAATATGAGGTCAGATTAACCAAATATTACTGCTAATATGAATATATACACTGCAATTCGAAAGAAATTAATACTTTTATTCAGCAAAGACGCATTAAATTGATCAAAAATATGGGTTTATAATAGGGTTGTCAATTAATTTTTTTATCGCGATTAATTGATCAATCGCCAAAGAGAACAAATTAGTTTTTAGACTAGATTTGAAACCAGGTAAAGTGGACGTGGTTCTGATATAGTGTGGAAGATTGTTCCATAAAGTGAGTCCAATCACTTCGAAAGCCCTATTTCCCCTTGTCGTTAAGTGAGTTCTGGGGATCTTAAGGAGGAAATTAAGGAGAAACATGGCCAATGATCTAGAACACACACATACATGATTTGTTGTTTGTGCATCAATATAACTCTCACATGCTTACTGTACAACTCCTGTATGTCACCGAAATTGCACTCTTCAGAAATGATCACAGAATACAACAGAGCTCGTGTTTTAAAGCAAAGCACACACTGGAATGAACAATTCACTAAACATGATGTGAGTCTCAATTCGCTCTGATACGTCTGATGTAATCAGCCTGGCCTTCTTGACATTAGCGCTGTTTTGGACTGTTTGAATGATGATTTTGATTACTGGATCACTGAAAACTTTCCCAGAGTTTAACGGCTTAAAATGGCCTGATGGCCTGAACCCCAGGGTTACAGGTGCTGCGTGCGTTAACGCGGTGACAGCCCTAGTTTATAATGATTTGTATAAAAGATTTGCATTTCAAATAAATGCTGTTCTTATGAACTTTACTAATTAAAGAATCCTCAAACAAAATATATCATGATTCATACAGAAACATTAAGCAGCAACTATTCTCCACATTGATAATAATAAATGTTTATTTAGAAGAAAAAAGCATTTTAGATATTTCTGAAGGATCACGTGACACTGAAGACTGGAGTGATGAAAATTCAGCTTTGAATCACAGGAATAAATTATATTTTAAAATATAAAACAGTTATTTTAAGTTGTAATAATATTTCACAATATTACTGTTGTTACTGTGTTTTTGATCAAGTAAATGCAGGCCTTGTTATCATAAGGACTTCTTTCAAAAACATTAAAAAAAGCTTACCTACTACTAGCTTACCTACTCTAACCTAATAGGAAATATTGACTATATTTTCAGATGCTTTCTTACTGAAATTACTTAAAGTGAATATTTACATTAATTAAATGTTGCCTGTCTGTCCTTGTAGGAGGAAATTGCAAAGTATGACAAAATCTGTGAAGAGGCGTATAATCGCTCAAAAGATGAGAAGATCCTGCACATAAAGCACTGGCTTGACTCACCTTGGCCAGGTACGTGTTAGTGTTCATTTACAATGTCCCTAAACAGTATTCAGATATGTTTTGTATACTTGTATTTGCTCTGAACTCTACTTGACTTGACATTTATACTTAACTCTACAGGTTTTTTCACTTTGGATGGTCAACCTAAGAGCATGAGCTGTCCGTCCACTGGTCTCAATGAGGAAGTGCTCGGTCACATTGGTCAAGTGGCTTCTTCTGTGCCTATGGAGGATTTCACTATCCACGGAGGTACCTTTCCACTCCCCCTTTCTGCATACACATGCACAGTTACAAAAGGCAGGTTGCCATTTTAAAGCATGTTGGGAACTGGCTATTTCTGGTAAAAATACAGCTCCTATATACTTTGATGGGGAAATACTAAAATCTTGACAAAAAAATCACCACTAAAAAGTGAAATCACCACTAAAAACATGACAATAAATTGTATTATAAATTTTTGTATTATATTATAAAGTTTTTTTTTTTTTAAAGTTAAGCCAGCATCTGTATCTCAGAATCATTACCCTGAGCTAATTTTGTCTTCCTATAAGGTCTCACCCGTATCCTGAAGGGCAGGGCCGCGATGGTGCAGAAACGCTCAGTGGACTGGGCTCTGGGAGAATACATGGCCTTCGGTTCTCTGCTAAAGGAAGGCATTCATGTGCGTCTCAGTGGTCAGGATGTGGAGAGAGGGACCTTCAGGTGAGAATAGCAGCATCTCCTGCTCCTAAATGAACTTGATTTTTTTTTCACTTCACAACTTCACAGTCTCCATTTTTATCAACATACAGTCATCGGCACCATGTGCTACATGATCAGAACGTTGACAAACGGACCTGCATTCCCATGGACTACATCGACCCGAACCAGGCTCCTTACACCGTGTGCAACAGCTCCCTTTCGGAATACGGGGTTCTTGGTGGGTATAAATCAAATTAACTGTGGTTGGTTGCTGTCGGTCATACAAACCCAGAATAAGCTGCAGTGTGTATCATGTGCCCACTGAACCTCAGGTTTGTGTCTCATTGTGTGCAGGCTTTGAGCTTGGCTTTGCCATGGCAAGCCCAAACGCTCTAGTGCTCTGGGAGGCTCAGTTTGGAGACTTTCATAACACAGCCCAGTGCATCATCGACCAGTTCATCTCCCCTGGCCAGGCCAAGTGGGTCCGACAAAACGGCATTGTGCTGCTGCTGCCTCACGGCATGGAGGGCATGGTGAGGTCTTTTCATTCCAAATCTACCTCTGGGCTTTAAACCATCATTTCCCTTTTTCATTGCTTTCTTGCTATTGTTTCCAGGGACCAGAGCACTCCTCCGCCCGTCCAGAGAGATTCCTGCAGATGTGCAATGATGACCCTGACGTTTTCCCGGTAGAATACATGGAAATCTTAACATTTGTTTTGTTTTTTAAATGAACACTCCACCGTTTTTAGAAATGTGGCTTATTCAGCATCTTTCCTACATTTAGATATGTGGGCAAATGCATTTTTGTCTCAGTGCATGGATTGTTTTAGTTTGGCAGGGTCGCCGCTAGCTTAGCTTAGCATAATGAATGGAATCCTATGTTGCCAGCTAGCATGTCCCGAGTCAATATCCGCCTGTGCTTCACCCTAATATAGTCCCAAGTCAATATCTGGGGGGGGGTTGGATCAGTTTTACTCGGGACATGCTAGCTGGCAACATACATAGGATTCCATTCATTATGCTAAGCTAAGCTAGCGGCAACCCTGCCAAACTAAAACAATCCATGCACTGAGACAAAAATGCATTTGCCCACATATCTAAATGCAGGAAAGAAATTGAAAAAGCCCTATTTCTAAAAACGGTGGAGTGTTCCTTTAATTATTTTAACAAAGTGCATAATACTAATTTTTTGCCACAGAAAATCACAGAGGACTTTGCAGTCCGGCAGCTTTATGACTGTAACTGGATCGTGGTGAACTGCTCCACTCCTGCAAACTACTTCCATGTACTTCGGAGGCAGATCCTTCAACCCTTCAGGAAACCTGTAAGACACATTTCACTCTGTTTATCAACTCAACAAGTTTCCTTCATACTGGGAAAAACCTGGAAATATCAGACAATTTTTAAATTGTCAGGTCTGGAAGTAGTCATGGGATTATTCATGGAGAATCATATTTGCCATAGAAATATGAGTATATTTGCTCTAAAATATTTAATTGGATACAATTAGTTATTGTAAAGCATGCAAGTAATACCACTTTCTAAGAAAATCATTCTTTTAAATTGCTTTTTTTTTTATTCAGTCAAAATGACACAATTTTAAATTATGAATTAGCGTATCCATCTGAATTATCTTAATTTAAATAAAGTTTTAATTTTAATTTCTGTTTGCTTTAGCTCATAATCTTCACGCCTAAATCGCTGCTACGGCACCCAGAGGCCAAGTCAAGTTTTGATGACATGTTACCAGGTGTGTGCTTAAAATCTTGGCAATCTTTTGTCATAAAACTGCTCTAGCTGGACGTTGTAGTAATGGTCTGTTGTGTTTGGGTTTGATCAGGCACACACTTCAGACGTCTGATTCCAGAAGAGGGAAGTGCATCACAGAATTCAGCGGGAGTGAAGCATCTCATCTTCTGCACAGGAAAAGTTTATTATGACCTCACCAAAGAACGAAAGACCAGAGGCCTGGAGGACTTAGTAGCCATCAGCCGCGTTGAGCAGGTACCTGTACACATTATCATTATCATGTTTATTAAATGGGTCATATTCTGTATTTTCTTCCCTATAAGGACACTTGTAATGCTTGTCAGGCTTTCTCTCCTGGCCATTTATGCACCAAATTATAATTTACACTTAATTCCTGCACACTAAAGTAGTTTAACTATGTGTTGGATTTACTTTGAATGTTTTTGTCTAGCTCTCGCCGTTCCCGTTTGACCTGGTGAAAGCAGAGGCAGAGAAGTATCCACAGGCTCAGCTGCTGTGGTGCCAGGAAGAGCATAAGAATCAAGGCTACTACGACTATGTCAAGCCACGCATCACCAGAACCTTCAACAACACCCGTCCCGTTTGGTAACTAGTGTCCTTTTGATTAATTTGTAAATCTCTCAAGAACCTGTTCATATTTTACTCCAGAATCAAAATAATTATATTTGGTATAAAGAAAATGAAGCCATGCGTCAAGTAATATGACACTCCTTTTCATAAAAATTTTCTTAAGCTTCTTATTGTAATCAGGAATAAGACCTGAGTAAGTTTTAGTGCTATCCACTCATGCAACATTTATCTGTAGTTGCACCCACTTGTGTTGCTTTCTTTTCAGGTATGCTGGCCGAGAACCTGCAGCTGCCCCTGCCACAGGGAACAAAAAGGCACATCTTGTGGAGCTGGAGAGGTTCTTGGATACGGCCTTCAACCTGGATGCCTTCCAGGCCCAGTCTTAACCACCTCACCCCATCCATTCACTTCATATCCATCCCTCCGTCCCTTAATTTTCAGGAAGCTCACATCCTGCTGATAGCGTTAAAAGGGCAAACTGGCAGCTAGGTATCTCTGCACCAAAGCACAGGTTTGCTTTACACTGTAGGTATGACAGGTATATCTATCCAGATTTTCTTTGAAGGATGCAAGCTTTTAGCAATTATATGTTAACAATTTGCATGCATGTATTTCTGAGGCATGTTGATGGTTTTAATAGAGCCTTAAAATGACAGCTTGAAATGCTCAAGCTTTTCCCTTATAATATGAATAATAACGTCTCTCAGAAATGGGACATAATGAAAACTCATGATAGCATGAGGATATTAAAGGACATGCATGGAACCCTATGTAGTTTTAAATTATTGCGAAAGGAAATAGTGAGCTTGTCTGCATTTAGCAGTTTTAAAATATAGAAGGAAATGTAAAGACAACATATACTTCATCTTCATCCCTCCCATTCGCCCTCTAAATGTGCCAAATTATCATGAACTTCTATAGGTCACTTCAAGGACGGAAAGCTGAAACACAATTTTGTCCTTGTAATTTAAAAAATAAGATGAGATCATGCAGCAAGCAGAAAGACTCTACGGGACTTAAAATAAAAGGATTTATTTATTTTCTTAGGTTTATGTTTATTCCAGATTATCATTGAGACTTCATTCAATAAAAGCATCTCAGTTTCCATTTGTCTGCTTGTTTGTACTAATAACAGTTGCAAGAATACTAAACATTTGATGTGAAATTTGATGTGTTTATTTTGCATTCATGAAGACGTGAAATGTGCACTTTATCAGATGATACTAAGATTAACATAAATCCTGAAGGACTATAAAGTATTTTAATTAAAGTAAACAATTTGACTAATGACACCTGTGTATCAAAAAGAAATACATTACATACAGCAGTTGTTGTTTTTTTTAGTATTGTAACTTCATTATTCTGATCCTTCAGAAATCATATTTAATACTGCTGAACAGTTTTGACTACTTTTCTCTGAAGTCAGCTTGTGTGAATCTCACAGTCAGACAGATTTACAATGAGCTGTCCTCAACCCCAATCTTCACTTTGATGAATCTGTACAGGTCTTTTGGTGAGCGATATTCACGGGCGTAGTGTACACAGTAGTCCTTTAGCAACGTGTACAGTTTATCTGTTGAAAGAAGAAATGATCAGGGTACTCAAACATTTTACAGTTAGTAATATTACCCTTACTACTAGGGTTGGGTACCGTTCACATTTTTACCAGTACCTGAAATTTGGTATCGGTACATTAGGGATACATCAATAACTGTAAAGAAGTCATTTATAGAAGTGTTATATTGACATTATGCCAGAGCTGCCTTGGTCTGCCGTTGTCTGTGATGTATGTTTACTGTAATATTTACCAGTAAATAGTAGGCTACTAGCTACATAATTGAATTCTTAAAAACAACCATATTTTTTTTTTTTTTTCTTTTTAATTCAATTTCTATGAAAAGATTTCCTAGAAATTCTGTGTTGTGTATTTTCTGGTATTCAAATGAAGACATAAAACATTAATTTATCTTTTCATTTACTTAAACTTTTTTTTTTTTTTTTTCAAACAAAGCTGCACAATTGAGCTTAATACAGTTAAAATTTAAACATGGAAGAAAATAATTTGATATTACTTAAAAAAATAAAGTTTTGATAATGTATTATTATTACATTAGTGTTAGTATTATTACATTATTATTGACACGTATATAAATTCTACTGTACAACAGTATTATATTTGTGAAGTTTTTTAATTAAACTCTTATTTTGAGGGGTTGCCGTGAAGACCTTTAGCGTTTCTGTGTGTTTATGACAGTAGTTTTTCTCAAATAAAACGATAAAATACTCATGAAGTGACTCTCAGAGCGGCTCTGTAGATGGAAACGTGTGTGTGTGTTAAAATGCACTTTAGCGCCATTCACACAGACACACAGAACACGAAGGATTACTATTTAAATTGTCTTTTTGCGGATTAATATTTACAAACACTAGTCTGTATCGTCAGATGCGTTCTCAGGTACCGAAATTTTGTACCGATTGATTTAATATGAATCGGTACTCTGTAGTACCGACATAATTTAGTGGCTCATCAAGGCTACATATCAAATAAATGTTTTTGATATATTTTAATTGAATATATTCTTTAAAATTATAATTTTTTTGTAGAATCCTTGGACTCCTTCCTAATTAAAAGTATCAATTCATAACGCTTGTGTATATCATCAACCTCAGATGTCTAATAAGATCTATTTCTTTAGAAGAAAATGAACTGGATTTTTATTTGTGTAATCCTACTCTAGTAATACAAGCATATTAGCCTACCTCCTACTGTTTGTTTCAAATGCAGTGAATGTACATACCCACGGTCACTCTGTGTTTGACCAGTACTTCATGCATTCTTTGTATGTCGTTTGCAAGAGGTTTATTGCCAAAGGTGAAGTAAGCCATGTCTCGGTTAGCCACCGCAGCAGCCATCAACTGGATGAGAGCTTTGGAAGACAAACACATTCTGTTTTTTGTATTTATCATAATCAATCTATAGTGTTCCCGGTTTCTCCAGATTAGTGGAGTGTGTGTGTTTTGTCTTTATCTACCTTTGAGTTTAGGATCCCCTTTGAAGGCTCCACAGCCCCAGTTGCCCGTTGCGATGGCTGTTCTAGGGTTTCCATGGAATCCCACAAATGCCTTTGAGAGTAATACAGTATAAGCCTAATAACAAATTCTTATCATAGCAAACTAATATTTTAGCATGTCAAAGCTCTAGTACCTTGTTGAGTTCTCGTGTTATAGTCTCTTTGGTGTACTGCTCCTTCGGGCTCTTGAAGTCCAGAGCATCAATGGCAACAATCTGCCGATAACGTCTCTTCCAGTTATCCCTGGGAATAAATGTGCCACAATTCATTTAATCATAGCTGCAAAAACAATGTTTTTGAAAAATTCAACACTTGTGAATTTTGTGAATTTGTCATATGTACCTACCGCTTTGTGACATCATTGTATGGACCCACCCAAGAGAAGGTTTTGCTATAGCCAGAAGTGATGTTGTACATCTGAGGCCCTGATGAGACATTAGAGATAAGATTATGATGAAGAAAATGTGACATCACAATCAGTCTGAGACTGATGAATGTTTTACTCATCTCACTCTCATGTTTGTTAAAAATATGTTAATCAAATTTAAGATGTTATTTTCAGCAGTTAGTCAGCAAAGAAGTTACTGTACTTAATTAAGTTTGTGTTTACGTTCTATACTGAATGCAGGCATGAAATGTACTGATATTTCTGTGACCGTGGAACAGAACGGCATTTTCATTTTATCCAGAGACTTTCTTCACATTCAAGGTATACATTTGAACGGTTTGTTTTTTAAGGTAACTTTGTCTTTGTTAATTCCCCCAGCAGTACCTGTGATCTTTAGACACTCGTTATCAGCCAGTTTCTCTGTGAAGAGCCTGGCCACGATGAGCTCTGGACTCGTGAGGAAGAGGATCTCCTCCTGAACCAGTCCTGACTTCAGCACTCCACCACCAATATATTTGCTGGCAAAGTCCACCTGTTCCAGACAACATGATGGAGGTGAAACTAACCTGAAGAACAGGTACAAAACTGTGATGTTTAAATGAGACTGACCTGTAGCATCCCTCTGCCCTCTTCCTCAATGGATCCCTCTGAGGAGATGTGCAGGTTCTTCAGGGTTACCTTCTGACTGAGTCGGACACAATCAGTAAGAGATGTGGATAAACTCTCTTTAGCCTATTAACCATGTCAACTAGTGCAACTTACTTATTCCATTTGGGGAGATGTGAAGGCGGAATGCAAATCCTTTCAAAAGTAACCAGTCCATCTGGTTTGGATGCGGAAGAAGTTAAAGGACATTTGTTACACAAATCCAAAATATATTACTTGCTTATCCTTTGAAATATGTGCATGCGTTCAAACGTTTGGGTTCAGTATGTCTTTTTTTAAATAAACATTTATAGAGGGTGTGACGTCACCGCCGGTCGGAGTACTGAGTAGCAAAAACACTAAGAGGCAGCACTGGTGTTCAGCGTGAATGCAGCGCAAAACGCATCTAAAACTGGAAAGAGCTTTGAGATTGACTGTACAAACAAATCTGACAAGAAATCTGAGGTATATTTATACAGACTGCCGAAAGCTACAGAACAGAGAAGCAAATGGATCGCTGCAATTCACAGAAACAACTGGACTCCAGGCAGCCAAACGTGGATTTGCAGTTATTGTGTCAATATGTAAAATTTGGGGGTAAAAACTACCCTATATATTGCATTGTTATATATTGTATTGACAACTCCTCAATTAAATATTGACGATCTTATTTTCTATGTAATTGTATGTTTTTAAATAAACACAACGTTTTAGTGCTGGACGATATGCATTGATAAAGTCATCATGTGGATTTAGACCTACCTATATTGTGTTTATATAAAAATGTACGTATTTCTGCGTTGAAATCAGTACATAATGTCAGGAAACACGATTCCTGGCTGCATGTCAATATCCATGGATCTTTGGTAAATTGTAAGAAACACTTATACCTTTAGTTTAAACTGATAATTGTTTGTTTTACATGCGTTTTTGCAGTTTCCCCTATTAAATCCATTAATGCAGCAGCTTTTTTGTCACTCAGTACGCCTGAGGGGGCGCGTTTCGGCGGGAAAGTGACGTCAATGCATACCCTCTATTCAGCAAGGACAAATTCAATTAGTCAAGTGATAATTCTGTTTTTGACTGAATAAATTCAGCCTTGGTGAGCAGAAGAGACTTGAACAACTGGACTGACCCCAATCTTTTGAACAGTACAGTAGTCGTGCGTTGAGTGTGTTCTCAGTACCTGAACTTTCATTTGTCACTGTGCTGAAGTAATGGAATATGGCTCTCAGTTTCTCTGCCTGTAGGGCTGTTTTTGTTGGGTCATTCCGGTTACCAAATAGGCTATAGCAATAAATAAATAAATAAATAATTGATATAATACCAATATAAACAGTGGTGTCAGTCTAATGTGATCAGTGTAACACCTGCTGAAGTTAATGGTCGGATAGTCGGCATATTCTGAACTACGACTAGTGTCGTTCCTGTGAGGGAAGGTGCAGAAGAAGGCGTTTGCCAACAGACAGGAAATCTGCTGCTGAGACATTGTTATGGCCTGGTTCTGCTGCTGTCGCAGTAGAGGAATGGGCTAGAGACAAAGAGACAAACATGCATTTAAAAAAAATTTTGTTAAGCAATGCAAAAATAAAAATGAACCTTTGGTATCATATCAATGTTTTTTAACAGAACTTCTTAAAGACTGATGATTTTTTCCCCATGACAAAATAAATTTACAAACTTTGTCTCGAATGGCAAAAACATATGGTGTGTACCAGGTTTTAGTAACGTTACTTTCAACTTTAAAGTTATACTAGTACTTCAGGAATTTTAATAAACACAAGTGTCTGTGGAAAGAAGGAACCAGTAACATACCTGTTTAATGACATCAGGTAAATCAAGTGCCAGTTTGGCCATCTTCGGGATCACTTGGAGATTACAGTCTATTTTGTGTACGTTCTGTAGAGCAATTGCACAAATCTGTCATAAATTTGTATTTTCACACTAACATTTACCTTTCCTCTGATATGGAGAATGATTCACTAACCCGTCCGTAATAATTAAGTGCATCAAATGTCCATTTGTCAATGTTGCTGGAATTGTAAGACATTATTGCGGTCTATAAATACACAAAAGACAGATAACAGTTATGATAAACACACCTCAGCTAGTGTAAAAGTCATTGTTTAGAGTTGTAGTACCTGAATATCCCCAATAGAGAAACTGCCTTTGGTCAGTCTGTTCAACGCTCGACAGGTGACGTCCCAGCGAGAGGGTGATGCATGGGACTTCTGGTGGGATGCAGGCTGTTGGTATGCGGAAAAATAATTACTGAATATTAATATGAATAATGAATCCCCTACACTTTCTCTGTCTTCATAAGCTACTTGTTCAATCAAGCTCTCGATATAGAAATGAGGATCTTTAGATAGATTTAAAAGCATTGGTCATACTTACATACACATGAGGTAACTTCACATGGTTGGCATCCCAAACATGTTTCCCTCCTTCATAAGGGACCATTACACCACTTTGGAAAGATGTTATCTGCTCAGACAAGCCAGTAACATGATTTATGAGTTAATATTCATAGCACACTTTATAGGAAAGATTGGAATACAAGAGCTGAGGATGAAGTTGAATGATTCTTACATCTATCAGTATTGTATGTCCTTTCCTGTAAATTGGCTGGTTGAGCTCTGTGCTGAAGTCTTCCATTTTCTTGAGGTTCTTGATGGGATATGATGGTCCCAGCTTAATCACAGGCTTTGGTCTTGCTCCTAAGCTAGATGAATCTGTAGTGTCCATAGGTTCACTTTGAGAGGGCTGGTTTGAGGCCCTGCTGTTTTCAGATGTACTATACGGTGGGTTTCGGACATTCTGGTCTCTATGCTCATCAGCATTCCCAACAGATTTGGTCGCTCGCTCTTTTGCCCCTTCACCTCCATTCTCACTAGATGTTGGTGGGTTTTTATCCGTTTTTATTTTAGTCTCACTGGATGTGCCCTGGCCTGTGGCCTCTTTGCCTGTAGGATCAGTTGGTGAGCGCTGGTTTCTGGATTCTCCTCCTGATTGATTTAAGCATGCCTTCACTTGATCGCTGTTGTTGTTTGACATCTAAGAACAAAATAAAACAAAAACTTTAAAATCATTAATTTAAACTCCTGGGTACCACTGTCCATGTACGAGGACATTATATCTTAGTGAATACATTTTCATCCGTTTTAAATCTGGATGTCCTGTAAAGAGCAAATTCAGGGCTTTTCAGAGATGACATTTGTTTCAACAACTTCTCCTTGGTCTATAAAAATGTCTGAATGATCAAATTTATGGAAATATATTTTGTAATAATCATTTAAATCTGACTAATTTTCAAATTGTTTGTTATAAATCAACATCTCTGGAAAATGCTATGGGGTTTCAAATCAAAATATGACTTGATTTGAAAACAGGGCATTGATTTCATACATGTCCACAGTATGTAACAGGATTTAAAGGAACACTCCACCGTTTTTAGAAATAGGGCTTATTCAACTTTTTTCCTGCATTTAGATATGAGGGCAAATGCATTTGTCTCAGTGCATGCTTTGTTTTAGTTTGGCAGGGTCGCCACTAGCTTAGCTTATCTTAGCATAATGAATGGAATCCTATGTTGCCACCTAGCATGTCCCGAGTAAAAGTGATCCACAAAAAAAATAAAACACATAATTACTACTTGTGGCCTGCGTATGAAAAACACATTACAACTTGTGGCCTGCGTATGAAATCCCCAAACTTCCGTCAACATACCGCCGTATGTTGTGCATGTGTTGCGTGATATCTCTGTGGCCAAGTAGCAGTGCTTCGCCTGTGCTTCCCCATAATATAGTCCCAAGTTAATATCCGACTAGAAATATCCTAGTCTTAATCTGCATCGCTATTTGTATTTGTTGTGAATACGCAGGCCACAATATATAATTAGGTGGGGGTTGGGAGGGTCACTTTTACTCGGGACATGCTAGCTGGCAACATAGGATTCCATTCATTATGCTTAGCTAAGCTAGCGGCGACCCTGCCGAACTAAAACAATGCATGCACTGAGACAAAAATGCATTTGCCCTCATATCTAAATGCAGGAAAGAAGTTGAATAAGCCCTATTTCTAAAAACAGTGGAGTGTTCCTTTAAATCATGTTTATCAGGCATTTTAGAAGAAATTACATATCAATATTCCTATAGAATATTTGATATTATTATGAAAATGTTGCCAACTATTACTGCCATTATTATACTTCTTTTTTTATTACATGTTGCTCCAAGAACACATTAATATGGAAATTAGAGACAGTGGTACATTGCATTGAATGGGGAAATCAACGTATGGCCATTTTACCCACATATTGCATAAAGTAAAATGGTATCAATTAATTTCGATAAATCCCATTGTTTTTGCCTATACATGCCATGTCATATTTTCTAAAATAGCTGAGTCCTGGTGTCCACTACAGAGGACATAGCATAACATATAAAATATATTTTTTATAAAATAAAGTAAGCACATAGTAATAACATTAGTATTAGTGTAAATCAAACTCACTTAACTCCAATGTGCTGAAATAGCTTAGTAGACATATCGTCTCTTTCCTTTAAATCAATATTTAGTTGTACACAATATATAGTGCTTTAATGTGTTTGAGCTCTTTCACTTTCGATTTTGTAAACTGCGTGTAGTTACAGTCAAATGCGCTGTTGTTATAGGGACAACACAACGTAACTTTGGAGACGTTTTACCAATTATACAAGTGATAAAGAACGTGCAGACAATGGTAAATTAAATCTACTCACTTGTTCGGCGGTAGTAGTCCGTGTTGTTGACGTCCAGTGTGTGATTGCTAGTGATTACCTGTGGCAACAGAACGAAAGTGAATGCAATGAACCCTTGACCTGGTGTTCAGCGGCATTTCCTGAGAACTGCAGGACGCGAGCGGTGTCGCGATGCAGAAACACCAAAACCATTTATTTATTATATTAATATTGACTCATTTCATAGTGTTTCCAGGTCTAAACCGCTTCATAAAAGAGCCCTTTTAGTTACGTCTCACCTTTCTTCACATGACTGTTGTCGTTCGTCCTCACCTCATTAACCATCAGATGACACGCACTGGTGGGCGGGGCTTGATAAGGCTCACACTTAAAGGGAGAGTTCACCCAAAAAATACATTTCTGTCATTAATTACTCACCCTCATGTCGTTCCAAGAGGGTGACACGGGAGTGAATTTTCAAACCTCTCCCGTCCCACTCCCCCAACAAAAAAAATCCCGTCCAATCCTACTAAAAAAATTAAGAAAAAGTCCTTATTTTTCTTTGTTTATGCACACAAAAACGTATTCTCGCCGCTTCATTACATTAAGGTTAAACCACTGAAGTCACATATTTTTACTATCTTTCTGGCTCTTTAACGTGTTAATTAAATTGCTGTCTATGGTGAGGTCAGAGAGCTCTCGCATTTCTTGTGTTCAGAAGATGAACGGAGGTCGTATGGGTTTGGAATGAGATGAGGGAGAGTAACAGAATTTTCATTTTTGGGTGAACTATCCCTTTAAGGCTAGTGATTCAAACAATCCCCTAATACTGATCAACTATCATGTGATACATACATGAATGATGCATTTTGAATGCTTACATTTCTGTAAACATGCCCGCATGATATATTTTCTTGTACCCTTACAAAATATAAGGATACTTCAAGTTCATTTTTAAAGGCACAAAACTGTAAGATTTTCGGATTAAAATATCGAAAAAGCATTAGAACAGTGTTATATATTTTGTTGACGTGTACTTCCCAAATATCCCTAATGTTTCCAAGAATGTTTAGATCCAGAGAAATAAGCAATTTTAACCAGGACCGTGTCCATGCATCGCCTATCAATGACATACTAACCCACAATTTCCGTTTTTGTTTTGTAAAAAGCATGGAAACACCAGAGACACTTTAATATATGATATGTTTTACAGAGGTGATCAACTGTTTGGATACATTCATCAACAGAAAAAAATCATTTTTATACAGTCCAACACAATTAGTCTTCTTGTTTGAATCTTGTCTTCTTGATTTACTGCGAGAAGGCCTACCATGTGTTACCATGCCTAATATTATTTGGCTCACTGCAGTGTGAACAAGTGTCTCCTAGCAGCCGCCAATGCGAATGCACAGTGTAGCATTATAACATAACTTTCAACACAATCAAATGTATCTAATATGATAAATGAGCAGATGAGCTGCGTTACATAGGCATGAGTGGAAGAAGTGGTAAAGGTCGTCTGCAGCATAATAGCAGAATAAAAGCTCCACGGTATCAGTGATCAAGATCAAGCTACACATTTGTTTTGAATAAGCGACCTCTAGCGGTGAAAATGTGCATATTGTGGCTTTAAATTTTACTTCAAGTATATTTTTAAGTATAGCCTACTTTATGTAGTAAGTATATAGGCCAACTAATATCAATGTACTAGAAGTATACTTGTAAGTGTACTCTTTTAGTACTACTTGGGGCTGTATTGGCACCCTTTTTAGTGTATATAAAAGTATACTTTGTGTAACAGCAGCAAACTTTGAGTAGGCTACAAAACTAGTTTACAACTATATTTTTGTTTACTTTAGCCTACTAAAAGTGAACTTATACTGATAGTTTACTAGTCAAACACATAGCTGATGAAGTTGATGACCCTCAGTAAACTACTAGTTTAGTAGGCTATAGTTTTATACTGCAAGTTTTATCCTTCATTTGTGTTCAGTAGAAAAACGAGTCTTACGGGTTTGGAACAACATTAGTTGGAACAACTAACCCTTAAGTATTTTACTTACTGAATAGGCTTAAAGATGCACTAGACAAGATTATTGCCAAGACTATAAATATACTATACAATATACAATATGAAGAGCAATATATTTCCTTCTGACAGGACACCAAAGCCATATCATCAGCATACATTATGAGCGAAAGATTAAAGATTACATACAGAGAACAACATAGGAAAAAATACACATTCCTGCGCTATACTCCCAGATTTAAGACCAAGCAGTCATACATGATATTATTGACTCGCTGAGGCCAATCTTTTATTAATTCATTAATCTATAGACTCATCCAGCTACTAACACCTAAATCATAAATGCATTTTAAAAGAAGATGAAACTGGACAGTATTAAATGTGGAAGAGTGTAGGAGGTCCATAAAGAGAATTCTAAAATAAGCATTAGTTTTACATGATAGTGAACTTTATTTAAGAGAGTGAGTGAGGCATCCATTAGTCTGGGAGGCAAATCGCAAGCAATACGTTAAGATTATTTGCAAAACTGTAAGAATCCTCACACTGTCAAACTGGTTTCTTGCCTATTATTATATTAAATCCCCTCCTCCTCGCATCTCTTGCCAGATAAATAATTATTCTGATCTTTCAGAGTTCAGCTTTACATATTTAATACTGCTGAACTCTTTCTAACTACTTCAAGTCAGACAGATTTACAATGAGCTGTCCTCAACCCCAATCTTCACTTTGATGAATCTGTACAGGTCTTTTGGTGAGCGATATTCACGGGCGTAGTGTACACAGTAGTCCTTTAGCAACGTGTACAGTTTATCTGTTGAAAGAAGATATGATCAGATATTGCTTCATATTCATGTTTACCACTATAGTTTTAGTTAATCTAGACTGTTACTAAATCAAATAGTAACTACTTTAAAAATATTAATGTACGCTTGTAAAGCAACAGTGAACGGACAATTTTTTAAGTAGTTTTAGTTCCAGAAATAATTATATTTTTACTTTCAAGATTTATAAAATTCTTAAGTAAAAAGTCATGAACCAAACTGGACTGAAGGATCACTCGATAGGATGGGTATAGCTTAATTCTTTCCTGGGACTTGGGTTATTAAACTAAGGGTTTTTATTAAAAACAACACTGCCTTGTGATTTATACAGATGCATACACCAATCAACCATAACATTATGACTGTGTTGGTCCCCCTTTTGCTTCCAAACAGCCCTGACCTGTCAAGGCATGGACTCTACTAGACCCCTGAAGGTGTGCTGTGGTATCTGGGACCAAGAAGTTAGCAGCAGATCCTTTAAGTCCTGTAACGAGGTGGCCTGCATGGATCGGACTTGTTTGTTCAGCACATCCCACAGATGCTTGATTGGATTGGTATCGGCCATCCACGTGATTGTTGTTCTGTGGTCCAGCTCTGATGCTCACATGCCCACTGTTGGTGCTTTCGGCGGTGGTCAGCATGGGCACCCTGACTGGTCTGCGCTGCGGCTATGCAGCCCTATACCCCACACAATGCGATGCACTGTGTATGCTGACACCTTTCTACCAGAACCAGCATTAACTTATTGATCAATTTGAGCTACAGTAGCTCGTCTGTTTGATCAGATCACACAGGCCAGCCTTCACTCCCCTCGTGCATCAATGAGCCTTGGCCGCCCATGACCCTGTCGCCGGTTCACTACTGTCTCTTTTTCGGACCTCTTTTGATAGATACTGACCACTGCAGACCGGGAACACCCCACAAGAGCTGCAGTTTTGGAGATGCTCTGATCCCGATGCCATCACAATTTGGCAAACTCACTCAAATCCTTACGCTTGCCCGTTTTTCCTGCTTCTAAATATAAGCCTGTTGTTGAAGTTCAGTGCTTATAATTTATTTCTTGTGATTAGTCCGAAACGATTTGTCACACCCACATGAGATTACAATTGGCATTCCTTACGTTAACCACAAGATGGCACCACACTCCAATGATTGTAACCTCATTCATTTACTTTTTAAAAACTTAGCTTAGCTGTTAAATTTGGTTATTCACATTGCCATTCAGCTCTTAAATTCAAATATGAATTAAAAATATTAAAAACCTGCTGTATTTTGGTTGCTTTAGGATTGTTCTAAAGTGATTTTAGGGATTTTCACAAAACTGCAGCTTCTAACCACTGCCCATTGTGTCTCAGTTAGGTCTGCATAATGTCTGTTGGACAAACCTGTGCTCACTGGTTCCTGAATCCCTCAGCGGGACGCCGTGGACAGAGATTCACCTCAGGCAAGAGGAACAACAGCTCTCTTTAAATGTGAAAAGCTCTCCCTGTTTGAGTCAGATGGTTGGTCCTTTCCTGAGGGTGTTTTTCTCCTGCACCCTCTGCTGTCTGACCCATCACATGATTGGCCTGCTGTCCTGAGCCGCAATCTCATTATCCCTGCTACTTCCACCATCACTGGCCCTAGAACCTCAAGCTCAACAACAGATAAATACATTGACTCACTAAGCTGAGTCTGACAACAACTAAATCTATTTTATAATATCTTTACAGACATTATGTATCCTAAACTTTGGCAAACCTAAAATATAATTAGCTTGCAAGCATCAATCACAGATATCTCTTTTTGAGAGCTCATATATCTTGGATGACACACTTTCTACAAGCTTTCTCTGTTTTCATCCTAATTAGGAGGGCTGTGGCATGATTGAGACAGACAGAATGTCCTCTTCAATCGCTGCCTGTGCTGCTGATGCGGCTGTTAATGTCTGTCTGAGTTATGGGACTGCATATGATCCAGCAGCTTTATACAACACACCGCGCCTTAGGTGACTTTACATTTCTAATATCACAACTGTAGTTTGATTTTTTTTTTTTTTTTGCCTTGTAACAACAAAGAGTGTGTGAGAGGAGGTTCAACAACAGGTGCAGAGTCTTTCAAAGAATGTCTGTTTTCTTGATTTTGTTCTGTATTTTTAGTTACAAAATCTTAAAACTATGTATTTATACACAATGGTTTGGGTTCAGTAAGATCAGTTTGGGTTCAGTAAGATCTTTTATTAAGCAAGGATGCTTAAAATTGCTCAAAAGTGACAGTAAAGATTAGCCTGGATGCCAGACGAACTTAGCCCCGCCCACAACATTTGAGGTCAGGAAGGTTTTTTTTGACTAGAGTATGACAAAGTCAGGCTAAGTAAAGACATTTATAATGTTTACAAAATATTATATTTCAAATAAATGCTGTTCTTTTGAACTCTATTAATCTTCAAATCTTAATTGACCACAAACTTTTCAATGGTAGTATGTGTATTAGTGCTGTCAAATTGATTAATCGCATCTAACATAAAAGATTAAAGTTTGTGTTTATATAATATGTGTGTGTATTTATTATTATATTTAAATGTACTGCATATATATAGTAAGTACATGTTGTGAATTAATATCACTCAGTAGGCCTACTTAAATATATAATTACACTGAAACAATGACACCTTAAAATAAAGTGTAACCATTTATTTATTTCATATATTAGGCGCAGTAATATTCAATATTGACAGGACAGGCTGGGTAGGAAAAGTGACATAAACAACAGCAGAAGTGAGATTTACCAGCAAAATATATGCTATTTTACTATTAGCCATATTTCCAAGTGGCACAAATAAAATAGTTTGATTGGACACACAACCTCTGACATCAACAACAAAAATTGTATACGCTTATTTATTTTATACTATTAGTTGCACTTTATTGTTTGCATTTCGCATTGTTTTTGCGACCCGAACAGAGTTTGTGAGGCATTGAGACGCGCTGTTCCAGATGATGCAGACGAGTTTCTGGTGTTTCAGAGAACAAGGGTGGAAAGAACAGCTTTTTCAAACCCGCTCCTGCCCCCTTTTTGCTGCCGACTGTTATTGTCGGTCAGCCACTTCCCAGGAATGTTCCTCTTCAGGCCAGGGAGAAGTCACTGCAATGGAATGCAGCGCGCGCCCCGCTAAACAACAATGTTGACTTAAAAAGGCCAGAAAATGGAATCGATCTGGACGCGCGCGCGTCACGCTTAATTCGATGCTTTCTTTTGGAGCGAAAATAGAACCTAGACAAACAAGTGTTTAATTATCTCGTTTTAAACAGCTGCATCCCAAACGCATATTAGAACATTGCGTAAGATTGTACCATGTTGTGGATTTGTCAACCACGCTGCGTGTGAGAGGGAGGGGGCGTCTTTTTCAGCAGGCAGATTACTCTTTGTCTGTCCTTTTTGCTCATCCAATAGGAGCACAAAGACGGGCAGAGCTGGCAGAGTGGCATTCTAGCTCGCAATCCGCTTGGGCGGCCGTGCAGTGAGATTAGCCGGGGTCAGATTGATGCGGCGCGCCAAAACGCGCAATTTGACAGCGCTCATAAGGATCAATAGCCGAGTGCTGTTTGACCCTCATACAGTGGGCGATGTGGTTCGCGAGCGTGTGCGGAACGAGGGGGGTTGGTTGTTCTAGCCTGTGACATTGTTAAATGACTGCAGTAGATGGGGAGAGGGAGGGAGGAGAGAGAGAGAGAGGGGGATGCAGCAGGTCGTGGGGAGGGAGCCTGTGGGAGGTGGCATTGACATCGATAGCGAGGAGAAAGATGAAAAAAGGCAAAAGAATCTCAGCACCTGTTTCCAGGGCAACAGGGAGCTGCTGAGCATAAGTCTGACTCCCCTGCACTGGCCGCATGCAGTGATGAAGCCACTTCAAACTGACTAACACACACAAACTAATACAGACTCTGATTCTTTTCACTTGGTTTTTGAGCTATTAGCTATGAAAATGTTACAGAAACCAATGTAATTGAAGCAGTAGTTTATTAAAACTCACCCATTATTAACACTGCCTGTGGTCATTTCAAAGCATATTTTCATGTGACTTTAAGCAAACAACTTTCTTCCATACAATTCACTGTGACCTCATCTGACAGTCTTATAAAGAAGTTTGACTGCTTTACAACAGATAAATCATGGACTCCACCAATGATCGAAAATGTACGAAAATTTCACTCTTAAAAATAAAGGTTCTTTATCGATATCTGGTTCCATGAAGAATTGAGCTTTTCCGTTGGTTCTTTACACTCTCAAAAATTAAGGTTCCAAAAGAGTTTTTTCACATCAGTGCCATAGAAGGACTTCTTTGCGTTCCCCAAACAATCTTTAAGTGAAAAGTTCATAAAGGAACCTTTTTTTTCTTAGTGTGAAGAGCATTTGAATAAACTACAGAATGTTCCCTTCCAGTCACGCTCAACGCTACGTCGATGTCATTAACAAATTGGGATCCCAATACATCAGCGACGTCAATGTAACATCTCCGTTCTCTCCCTTAGGGAACGAGCGGGTTACATATGTAAGCGAGATGTTTTTCCACTATAAAGAATGCAAAGGTTCCATGGATGTTAAAGGTTAATTCTTCATGGAACAATAGATTGTATAGTAGAAAAAGGTTCTTTCGATAAAATGTAAAAAAAAAAAAAAATTTAAATTGGCGTGGCAAAAAAGGGATATTGTGGATAGTGTTGTAACTTCATTTCGCTAGCAAAAAGTGCTCTTTTCATCACACAAACGTGTGACTCTTTCTGCAGTGCTTTTTTCACAATGAACATTTGGAAAACAGTTGCTTGAAGATGCTAAATAATGACAGAATTGTCATATTTTTGGGTGAACTACTGCTTTCAAACTTTTAAAGTCGGCATGAAACAGAAGTTGTGATTTGTTCTTTTTTCTTCTTTTATTGTGACATATATCCGAGTGAAACGGTTTCTAAAATGAGAAAAATGTTGGGCGGAGCTTGATTTCGTCATTCAGGAATTGATTGAATTGTTGGAAGTTGGGCGTTGCTAACAAAATGGAGGCAGAAATGAGACAGACCACAAGCCGGACCTTCAGACTAAAGTCAATGTCCCTGGAATAACAGGGGGGAGGTTAAAGTTTTTGACTAAAGAATATGAGGGCACATGAAAAAATAAATAAATAATGAAGTGCACAGATAAATCATTAAAATAAACACTACAATATTACATAAAAAATTGGAAGGGTAAAAATAAATGTCATGGCATCTTTAAAGTTCCCCTATTATGCTATAAAAGATTCCTAATTTTGTTTTGGTGTCTCGTACAATAGATTTACATTCATCAAAGGTTAAATAAAACATAATTTTTCTCATAATACATATTACACGCCACCTAATTTCTCAGAGTCTGAAAAGGGTTAGTCTCTAAGCCCCGCCTTTCTGAGAGTCTTCTCTGCTCTGATTGGTCAGATTGCCGATTATGTTTGGATTGGTCTACTGCTTACAGTGTGTGTCGGAAATGAAACAAATTACCATATCTGAATTTCAGCTCTGGGTCTTACTCCGCACTTGAAACACAGTGAATCCAACCGTAACGATGCTGTCGGTTTTACCCTATCAAGTCGTCAGCCTTTGGAAGTGCAGCAAAGTAAATTTGCTTTTTCAGCACAAAAACAGCGCCTTCTCGACATGTCGACAACGCAAACCAAACTTTTCCAGGCTACAACTAAAGTTTTTGAGGGCGGGTCAAATTAGACCTTATCCGCAGACAGCCAATGAACAGCATAGGCTGGCATTATGCAAATCTGTTACATTGTTAACAGAAAGTGAGAGTGGAATTGCTGACAACTCATTTCGGCAGTTCAGAATCGATTCTTTATTTAAGGAGACAATAACTTTATTCGTCATGCGCTTTGATCTTTAAACCTTTTACATTCACAAACAGCTGAATTACACGCTGCATGATAGGGATTTTCAAAAAAGCGTACTTGGGGCACTTTAATAAAGGTGCAATCTACCAAACCTACACTGGACACACAAAGAATGTGTTTTTCACGGTGTTGGGGTCTGTGTCCTCATTACCTGCTCATCTGACTGTCTTTGTCCATTCTCTGACAAAGAATATTCTGTACTGTTTCCCTACAGCTCTTCGTCTGGCCCCAAACCTCCAGACTAACGTTCAGTCATGCTCATCAAGACTGCAGATCTATTGTTCTTTCCTCAGCAGCTCCAGTCTAGCCCCAGCGCTCTCACTCTCCCCCGCCTTCCCTCCATTCTCTCTGCTGGATAATTCCCATGATATGTTCTTGCCATTGGCGTGGGGCGTACCATTCTCAGCGAGGGGTGAGTACAATCCAAACAGGAGCTCTTTACACCTCCACACTGATTTATACAAACCTTTGAATTTTAAAATAATGCAAATCTCCTCTTCACAGAGATGACGGTGAAGCATGGGAAACATATTAAGAAAGTTTGACATCTGTAGGATGTAAAATGTAACTCCCACCCCTCTGTTGCACAAACATAGTACGTCCCCATCCCCTCACGGCGTAGTAAAGTGCCTGTTTTATTGACTCAATGTCTTAAGGGCAGTTCTCTTCCCGTTTTTCTCGCAGTACCCTGCGAGATCTTAACAGGACAGGAATGAGAGAGGAATAACAATTATGTCACTGCATATAAGCGAGCGGTTGATAAACTAACAAAATGGACGACGTGAGCATTGCCTCTTTCAGTGATAACATCACAAAGAGCATCAGAACAAATGACAAACGTACAAATGTAGGGGCGAGAGAAAGCCAGGAAAGCAGATGAAAGATCAGGTTGATGAACACCGTCTGTCACTGTCACCTCATGCCCAGAAGCTGAATTCAAACCTTAACATGACACCATCTCTGCCAAACACAGCGCTGCTGACTGCTGCCAGATTGCAATACATCTGTTTCACAGTTAAACCACTGCTGTTCCTTTCTGCTGGACTTCTGCGCTCTGTCACTAAATGTACTTTTTCAATTCACATTCCTGCTCTCAGTGTGAATGATTTATCCTGCATATTATTCCAGTGAAAATAACGTAATGAGATCATTAATGAAATAAAGCGTTGAATATGTGTTACATCTCTCACAAGGGAGAGTGCAGTTCACATCTAAGCATATCCGAGGGGTTGGGAATTTGAGTTTGCCCTTCTCTGACCTCTCTATTGTGAGTTGTGCAGCAGTCTGAACCAATCCTTTCACTGCCCGCTGCTCTTTAGAGGACAGCGGACACCACTGCTCTTCTAATTCATGATTCAAAGACACTTTGGCTACCTGCCCATGTGAAAAACATGTCCCTGAACACATCGGGCCTCATTCATGAAACGCAAGGGGAAGAAGGAATTTCTGTGTAAATTGTTTATAGATCTAATTCAACAATTTGACAATTTAAAATGCACATTTAGTTTTTTACAAATCTGTTTTTGTTTCATGCCCAACTCTGATTAAATGATTGTGCTAATTAATTAATCTATCTGTAATTAGATAATAATGGTTTGGTAACATACTTAAATTCTGTTCAAATGCTTGGGGGTGGTAAGATTTATGTTTTTTAAAGAAGTACACACACACACACACACACACACACACACACACATACACACACACACACACGCTGCCCCTGCCCCTAAACCTACCCATCACAGGAAACATTCTGCATTTTTACTTTCTCAAAAAAACTCATCCTCTGTGATTTATAAGCCTTTTGAAAAGTGGGGACCGCTGGCTGGCACAATATAGGTGATCTCAGGTGATCCTTATGAGGACATTAACAAGGACACACACACACACACACACACACACAATACATCATGGCATTATCCCTGGATAACTTTCCATTCACTATACGTTCGTTGTTGACATTATATGCCAACAAAACACAAACATTTGATGCAGTTTCGACTCGTGACCGGGAACAAACAAACACCCTTGCAGAGTTCTGGGAAAACAAACTGCTTCTACGGTTTCCTTAACGCTGGCTTATATTTGGGAAGCTGAACAAGGTTATCTTGTCCTCACAATGAGAAACACACTTCTTTAGTGACATTGTTGATTTTGTGGTCTAAAAACAAAATGCCAGCGCTGCCGACAGCTCCTGTAACCCGAACGAAGCTCGTTGATGATGGGCGCTCTTGCTCTCGCTCACTTATCCGGGAGAAGTGCCCATACAAGCAGTTCCGCCCTTTATGAAGTCATACAGGACCATACTTGGAAAAAAAGTTCCAAACTTGGCACAGTCATACATCCAACTTGTTTATTTTTTTATTTTTTAGCCATGTTTTAGCATGAGAATCAAACTCTTTAACAGTGTAAATAAGTCAGAATGCATGGAACAGCATAGGACACCCCCCCCCGAAAAAAAAGTCACACGGTGTGAAACAGCAGTGATTGTCAGTAAAATTATACTATTAACATAGGCAGCCTGCCAATATGTTCCCTGAGTCCTGACTAAACATTTATATAACTCAGAGATGGTGCGCCATTTTGGCTCAAGCAGCTTCCACCCTCCCTAAAAATTCCTTTTATTAACATAACAATATAATCATCTAGGGCCATTCTCATGTCATATTCGCAGCGTTCATCTATCATAACTGGAATCTGGTCTGCTCTCTACCCTACAAATGCTTTTTGAATAAAGTCAAGTTATTTTTACCTCTCTACAAAAATTTTATCCTTTTAATAGTATGCTTTTTGTCTCTGTAATACACTCTGAAAGATCTTCTTGACATTAAAAAAATAAATAAATATATATATATATATATATATATATATAAATGTGTGATTATATATATAAGAACTTATGGGGACTTTTCTGTAAAAACAAAACAAAATCTCTCTCTCTCTCTCTCTCTCTCTCTCTCTCTCTCTATATATATATATATATATATATATCAAAAAGACAAACAATAATTGAAATAAATCAGAAATAAAAACATAATATTAGATGAAAAACAAAATAATTTGATAACTAAAAATACAATTTAATTAGATTAAAATAAAATTACAAATGCACATAACAAAATTACTTCAAACTTCAAATTAACTTAAAAATATATCACAATTAAATATCTAATATTTAATTAACATCAATATTAATTAAATAAAAAATATCAAATTAAAAGGTTATTTAAAATATGAATAAATACATTAATAATATTCAAATAAAATAACACTTCCTAATGATTTTAAAGGAAATACATACTTCAGAAGGGTATATTATATTAGCCTTAAATGTTTAATATAGCCTCTTTAATGCTGTGATATATTTTTAATATAGATTATTGTGCAGGTGATTCTACAATGAAGGGCATTTTATATTCCCCGTCGAGCGCAGCACAATCGTCACCCTCCCCACTCCGGCCTCGTTCGTTCGATTCCTCGACGCTCCATTAATCGAGTCTTGCAATCGAGGGGAAGTCAGTCAGCTGGGGAGGGCGATGAGGGGGTGAGTGACAAAAAAAGAGAGAAAGAAAGAAAGAACGAACGAACGAAAGAAAGCAAGCAAGAAAGAGAAAAACTGCCTCTCTTTCTTCCGACAGAGCACCTCCATCCCCATGATCTCATGAATAAATTATAGCGACTCATTGTGCAACAGAGGGAGGAATGCAGTCGAGCAGTCTCGCGCGCACACATACACACGCACGCGCGCGCAGGAGCAGCAGCAGAAGCAACACGAGAGCCGCCGCGACTCTTTGGATTTACACAAAAACATTTCATTAAAACACACTCATACTGGGAGACTGAAAGCTTTAGGGTGTTTTATTTCACAACCTATGGATCATATAAATAGAAATCCGTAAAGAACTATTACATTCGCCGATGATATGATCCAGTTTTAACGGTTTTAACGTACTCGCACGGCTTCCGATTTCTGAGGCTATCCTTAGCTATCCAAGAAAAGACAGAAACGGCGTTTTAAAAATTGGATAAACGTTTTTTTATCCATTTTTAACCCAGCGAGGATCGAGCTAGATCCTTATCTCTTTTTATTGTGAACATTTCGAGAGGATTTTCTCACAAGGAAAGCCGAACACGGAATCAAATCCAGCCAACAGATCAACCTCGGGCAGCCGGAGTGGAAGGTGAGGACGGATCATTTGAGCTTTCAGTATGATCTCTTTCTTATTATTATCTCTTGCGATGTGATTTTCATTATTTTGTATGTGCAGATGTATGTAGTGATATTTAGTGTGATCCAGGACTCAAAAGGGGTTCGCTCTCAATCATGCTTGGCGATTTGAATGGCCCTGTGCAGTCGTTTCCTGCTTTTCTTTACTTCTTTATTCCAGCTGTCAATTCAATAATCATGTGTCATATGTGTTGCCCCCTCAAATGATTAAATAGAGTAAGGATGGATCCATGCACATGAGCTTACAGTAGAAAAGCCTCCTGCTAGACTATGATTGGGTGTTCAGTCAGGGTTAGATGTTTTAAATATTTTTAAAGGGCATTAAATGTGTGTTAAAAGAAAGAAATCACACTATAAAATGCGTTGTATGCACACAGTAAGGGTTGTAGTATCATCTGCTGTATGAGTCTACTCTCATGCAGTGTGGTTATTGTCTGAAATATGTGTGAAACAAGGAGCTAGACAGTGAATCTCAGCTTGAGCTGGTGCATTCTCAGCTTTTCTCAATGCAAACATGGACCCCATGGTTTTAAATGTGGCCAGCTCTGATCTGATGAGTGAAATGTGTTGCATTATATAGCACAGCTTTTATTAGATCAATCAGGATGCTGTTAAGGGAATTTCACAGCTAAATGCATTTGAGACACCAGTGTTGCCTGTCACAGTGACCGCTTCATTGTGGCTCTTTGGTTGTACTGGTTTAAGTTATTTGTTATGAATACCAACCTCTGAATTTAGTCATTAGAGACCACAGGATCTGCTCCAGGAGCTGTTTTTACATGTTCGTATCAGGGTGTGTGTGAATCATACACGATCCAATGCTTTTT
Source organism: Gobiocypris rarus (assembly GCA_023029165.1). Lineage (NCBI taxonomy): Eukaryota > Metazoa > Chordata > Actinopteri > Cypriniformes > Gobionidae > Gobiocypris > Gobiocypris rarus. The sequence goes on along the minus strand of CM040922.1, from coordinate 29,315,902 downwards.
TCCCCTGTTTGAGCCGTCTTTTTTGGGATTTAATCTGAGACCGAGTTGCTCCACATTCACGGGACAGCATGGGAGGGGGGTTTTGCCTGTCGCATCACAATACCTTTTGCATTAGCATCATGATAGAGCGCTCCACCCAGATGCTTTACATACTGGCAGCACACCTACAGGCAGGTTGGTGTAGCGGGAGCGCTTTAGGCCGGTAACTACACAGCAGGTGAGATGGACAGATGGTGAAGGTGGTGCACAGAACCTCAGCGCTGCCACAAACTCTGTGTTTGCGGGTCACAGACCAGGTAGGCGACAAATGCTGCCCTGCCCATCCCCAGGGGTCAAATGATGGCCACAGACATCCCTCTGCTGATTTTTCTATTTTTTTAGCCCCTAATTTGCATGCGTTTTCTCACTCTAAAACACCATCGGTGATAGATCACTTAATTATGATAAGGACCCGAGCCATCTGCTATTCTGGACAAGCAGCATTACAGACTCTGACGTTCTTCAGGTTTTTAAAATAAATAATGTCAACATTACTTATCGTCATGAATATTTAACTCTGAACGTTGCATTGTCTTTATATGTGCCCTATGTGTTGAGGAAATGTTTACTAAAAGCACTTCTCGTTGTGATGAGTTAGTCAATAATTGATGGCAGGCCGGCCTCGGCAGTGTCAAGTAAAGCTTCGGTCCTGAAGATGAGTGTCATGGCTTTGTGCCGGCTCTCTCTGGGGATACAGGCCTAAGTCTAATATTATTAAATTTGCCCTGAGTTTGTTTGCGCTTCTGTGGTATTATCAGGTAATATTTGCGTACGAGTGTGTACAGAGTTTGCTGCATAAAAGCTCAATGGTTTAATGTTTGAGAATGAGTTTTTACTGTACTTAACTGTAAAATAAATAAATATAATTTTTTATAGTAAAATATTATAAGTCATTAAGAATTTGAATGTGAACACCTGGATCGTTTCATCTTCCTCTGTTTTTATAATTTGGGCTGTGTTTGAAATTTTATACTAGCGTACTGTTGTATCTGGTGTATAATGGTATATTGTGCAAATATGAATGCACTGTATCCCACAACGATTCAACGGTTGAATTTCAACCACACCTTTCATTTTATATTTATAGCAGATACATTTGACCTCTCTGACCCTTGAGATATGTATTATATTATTTGGATGTGTGTGTGTGTGTGTGTGTGTGTGTTAGATAGATTATATATGGCCCTATTTGGCATTATTTACCAGTTAAGACACACACATATATATTAATGTACACACAGGGTGTTCTCCACACAAAGCCAGAGCTTTTCCTATCCAATATTTCTTTCTATTTTTCTCGTCTCGAAAATATTTACACAGAAAAACCACTGAAACAACTCAAAACAATGCAGTATTCATGCCAGACCAGTATGTGGCGCTGTAATTCTGCCACAGAGATACACTAAAAACGTAGACGAAGACTTCTGGGGCCATGGGGAGGGGTGATGACATCATCGTTTCACCTGTACACACGAAAATGCAAGGCTGTCGTTTTCAGATTTTCACCCTCCCAAAACACCGGATCCGTCTGGACGAAACGCCGATATAATACAACATTTTTACGTATACAGCTAAACACGTCTCTGTGTGTACGGGGCCTTAATTTAATTATTTGTTCTTATTTTCTTTATTTTTATGTGACAGTTCACAGTTCAGTCCTAATTTAACTGAACATAGCACACCTTACAGAAACCGTGACCTAAAACTGTGATTAAAAACTGAACCTTAAGTAATTTGAATCGTTACACCACTAATATATGCACACACATGTCCTAACTGGTAAATGATGCCAATAAGCACTTATTTAAAAAACACACTAATTTATTTGAGTTTAGACCTGTAATTTGATTTAAAAAATGCAGTGCATTTTTATTTTTAAGCTGATAACTAGACTATGTAGTGTACAAATGTTTATCATTGCATAATGCGTTGTTTGTATGCATTAATAATATTATTCTGAACATATCTAACAGTGTTAGGGGGTTTCACATGTTTGTTGTGAGTCAAGTCTGAATGTGATTGTTTCACTCATATTATTCACTATTCACTCATATGGGTATCGATAATTATCACGATAAATGTCAAATCTTTATTTGATTGAAGTTTAAAGGCAGATTTTTGCGCCAGTTGTAAAACCATACTATTAATTGTGGTTTTAAACTAAACTTTTTGTTGCATTTCACAAATCTGAGGTAGAACAGCCAAAACATTTTTGGTTTCTTTACACTGTTTCAGTCTTATTTCCATAACAAAATAAATATCTTAATAAAAAAAAGTATTTCTTCATGTTCTTATGGGTGATGTATTGTTCCAAATTATGAAAGAGGGTTTGTGACACCTGACTTTGATGGCAAGTATCTTCATCACAGTTGGCAGTGCAGTCTGCAATATTAATAATATTACATGTTTTTTTCTCTTAGAAATGCGTATTTGACAGTAGCACTAGCTTGAGCTGGGATGATGCATGTCCATTAACAAAAACAATATCTATAAAAAATGTAACTCCCTTATAGGGTAACATTTCAATATTCTGAGTGCAGTTAGTGTTGCTACAGTAAATACATAGTAAATGATGGTGATTTGTAGATTGAAAAGCCTTACTGGATCGTTCATGGCACAATGCTTCTCTGCTGTTGAGAATGTCAGCGTGGTTTCATCCGGTTTAAACTAGTTTAAATCAGAGACAATGAAGTCAAGCACTTTTCACTGGATCTCACAGCGCTGTTTAGTGGTCACGTGACCGAGACCAATCAGAGAGTAAACGGCAACGCATCTGTTATAGTAAGCATTGGGCTGCGCTTCCATTGGTCCGTGTGGCGCGGCTCAAATGAGTAGCGCTGTTTTGTTCCGCTTATGGTGCATGAACGTTATATCGAACATTTATCAAAGTTTTGTTATTTTATTGAGATTATATTCTTGTGATCATTGTTGCGGTTTTATCGCTCAGCTCTAATTCTATCAAACCCTGGTGCATTTGCGTTCATAGAAAATGCGGGTCAATATATTGTTTTTTATATTTGGTGCTATTATGCACAAGTGAACGACACTTGGGTTTTCTGTGCCTTTCTTCTATTTGCAAACTGAGTCTTTTGAGGAGACAGCTGCTTCCGAGCCATTCATTCTCACTCACTATGCGTGATTACACTGCACGCTCACTCTTGCTCGTATCCGAGGTAAATCATCACCACTGTCATTCTTGACATGTGTTTTGTTGAACTAGATAAAATGCGTGCACAGGTTACTTTGCTTCCTGATCAAAAGCGCATCTGAGTTGATTTCACATTCACGCAAATCGTGCTACCGTTCCAGTGCAACCGAGCTCAGACCGTGTCCTGCAGGTGGTCTCGGGTTCGGTACCCGGCGCGCTTCTGGGTCTACATGACAGCTTTCACATTACCAATATTTTTATGCGAACCGTGCCCCGTTTCGAAGTAAACTGCCAGTGTGAAAGCACCACACGGCCCTGTCATATTTTTGAACTTCGTTTGACTCGACAGTCATGACTCGTATCAAGTCTTTTCATCTGACTTTAATTGACTTGTTAATGATTAGTAGCTTCCATGCACGTGTCTCAGCTATAACAGCAAGCCACATCCATTAGCATGCCATGTCTTTGAGGACAGGAGCCGTGCTTTAAAATAGAGTCATTGCACCCGGAAACCTATCGCTTTATTTTTTAACCTTGGTTTGTGCAAACACTGTGCTTGACCTTGGCTCAGAGTGGGAGTGTGAAGACAGCAGTTTTGTAGGGGATGTGTCAACAGAGGCCCTTCTGTACGAACAAAAGGATGAGCAGGTAATTTAATCCAGGACCTCACACAATGACGAATAAAAGACCGTCCATAAAGAGCGATTCCTTCACGCACTAATTTAGCCAATTTTTTTTAATTTAGCCTATTCATGAGTCCTTCTTTTGATCTATGTTCATAACGGCTTAATCACATACTTTCTTTTTGCAGTATGTGTACTGTACAATTTATTCTATATGTGCTATATTACATGTATAGCTTATTGCATGTGCTAAAATGGGGCTTATACCCCCAGAGCACACTGCATGAGAGAGACTGTATCCCACAATGCAATGAACTCAACCAAAGGGAACGTGCGATTATTCAAAATAAAACTGAAGTCATGATATGGCTTTGTGTGATTATCAAATAACAACGGCTGCAAATTAATTAAAAGTGTGGCACTGTTCTTGATCTCATGATCCAGAGTTTTCATTGTCTTATATTTCCTTAGTTAGCAGTAAATGCTGCTCTAAAATGCGAAATCCATCTCTGCATGTGCTCTGAACGCAACCATGCCAAGTTTGCCAACCATCTTCCAAAAAATTGTAATAAGAAGCGCTCTTAACGAAACGAAAGAGAAGCTTTGAGAGCCACAATAAAAAACTGATGGTTTAACATTTGAAAATAAGACATAAATATTTTAGTTGATCCTTGGTTTATTTTACAGTGAAATACTGCAGTAGTAATATTTCTTATTTTGTTTAGTAATAATAAATAATAAAATAAGAGATGCCATTTTATAGTCATATTGATGTATAATCAGAATTTTCTGGAAGTGATTATCAGAATATAATGCCATAATCAGATGCAATTTTTACTTCTCAAGCAAAGTTTTTACTCAGAAAAATAAGGTTAAAAATTCAGTATTAATAAAAATGTTCCCTTCCCGATGCCACGTAGTGAGATTTAGTGATGATGAGTGAAGACAATGTAGCATACAACAGTTTGAAATGTTTATGGTTGCACACTATGTTTAAAACATATATAAACCATACGCTTTGCGCAGTGTGCAAGAATGTTTATATTATAGCTTTAGAAAATGTGAGAAATCTGTAAGCTAGACATGGAGAATGTTAACATTTGTCCTGCAGGTGGTTGGTAAGGTTGAACGCTGTTTGGTGCTTGCAAAGAGAGAGTAATGCTCCAGATAGCAGCAATAAAAGCGCACACAGACAGATTCACAGCCATGCCCTCTCTTTTCTGTCTGCCTCACTGTTTCAGTACTCTGGGGGAGTTTCTTTTTATATCTGCGGAGTGAGCAACGCACACAGTGTTGAAATCAATGGCCCTCCCGCACGTATGGATCTCGCCTGGCTATATTTGGTGTGCTGAAACACTGCTTAAAAAAAAAAACCCTTCCTTTACGTCAATTTCCTCTCTTGAGTTCTGTGTTTTGCGGTCATCAATTGCGGCGGATTAAATGTCTGAGCGGTCCGAGAGACTGTATGAAGCGCGGACCCCCGCGGTCCGCCTGGGGAGAGATGTGGTTAAAGGGTTTAATGGGATCACATGGCGGCGGAGTAAAGGGGCTTCTTTGTGATTAAACATTAAGATGTTGAGGTACAGATCAATGCAATCGATGTTCAAGCAGCTCCTTGTCCGTTTTCCCTCCCTGGTTATATCAATGGCTAACCGTTACAAGACGCAGATTAATATGGGCTCTTTGTTGTTGATCATTCTATATCGTGGAGGAAAACACATGTGCTCTAAATGAATCTAAAATGAGTTTTATACGGCTAACGTGTGGAATGCAGCGGAGACGTGCATCAGGGAGGAGATCTTGCATTAACACCACTCAGGCGTTGCTCGAGCGGCATGTTAACAGGCGGGTGGCGGCATTACAGAACAGCCTGAAGATCATCGGATAGGCCTGGCAGTAATCCGCCTGCGGTTTTGCTCCTGCAGACAGTGCATTAGTAGACAGGCGCAGAGAGATGCATAACCTCTTATTGACTAGCTGTGTGCATGCAAGCACGCCGCAACGACTCGCTGCTTTATTAACCACACACCTCTGCTAGATCAAAATGAAAGGGCTGAGGTTATAAACGTGGATAAATCTGCCTTGTTTTTTTTTGTTTTTTGCTTCCCCCTTTTCTCCAGCGCTCACATTCTCAAGACTGACAAATTAGATGTTTCTCCTCTTTGAGGAACGCTCTGGAAATTGCTGAAGTCAGATTGCAGGCTGCCGGACGGGGCTTGCCAAAGTGTTGAGACTCTCTCATGGTCGTCCTCGGATGATTAGCATTCCCAAACGGCCGTCTGATATTGTCGGCACTGAGATCCAGACCGCATCACGGGGGCTTCCTTCAAAGGCTGTGTCGGAAAAAGAAGTTTGACGCTCATCATTTTAATAAAACATTTACATTAATTATTCAGTTGTGTATTTTTAGAGCTGTACATGTTCAATTTTACCTTTTAGGGTTTATGGCATTTAAGTGCATTTTTTTTTTTTAGAGATGCATCGATATATCCGGTAGTAATCGGTATCGGCCAATTGTTTAAAATCAGCCGATGATCAGGGCTGATGATATCCTGTCAATCAAAACGTGTGGATAAATGTGCATGACTGAAACTCATACTGTGTGTGACACTAATCTCTCGTGTTGAATTTTAGGGCAGGTTAACGCAACAATAAAGTCTCTGCTTGACCCTATGAATCACCCGTAGTTCAAGCCAGCATTACCTGGTCCACAGTTTTTCCCTACAAAGCTTTGTTACTTGTTATAAGATATTTTATCATGAAATTCTATGAAATTCCATTTTGTCGCTCTTTAATGTACTGTGATAGATCGCTGTAACGCCTCAGTTCAAGCAGTTCAAGAGTCTTTTTTTCCACTTTAATACAAGTATATCTCGAAAAACATGCATGAATATCAGAAGGAATGTTGAAAGATACATTACACCTTAATGAAATGAATCATGTCTCATGCAATCGCTTAATCAGTGTTTCAAACGCGGAAAGACAGTGAAGTGAACAATAGGTCACTTAACCTTGCATTTACACTAGGAAAGTTTTCCAATGTTGACATTTCATTAGTTTAGAGAGGAGCTTATTCATTGTTAATTATATATGCATGCTTGAGTAAATTGCTTGAGTGAAAACAACTACCTTATGTGCAACTGAGTTGCATACAAAATAAACATTTACGTTTTTATTTGAGTGTAATTATTATATCAGAAAATAAATACCAGTTGAATGTAATTGAAATTTAGTGTCAGTGCATCTTTAGTTTATTCATTTCAGTTTTAGTGCTTCAACTTTAACTGTATTATCTGATAACGTTGGCACTGAGATCCGGAGGCTTCATACCTCACTAATGGCGACTGGTGGAGGGATCCTCGTCCACGAGCAAAGCTTCTCCTTCAAAGGCCACGTCGGTAGTTGGAGCACATCTGACGGGATTAAAGGAGAAGAGATGATTCCACGGACCAACATTTCAAAGACTCGGTGTGAGTAGTAAATTCCACTTTCAGAGGTGTATGGGGGTGGTAATGGACGTTGGAGATGGACGAGCGCACCGGCGGGTGGGGTGGACGGTGGGTGCTCTGAGGTGGGGGCAGGTAGCTCTTTCCTTTCAGCGCAGCTGCCGTTTGCTCTGCAAATTGATGTTCTTCACTCCCCCCTGTATGTTTGGATACACCGGAATAGCTTTGATCTCTTTGGGACTGCAGGTTTTTTTTTGACCACTCACGCAAATTGCTCCTGTAGGGACTGTGGCCTGAGGACTGTTTATTCGGCTGTAACTGCAGAGAAAGGTAAAGACACTTTGTCTCGGATATCAATGTGCAAGGGTCGCAGGGGTCACCCCAGAGTACCTTTCCACCAGCTGCTAGGAATCCTGGGAATGTCAGTTAAAGGGGTGCTCATCTAGACAACAAGCAGCTAATGGTTAAAGTTTTTTTGGCCAATCTCGTGATTCAGACACACAATTAGCTGTGGTCATCTGTCCATATGCTACACCCTGGCAGATTGTGTGAAGACTCCTGTGAAAAGTGACGATGTCTGGTACTAATGCATCATGAGAGTTGAGTCCCTTCATTTGTGGGAATTTTGTGGGAATCATTATGGAAATTTGTTAATGGAATAGTTTGGTTTCAATACATGTTAAACTCAATTGACTGCCTTTTTTTGGGCATAATATTGATTACCCCCCAAAATATTGGGTCAAAATTTACAATGGAAGTAAATGGAAAAAAAAAAAAACTTTTCCGGAGAATATGAAAATTTTAATGTAAAACAATGCAACTTACATTACATTAATTATTCTGCGTAAACTATTAAAAATGTACAGCTATTTCAATCATACTTTTTGGGTTTATTGCATTGTGTTTATTTTAGTATGATTTATATACTATTATAATATTTAATAATATTTTGATCAAATTTTATTTTTACTTTTCAATTTTCATTGTAGTTTTATTGCATGATTTTGTCAAAATTGTTTGTTTTTTTCAAGTAATGGAATTTTTTTTTGTCTGTTTCAGGTTTAAAATTGTTAGTACTTTAACTTCTTTATTACATTTAGTTGTCAAGGCAACGTTTAATTATCGTTTAGGTTTTTCCATCTAATATTCACTTTTTATTTCAGCAAACAAATTATTTTTAATAGTTTTAGCTAACAATAACAACAGTGATCGCGTTTCATTTTCATTGCAAAAAGTTGTAAAATTATGTATAACTTAACAGATAAAATGTTAGAAAAAATTTGATAGAGTGAGTATTTTAACATTTACAGATTGCCCATATTCACTTCTGTTCAGTGCCTCATTGTAAGCCTTTTTTTTTCTGAGGCGGGAAAGGAAAACATTATTCCACAAATGCTGTGGATTGAGCTTAACTTGCGTTGAACACTTTTATTTGCTCTAGTCCACTAGTTTGTCTCAGTGGGTGAAGGCGTAAGGCGTCGATTTCCGCCTCTTATTTTTAGTTGACTGTGGTGACAGCTGGTACAGATAAGAAGGATTAGATGCTGTGTTCAATGTCTTGTAATACACACTCCCAAATACACTACTGTATTGGTGTTTGGCCACCTGAGAAAAGGCTTAGACACACTGTGGCAGTTCAAACACCAAGCAGCAAAGTGTCTCTCTCTCTCTCTGTAACTTCTTTCATCCTTCCTTCAGGCACAGAAGACCACCAAAAAGAAACATATTTGTATTGACAGCTCTGAATGTTTCGAATCTTGTGTGTCTGCCAAAGGGACGCTGAGTGAGCATCCTGCTTTTGATAAGTCTCTCTGTATAGGGAGTTTTCTGACCTCTTGGTGGAATCTGAATGGGTTTTCTCCGACACATTGAGCTGTAGGGCTCATAACAGTGATTCATGTACCGGACTTTACTTTCCTCTTTGTGTACTAGCTTACAACTAGCAAGAAGACTGAAAATAATAGTAAAATCAAATCTTTAGATCATTAAACTAACACGGCACATAAAACATGAGCCGTTGTTTTTAAAACAAGCCACCCAGCATTAATAACACCAGAATCAGATCAGAAAGACGAGGTGTTGTGCGTCGCTCAGGCTTGTGCAGGAAAGCCGGATGTGTTTGTCAAAATGAATATTTCCTGCGGTCTCATTTGCAATGTCAGCCGCTGTCTAATCTTCCCATCAGCGTCGCGCCGGGCTCTGACGCAGGTCCTCCACTGCTCTGTCCTGCCACAAGGCAACTCCCCAAACAGGCTTGTTTCCATCTAATCTGGTCACCAGAGAGAAGCGCTCTATGTCATCATTTACACCCTCCATATGGCGCACCTCCCCGTGTGAGGACGGCAAGGCACAATTCATCATTATAAAGACAAAAAGAGGGCAAGGGGGTTGGTAAGGACCCTTGCGTGCGAAACGCACACGATATTGTTGGCCATACAACATCATTTGACAAGATTATTCAGGGGGATTGTGCTCGAGTTGTTGCAAAACAGACATTAAGTTGGGTGAAATTCAGATATTTAATATATTATATATTTATAAATGTATATATTATAGCTTGTACATGTAAGTAAATATACATGGAATATATTGATACTGATATATACAGTTTAAATAGAATTGTATTATATTTATTTTAATTGTTTAAATATCTTTATTGTTATTACTTTTAGCAGTGAATGTTGCACGTTCTTGTCAAGTTAAGTGTTATATTCTAAACATTTTATCAAGAATCTAAAAACAAATTATTAATTGTAACATTATGTGGGGGGTACTTTATTTGACACCCTGGCTGGTTTGCTTCAGTTGATCATTTGCTTAGTAGTGCGCCACAGCTTTTGAGTCTGATTTGAATTACAGGCAAATTGGTCTGCGACAACCCGAAATTCTCCTTTCGGCTGAACCGAGAGCGCATGTATCTCTCCTCACAACCCTTCCCTAGTATCCCTACCAAGGCCATCTTTCTGCAGTAATGAGCTGTTCCTCTGGTTCCTCCTCAGGCTGTGGTGGCAGTGGTGTTGTCTGGTTACTGTGGAGTGGACACAACCCAGCAAGGTCGCTTGGGTTAATGGATTCTCTGTTCTCAGTGACAGGGACACCGTGGGCCCTGATAGATGCCTCATTAGCTCTGCATCTCTATCCTGCCTCTCCGCTCGCCTTCTGTGAGCGAACAAAGCGGATGGTGAAGTGAAAGAGTCTGATTGTTGAGATGAGAAAGTTGTTGTGTAACCGTCTCGTTTACAGCAACAGACTGTGTGTCTTCATGCTTTCGCTTAATAATTTACTGATTGGCATCGGCTGAAATGGCATGTTTGTTCTTGTTTCTTGTTAGCGAAGGTTATCGTTTCCCTGTGCACCCTTGCCAAGACTTTGTCCAAAATTGATATGCAGCTCAAGTCATGGGTTCTTCATAGAGCCATTTTTTCTTAGAAAGCACCTCTGAAAGAAGCCATGCAGAAACGGTCATTATAAAATGCTGTTTTAACTTTCTCACCTGGATGAAAGTGCAAGTTGTGTTTCTCAACGGCAGCACCACCCTGGAAAGGGACCTGCCTTAACTTGCATTTTCAAGTGCTTTTATAAGTATCCAGAGATAGATTTGTCACACTAATGCTTTTAACACCCACAATTTCTGGGTGAGAACAAAGGTGACTGACGTTCAGGCCCTGTGCTGCCCTTAGCCCCGGCTGGCAGGATGACAAGGTGAGAGTCCGGACAGCGACTCCCTGAGGCTGTTGGACCAGAACAGCTTAGCCAGCATCACCTCTCCGTCTGCTCGTCACAGACAAAACGAACAGGGTGTCAGGTTTGGCTGACCCTCAACCCCCTGCCTTCATTATAAGCTGACTGTATAAACAGTCATACCGTAAACTTTTTGACAGGCTTGTTGATGGTGCTGGAGCCGGTACCAGCTGGGGGCCAGTTGCATAAACTTAGACACTATATTAAGACTGTGTCTTAAGAACTAATTTGACCAACTTGCGGTTAACAAAGGGGTGATCATTCTTACTTTTTCAATTCTAATTAGACCAGTCTACCTTTTTAAGTAACTGCCTTATACAAATTAGGACCAGTCTTGAAGAAACAAATTAGATGACTAACTTTTAAGACTAGTCTCAACAGTTTATGCAACTGGGCTGAATAAAATCTGCTCCGTACCAGCCCCTTAACCTGCTAGTCTTGAACCAGGAACCAGTCAGACGCCAGGATCAGGAGAGCTGCTCACTTTGTAGTTTTTTTTAAATATATTCATCTTGATTGTTTTCATAAAAAAATATATATTTTTTTTTCAGTTTTTATCTTGACAGTATTTTTTTTTAAACTGAAATATTATTTTGATTGTAGTCAACAAAATATTTTATTTTTTATATTATTTGTATATATATATATATATATATACATATACTTTAAGCATTATTTATTATTACTAAATAATTTATTTAATTTGCCCTTTCTTGTCCAAAAATGTAAACATTTTATCGCCATTGCGTGTGAACCTAAAAAACAATAATTGTTTTAATTGTTCGTTGTCTGAGCTTTAGCATCATTTTCTGCACGTGCAAGTTGTAATATGTTTATGCTCTGTATATATATGATTTATCTCATATTTATAGGATGCATTTGGGTTACTTTAACATAGAGCAAAAGGCTTCAGTTCACCTGTATTAATTCAGCTTTCTTTGCGGATTATGATAGGATTATTATAAAACACTCATATCCTTTCTAAATTGTTAGTGCAGTTAATATCTCGCAGTGTTGTTTTTCTCCTCATCATATTTGTTTGATTGACTTCAGAATTTAGATGTCAAGTAATAAACAGGACGGGGAAAATAAACACATCAAACCATTTTGTGATGGCTCAAAAGTGAGCAGTTACATTGGATGTTAAGTTCTCAAAAGTAGGAGATTCTAAAGACTCTAACGCTCTAAAGTTCTGACATCGAAATCGTGCCGTTCCTGTTTAGATGGAAAAGAGGTTTTCAGTGCCTGAGCTTTTGAGCTGATGGGGGAATAGGGATGGTAACATGCCTATCACTCAGTTGATCTGGGATATGTTGGTTTGTATCTGTTGCCCCTGACAGCTTTACCCACACAGGTGCTCTCAGCGTCTGCTCTGTGTCTGTGTGAGTGATGGAGAAGCAGTATTCCTGGCTTTCCTCCACCTCAGATCTCTTATTTAGACAGCTTCCACACTCGTCTTGCATGCGCACTCAGTAGATCTGTTAGGAGAGAGGTTACAGTGTGTGTGCATGGCTAAGGGGGTGTGCGTGTGTTTGTCAGACTGAAACAGTGAGTCAGGGCAGGGGTGGGACACACTGACACTGTGTAAAGCCCCAGCAGAATTGCAACTGACCTGTTCCTTTGACGTCGTTTAACCACGTACACAAACCGGCTGCTCTCACAGGCCCTTAAAGTCTTGACCACAATACACCCACAACCTGAGAAAACAGAGGTGTAGTGCTGTTTCGTCAAACGGACCACTGTGACTAACGTTTTGTCACATGTTTGTGTTGGTTCATGCTTGGCTATTTGGATGCTCATGCGCTGTAGCTTCCTGTAACAGCAGCAGAATGTTCTTCCTGCCTTCTGAGCAGCGATTTCCTTTAGCTGATTAGTGCGTTGGAGTAATGACTGTGCACACAGGGTTCATACACCTGCCACTGCAAAAGACATCGTTCCTTGCCAAACACTGCCTGATCAACTGATGGGCTATATAATTGCAAGTGTGTGTTTGAAAAGTCATTGTTACTTGCCATAGAATCATTTTGTGGTTGAAGATGAAGTGCTGGATACATAAACAAATACATATACATATAGTTGTGGTCAGAATTATTGGCGCCCCTTGTAAATATGATCAAAGATGGCTGTAAAATCGGCAGTGTTTATCCTTTTGATCTTTTATTTTAAAATGCGCAACAATTGAACCTTTCAATTTTAAGTAAAAGAATTGAAAGTGGGGGGTAAATCACATTATGAAATAAATGCTTTTCTCCAAAACATGTTGGCCATAATTATTGGCTTTTATATACTTTTTGCAACCCCCTTTTGCCAAGATTACAGCTCTGAGTCTTCTCCTAAAATGCCTGATGAGTTTGGAGAACACCTGGAGACCATTCCTATATACATAATTATTCATTTAAATATAGACTTAATTCATTCTAATTCATACAAAATTATTGTATTATGAATGTCAAATTTCTTTTAGTTTCTTTATCTTTTTTTCTTTTTATAAATAGTAATATATCTATTATTAATATACATTAGTTAATAGATAAGTAAAATATATATTAATATATAATAAATATATTTAAATATAATATTATAATATACTATATAATATAATAAATGTATAAATATGTAATTTTTCAATTTTTTCTTTTTAAATATTTAATGATTATATAAATATATATATATGTATGTATGTATGTATGTATGTGTATATATTTGTTTTTTGGATATAGGCTAGTTTGATAATGCGTTTAAAATTCAAATCCGTTTAGCAAATTTTCTTCCTAGAAAAGCCCCTGGATTTCATCAGGGCTTGGTGGTGTGACCATGAAAGTTTTGGGCCGTGGTTTTCTTCAGGCCTTTTGGTCACAGGGCAGGTGTTGTTTTCCCCATTTCAAGCCACACCTCATCATGAATGGACAAAATAAATGAGCGAAAAGGCAAATTGATCAATTAGTCGCAAATGCTTTGGGGTGTGGGCAAGTTTTTTCATCAAACTTTTCTTTTTGGATGCAGGTGTGATGGTGGTTCAGAATCAGCTTGACAATGTCTTTGCGTGTACACTCAGCCCAGGCTCTGTGTGTGAGCTGTCTTTGTGAAGAGCCTCGTCACGATTAGTCCCATGATTGCAGCTAGTCATCAGCAGGGGAGCTTCTTTATGCAAGCGTGTTTGTTGCTTTGCATGAGTAGGGCTCGTCACGTTCCTTAGAATAAGATACGGATGAACCTTGCTCGCTTTCAAGTCCCACATTGATTTGAGAGGCCACCCACTCATCTGTAGGAAGTATCGCATTATGTGAGGATGCGAAAGCCTTGGAAACACAGACAGTCAAAACACTGCCATTAGAGTAACAGCTCTGCTACAATCCCAGGCAGAAGCTCTTTTACTGCCCCACGGAAGCCACACGGCAAGCGTCGTTCTCTGATAACGGAGCAGAGGGGCCGCTGTCGGCCGGCAGAAAGCTGTCTCTATGCAAGTCTCCATCGAGTGGCTCTGTCACCGTTCATCAGCCAAACCATCAGTCAGTCAACCTGTTTTTCCCTCTACACCAGCGAGGGAGAGAAAGACACTGCTGTGTGCAAAGTGAGTCACGTTGCAGCGGAGAGTGAGCGAGAGAGAGACACACGCACGGAGCAGCTGAGCATTGAAGTCAGACAAGTTTATCAAGCGGAGGCCCTTGACCGAACCAGCCAGCTCTGCTTTTGTAAAGGACAGTCAGAGGCGTAACAAAGTCATTAAAGGAGAATCAATACAATGTGATGCAATTTGCATTCGGTGCTGCTCGATTCGAGCAAGCACAAACGGGGGAAATGGGTTTTAGAGCGGCGAGGCTTGGGCTCTTATAGACCGTTCACTGATGCCCGTGAAGAAATCTGATATCGGCCAAATGAATGTGCTCCATTGTGCACTTCCACTCAACCTTTTCTGGTCTCCGAGAATGACGATGCAACTTGATTGCTTTGCTAATAACCTATGAACACTGGTCCATTTCGGCTGCGTTCTTTCGTTACTCACATTTTCTGTAATAAAAATACAATGGTGGTGCACGTAGGACGTTATCAATATGCTCAATTGTCTTTTCCTAGACGTATTTCTCTAGGAATGTCTTGTTGGAGAGCAAGTCTTTCCACCAGGAATATCTTCACAAGAATTGTGATTGGCACTGGAGAACCCCGGGACGCTCCTGCCCTCGCAGGCGGTGGGAAGACTAGAAGCAGAAACAAGTGTGATAGTTTTATGGTGATGAGGTAAGCCTCATGCTGACGGGCATTTTCCCTCCAACTTTGGATCTAAAGAGATTTAAAGGGGGAAGATCGCTGAGGAACGGTGCAGATCTTGACCTGGAGAGACCCGGACTAAATCTGCTGAGTGAAGATAGTCACGGCCTGTTCTGTTCTACCGCTACGTACTTGCTCTAGTCTGGCGTCTTGCCGCTCCTCCAGACACAAACAAACGTACAAACCGCTCGCAGATGTGTTATGAAACATGGATGCTCCTCACATTCCATGCTGCTGATGTCATTGTAGTATCGTTTGGAATTTAGTCTCGTGTTTGTTGCATTTAGAAGGAAGTCACTCAAAAATCAGTCACGCTTTACTAAACCTCGTGTCATTCCAATCCCAAACCTGTATGACTGACTTCCTTCTGTGGAACGCAGATATTTTGACCTTATGTCAGTGTTTTGTAAAAGGGTCATTGACAAATAAAGCTTCAAAAAAGGCGTTTCTCTAACATTCTTTTAGTGTAATGCATATTTTTGAGATGTTTGTTAAATATCATTTCAAACCGTTTTTATGTCAGGCAGTACCACCAAATAGTTGTATCAAACCTAAAATAATGCCATAGTATTTAGTTTTTAATGTTTTATTATTAAGACACCATTTTAAAGTTTTCTTAGTCTGTTAATTTGTTCGGAGAGTGGCACCATTTGACATTTTGAGGTTTAAGATAACAAGATAAAATATGTATTATTTAAATGTACTAAAAATGAATTCAAACTAATTGTGTTTTATGGAATAAAGTGACACACGCGCGCGCACACACACACACAATAGCAATATGCACATAATTGACCCGTGTGTGTGTGTGTGTATTCATATGAATGTGTGTGTGCATGTACAATTGTTCTGTTATATAAACTGGTTATATATAGAGAGTTGGTTTATCTAGGTGAAATATTCCTTTAAGCTTGTTCTTTGTACCATTATTGGTCTAAAATTCACCTGTCATCACCTGAGAGTCACTTTTAAGCAAACTCTTGAAGTTCTTGAACTTTTAACTGAAACTGACTCAGAATAATTGGATGCTGACATGCTGGTGAGTGTTCAAAAGCCTTCTGAATCTCTCGCATCTGGCTTAGCTCTCATAGGTGTATACCAGGATGAGGCCGTGTGCAAAAACCGGTTGTTCTTTACTTTCTGTTTGCAACTAATACATTTATTCAAAGGGAGGTGGCGGATCGGCTTGTACACACTCTTTAAGTACTGCATGCGTTTGAGAACCGCACCAAACATGGGCCTGGACACCAAACAAATAAAGCTGACCTACAAGGTGGCATGCGCTACACACACAGACAGCAGCGCGGTTTGCATCGCCTCGCAGCTATACTGAGCTTCCTGAAAACAACTCTTCTATATCCATCTACCAACACTGGGATTCAGGTTACGTTTGCATATTTTTCCATGTCAGACTTTGCTGTGCGCTGAACTTGCATCATGCAATCTTCACCAAGGCCTAAAGGTGAAGCGAGTTTATTAGGGAATGATGCAGGTATGAGTTTAGCTGGGAACATTCACTTTTTTGTCAAAGAATCTAATTTCCATTTTCATTATTTATGCTCATTACATTTCAATTTGTGGATCGGTGGTGGATGTTTGCTGCCCTGGCAATGTCAATTTATCTGTACTTAAAACTGACCCAGCACTCCGACTTCAGCTGACAAGTCACAACAATTAACGGCACAAGCAGTGGCACGTTTTTGTTGCAGTAGTACAGAAATGTGTCTCTCAAATATGTATGCGTTGATGCATTTATTGCGCCAATCATAGGGCAATTTGTTTGTGATCTTCCTGATCTCTCAGGTAAGAGATATGATCAGTGTTCTTCCCAGCTCCGAGTCCGTAGGCGTATACTGAAGTGTCCCGTTTTTCCCTTGATTTTTACTTGATGCATTTCTCTCTCTGTCTTTTTATATCCACAATGATCTTCATTATACTCTGTTCTTGCTTAAAGTTTCAACCCTGCATTCTTTATTTCAGCTCCGTTGCTGGTGTTGAGACACTTAAAGCCAGAGAGCGTTTGTGTGTGTTTGTGTGCACATGTGTGGAGGAATGCGTTATCAGGCCCAGCCTTCCTGTGGTTCCTAACTCTCTCTCTCTCTCTCTCCTCTCTCTCTCTCTCTCTCTCTCTCTCTCTCTCTCTCTCTCTCTCTCTCTCTCTCTCTCTCTCTCTCTCTCTCTCTTTGTGTGTGTGTCTGGCAGCTTCTCCGCTCCGGCTTCAGCTACGTGGGGGAGGGGGAGGCCTAACCATGTGACCCAAGTCGCTCCCCCATTTGGCAGGCAGACGAATATTGGATTTTTGGACAGGCGGGTCTTTAGCTACCACTGTTCATACTGATGCACTGGGATTGTCCTTTACTTTAAGTACTGGCTTTTGGGTTTTGTAGATATATTAACAAGTTGAAGTTAAAGCTGTGTTTTTCAACAAAAAATAAATAAAAATAATTTCTGCCACTAGCAGCACCTAAAAGCATTGTGAAAATAATGCTTCCAAAAACACTTCCTTTTTTTAGGGATAAACAGGTAGTCCTGCTGCAAACTCAAATCAACTTTAAGTCAGAGCTGTTAATACCATTTGGTGCTGCTAGTGATGCAGAAAATACACATTGTAGCATCAAAAAAGTGTCTGAAAAAGTGAATTCAAATCCTTTTTATTCCATTCTTGGTTGTTCCCCGATTACTGTCCTAACCTGTGCGGTTCCAGGTTCTGTCCTCTGAAAGAGCAGTCCCTGTAGAGAGCAGAATCTGCACTTCATTTCAAGAGCGCTGACACACAGGCATTTCTCCGGCCTATCAGAAATCAAAGGCCTGCAAGCTTTTGTGTGCTGCTTGGCAAAAAAGCTGAGGCGTTTCGTACGCTTAACGGTCACACCCCTGCAGTGCCGTCTTGTCCTACTGTCCCAGACTGAACGGTCCTGTTGGATGGGAACAGGGAGAGACATGGACAGGCCTAAAAGTGTTTGCAAGAATAGTCGGGTAGAGAAAGTTATAAGTGAGGGAAATGGTACCAGAAGTAAAGGATGGTCCACGTGTTGGAGGAATTGGAGAAAGGGAGGGAAGCCCAGCAGGAACAGGTCACTGCAGGCCAGGGGTGGAACTAGAGGAAAAGAGAGGAGGGGGTTAGATGGAGCCCAGCAGTAAAGAACAGCGTGTTCTGTTCATTCCAGGGCAAGAACTGTTTGTGCTGTTATCCGTCACTCACTGAAGGGAAAGAAATAAGCAAAGATGCTGAGCCGTGTTATTTCACAGCACAAAATAAGATCTGGTGCTTCAAAAGAGTATGTGTGTCCTTTGATGATGGTTTGAACAAACCTTGGCTTGTGGTTGCACTTGTCACGTGTGCGGTGTTAGGATGTTTACTTTGGTGTCCGTCGGGTATGTCCTCATGTTTGAAATTGGATTTTTGTGTCCAAAAACACGTGTTTCTCTACTAGGAAAATGAACTAAAATTTCTGATGACTCATCTTGCACTTAGGGTCGTGTGCAAATTTTTGTCCAATCAGATGCTCTCTAGAATGAGAATGTAACATTGTAACATTGTAAAGGCTAGTAGCGAGTTGAACTTGTTGCAATAGGAAATATGTCAACACAGGAAAGAAAGCCATATCATAGTGTGTGTGTGTGTGTGTGTGTGTGTGTGTGTGTGTGTGTGTGTGTGTGTGTGTGTGTGTGTGTTCCTCATGCACCATATCGTGTTTCCAGATCGGATGGATTAGGTTGTCCACTGTTTGAATAGATGCTCCTTCATTGAAGGATTGTTCCAATATGAGAGATTAATGATTACAGGGGTGGGCTGAACAGCACTGGGCTAATTAAGCACCATTAATGCTCATCACTCTGCAGTTAATTAATCTGGAGAGCTATAAGGTAATGCTTTTCATAGATACAACCTCCAAAAATCTGAAGTTTTTAAAAAAACATTTAGCCTTAATTGAAGAACTTAAATTTATTAGTGGTCTTTGCTATCACATCGAGAGACTTGGATCGGGCTTTTTTGATTCTTGGACCAGTTGTGATCCAGAATGACCTAGCAACACCCTAGCATTATGGCATTGAATTTTGCTAGGGCAAACACCACTAAATATTTCATAGAGATATATATATTTTTAAATAATTGATTGATCTGTTGATTTATTTATTTGATTAATTGAATTTTAAAAAGACATTTTTCAGCATGTGATTGAGATTAAAATGTATTAATCTGCTTGGTAATCTTGGTCATTATTTTCTAATGACAATTTAAAAAAATATTTTTTGTTTGTGATAACCTATATATTATGCATCCCTAGTAACATCGCGAAGAGGCTGAAATCAGTCACAGGTTTAATAAACGGCTCTTTACACAGACGGGGCTGGTGTAATTGCTAATGAAAACGACCACACGAGCATGTAAATATTGCTAAGCCTGCTTCAGTCAAGTGGTTATCAAAACACGACAATGGAGGATCTCATTTTGTCGCTGCCGCCCGCCTCCCTTTCTCATTCTCTGCTCGATCCTCTCATTATCCCTGTAGGTGAAGCTCTCTCTGATCAACTCTGTCACTCCTTTGAGTGACTCTTCTTCCAGCCCCCCCTCGACTCAGCAGCATCCATCCACCTTTCTTTTCCAGCTGTGGGGTGTCTGACCTAAATCTGTAAGGAAGGAGAAGAAAATGGAAGCAGAGAGGGATGTTTAGGGGAGAGTGTTAGAGGTGTGGGGCGGCTGACAGCCACTGATGTTGGTGGCAAATTACTGATTTTAATTACTATTAAAAAATGACTTAATACTCCACTAATAATTAATGATTTTTCTAGTAATGTTGGTGTCTGACCTAAAGAGGGATGTTGAGGCGAGAGCGTTAGGGGTGTGGGGCGGATGACAGCCATTGATGTTGGTGGCAAATTAGCATGTGTGCTAATCAAGCTTCACCCCCGAGAGCGGAGACAGACGGAGAGGCAGTGGGGTGGGGCGGAGGGGGTCTTGTTGTCATTATTAACGTTGTTCAATCTAAATGGACACGCACAAAGAAGCACCCTCTTTGGTCGGAACAAGCTCCCTGCTCGCTTAAATAATTGAGCGGGGTTGAAGGCGTTATCTTTGCAGAGGGCTCGAATCTCAAAGTGACGGCGGCCATGAGAACCTCCGCGCTTCCACATCTTTTCTTTTTTGAAATCAAAGTGCTATAAATAGCCCTCTCCCTCCTTCCCTCCCTCCCCGGCTTCTCCCGTCGACGCAGAGTGCGAGGATCCTGCAGTAAGACTTAGCTTTTGGGGTCGTTCACGAATGCACGGGTTATGACCCGTTGCCCTGTTTTAAAGCTCACGCTCTGCACCGGCTTTTGTCTCAGGCGATGCAGTCTCGAATTCTCACACACTGACTGCGGTGCAGCAGCCCGAGAGATGCCACATGCTGTCAAATCTTGCTCCTTTGTGTGCGGCGCTGGGTGCTTTTTAAAATGTGATTGGTGGAAAGGTTCCAACTCGAGGAAGCGATTGCAAAACCCACCCTATCAAAGCACAGAGAAAGATGTGCTGGCGCAGTCAGTTGTTGATTAACCCCTCGTGCCTCTGGGCAGAACCGCAGCCATCTGAGAGCCCTGAGAAATTGGTTAAAGCCACTACAGCGGCATAAGCGTCTGCCTCAGTGAGTCAAAGCGGAACAGAGCCTTTGTTTTGATTGAGTCCTGTCACTCTAACATGTCTGTCTTTCTTTCTTTCTTTCTTTCTTTCTTTCTTTCGCAGACTGCCTGCTAGGTTGAGGAGATTCGGGGTGCCCCATAGACCCCTAGGTTCCTCCGATGAACCCCATCAACTCCATGAAACCTGCCCTGCCTCCAACGCCACACAGGTCAGTAGCTCCTGCTCGTCAACTGCGAGTCAAAGTGTGACTCACGCCCACTGTTTCCTCTCTAACGACATTGTGAACTCTCAAACTGACACCTGCTTCCCTGAGCGCTGCATCTAACAGTCTAAACCCTACCGCTGATGTTTTGATTGTTGATTTTGCATATTTAACTACTATTTGGTAATAGCTTCAGGGAAGCAATGTGTTTTAATTGTTTTGCAGTCTTATCCGGATGAGATTATCCTAGGCGTGCAGTTCAATTGTGTTTATTTACCTATCTTTTGAGTTAGGTTGTTGTTTTTACACACTTTTAAAGACGCTTTTAAAGGTTCTTTGATGGTTCTCAGGTTTGCTCTTCATATCAAGAACCTCGTTGGGCTGTTCAAAGGTCCTTAAGTTGCTATATGGTTATTTGGAGGGTAAAAGCAAGTTCTTGATGTAACACTACAGGTTCTTCAAGTCAAGTACAAGCACATGGATGGTTATCTAAAAAACCTGAGAATTAAAAGTTCTTTTTTTAATCATTATTTTAAAAGGGATATTACACCCGAAATTGACTAATCTGGTATTTACTCACCCTTACGTTGTTTCAAACCTATATGACTGTCTTTCTTCTGTGGAACACAAAAGGAAGTTAGGCAAAATGTCAAAGATGATGTCATCCATATTTTATGTAAACATATTATTTTATGTTCCTAACATCTATTTATTGTGCCTTCCCCCTGATGAAAAGAAGTTATACGGATTTTGAATTACATGGGGGTGAGTAAATGATGACAGAATTAGCATTTTTGGGTGAACAACCCCTTTTAAGAGTGTTTAATTCTCCAAACCAGCAAAGAGAAATCTACAACCCAATTCCTTAATGCGCTCTGGGTATTTGGAAGTCGATTTTTAAGCTTTCATAGTAATTTGGCCCTTTAAATATTTAGTAAATGGTGCACTGCAGGCTCCCGTAGGTAGGTGTACTTGGCACATTTTCATAAGTTTTAGTGATATTTGAGCACATAAATGGAATTATGTTGCTTTAGAGGCTATAATGAAGCATACAGTCTGAACATGTAGAAAGTCTAAGTTGGCATTTCGCTCTCACCGCAGTACACTGAAGATAAATTGCTCACAGTGGCACATGCATTGGGCCCCAAACTGAATCTGCACGCCCACACCTTCTCCTTTTATTTGCTGAGCTCTCAATCAGCTTGAGTGTTGAGTTTTTTTTTATTTTGATTGGCTGCTTTGTCTCTCAGCTGCTGGTTGGCTTCTAGAGGGTTTGGCTTTGAAACCACAGTTTCCTGTTTCATAGAGAAGGGGTATCTGGTGGTTTTCCTGCAGAGGAACTTTAAGAGAAACCTCTGCCTCCTATGGAATGCCTCTAAGCCGCCAATAGTTTAGTTTGTTTACTTGCCACAGCAGCGCAATGACCAGCCTCCACGAGATGCTCGCTTTGAGCCTTTGTTGGAACCTCAATATCCTGTGGGCCGCAGGCCAGCGGATACTTTGCCGCAGGTCGAAGTGGAAATGTGTCAAGAAGGGGATCTCGTCTTTCTTTCGAGGGCTTTAAAGAGAGAAGTCTTTCATGTGGCAGTGGGGTTGAGGTGTCTCGGGTCAGTCCGGGTGAGAAGCTGTTCAGAGCCAGTTATCACTCGATAAACCCTCGCAGGTTTAATTTTCTTGATGCTCTTGAGTTGTTGCCGCTTGGATAAGTTTTACCTCGAATGCTCCCTTTTGGTGTCCAAGGTTTTTGCCCGTGAATCGCTGCTGAAACGGACAAAAGCGCAAGAGACATTTATGAGCTTATTTAGTGACTCCCCTTTTTGATAGACTACAAGAAATGTTATGAATGAAGTATTGGTGCTAGAAAAAATTCATATTAGCAATGTGTGACTAATAGCAAACGCCTAATATTGTAATTTGTTCAATCATATACTAAAGAGTATTTTGAGACGTTTTCTCATTTATTTTATTTTTGCTCATGTAAAGTGGTTTGTCTAAGATTTTTTGTTTTGTTCTTGAAAGAAGTCTCTTCTGCTCACCAAGGCTGCATTTATTTGATCAAAAATACAGTACTATTATTTAAAAGATCTTTCCTATTTTAATATATGTTAAAATGTAATTTATTCCTGTGATTAAAGCTGAATTTTCAGCATCATAACTCCAGTCTTCAGTGTCACATGATCCTCCAGAAATCATTCTAATATTCTGATTAGCTGATTTCTTATTAGTATCAATCAGGGCTGTGCGATTTAATCAAAATTGTAATAAAATCGCAATGTGAGCATGCACGATTTCTAAACCGCAGAAGGAAAGATTTTTCCACCAGCCCCATAAAGGGCCGTTCAGATGTCGTGTCTCAAACGCGTGGAAAACGCTGGCCGCACCGCTTAAGGACCAAAAAAGGAGAGATGAGGTATCAAAGCAGTAATTTGCGAGACCTGTCAAACTTTCACTGTGGCAAAAAAGAGTATTAAGGGCCATTCACACAGAACACATTTTTGCGGTTAAACACACGAGACACTGGTCTAGAGGTGTTTTTATTTTTATTTTTATTAAACTTCTTACTATGACCATCATGTAGAACGTTGTATCATGTGCGAGATGTTGCATGGTTTCTTGCAAACCATGTATACAAAAATCAATAATACAGCAATTTGCAAACTGCACAAGATGCAAAAAGAGTTCAAAAAGGAAAACCAACGTCACAATTTAATTTATGCAATATAAAATTATTTTTCCCCCCCCCCGGATTCTTTGATGCATAGATAAATCATTTGTAACATTTATAAATATCTTTATAATTTTCACTTTCGTCAATTTAATCCATCCTTGATGAATAAAAGTATTACTGACCCCAAACTTTTGAATTGTAGTGTGTATGTTTGCTTTGGTTTTGATTTATATTGACAAAGATGCATTTGGCCTCTTGGATGAGCTTATAATGATAAATGATTATAAGAAGTTGTTTTGAAGATGCGTGATCACTGATGTTTAGTTGCTATGATTAGTTAATATGATTAATTTATGCCACATGCATTAGTGAGCGTTATGGTGTCGTTTGCATGTTACAGCTTGACCATGCATTGTTACAGGTCATAAAACAAGTTACCAGCCAACTCTGCTTTATCTCACAGGCCATTTTGGGCTCTGTTCCTATCCTTTTCGTCCTTAGTGGACTTGTTGGGCACATTCCTATCCATAAAGACCTTTTTTGACATGAATGAAAAAGAGGCTTTGAAGGGTAGACTGCACAACCTTAACATCTTAAATCATGTCAAATTTTTTACATGATTTTCAGAATGATTGTTTTTAAAGATGCACATAACTGTACAACTGATTGAACGTTAATCCCTCACAGCCTCGTTGTAATTCAAGTCAAAGTAAATATGGCGTCGACTCTAACTAAGGTACGCTTCTCTGTTCTAATCAGCGTGCGATGTAGTTTGGCTAATTATGGAAAGATAGCGAGCGATTATTGAGAGCGATCTGGTTTGATCCAGTTACACAGAAAACAGTAGATACACACACACTTACTCTCTCACCCCCTCTCCCTTGGCATCGTTACTCTTTCCTGTCTCTAAGTGACTGTGGAGTCGCCATGGAAACATTGTGCCGAGTACCTCCAGAGCATGTGGTTGTGGCACGTCTGAAGTCGCAGAAAGATCCTCTCTCTCTCTCTCTCACTCACTCTCACTCTCACTCTCTCTCTCTCACTCTCTCTCTCTCTCTCTCTCTCTCTCTCTCTCTCCCTCTCTCTCTCTCACACACACACACACTTCACACCATATGCTGATATCATACCAGGACAAAAGATGTAGATGTAATATAATGTGGATCTGGCTGTGGATTATACAAGGCAGATCAGTGAAAAGTGAATTAAGAGCATTTTATAGAGGAAGCACTCGGATGCATTAATAACTCTGGTGTCTGTGTGTTTCTCTCGCCCCGCAGTGACGCCTCTTACCCATATGATCCTGTCCCCTGGCAGCAAGGCCCCAATCAGCCTGCCGGCTCCCTCTCTGTGGTAACCACAGTGTGGGGGGTAACCAATCCTTCACCCAGCCAGGTAAGAAGGAGCCTCTGCCGTGATGACATCACCAGCTTGTTTACCTCAAAGCAAAGAAAGCACTGCATGTTCCTGGGATGTCCTAGTCACGTCTGCTTCTCAAACTAAATATTCTTTCATCTTGTTGTTGTCAATTATTTAGCATTCATAGTTGTTGTTGTTGTTGTTTAATTGAGAAATACTTATTAATATTTATATAACTATAGAATATATAATAAACAATAAATAACAACTCATTCCTTCTCTGAATCAAAACATCATCTCTTTTGGTATTGTCCATTTAATACTGATACCAGTGAAGTTTCACCATTTTAAAACATCAGCAATAACTAATGTTTTTGAACACACTGCTTATATTTTAAATAATGTTATAAGATAAGTTTATATGTATATCTCTATATCTATATCAGGGTTTGACATTAAGCCTGTTCATGTGTAAATCTGTCATTCACTTGTCCGAGTAAAAAATGTGCTTGTCTGGACTTTTTTGTGTGTGTGTGTTGTAAATATAATTTATTCTGAAGCAATATTCTCACCAGTGTTCAATCAGGTTGGACATTATTAAATCTGCATACTTGTGAAATTTTTACCTTTTTTCCCTAATCTTATTAAATATAGGCTATGCTTCAGCTTTCATTTCATATTCAAATTAAATAATTTACACTGATAAATTACAACTGCATTAAATAGCCATTACATTTTTAAAATATTGTTTTAAATATTTTTTTTAATATACAAATAAGAAATGTTGGAAAGAATGTTTAAACAAGAAACTAGAAAATATATATATATATATATATGTATATATAAGTTGTGGGCCGTTAACGGCGTTAACATGCTGTGTTAACGTGAGACTCTTATCGGGCGATAAAAAAAAATATTGCCGTTTATCTATTCTCAAAGTTGGATTGGGAGCTGGGTCTATACTACGCAAGCTATGATGACTTTCACCGTGATATCTTAGCGCGGATGTATAGCTACCTAGCCGAATTGCACTGTAGGGAGCGAGAACAACTCTTCGAACCTGCGTGCATGCCTTCTGTGAAATTACCACATCAAGCGTGAACGCTGTCTTCCGATCTCGGTGCGCACCTGCGAACCGCAATCGAGTCCTGACGTACTGTAAGCAGAGAGCTGTAAATCTCATTTCTGCTAGTCGTCAGCGTTCTTTAGAGCATTTGCAGTACATTCACAGCAGATAGACGCAAGTGCTTTGGTAACAAAATCATCGGTTCAAAACCAAAAATATAAAAGTTAGGTAAACAACGCTATTCATTTTGCAACCTTCTCGCTCGACGTCGTTACCAAGTAACGGGGTAAACAGCGGCTGCTTTGATGACGCAAACGCACTCCGGTTCAGACCCAAATAATATAATATGAACACAGTCCAGGGAGCAATCAAACTCGGGTTCGGTCCAGTCAATCGAACCAAGTGTGAAAGCACCAGTCATTATTTGGGTAGCACAAAGGCTAGATTAATCTAGATTAATTTCAAAATCACAGTGAGATTAATCTAAATTTAAAAAAATGATCTATGTCCACCACTAATATATATATATGGCTTGACATTAACGTTTGTCTGCTTGTCCGGGACAAGTGGATTTTTTGAAGGGGCAAGTGAAAGAGAATTTTACTTGCCCGACCGGACAAGTAGTTGATTAAAATGTCAATAACAAAAAGCTCTTTTCCAAAACGCGATAAACGCCAAATTAAAAGAAAATTAGTTTGTCATGCCATTGAGCTGTGTACTGAACCTATTCTCTGCTCCATCAATCTTAAGTGCCAAATCATTATTTCCTAGTTTAAATGTACTGCAAGATACATTTCTTTCCAAACCGCTATAAGCGCCGAGCCTGTTTTTAGCCTAAATGCGATATATCCTCTCGTCTTGAGCCCCTGCCCCTTTGAAAGTGCCCTTTTCGATCTCGCTGCGGTGTATATATCTTGTCACTG
The DNA here is from genome assembly GCA_023029165.1 of Gobiocypris rarus. NCBI lineage: Eukaryota > Metazoa > Chordata > Actinopteri > Cypriniformes > Gobionidae > Gobiocypris > Gobiocypris rarus. The sequence continues at coordinate 29,288,802 of CM040922.1, read as the reverse complement.
TTGGGTGTAAACCTCATATCTCCAAAAACACTACTTTTCAGGAAATGGAAAAAGCACTGTATTTTTACAAAATGTATTAAACACTGCGTTGTCAAAGTTGATATTATGGCTTTATATACAGTATGGTCAGACGCTTGCATGTCTCATTAGATTATTACCATGTTACCAAAATCAAGTTCAAATGGAGTTAATGGTTTGACCACTGAATTTCAGACATAGGCTACATGTTTTGTCCGTAATTAAAACCGCCGCATTTGAGTCAGTAAGTGCATCACGTTACATTTTCATTAACTTACAGGTTATAAAGTTTACTGTAACTATGTGGGCGCTCATTTTTCTATGTCATTTGTCCAAAATCTCATGTTATTAAAGGTTAAGTGTAATGCAGGCTATGATTCAACGACAAGTGCTAGACTAAGACACTCTTCTCCACTCCTCAAATACATGAAACATTAGTCTTTATATATTTGTATATATTTATTTATACATATATGTATATATATATATATATATATATATGTATATGTGTGTGTTTGTAGAGTAAAGAAAACGCTGTACTTTATTTAAATATCCTGTTCTTTATTTACCCTTGCATTGCAAACAAGCAGAGACGGTACAAACCGTGTGTAGCTCTTAATTCACAATAGAGGCAGCGGGTGGAGTTATGAGGTCTGAGGATAGTTGGAAGATCCAGTGGAGTTAAGAAGTTTAGTCACAAGCTCTTTTTAATATTTTAATTTGTTAAATATTTGCAAAACCCAGTCTGATTTAAAGGGTGAGCAATGATTTAAGGGGTAAAAAAAATATGGAGAATGGAAACATGGAGATACAAGGTTTCCAGAGACAATATTATATAATAATAATAATATATAAAAAAATTCCTCTTGTTTTTGTCAGGTTTTTGGTGCTCCCATGGGTCCAGGCGGAAACTCAGCCGGTGGTCACATGATGCCTGGCAACAGCCCGGGAATGAACTCCCCTCAGTTTATGAGCCAGCAGGGCTACCCCGAGCCCAACAAGGGCTACATGCAGCAGGGCATGTACGGCCGGCCCAGCGGGGGATACCCATCCGGACCTGGATACGGCGGCAGGTGAGGAAAAGCTTGAGAGGGAAAGCAAATATTGTCCATGCGGTCTGCGTTTATGAGTGTCTGTGTGATTGTGTGGCTGTATTTAGACTCTGCTCCTCGTGGGAGTTACATGACGTCAGGCAGCTGGCGGACGTCACCACAGTGGGGGATGTGTGCGCTGTAATGTCCCACCCCTGCGCTGACTCACAGAAACACACACACACGGTTGCGTCCCTTAAGATCAATTTGCATCGCAATAAATCTTTTGAATCACTGACACGGAGCAGTTAGCATCCCCCTTGGCTCGCCAGACCACTCATTCAACACCTTGCTGCCACGACAACGTGAATAATCAGTTCCACTTACGCCACCTTCTGCAAATATGCCGGGTCACAATATTGAGCATTTTATAACATGAATGGGAACCACTTCATAACCTGTTTGTCTTCTGTCTATCCTCTTTAGTTACCCCAATAACGGAGGGGGTTCCCTCGGGATGCCACCTCATGGAGTCCGCCCGCCCACCGACTTCACCCAAGCGGCCGCTGCTGCTGCTGTGGCCGCAGCCGCTGCCACGGCGACAGCCACCGCTACGGCAACAGTCGCTGCGATACAGGAGAAGCAAAACCAGGAGCTGAACTACGGGCCTGTAAGCGAGCGAACTTGTTTGTATTCACATTATGTGCGGTTGACCTTTGTTGAGGAGTACTGCACTAAAGGGAAGGTCATTGGAATAGATCTCGACATGCTTAAATGTTTTGGAAATAAATCGTACACCCTTGTTTAATATCTCTGGGTTTTTTCATGCTGTTAATCTGATTGCTGATTTTTTTTTTTTTGTGGTAAATGCTTTGCACTCGACTTCAGCAATCTTATGTGACACACAGTAACCTTAAGTTTCATTGCGCTCAAATCACCCCCTGCTGGACGAATGCAGATAAACGAGCCCTGATTCCAAAAACATGGCTTTAATTATTGCAGCAAAAAAAGGCAAAGTATTTTTCCAGCAGATTTCACATGCCGCCTGTCTGCCTGGGTTTAGACGGCAGACATCACGGCCACACAGGACTTTGATTGTTTACAGTGGTGACCTAGTTGCCGTTTCCCTTTCATGCCCAGGGCCTGACGGCCATAAGTCACGGCAGCAGGCACGTCTCCAGCCATTGTTACCCGACGCTGGTTCTGATGGGTGTGGATCTGTTGTTTTTCTCTGCAGATGGGTGGTGCTTCCTCTTACAACACCCAGTTCCTGTCGCACTCCGGACCCCGTGGTCCGCCCGGCATGGCCCCCTCCGGAATGGTCGGCTCCAGACCCCCTTCCATGGGACCCATGTACGCACAGCAGGGCCAGAGGTTGCCCCAGCATCCCGTCTACCCAGGAGGCCAGCAGGGTCCTCCACGCCACCAGCAAGGCTTGAAACGCCCGTACAACTCCGATGTGAGTGGAGACTCGCTGTTCACCAACTTGACCTTTCAGATGTGACAGTACCTCTGTTCCAAAACCTAGTGTAACTTGATGGTTTATAAGACACCATAGACATGGGGGTGGCCAGGCTGGGGTAAGCAACCAGTCTGGGGTGGCACTGAAATGTTGATTATTCAAACATATAAAAAAATCATTTGACTATAAAGTACTAGACTGTTTTAGTGCTTGTAACTGAATATAAAAAACTGTACTTAATTGTTAGTAAGTTAGTGGTGGAATGGATCAATACTGATTTGAATTTGACAGTTTTCTTCTTAAACCTACACTGTGAGATTCAAAACCCTTTTTTTTTTTTTTTTGCGCTCTTGTTTGATTTTAACCTGGCACTGAGGCAAAGATTGTGTGCACACCTGAAAAGTCTCCCGTGTTTTTTGTTCGTAAAGCTGTTCTATGTCTAAATAAACTCAATTCTTCTCAAGATAAAAAAGACTGAAAAGGCAACGGTGAGCGATGTGCTGACAACTTGCTTCTATCCTGAAATTACAAATGTTCTTTTCAGGGATTTCCGGGTCAGCAGTACGGTCCCGGTATGGGAGCTGGGGGCCCGTACCCAGGCCAACCCATGCAGTACCATGGTCCTGGGCCGCAGCGGTCCGCTCCTTCCCCGTCTTACCCAACCCACCGAATGCCCCTCCAGCAACCCAATATGGGCCAGTATCCTGCAGGACCAGGAAACCCCAGTCAATATTACAAGGTACAAAGATCATCAGTATTATTGCTCATACATACAGTTAGTATTTGAAATAAAGCCCTGCTAAGGATAAGCAAGACACTTGAAATCAAGGTGCTTATAAAGACCTGAGCCAGTTAGCAACCAAACTAGTAACCAAATGTAGGTACTTTCTGAAACTTGAAGTAATATTTTTTCAGTTTGAAAGCTATCAGAAAGCTTTCACTTGCAAATTTCAACATATTGCTGCAAGCCGTATCATGTTTCCCAAAGAACAGGTTCCTTTTGTCCGTATTAGTGACAAACAAGCTGCCATTTTTAGAGAAACACACTGGCATTTGATATAAATACGGCAGTGAACTTTAAACAGGCAACTAGTCGTGAAAAGATTTTTTGGTAGTACCAGTGAAAGACAAACCAACCTAGGGTGGTTTAAATTCCATGCTGGGTTTGAAATTACAGTGTTAGATTATCAGCATTGTCATATCGCTGTAGTGTGCACTTCACGAGTGCATGCTTAGGGCCCATTCCAAAACCTAGTGTTCTTTACTATGCTAATTTGTAATTTCTAAAGAATGCTTTGCGTTGAGCTCTCTAAAACTATGCTTAACCAGGGGTTGGGTTGACTCACTCTGGTTTAAGTCTGATGTTGAAAGAGTTGTGTTTGCTTAACAGGCGGACCAGTTTAACGGACAGGGCAACAGCCACAACAGCCTGTCCTCAGGAGTGACGGGAGCTGGGTACAACACCTTCAGCCAGGCCACCGTCAACGGGGTTGGTGTCCTCTCTTTCATGCATGTGTGTTTGGTTAAATGTCTGTAGGAGCTGCCTGTTAATATTTCACCATTTCGTGAGCACCACGATCGGACTTTGGCACACAGGGTCCAAACTCCACATAGCTGAATCTGTTTTGCAGAGTATCGTTATGAAAATCTGACTGTAAAGATAATTTGGCCACAGATTGTAATTGCCTTCACACGAGTCATTTTTTTCACAGCCCGGACGTGCGATGCCAGGATATCCCAGCTCTCCTCTCCCAGGAAACCCCACTCCTCCCATGACCCCCGGAAGTTCGATACCGTATATGTCTCCCGGTCAAGACGTCAAATCGCCCTTCCTCCATGACGTCAAACCCAATATAAACTCTTTGCAGCCCCCTACAGGTAAAACACGGCACTGCTTGTAAGCCAACACAGATATCTCCATCTTGATATCACATGACCACTTGAGTACTAATATTCTCATCTTGTAACCCCCATTATAAGATGTTATCTCTGCTTAAAATTTACTGTTTTTATTATGAACTAGTCATATAATGGTGTTTTATTATTTAGTATTATTTATATACAATTATAATATATATATATATATATATATATATATATATATATATATATATATATATATATATATATATATATATATATATATACTTTTAGTAATTTAAGAGCTTTTTCATTTTTACTCTGTATTTTGTTTTAGCTTTAATTTATTTAGATTTTATTTTTTGTTAATTCTATTTCTTCAACAGTTAGTTGCCAAGGCTACATTTAAAAAAAAAAACAATAATAATAATCAGTTAAAGATTTTCAATAGTTTTCATTTGTTAATAATGACAGCACTGCAAAAAAAGCCTTGATGGCCTCCATCTTGATATCACATGAAACTCTTCTGCTCTTCTGTCTGTAGGAAACCCCAGTGATGACCTGCGTCTGACCTTCCCTGTACGGGATGGGGTGGTGTTGGAGCCCTTTAGATTGGAGCACAACCTGGCCGTCAGCAACCACGTCTTCCAGCTGCGAGACTCTGTGTATAAGACTCTTATGATGAGGTCAGAGTGCAACATCTGTCCCTTGCAGTGTTTAATGTGTTCGGTGTTGTCGCATTCAGTGTTTAATCTCGCCCATCATGTGTTTAACAGGCCTGACCTGGAGCTGCAATTTAAGTGCTATCACCACGAAGACCGGCAGATGAACACCAACTGGCCGGCTTCGGTGCAGGTGAGCGTCAACGCCACGCCTCTCACCATTGAGCGCGGGGACAACAAGACCTCCCACAAACCCCTTTACCTGAAGCAAGTGTGCCAGCCAGGGCGCAACACCATCCAGATAACGGTCACAGCCTGCTGCTGTGTAAGTACAGAGATTCATATCGCACATTTTCTTCTAGTTAATTACAAACAGCCCGACTAGCAAGTGTATTATATGGGTCAGTGTTCATTTCCTGTTTCTTTTCCCCCTATAGTCTCATCTGTTCGTGCTGCAGCTGGTTCACAGGCCGTCTGTGCGCTCCGTGCTTCAGGGTCTGATGAAGAAGAGGCTCCTGCCAGCAGAGCACTGTGTCACTAAGAGTGAGTGAACACCATGATCTTTTGCACACACGCTAAAAGATTGAGGGGTTTTTTTTAAATGTATTTTTAAAATACTTTAATTCAGCAAGGAAACCCTGAATTGATCAAAGTGATAATGAAGACGTGTAATGTTACAAAATATTTCAACTAAATGCTGTTTCTTTTGAACTTTCTATTCATCAAAGAATACTGAATAAAATGCATCACTTTTCCACAAAAATGTGAAGCAGCGCAACTGTTGTCAACATTGATAATAAGAAATGTTTCTTGAGCAGCAAATCAACATATTAGAATGATTTCTGAAGGATCATGTGACACTGAAGACTGGAGTGAAAAATGATGATGAAAATTCAGCTTTGATCACAGGAATAAATTATATTTTAAAATATGTTACAATAGAAAATGGTCATTTTAAAGTGTAATATTTCACTATATTTTTCTGTATTTTTGATCAAATAAACATTTTTAAAAATTCTTACTGATCCCAAACTTTTGTACATGACAACTCATCCTCCTCATCTTCTTCCCCAGTTAAGAGGAACTTCAGTAGCGGTACCATCCCAGGAACTCCCGGCCTTAACGGCGAGGACGGCGTGGAGCAGACGGCCATTAAGGTCTCGCTCAAGTGTCCAATCACCTTCCGGCGCATCCAGCTTCCTGCCAGGGGCCACGACTGCAGACATATACAGGTAAGGAGGGACGCCAACTTAAGTTTAAATCACATGACACCGTAAAGTGAGTTTCTGTGGAAAATAACGTCTTTGTTTGTCCATAGTGCTTTGACCTGGAATCATACCTGCAGCTCAACTGTGAGAGAGGGACTTGGCGTTGTCCTGTGTGCAAGTAAGAACCTTCTTCTCCTCTTGCTATTTATCTTCATTCCATGTTTGTTATTTTAAAGAAAATGATAAGGGATGAAAGATGTATCCGTACTGTAGCAGTTGTCTGCCGATATTACAGATTTTCAGGAACAGACGACATTGGTTTTGTAATTGTGTACAAATCTTTTTATTTTTTAAATTTTTTTAAACATTTAGATCACCTTTGTCGTCAAACAACACTCAAAGTTATGAAAAACTCTAAATTTAATAACAGTGCTAAATGTAGTCTTTAACAAATCTCTGAATGAATATCCATTTTTCATACTATATATTATGTTAGGAGGCCTACATTTACTAAACATTCTAACAGTTACACTGATTAATCTGTTGTATTTTTAATTTCTGCAGACAAAATAGTATAGAATTTTAATATTTATTTTAACAAATATGTATTAATATTATTGTATTAATAATAATACTAATAGAATATTTGAATATTAAAATAAAAACATATTTTAATTTAATATTGTTTTATATATATATATATATATATATATATATATATATATATATATATATATATATATATATATATATATATATATATATATATTTATTTATTTATTTTTATTATTATTAGCATACTATGGTTTCACATGTTATATAGCTGGCATGTTTGTACAGTTTTACAAACTCATTTGTTCCTTGCAGTAAAACAGCTCTTCTGGAGGGACTAGAAGTGGACCAGTACATGTTGGGCATTCTGATCTACATCCAGAAGTAAGTTTCTTTGCAATAATGTAACCTCTGTGGCAGCTAAACTGTCAATGGACAATACAGATATCCTAAACTATACTTCTATCAGTTGTAATCTGCCAGTCCGTGGACCGTACATCGACTGTTCGCTCAGCATGTGACGTGTACTGTGCACAAAATTGGCAAGAGCTGGGTGAAATAGGCCTATCCAGTATGATTGGCTAGCATCTACCCAATTTCCCAGAGTCAGAGTGCACAAATTCCTAGGCTGTTTTAACAAGCATTTCCAAGGAAGAACTGGTTGCCACATTTTCCAAAATTAGCTGCATTACTATCATAAGTATTGTCCAGTTTGCACTCCTTGAGTTGTGGTCCATCAGAGGTGGTCAGATATCCCCTTCCTGTCTAAGTTTAAACTTCTTGGCCAAAATAAGTTGCAGTGTGTGTTCTGTGTTTTTAGTTTTTACCTTCTTTCTCCTTGTGTTTAGTTCGGACTATGAGGAGATCACCATTGATCCGGTGTGCAGCTGGAAGCCAGTCCCGGTGAAACCAGACCTGCATATTAAAGAGGACCCAGACGGCCCTGCCCTGAAACGCTGTCGCACCCTGAGCCCTAGTCATATGATCTTGCCTAGCGTCATGGAGATGATTGCAGCTTTGGGCCCCGCCTCCTCACCCTACCAGTCTCTGTCACAAGGTGGCAGCAGCAGCACACCTGATTATCCCAGCCAAGGTAGTTGTCACATCTGATTATAAAGGCCTCATAGGGACCACAAAAGCATTTATGTGTATATAAAAATGTTTTAGTTAGTATTTTACTATTGAATACTCTGCTTTGGAGTTATAATAGATTTGGATGAAGTACATTTGGACTTCCATTTGGTTTATTGTTGCATATCTTTCAGGTGGCTCAGGATACTCTAACCAACCAGGCTTTTCAGACTTTCCCAATGCTCCCGGCACACCAACCCTTGGGGAGTTTGCCTCCGGGCCGCCCCCATTGTCCTACCAGGCTGACCTGCCGAGTGGGCTCCTTACCCCTGAAAAACCTGTGGGACACCCGATGTCAGGACAGGTGGGCTTTCCTGTTAGTACAATTTTACCACAAAGAATTGATAAAGTCTGTCTATCATTCTGTCTGTCTATGTGTTTATCTGTCTGTCTATTCGTCTGTTTATCCTCCTGTCTGTCTATCTGTTTATCTGTCTGTCTATTCATCTGTTTATCTTTCTGTCTGTTAGTCTATCTGTCTATTTATCCATCTGTCCATCTATTAGAGGTCGACCGATTGATTGGTTTTGCCGATTAATCGGCACCAATAACTCATTGCTGGAACAATGTTATCGGCAGAAAATCGGTTAGTTTTTTCGGGTTGCGTGCGTTACTGGAATGGCTGAGAAGGGTCCGCTGTCATTATACAGTACAAGAGCGGCCTCTAGAGGCGAAATAAAAACTGTCACTGAGCAGTCTCGTGTGTCAAAACAAACTCCACGAAGCGTCAGAGCGGGACACTTCAGATGCAGATTTAAAGCATAGACAACAAAATGGTATGTATACAGTACACTACACTACATATTTCATTTCATTATAAATTTGCTGACTAGATGCTGCATTAATAGAAAAAAAGAACAGCAGTATGTTTGCAGTCGAGGCTGAGAGGACACTAACATTAGTAGTACCTCAGACAGTTAAAACAATACAGGCAAATCTGACTCAAATGTTTAATGCCACGATTGTTACCATCTGTTTGCATTAGTCTAGTAAGTGTTGTGACAAAGCAAATTGATATTCATGCAGCTGACAGGAACGAATCAGAAATGCATCCAGTTTCAGTTATTTTTTTATCATCACTGTAAAACATGTTTTGCTATTTAAGCATGACTGTTTGGATTTATATGAAATGGTAACACTTTACAATAAATCTTTGACTGAGTCCATTTGTATCATTAACTAAGGTTAATAAATGCTGTAGAAGCATTGTTCATTGTTAGATCTTTAATTTCAACATTTACTAATACATTTTTTAATGTTAAAGTTCGAATGTTAACATTAGTTAATGCGCTATGAACTAACATGAATGATCGTGGTATAATTAACACATTAATATTTACATTTATATATTTGTCATTTAATAAGTTCAGTACATTTTCATGGTTCAGCATTTTTTGTAGTTAAATTCAGCACTAGTTTACTTTTTGATTTTAGATTTTGTTTTTCATTCAGTATCTATATCGGTTGGTTAATCGGTTATCGGCCAGTTTGGTCCAACCTAGTTATCGATATCTGTAAAATACTCGGTCGACCTCTACCATCTATCCGTCTGGCTGCCATCTATTTGTCTGTTTGTCTGTTTGTCTGTCTATCAATCTATCTATCTATCTATCTATCTATCTATCTATCTATCTATCTATCTATCTATCTATCTATCTATCTATCTATCTATCTATCTGTTTATCTGTCTGTCACCAACTAGCTTGCAGATTTAAGCATTATCATGTAGATCCATAAATAATTCATTTGACTATATGACTTGAAATAGCATGGCTAGTTTTCTGCATGTATTGTGCTGAATGGGTACCCAAATGTCTAATCCTGGCATCATGGTTTCTGTCATCCACGTATGTCATTGCATATAAGAGCTTTTCAAACAGCTCTGTGTGCGACAGCACAGCGTTCCTGTCTGTCACTCGCAGCTGCTGCTTTTCCCACCCCGTCACACACGCTCCAAACGAAGCACAAGACACTTCAAATTACTGTGCAGTGTATTCCAGCTTCACTGATCGTCTCTTTTTCTCTTTACACTTTCCCTCCTGAATAAAGATGACCCACTCTAGTCGCATGGACCCTTCCCACAATCCCCTTCAACAGCAGCAGCAACAACAGCAGCAGCAACAGCAGCATCAAGGTCTCCATGGTAACTCCAACATGGGTGGCCCCGGTGGACCCATGCACTCCCGCAACCCCTCCCAGAATCCCCGGATGCACACAGACAGCTTTGGGCTGGGGGGCCCTGGGGGACCTGGCGACGTTCCAGAGCCGCCCCTTGATGTAAGTTGGAATCAATCATCTATTCCAGATCAAACACTCATGATTTTTGGCCGTTTGAATTAGAGGTCTGCTGAGAGTCTCAATCGAATGCTCAGTCCCGCAGCATTTTACTGCGTGTACACCCACTACCAACTTATAATGATTTCCTTGCCAAACGCCCATGCTTAAGTTAGGTCCCATTTCTGCAATTCATCATGTTTAAAACTTTTGAATGCTCATCCCCACATCAGCTTTGGGATGCATGTTAATTTATTAACTGTTTAACTGTATTAATTAATCAGTGTTGGACAGTTACAGTATTTTTTACTTTGTAACAGGTCTAAAAGGGATAGTTCACCCAAAAATGAAAATTTGATGTTTATCTGCTGGCCCCCAGTGTATCCAAGATGTAGGTGTGTTTGTTTCTTCATTAGAACACAAATGAAGATTTTTAACCTCAATCGTTGCTGGTATTATGCATGTCAACGGGGTCTATTTCTATGAGAGCCACTATGAGAGTAAAAACACACAGACATATTAATCCACATTAAACCCTGTGGCTCGTGGCGACACATTGATGTCTTAAGACACGAAACGATCGGTTTCTGCGAGAAACCAATCAGTATTTTAGTTAAAAAAAAAATTTACCTTATATCAGACGAACCTCATCTAGGATTCCCAATGCATACTTCCACCGGAGAAGGTCAATACAGATTATATAGATTTATATATATATATATAGATGCCTCATTAGTGCCTGCGTGGATTGCACAGATGGTCGAATGAAGAATCTATGTATAAGGAATCTTCTTGATGTCGCCATGAGCCACAGGGTTTAATATGGATTAATATGTCTGTGTGTTTTTACTCTCATAGTGGCTCTCATAGAAATAGACCCCGTTGACATGCATTATACGAGCAACGGTTGAGGTTAAAAATATTAATTTGTGTTCTACTGAAGAAACAAACACACCTACATCTTGGATGCCCTGTGGGTCAGCAGATAAACATCAAGTTTTCATTTTTGGGTGAACTATCCCTTTAAGTAAATTTTTCAAGTATCTGTACTGGAGTTTTTTTATTTTAAGAAACATCTAATATGACTTCACCACATTCTCTTAAGCATAAAATCATACTTTTTACTCCACTACAATTCCTAAAAATCATCAACATGAAGAAATCCGATTTGTGAATGAGCTGATTCTTGAACCTGTTAAATTGTTTAGCCAATCGCACCAAACAATTAATTTGAAAATGGGACTGATCCAGTTGCAGCTGTTCTCGAGTCGAGTCGAATGACCCATTCAGGGCGAGTCTCTAGAGTAACTGTAGTTGTGAATTCACAAGTCTGACTTTTGCCAAAATTTGCCAAAAACCAGGAGATTCTTGGAACTTGAGTGCAACTGCCGAATTTTAGGATTGATTATTATAAATGAAAATCATACTTAAGTCACAGCTGTCAGTAGTTTGTGAACAAAATCTGCTGTAAATGGGCGAGTTGTTTAAGGCAGCCCACTATAATGTTTAAATGCGACATGTCACACATCACCATCTCAAAAAGGTTGGTTTTAGCTTAAAAAAAAACAGCCCCAAACATAACATTAAAATAACGCAAATGAATGCCCTTGCATCTCCCCCGCTGCCATAGCAGATCAAATGATATAAAACTAGTATGTTTACTAGGATGTTTGCATGGTGTTCTTCAAATTTTATACAGTTTTTATATTCTTTGTCAGCACACATTTAGTTTTTCCATATTTTAAAATACTATGCTAAATGCTATATTCCTCCGCCCCAAATTTGTTTGCACACATGAAGTAGCCTATCAGTAACCTAAAATGATATTTTAATATATTTAATGTTTTGATAGTGTATGACAAGTTTTGGTACTAAAATAAAACATAATTTTATTTAGCTCAATACATGTGTATCTGCATCCACTAATCTTCCACACTGACGAGAGCTGGCTTCTTGACTATTCATAAGGATGTCACACCCAGCAGTTCCCCCTCCCCCAGGGATTTTGAGCAGTAGGATTATATTTAAAATATGTAATGTAAAATAAATATAAAAGTATACAGGTATGTACAAAATAAACAGTACTTTTCTAATATAAAAATTAATAATTACATTTAAAAAAAACGACTTTTTTACTTTTACTCAAGTAAAATTGAAAAAGAGTACTTAATAAAAAGGTTTGTGTACTTCGTCCACCACTGCTTTAAACTACCAATAACAGTCTTCCACTCTTAAGGTGTGGTCACAATTAACATTGCTCTATGAAATTCCATGGGAAACATACCAAGTTCAGTCATGAAACTCTCCCATGCCGCTGAATGGCTGTCTCGTCAGCGGTTCAGAACCCAATCAATCCCTATGCCTATAGCCCCTCTCCGCCCCAGCGCCACTTGTCTAGATCTGCTATTGGGGTCTCTTTTATCTTGCAGCAGCATCTTTTACTATAACACACTCTTGGCTTAAGCAGAGCGAGTCTCAGCAGCAGTGTAACAGATCTAATCTGCCAAAAACAAACCTACACCTACAAACTCGTTGCATTAGGAATCAGAGTTTTGAAAGTGACTTCTGTGTGACTATTGACAATAGACAATGGACCTGTTTTTTTTTTGGCTGCAAAATGTTGCTGAATTTATGCTAATGTGACATCACCTTTAAAGTCCTCATGAAATCAAAATGGACCCCATTTGCTTTGCTAGCACATATTACAGGTCTTAGGGTGAACAATTAATCTGTGCAAGTTAATACACAGAAAAAAAATTATTTGTTGCGGTTTACTACAATAAAAGAAAAGTGTTTTTAATACAAAAAAAGTCAACCTTCAAATAATTATGTTCAGTTATGCACTCAATACTTGGTCGGGAATCCTTTTGCAGAAATGACTGCTTCAATGCGGCGTGGCATGGAGGCGATCAGCCTGTGGCACTGCTGAGGTGTTATGGAGGCCCAGGATGCTTCGATAGCGGCCTTAAGCTCATCCAGAGTGTTGGGTCTTGCGTCTGAACTTTCTCTTCACAATATCCCACAGGTTCTCTATGGGGTTCAGGTCAGGAGAGTTGGCAGGCCAATTGAGCACAGTAATACCATGGTCAGTAAACCATTTACCAGTGGTTTTGGCACTGTGAGCAGGTGCCAGGTCGTGCTGAAAAACGAAATCTTCATCTCCATAAAGCTTTTCAGCAGATGGAAGCATGAAGTGCTCCAAAATCTCCTGATAGCTAGCTGCATTGACCCTGCCCTTGATAAAACACAGTGGACCAACACCAGCAGCTGACATGGCACCCCAGACCATCACTGACTGTGGGTACTTGACACTGGACTTCAGGCATTTTGGCATTTCCTTCTCCCCAGTCTTCCTCCAGACTCTGGCACCTTGATTTCTGAATGACATGCAAAATTTGCTTTCATCCGAAAAAAGTACTTTGGACCACTGAGCGACAGTCCAGTGCTGCTTCTCTGTAGCCCAGGTCAGGCGCTTCTGCCGCTGTTTCTGGTTCAAAAGTGGCATGACCTGGGGAATGCGGCACCTGTAGCCCATTTCCTGCACACGCCTGTGCACGGTGGCTCTGGATGTTTCTACTCCAGACTCAGTCCACTGCTTCCGCAGGTCCCCCAAGGTCTGGAATCGGTCCTTCTCCACAATATTCCTCAGGGTCCGGTCACCTCTTCTCGTTGTGCAGCGTTTTTTGCCACACTTTTTCCTTCCTACAGACTTCCCACTGAGGTGCCTTGATACAGCACTCTGGGAACAGCCAATTCCTTCAGAAATGTCTTTCTGTGTCTTACCCTCTCGCTTGAGGGTGTCAATGATGGCCTTACCCATGATTGCGGTTTTGAGTAATGAACCAGGCTGGGAGTTTTTAAAAGCCTCAGGAATCTTTTGCAGGTGTTTTGAGTTAATTAGTTGATTCAGATGATTAGGTTAATAGCTCGTTTAGAGAACCATTTCATGATATGCTAATTTGTTGAGATAGGAATTTGGGGTTTTCATGAGCTGTATGCCAAAATCATCAGTATTAAAACAATAAAAGACCTGAAATATTTCAGTTGGTGTGCAATGAATCTAAAATATATGAAAGTTTAATTTTTATCATTACATTATGAAAAATAATGAACTTTTATCACAAATTTTTTTAGAAGGACCTGTATTTAAATCATTCCACAGATTTCCCTCCAAAATCAGTGCAAAAATATTCCATCTGGGCCTAAATGGTTACACGAAAGGTTCACTGATTCAGATTTTCAATTAATTCATTGCTGCAAACAGTTTCATTAAGTATGTGTTATAGAAAAACGCAACCCATTTCTGCATTCAAATCAGAAAATTTGAATCTAATTTAATCCTGTGATAATGCAGATCTCTATTTTTGACTGTAGTTTATTGGTAAATATTTGTTTATTTGTGTTTATTGTTTATTACAAAATGTTTATTAATGTCTTGAAAAGCAAACTATGTGGTATGTATCATTACGATTATAAACTGAGAGTTCTGCGATAGGCTGATTCTTAACCCCAGACTTCCTTTTTTGTTTTCCAGCTTCTCCCAGAGCTGACAAACCCAGATGAGCTGCTGTCCTACTTGGGTCCTCCCGACCTTCCCAACAACAGTAACGATGACCTGCTCTCTCTGTTTGAGAGCAACTGAGCCCCTTTTCCCTCTCATTCATCAGCCGCGCGTCACCGTCCAACAGACACCCTCCCTAATCCCGCACACTCCCGGCTCGTCGAGGGGAGGTTTGGGGAAGCGTAACAGATATCTGATTGCGTCTTTGCACTGTTTCCTCCTGAGACTGGAATGCAGTGACTCATGGGAAGGTGCAACGAAGATCTTTTTTCTTTCTTTTTTTTCTTCTGTGACAATGTTATTGTTCGTCTGCTTCTCTGAACTCTGTCGAGATTTTATTGTGAATTTAAGTTTGAAGAGTTCCTGTTCTCTCGAATCATTTGTAGAAAGATGCCCCATCTCACATCAGACTTGTGTGGTGTAAATGACATTGTGAGTGTGTGTGGAGGGGTCAGGTCATTGTTTGTTTTTCATTGCAGATCCTGTTTTAAATCTAAATTAGATGAGGGACTAACTTCTGTGCTGATCTAAAGTACTACACGGGGAAAGCCAAAGTGTCTCACTTCTGTTGTAACTTGAAAAACAAACACGGCTAAACCTAATTCTCTTAATAAACAGGCAGACTTATGTTTTATTTCATTGTTTTCTCCCAAAGATGACCACAAAGCTAGCTCCACATGGTTTTAAACCACAAATGACTTAATCTTAAATGTACTTTACTTGAAGGAGACCTCAAGTGTAGCCTTTTTTCCTTTTAAACATGCTAATAGAGGCAATCACAAGGTGTGTCAGACCTTAAACAGTAGCATTAAAGAAGTGCACTATTACTTTTGCACACCACGTGTTTGCCTACACACGAAGGAAATCGAAGGCAAAGAATCAGTCATCTTTTGTGACGCCCACACAAATACACACACACACACACCTCAAGCCACACTGTGTGTGTGTTTTGGCACAAACTCAGACTAATTTTATGCCACACCCTGCTCTCTGTTTTCGTCTGTCTCTTTGTTTTTTTTAAAACGGTCTTCCTCCCCAGTGGATTTTAAGGCCACGAGGTCTGTGGATTTCTACCATTACAAGAAAGGACTAGTGTCCCTGATAATCGTTGGCTCAAATCACACCCTCACTTGCAGACGCATTTCACTCGCCCTTAAATATGCAAGTTTGGGCTGTTATTTGGTAGAAAACAAGTTTTCTTGGTCGACAAAATATGTGAAACCAGACAGAGCACAAGCAGCCCAGTAGCAATCTGTTAGATAGGTTACACAAAACACACAAATGCACATGAGGAGTCACAACCAGGGCGTTTTTTTTTTTGGACAAATATCTTCCCCTAGTGAGATTTTGCTTGGACAAATCTGGGTGGGTGGGAGCGTCACAACAGGAAATGGACTAATGTTTATAGCCGCACTCATAATCGAGGAGGAAAACATTGGGATTCATGTGAAATATGTACAGATATAGTATTATTATTGTCGCAGATGTGAACTTTCTCTTAACCCCATATGGAAAAAAGAACATTTGAAACACTATGACAAGAGCTCATGTCAGACATGCGCTTCATTCCCCCCCGTTTTCCATTCAGCGCTCGCTTTCTCGGCAGAGAAACCGTGGAGGGGAGATGAGTCTGCTGTCGATTCCTGTCTTGTCTGATTTTATTATTTATCATCGCTCTTTGGGCACCGTTAGCAAAGTGCAGTTTGTATATTAACAATACAGGGAGCATCATGAGTCGACGGATGTGCTTTTGTTCTTTTTTCATTTGTTTGAAGTCATTTGTGTATCATACAATTTTATCTTTGATTATATAATAATTGTTATTATAATTATAAAGATAATTGATGGGCCTGTATGCATCTCTCTTCTGTGTTAACTAGCAGAGTTTATGAATTTGTTAGAAAGAGAAAAAAAAAATGAATTCATCCAAATCTGTGACCATAATCATGAAAAACTGAGAAACCAGCATCACTTGTTGATCAAACTGTTCAAAAAGATGTTTGACTGTCATGTGTTGGTGGATCATCATCAAGTTCTATCAATTTAATTAAACATGTACAATTGAAATCGATTTGTTTTTCTAAAGATGTGAAATATTTCCATTATGTTTTATAAGTAAAGACTTAAGCCCCATTGCGTTTCATTGGCTTTATTTGGAGAGCGCACCGCATTGTGTCAATACGCGGGAACGCCGCTCAGGGGGCGTGTCCGGAAGACAGGCGTTCTGAGGGGAAAAGAAAGCTTTTGTGACACAATTCGCTTTCTACCTTACAGTGGCTCGTTAAAATATCACTGGAGTTCGCATAAATGTAGAAAAGTTCTGAATGTAATTTTAAAAACATTCGTTATTCGTGATACAATGTTGTGCAGTAATGGCGAATTCAGCCGTTGGCCACCGCCCTCGCGCCATGACAGCTCGCCTGTACACGCCCACACCATTCCATCGTTGCTCATTGGATGGAACGCAGTAACGTCATTTAAACGTACTCTAACTGGCCAAAGAGGATGTCAATCAAACGCTCGTCCTCTGATCTCTGCGCTCGAGCGCTGCGCTAATTTATTCACCTACAGCGCCTCTGATTGGATAACGCGCGTGTCATTCAGCGGTTCCACGACTTCATAGGTTCCAATTGAAAAAAAGGTCTGCTGGCTGCTTCTATATATCCCGGTTTCGCACGCATCCTACTTCCCGATGAGCTGCGGCATTTTGTAGGATTCATTCGGTGACCAGCTGCTAATACAAATTGATTTTGTTTGTCATCATGGCCAACCCCAAAGTTTTTTTTGACATCACCATCGATGGAGCTCCGGTCGGGAGGATTGTAATTGAGGTAGGTCACATAAAGTGACTGGATTTTACGTCCTTTACAGTTTCCTTATAAATAAATAAAAATTCTTGTGCGTGCAATATGAATAAAGCATCCTTATCTTAAAACGGCGGATGGGGGAGCTGTTTTGTTTTTTTCCCGCGCCAGACTGCAACAATGTTTCTATTTCTCGTTAAACAGGCGCTTCGGTGTTTCCGGCTGTGATTGACATGGAAAGCAGGTTCGCTGTTCTGATGCTTACAAACGAGATGTAGAAAACGAGTCGTGCTGCTGTCATTGACAGGAGACTGACAGCTACGCGCACATGGCGGAGTTTTCGCTGATTACAGGCGCAGACTGCGCGTGTGTTGCGCTGCACGCGTTTTTATTTTTTTTTAAACGCAGACGCCATTTTCACCGTTTTTTCAAAACCCAAGATGCCATTTTGAAAAGGGAGGGGTGACAACTGGGGTTCACCAGAACCGAATATTTACATTTAATTATAATGAAGCATTAAAATGCACTTTGAATTCACAGACTACACGTTTTTGACCCCCCTCTTGAAGTGGCACTGCAGAAAAGTTAATAAAAGTGCAGCATCTGTAACGCGCGCGCTCTCGATGTTACCAGAGAAATGCGGAAGTCAGCGAGTTTTATTTAACCTGCTCAAGTCTTTGTCCAGCGATTAGTTACTGTCTTAAGCCTATTGCTAAAACACAAACGGGTCACTACATTCATACTGTAACCGCAACTAGAAATCACACAGCCTCCTTTGCTTCCCAAGATGCCCATATACTCCATTTCGATACTGTTTTCGCAGTATTTTATTTGCTATGATTTCAATTTTTGCCTTTGATTATGTGTTCGTTGTTTAAAGGGTTGCTTTAAAAGAAAGCTTATGGTTTAAAGGTGAATCTTAATCATGCATAGTGGAAAAGTGCGTTTTTATGTGGTTAATTTGCGAAATGCTGACAAAACATACTGGTAAGAAGTTTATTTACACTAATATATGCTGAAATGTATATAACAGAAATTATAGCAAGTGAGATGCAAAAAAAAAAAAATCAGAAAATACATACATGCATAGATAGATAAAATGTGTGTGTGTGTGTGTGTGTGTGTGTGTGTGTGTGTGTGTGTGTGTTTTATTTCCACACTTTGCATATAAGCAGTTTCTGTTAAAGGGATAGTTCATCCTAAAATGAAAATTATTTACTCCAGGGGTTTTCAAACTTTATGATGCCAAGGACCCCCAAATATGATGGATTTTAGGAAGGGGGTCCCTCATAAAGGTTAATCTATTTTTATGTAAGAAGAAGAAAAAATCTGTTGGATAAACAGTGTGACATTATAAATACAACATAGTTTCCCATCTTAAATTGTCTATTAATGTTGGATGTATAAACCTGATGAAGAACATTTTCAATTAAAAATGATTTGTATAAGCAACTTTATCCATTTTTGTTTATCTTTTCATTTTCTGGAGGACCCCAGTTTGAAAATCCCTGATCTACTCTCCCTCACCTGTAGGAGCGTCTTTCTTCTGTTGAACACTAAAGATATTTTAAAGAATGTTGTTAACTAGACAGTGGCTGGTCCCTATTGACGTCCTTGTAGGAAAAAAAACCCCAGTCAATGGAGACCAGCCACTGTCTAGTTACCAACATCCTTTAAAATATCTTTAGTGTTCAACAGAAGAATGAAGCACTTACAGGTTGAGGGAGAGTAGATGACAGAACTCTCATTTTAGGGTGAACTATCCCTTTAAGTAAGCTTGGACATCAGCTTAATTTCCATTTCTTGTTTTTCCCCTTCTTATCTAAACAGCTGAGAGCTGATGTTGTACCCAAGACTGCTGGTGAGCATTTTTCCACATGAAATGGGTTCCTTATAAATAATAGTATGCAGAAATCCTCTTCTCATTAGGCATTAATGTCTCTATCTACACAGAGAACTTCCGTGCTTTGTGCACTGGCGAGAAAGGCTTTGGCTACAAGGGCTCCGGCTTCCACCGCGTCATCCCGGAGTTCATGTGCCAGGTAAGCTCTGAATCCCATGGTGTCGTCGGATGCTGTGGTTGACATCACGCTGATGTTATGCTCTCGTCACGCAGGGTGGTGACTTCACCAACCATAATGGAACCGGTGGGAAGTCCATCTACGGCAACAAGTTTGCGGATGAGAACTTCACCCTGAAGCATGGAGGGAAGGGAACCCTGTCCATGGCCAACGCCGGCCCGAACACCAACGGATCCCAGTTCTTCATCTGCACCGGTGATACCGCTTGGTAAACCGCTTCTTTGTGACTGGTGTCTATAACACAATGTATTTACATTTGATGTTAGTGCTAAAAGTGTGATTTCTCCATGAACAGGCTCGATGGCAAGCACGTTGTTTTCGGGAAAGTGGTGGAAGGACTAGCAGTGGTGGACCGCATCGAGAGCAAAGGAAGCAGCAGCGGGAAGTGCTCTTCCAAGATCTTGATCGCTGATTGTGGCCAGCTTTAATCGTCGCTTACACCTCCTCCCCACCCCAACCATGCACATTCCTTACTATAGAGATTTCTTTTTTTATTGCCATTCCTTAATGAGATGCTTATTCCATGTGTCATGGTCCTGTTTTATGTATTCCAACAGTCCTCAGGACTTAATTTGTTAAACATGGATTAAAGATGGATCAAGATTCCTTTCAACAGGTTTTTGTATTCTTTCTTTCCTTGGAACAGACAGCTCGGCACGTTTGTTGCTGGCGAAATCTTTAATTTCTCATTGTGCTGTTGTGTTCTTGTAATATAGAAGTCATTCATAAGGAGCCCATTAAAGTCTGTTTTGGTTCCAAAATGGCAGCGTGCTGCTGCAGTTCTTTCTGTTGACCAGCAGGTGGCGCCCTGCTCACTTTACTAGTGGAGTAGGTAAATGACACTAAATGCATAAATTCTTTACTTGTAATAAACACTAACTGATTGACAAATTAAACATTTTATTTCAGCTAGTATTTTAATTTAGTTTAATGTAAAAAAAAAAAAACTTTAAAATACAGTAGTAAAAACTGTACAACAATGATGCATACACACAATTACGAAAACTTAAAAATATTATGTTTGAACGTCCTTAAGATCCCAACTATGAAATGTAACAACAATAAGGTCTAAATTTTTAACTTTAGATGTATTATCAATGCATTCATTACAGTATTCATTTGTATAATGTTAATAAAAAGGCAGCGGCTATTTACACCAAGTGCAAATAGCAAAATGATTCCATTTACACTCAGGGAAAATGGCATTTTTCTTAATGATAATTGCTATTTACACTAAGTGCTAAGTTATATTCAACACCATATTAAAGTAGCAGTTCTTTGCAATATGTGTAAATAGTAATTTGCGTTATACTTTATTTTGACAGATACATACTATTTGCACCTCAGTATTGTTGTAAATGAACAGGATGCAATAATAACGTTGAGTGTAAATGATTATATTCATTAAAATTATTAAAAGGATTCTGCCTGAAAGGGACAATAAAAGCCCTCCCTAACCGTACCCAATAAAGGCCTTTATTATAATTAAACATTTCGTTAGGCACTTTATTTCCTCATTTAGAACATTTTCTTGACTTTTTTATTGAAAGTAAATGCATTTCTGTTGTGATTTGTAACGAAAAAAAGAGGTGAAAAAACTACACAAGGCGAATTCGAACCGAGTCAATCGCGTCAAAATCAAGATATTTAAACCGCACGCTTTACTGATGCGCCTCTGGATATGAAAGTCTGATTGCTTTTTTAAGTCTTGTTTGGCCCAACCAGGCTTTGCTAGGCGGAGCTAGTGCGAATAGCACTTGCCAACAAGGCACACTATTTGCACGTATACTGTGAATAGACACTCCGTAATAAAAACCCAGCTGTTTATGTTAGTTCACAGTGCATTAATGATAACAAATACAACTTTTGAGTTTAATAATGTATTAGTAAATGTTAAAATTAACATTAAAGGCTACATGACACCGTTTATGCCAGACTCATGTCAATCTTGAGTACATAATTAGAATATCACCAAAAAGTTGATTTATTTCACAAACTCCAATTAAAAAGTGAAACATGTATATTATATTCATCCATTGCACACAGACCGATATATTTCAAATGTTTATTTATTTTAATTTTGATGATTATAACTGACACCTAAGGAAAATCCCAAATTCAGTATCTCAGAAAATTTGAATATTACTTAAAAAGACCAATACAAAGAAAGGATTTTTAGAAATCTTGGCCAACTGAGTAGTATGAGCATGTACAGCACTCAATACTTAGTTGGGGCTCCTTTTGCCTGAATTACTGCAGCAATGCGGTGTATTTATCTTAATGTTAACAACATTTACTGATGCATTATTAAAAATCTTGTTAGCATTAGTTAATGCACTGTGAACTAACATGAACAAACCATGAACAGCTGGATTTTTATTAACTAACGTTAACAAAGATTAACTAATGCTGTACAGAGGTGTTGTTCATGGTTAGTACATGATAACTAATGCATTAACTAATGTTAACTAATAACCTTATTGTAAAGTGTTACCATAAATGCTTTATAAGTGCAGTTCATCATTAGTTCATGTTAACTAATGTAGTTAACTAATGTTAAATAATGACCATTATTCTAAAATGTTACCTTGCATTTTACTGATTTTATTCATTTTGAGGAGAACTGAATCTTTATTGTGCAAGTGAGATGAATAAATGCTCACATTTAGACTAGAACTACAATAACATGTTCACACACAACCCCTCTGCACTCTACACTCTCAACATGGGGACAGGAGAGCCGTCAGTCAAATAAATGTGGAAATAGTAACTCAGATATTTTGTTGTAAATTTGAAAAGTAATGTTACTTGTAAAAGTAACTAGTTACCAAAAAGTAATCTGATTACGTAATTCAAGTTACTTGTAATGCGTTACACCCAACACTGCTCGTGACCGGGAAACAAACAAACACACTTGCAGAATTCCGTCGCTGCTCCGAAAAAAAACAATCGGCATCCACTGTTTCCTTAACGCTGGGTTATTTGGGAAGCTGAACAAGTTTATCTTTCCCTCACAACCAAAAGCACACTTCTGACATTGTTGATTTCGTGGTCTAAAAACAAAATGCCAGCGCTGCCGAGGGTGCCAGTAACACGAACAAAGCTTGTTGATGATGGGTGCGCTCTTGCTCTCGCTCGGGTTGATGCATGCGCTCATCCGGGAGAAGTGCCCATACAAGCAGTTCCGCCCTTTATGATGTCATACAGCGCCATACTCTTTAACAGTGTAAATAAGTCAGACTAGCATTAGACCCCCCCACCCCCTTAATAAATTCTGTAGAAGTATTGTTAAAGTTAACAAATGAAACCTTATTGTAAAGTGTTACCTATTAATGTGTAACCTATTAATATTACCATAAACTGCATAGGCCCAGCAATATGCAAATTATTAAAATATATTTCATCTGAAAGTCTCTACAAGTTTAAGCAAATATTTCCCATATTGACACATGACACCAAAGAAAGAGATTCGCAATATTTATTGTGTAAACATTTTTTTAACCACATATACAAAAACATTACAAATTATGTTTTACAACAGCAGTTCTTTTACATAAAGGCCATTCGCTTGAACTCTTGTGAGATTTTTATGTAAAAATGTCGTTCCGTTGGAAGTGTCCGTGACGAGGTGTTTGGCAGAAAGAGAGGCTCAAAGCAACTCATCCAGCAAGTTCCCCGGGCTGTGCGTTTGTCCCAGAGCAGCGCTGATGGGGTTGTCGTTGCACATGGGACATGAACATCTCACTTCCAGCCACTTCACCAGACACCTGGGAAGACGAAACATCAGAACGGCTATCCTGAAACCAGTCTGGGTGTTACAGTTAGGAGGCCCAGGCCGTGTTGAGCCTCTTTTCTTCACTGGCATTAACATGATAAAAGCACCGGAGGGATTTACCTCTTGTGAAAGGAGTGTTGGCATGGTAACACTCCAAGCTCATCTTTTATCCTGAAGTCCTCCAAACAGACTGCACATGTTAACTGAGAAACATAGTGTACAAGAGCGACAATCAGAACAGTTTCAAAACTTTGCAAATAGTCAAAAAGACAGAAAAAGTTTTACCCCGTGTGCATGTAACCGTGTTGTTTCATCTTTAAATACGACCTGTAATGTATAAAACATAGTGCTTTAAATTATAGTGGCCCCAGAAAGTATTTAATTACATCATTACATCAACAAGCATACAGCAAGCGTCTTTTCTTTGAAATAGCACAAGCACACTTTCTAAGAATACATGTGACAAAGAGAAGTTTGAAAATGAAGGCAAAAAGTATTGTGTGGATGATGATGATGATGATGATGATGATGATGATTAATGTGGCGGTTTAAGATGGTAGTCAATTACATGACTTATCCAGGTCTAGAAATCAAACGTTTAAAGTTCCCTATATCCAGGTTTTCCAAGACCATGAGGATTCTATATAATCATCAATATAATTATTATTTGTGTGTGTGTGTTTACTGGTAAACCCTTCATTTTGGTGGCAGAACGTCCCCACAAAGATGGCAATATCCAAAATTCTTGTCTTTGTAGGAAAAAATGTTTGGTCCCCATGAGAAAAACAGCTTATAAATCATACTAAGTGATGTATTTTGAAAATGTAAAATGCTGAATGTTCTGTGATGGGTCATTGCGTATACAAAAACTCCCCATAAAACATGAAAACACAACATATGTGTATGTACGTGTGTATGTGTGTGCGCGTGTGGTATTTTCATGCAATTTTTCACAATTCAGCAGGTTGAGAGTGAGAATTCTGGTCTTTAAATAAAAAAAAGCTGATTAATGTGCTTCTCTCCAGCTGTGCTTCCTCTGATAGAACACCTGTGTGATCCTGAGGAGAACTGACTTCACACAGCCACTGAAAACCACCAAAACACCCGCTGATTCAAACACACTGAGACTTCAAACATGAAGAAAAGTGACTTCTGCAGCATCTGAGGCACGCAGGTACAGACATTTTTAAGTGTCAAATACTTTTTAAAGATGTAACCTCACAACACACACTCACCATTTTGTATCCTGCTCTCACATTCCGAGCCTGATGTCTCAATTTACTGCAAATAGAAAAAGACCACACAATTCATACATAAAATTAAATATTTATAACTGAAATAAATATATATAAAAAAAGTATATAATTGGTTAATTAATATACACTGCCCGGCAAAAAAACCCTGCTGTTTGGATTTAAATAGTCTATGATTGGATCATTAATGCAGTGATTATTATGTTTCTAGCCTATTATATGTTTGTTTTTTGTCAGTACAAGATCTCGACCAAAAAGTGACGCACGTCTTGATGGAATATTGCCATGATGTGTCTTCCTATATGGTTGTTTAAGAAATGAAAAGCTACACACTCCATCAATGAGGGTTAGAAGAACTGTTGCCAATCATATAACACGCTAGAAACGTGTATATATACACACACACATACACACAAGTGAATAAGACTGATTATCTCTTCATCACGGCACCTGTTAGTGGGTGGGATATATTAGGCAGCAAGTGAACATTTTGTCCTCAAAGTTGATGCATTAGAAGCAGGAAAAATGTTGTCTGGCTATCACCAGACCAAGCTCTATCTTTTAAGATTGAACATTCTTCTGGGGAATCTGCTCTGTATTTTCTACTGCACAAGAGGCGTGATCAACGGGCATAGTTCAAATGACTCTGGACGCAATTAAATAGTCCTTCAACCCAGTGGCAGCGTTTCACAAAAACCTAGGGTATGGCATGAGTCCTTCTGGCCATACAACAACGACGTCCCAAATAATCTCATTAAATGTAAACAAAATGTGGACAAAAATCCACTAAAACAACATGACATCATGACTTTGCGTAAAGATACACGCCACTTTCTAAAGCCCAAAATGGCGTGTTATCTGTACGCATTTTGAGGTATCCGCGTCTATGTCTACGCCGTGTGATTCCGCGTGTATGTGTACGTCGAAACGAACATCATCTCTGCGTGTATGTCTACACCGTATGTTTTCCGCGTGTATGTGTACGCCGAAACGAACCATTATGTGTGTGTCCACAATGTAAATGTATTTATAAACATACTAAATTATGTTTTTTTTATGTAAAAATGTTAAATGTTTCTTGTGATGGGTAGGTTTAGGGCCAGTGTGTGTGTGTGTGTGTGTGTGTGTGTGTGTGTGTGATGGGTAGATTTAGAGCTCTGCAGCTCTTGTGGAGTGTTCCTGGTCTGCAATAGTCAGTATCTATCAAAAGTGCTCCAAGAAGGAACAGTGGAGAGCCGGCCACAGGGTCATGGGCGGCCAAGGCTCGATTGCGCACGTGGGCGGCGAAGGCTGTGTGTGTTGGTCTGATCAAACAGCTACGTAGCTAGCTCAAATTGCTCAAGAAGTTAATGCTGGTTCTGATAGAAAGGTGTCAGAATACACGTGCATCGCAGTTTGTTGTGAATAGGGGCTGCATAGCCGCAGATCAGTCAGGGTGCCCATGCTGACCCCTGTCCACTGCAGAAAGCACCAACAGTGAGCATCAGAACTGGACCACGGAAGAATGGAAGAAGGTGGTCTGGTCTGGTGAATCAGATTTTCTTTTACATTACGTGGATGGCCGGGTGCGTGTGCGTCGCTTACCAGGGGAACACATGGCTCCAGGATGCACTATGGGAAGAAGGCAAGCCGGCAGAGGCGGTGTGATGCTTTGGGCAATGTTCTGCTGGGAAACCTTGGGTCCTGCCATCCATGTGGATGTTACTTTGACACATACCACCTACCTAAGCATTGTTGCAGACCATGTACACCCTGTCCTTGATACGGTATTCCCTGAGGTGTTTGAGGTGTTGACTTGGCTTCCAACTTCCCCAGATCTCAATCCAATTGAGCCGCAATTTACAGGATTTAAAGGATCTGCTGCTAACATCTTGGTACAGATACCACAGCACACCTTCAGGGGTCTAGTGGAGACCATGCCTCGACGGGTCAGGGCTGTTTTGGCAGCAAAATTGGGACCAACACAATATTAAGAAGATGGTCATAATATATTTATATATACCACCTTCTTAATATTGTGTTTGACCCCCTTTTACAGCCAAAATAGCCCTGTTTTGTGTGTGTGTGTGTGTATCTAGTATGTGCTGTGTGGTATGTTTCTGAACCACACAAATTTGGCCTGGGAAGGTTTGCATCTCTCTGTGTTTGACATTACATTAGCCAAAAGCCTTTGGTCAAAAATAGCAATGTGAACAAAAAGCGTGGAGATACAATCTGGTCCTGAATTGTTCGTGTTCGGAAGCGCGTGAGGCCAGAGGAAGTGCTTTCTGTCAGTCTGTCACAGCCGTTATTTACAGAGAACCCTGACGAAGTCCAGCGACGTACTTTATAAACACTATCCCGGATCTGCAGTTCTGGTAAACTATTAATGATTACAGTCACACTTACCTTATAAAGAAGCAGCAGAATATCAGGCTTAAGACGAACACAAATATCCCAGTGCCAAAGATGACCACATAGATGTTGAGAGGGAGTTCCTGAGAGGTCACTGGAGGCATGATGCTTTAAATATCAATCATTTCCTGAGGATCAAGAAGCCCTGAGAGAAGTGATGACAGTTAATGGCATTTACGGAAAATCAAAATGATTTAATATTTGAAATTCTTCAAATATTGCTTCATGTTTTTGATATTTTAGGCATAAAAAAAGTACTTATGTGCTTATTTGAAAGCAAATTAACACAGATGTTATTTGCAATTAGTTCAAAATTATCATTTCCCAACTAGAATTAGACCTAGAATTCCTTCACTGTTCTGTTTCTATAGGCTTTATAAAAAATGTTCAAGACATGGTTACGGCATTTTATGTGGGACAGATGGATTTCCCCATTCAATGCAATGTATACACTGTCTCTAATTTCCATATTAATGTGTTCTTGGAGCAACATGTAATGGAAAAAGGAGTATAATAATGGCAGTAGTAGTTGGCAACATTATCATAATGATATCTAATATTTCATAGGGTTATTAATATGTAATTTCGTTCTATACTCACTTCTTGTGTCTTCTAAAATGCCTGATAAACATGATTTAAATCCTGTGTCATACAGTGGACATGTATGAAACCAATGCCCTGTTTTGTTGCAGAAAGTCATACTTTGATTCAAAATCCTATAGCATTTTCCTGAGATGTTGATTTATAACAATGAAAATTAGCCTATTATTTAGATGATAATTACAAAATATTATCATATTTCCATAAGAGTACTAAGTTTGACCATTCAGACATTTGTTAAGGATCAAGAAGAAGTTGTTGAAACCTCAAAACAAATTAAATCTCTGAAAAGCCCTGAATTTGCTCTTTACAGGACATCCAGATTTAAAACTGATAAAAATGTATTCACTAAGATATAATGTCCTCGTACATGGACAGTGGCACTCAGGAGGTTAAAGCATAAAGCAATATATTACATTAAAGGGTTAGAAAACATAGCAAAATGCTTGGAAAGGCTGTAATAGCACTCTTTTAAAAACGATTTTTAAAACACTTTAGGTTGTTTTTAGTTGTTGTTGTTGTTGTTGTTGTTGTTTTAATCGATTGATCTGAAAGATAGCCTAAAGAAAAAAAGATTAACAATTACAATGTGGTTAAATATAAAAAAAAACAAAAATGATATATAAATATATAAAAACCTCACCATTATAAACAGGCTCCTATGGCTTGGTGTCTTGGCGTCAGTGTTTATTCTTCATACTCGGATTTCTCACGCGCCAATCTTCAAATGACTCAAAAGAATCACTGACTGTTCAGTTACATCTACAGTATCGAGAGTCTGTTAACGTGAATAAAATGATATTCCGCCGGGAACACCGAGATCAAACAACGTAACGGACCGCAGACAGGCATAAATATCCACATGAACGAGAAAACAATAAACCCCTCCTGTAGTCCAGGGGGAGGAGCACAAATATCAGACGATTCACTGATTATTCAGTCATTCACTGCGTTAGAAACTTCACACATTCCTGTTTGGGTTGTAATGTGCTGTTTTCTAGACTTCTTTCAGCGTTATATTATATAACTTATATTGGCCTATATTAATAAAAATATATATATATATATATATATATATATATATAGTTATATATATATATATATATATATATATATATATATATATATATATATATATATATATATATATATATATATATATATATATATATATATATATATATTTAATATAGGCATAATGATTGTCCTGTACTTAGCTGCATATTATGTCACATTTATTTGTTTTGGGTAGCTTTTCATATTCATAAAATCATTTTAATTAATTATAAGTATTTCTAATATATTAGCCTGAATATAACAGAAAATGTTTGTGGCCTCAAGTATATAAAAGTTCTGCATTAGCAACTCTTAAAAAAATCTGATCTTATTAAAAAAAATACAGTATACACATTTTTATAAAAGTACATTTTTAAAAAAGTATTTTAAAAATAAGTGAAAATGTGTTTAGCTGAAGAGAATCATCACCGTCAAAGTCTCCCAATTTACAAACTCTGCAAAATCTGTTTCTAAGATCTTTGTGGTGGTAAGCCAAAATAAAAAGTAAGGAGATTTGAAAAAGCATGTTTAGACAGAAATATTACCCGGTTAAAGGCAGGCTTTTGGGTGTTTGTATGACTGGACTGGTCATGACTGAATGACTCAGATGGTTATTTGCTCACACCCTGCTAACAAGTCTGACATTAGACACCATAATGAATTCACTGAAGATTCATTTAATATTTAAGACATGCTTTGCGAGTACTCCTGCACATTGTACGACTTACGAATTATGAAGTTATTCTTAATTCTTTAAATAGAGAAAACTCCAGCATTGCCAGTGCTCAGTTTTGTTCCCTTTCTCATTCTTTCTCAGATTAAAAAAGGAAAATATTAGAACATGCCTTCATGCACACAATAAAATAAAAAATTTAAAATAGTATGTCAAATGTGCCAGGATGATAGCAATGTTTTGTTTTTAATATATTACTGCATTGCTTTGTAACTACACCATTCAATAATTGATTTATTCATTAATTTTAAATACACTGTAAAAAATATTATAATAATTACCATAATAAATTATGGTAACATTATTACACATATTTTTGAGAAGTTTTTAAAGCTTGATTTCTTTAATGGAATCTACCTTATAAATAATGTAAAATCTCCTAAATTATTTAGTCTGACACAATGTGTCAGTATATTAGTCAGTATATTAGTGCATTTGTATTTTTTATTTAACATTTTCAAATAATTGAAAGTTTCAGTTCTCCATGCTTCCTCTCCAGCTTCCATATTCACAAACAAACAGCCCTAAACATTCAGTGGTTCTGTGTGAAACTTCAGCCCTGCTCTCTGACAAACAAGGCTTTAGCAAAGGTGAACCGACACCACAGTGCAACATTCAGACGACATGCCTTCGGAATTCTCCAGTCAGACTTCATGGGCACAGTGAGGACAAAGCTCATATTATCAGACATTTTCCTTGTGAACATTTGATCATCATGAAATTCAAAACTTTTGCAAGGTGTTTTAAATGCACTACATTTTGTATGAATTGGCCACATGGTGGTGCTATAATAAGTGTTTTAACGTAATGCTTATATAGGTCCAGTGTTGACTAGAATCTTAATTCAGTGAGTTCATTCAATCCTGCATTTTTTTTCTCTATCAAGTATACTAACCAAATATATAAACTAGTGTACACAAAACTTTTTATTATTTTCATTATGACAAAAATAGTGGCATATAGACCTTTTTATGGGCTACATTTTTGTCTTTATGTGCCATAAAATAAATCGCCAATACATATGCATGTTTCTCATGTCATATAGGGTGCATGTGTCCGAAATCGAGTAGGTACTTATGTTAAGTAATTGAAGTCCGCTAAAAAAGCAAGTTCTATATAGTATGTAACATAGTGAATGTAGATTGTATAGTGAATGTAACAGACGTAGGCCACTGATCTGTGCATGTAAACCGTACTCCCCTGGCCTCAAGATGCACGCTAGAGGCTGCGGTCTTTACCATCCTTGTTAGCGTGCCCGCCTCCCATGCTGGAGACCCCAGTTCGAATCCCGCTCAGAGCGGGTCGAGTAGGATTGGACCTGTGTCATTTGGTGCCATGACCCGGATGGTAGTGAGGTCTAGGGGGGTGAGTGTAATGGACGTAGGCCAGTGATCTGTGCACGTAAACCTTACTCCCCTTGCCTCAAGATGCACTCTAGAAGCTGAGGTCTTTACTGTCCTTGTTAGCGCGCTTGCCTCCCACACCAGAGACCCCAGTTCGAATCCCGCTTGGAGCGGGTAGAGTAGAACCAGTTACATTTGGTGCGTGACCCGGATGGGAGTAAACTTAAGGAGGATGAGTGTAATGGTTGTAGATCAGTAAGAGCTGTGCTTGTAAAACTCATTCCCCTGGCCTTGAGGAGCGCTAGCAGCTCATTAGTGTACTTGTTAGTATGCCTGCCTCCCACGCCAGAGACCCAGGTTTGAATCTCGCTCGGAGCAGGTCGAGTAGGATTGGACTGGTTACATTTGGTGCTGTGAACCGGATGGGAGTGAGGTTTAGGGGGGTGAGTGTAATGGACATAGGCCAGTGATCTGTGCATGTAAACCTTACTCCCCTGGCCTCAAGATGCAGGCTAGAGGCTGCGGTTTTTACTGTCCTTGTTAGTGCGCTCGCCTCCAATGCCAGAGACCCCAGTTCGAATCCCACTCGGAGCGGGTAGAGTAGGACCAGTTACATTTGGTGCGTGACCAATTTAAGGGGGGTGAGTGTAATGGACGTAGATCAGTAAGAGCTGTGCTTGTAAACCAGATTCCCCTTGCCTTAAGAGGCACTAGCAGCTCATTAGTGTACTTGTTAGTGCGCCTGCCTCCCACACCAGAGACCCAGGTTCAAATCTCGCTCAGAGCGGTGGAGTGGGACCCAGTTACATGTGTAGTATGAGTATAATCTGGACATATTATTATCATAAGACCTACCAGCGTCAGTTATGTTGCTTCACTGCCATTCATAAATCCTCTCCCGTGGCATCATGGGATAGTAGAGTGTCCATCTTATGCACACTTCAGAATCTCGCCGGAAGTAGTAGGTAATCCAGGTACTTTATGCTAACTCTTTTATGAGTAACGTGAATTTAGACATACTACTTTTGTCACATACTAAATAGTAGTGAAGTATGCAATTTAGGATTCAGCCATAGAGTGCTACAATTTTTTTATGGTAACTTATAAACCTTTAAAGACAGACCTACTGTGAGGTACATAGACGTCAGTCCACATTATTTCAATTTATTCTTAAAATAATCGTGTTTAACAGCTTAATTAGTTGTGAAAAACGACATTACCCATGATGCTGTACAGAAAATTTCACCAATCAGTCAACACAAATGCTCCTTAGCTCCGCCCACTCCCAGGAAGCACTTGCAAATGTTGTCAATTTCCCTACACTCTCAAAATACTTAAATAATTGCATATATGTGTATATTTTGCAATAAACTTAAAATATATAATTTTTCTACATATAATAAACATTTTTAAATGAGTAGTTTTATATTTCTCCATTGTTTTTCATTTGTTCTTTCCCTCGCTAAAGCCATTAAGTTGTACCTTTTGTATTTTTGTCAGATTTTCAAATACTTCACTGCTTCAAATAAAAGTATGTAATGTTATGATTTAATACTTCTGGAATCGCTGAAAAATTGGGCTGGCAATGTGACACATTTATTTGTTGAAAAGTTTGTGAACTAAAGAAGAAAAACTCATTTAAATTGCTACTCTTTTTTTTTTTTTTTCAGAACAAGCACAAAAGCAACTCTTTACAAAAATGAAACAATGTTTATTATATTTCATATGCATTATAAATAAATAACAACATCATGATTTTTACAAACTCCTGGTTTTGTCTCTGGCTGCACGCTCCCGCTCAACTCAGAAATTTGGTCCAAAACAAGTTGAATCTCTGAGTGATCGATACTTGTTCTTAAGACACAAACTGGTGTGTGGTTCAGCTCCACGTACTGTGGACGGGATTGGCAGTCCTGGCAGTATTTAGCTCCGGCTGTTGCAGTGGTTAGAAGATGTTACGACAACCAACACATACACAACTACAGTAAACAGCTGTCCCCAATAATACAAATGTACAGAAATGACAATAATACTAGCACACTGTAGTTTCATACAGCTACAGTTGGTACATTGTACTGCACTTGAGGATTTGCTGGATTTGTAAGTACAAGGTTGCACTTGTTGTGTAGCTACCATATTTTACAATACCATACAAAACAATTTAAAAGAGACAACTTGTATAACTTGAAACATATAGGATACTTCACATGACATCTTTTTTGTATACAGACAAACCAAAGCACACATCAACGATAAATCAAACAAGTTAATGTGTGACAAAACTGACTGCGATTTGCATATAGTCAAATGTACACTTGAGCTCAGCTCAGTTTAGTTGCTGAGCGCCTCTGTCGCATCACATGTACTGACTCACTGTGATGAATGTGATCAGCTACATTACCTTCATTAAAAGACACTTGACACCCCGGGATTTAAATGCAAAACCGATGGATCATACTTTCAAACTTTTCAAATAGCCTATCATTACTATAACACTGCACCTATAACAAGACAAAATATGAGTCGTGCTGTGAAAATCTGGCTTTCTGGATGGTCACTATGGCATTTTTATGTGGTATATTGTTCTGGGTTGTTGCTAGGGTGCTTTTGGAAGTTGCTAAGTGGTTACTAGGGTGTTCTGAGGGGTTACTTATGGAAGATTGTTTCCACCACAAAATAAAAAAAATACTGTCTCACGATTCTGACTTTCTTTACCCCTCACAATTGCGAATTTACATTGTAAAAAGTCAGAATTGCAAAATATAAATTCGCAACTGAGAGAGAAAAAAAGTCAGAATTGCGCGTTTATGGGCCCTATTTTAACGATCTGAGCGCATGGTGCAAGTACACTTAGGGCGTGTCCGAATCCACTTTTGCTAGTTTAACGACGGAAAAAAATGGTGTGCGCACCAGGCGCATGGTTCAAAAGGGTTGTATCTACTCTCTTACTGAATCAGGAGTGTGTTTTGGGCATAACATGCAACAAACCAATCAGAGTCTCATCTCCCATTCCCTTTAAAAACCAGTTGCGCTTGCACCAATGGCGAATACGCTATTTACATCGAGGAATTTGCGAGCGGAAAGACTGAATGCTCCTCCAGAGAGGAAACCTTTTATTTTGAATTGTGCCGAGCGAGAGCCTCCTCTCATGGAGGAGCTCGGAAGCATAAAAGGAGGAGCGAGGACAGTGAAGGACGAGAGAGGACCAGGCCTGGAGTTTACGCTGTGTTTGGTTTACATTTTATGTGTGTGCGGCAGTCGTCCATGAGTGCATTTGCTATTTAAACAACGTGGCGCAGGACATGAAAATTTTGACTGCGTTGTGCGTAAACTAGCAAAAAACACTTGCGTCGCACCTGGCACTGCATTGCACCAGGTGTATGATAGGGCCCTCTACAATTCTAACATTATAAACTTGCAATTCTGACTTCTTTTCTCAGCAATTGCATGTTTATTTCACACAATTTTGAGAAAATAAGTCAGAATTGCAAGATAAATTCACAATTGCGAGAAAAAAGTCTGAATTGTCAGATAAAAATGAGCAATTCACTTTTTTTTCTACATTCAGTAATGGAAACAAGCTTCCAAAGTTGCTAGGGTACCGCTATATTAGGGTGTTGCTAGGTGGTTGTTAGGGTGTTCTGGGTGGTACTAGATTGTTGTGATTAATCTGGGGACTGTGGCAGTTGCCAGTGCATTGTACACACAGAAAACATTTTCCATTGTTTTTCTATATAAACATGCGCTCTACTGATGTGTTTGATCTGTTAAACGCAAAACTGCGCGCACCTTAGGATCTCTAGGTGTAGGTGGTTACAAAGGTGTTGTGGATGGTTGCTAGAGCACCGCTACACAGTTGCTATGGCATTTCTGTGTAGCTCACTAGATTGTTATGGGTGGTCACAAACTTTTGATTTATATAATGGTGCTGGCTTAAGATCCGTTCACGATGGCAAATGTTTTTATTTTCCATGTTTGTTTTCAGCACTTTTGTTTGGAAAATTGATCACATTGATCCTAGAACATTCTGTCCAGTTGAGATTTTGTCATGCACAACCAAGTGAAATGTGTTTGCTTTTCTATGTTAACGCACCAGACTGACATGTTTGACTGTTGCACTGGCATATTTTGCAGTGTTTCGTGCATGACAGTGTTCTAAATAGTTTGAGTTCGGCACTCAAGTTAAAATAATTTAGACCTGAGACCATATTTTTGGATCCTCTGACCGTCTCTCATTTTTAACTGCAAAAAAAAAACATTTTGTGTATGCCTAAGGGACCATTCACACAGATGTTGCATTCTACTGCGCTGCTTTTCCATTGATTTTCTATGTAAAAATGCGCTAGAAGGATGCGTTTGCCCGATGCGCTCAGGTCTTTTGTAGCAGCTTTCCTTGCGCATGACATGCCGTAAAAGTTCAACTCTCAGCACCTTGCGTTTTTCTTTCTTTTTAATTCCACTGCCCTGAATCTCAAAAACATGCTTTGTGTGAATGGCTTCTTAAGCATCTCTAGATGTCACTTCTCTAACAAAGCAACATTTCAGTGGGTGGTCATGTGAACAGATGTGAACGGTTAACAGTGAATAAGGCATTACGCACGTTTCTAGAGTTCCTGATGTAATAAGGCATTTCTACTGACCGCAGGAGGACAGCTGGAATAAACTCACTGTATGTAAAGACATTCTGCTCTTATTTACTGCAATACAAACGCATTAAGTCAAGGCCTGGGCCAGAAAGGTTGAAGTTCAAATGCTACCAGTGAGTTTATGTTGCATTGCGGCTGGCACGCAGAACGCTGTCCAGACCGCTGAGCTGACGTAGGAAACCACGGTTCGGTGTTACGCCGCGGTGGTCCTTCACGGTCTTGATGGCCTCCACTAAAGTCATGTTCTGCCGAATCATGAGGTAGGCCAGAACCAGCGTAGCAGATCGGCTCACCCCGACGGCACAATGCACAAGAACAGTTCCTACAAAATTAGACACAACATCATCATTTTCACACGGATGACAAAAGCATCAGCGAATACACTGAATATCTGACATTAAAATTGCATATCATTTACTCAAACATTCTAAATTAAGTTAAAATGATCAATTCAACTTTCACTCAAATTGTTATACTGATAATGTAATGTGTAATGACATAAATTAGAAGAGAATGAAAAAAAATCGAAGAATGTTCACTTGTGTCCTCACATGTGTATGCACACATATATCTAAATCTTTTTATTAAAATTTCAGAATATAAATTCAAAAGTTGCATGCAAGCAAAAATGTTATACATAACACGGAATTGAAAATGAAAATAACAATAAAATACAAAAGTATGAGTATACACACTAAACCAGTTCATGCATTTCTTTTTTTTGTACGGAAATGAAGAATAAAAAAAGTTCTTCATGAAACTTAAAGGTTGTAAAGCCCTTTTTCATGAAACTTCTGTTTGGAAGAAAGAACTGACCTCCAGTACTAAGGGCTCTGTGAATGAACTCGGCCGCTGGGTAGAAGTTCACACTCATGTCGAAGGAGGGCGAGTCGTGGGCTTCAATGCCGTGGTACGTGATGTTCATGCCAGCGTAATGTTCTGCACCGCCTCTCCATTTGTTCTGAGCACAGTTGAGGATGTGTGTGATCCCGAGCTTGATGAGTTCTTTGCGGTTTGAGGCAATTTCTCTGAAATGAGCATTAAGAGTGCATGTGTTCAAATTGCACAAGGTACAACCTTTACTAGTTCACCAATTTGTGCAGGAAAAAAAGTTAACTTTTTTACTTCTACTGTATCAGGTACTGGATTTTGTCATGCTTTATTTAAGTGCCCTTATTATGCTATATTAAATGTTCCTAATTTTCTCCTATGATAGGTTTGCGTGCATCAAATGTCAAAACACTTACATTTTCTCATAATATATTTATACATTGCACATCACCTAATTTCACAAAGAGAAATGGTTTGTTCAAAGATTCTGTCTTTAAACCCCTTCTTTCCGAGAGCTTGCTCTTCTCTGATTGGTCAGATGGCCCAGTCTATTATGATTGGTCTACTCTCCTCTGATTGGTCAGATAGCTAGTCTGTCATGATTAGTCTACTCTGCTCTGATTGGTCAGATGGCTCAGTCTATTGTGATTGGTCTACTCTGCTCTAATTGGTCAGATGACTAAGTCTATTGTGATTGGTCTACTCTACTCTAATTGGTCAGATGACTCAGTCTATTGTGATTGGTCTACTCTGCTCTGATTGGTCAGATGGCTCAGTCTATTGTGATTGGTCTACTCTGCTCTAATTGGTCAGATGACTCAGTCTATTGTGATTGGTCTACTCTGCTCTGATTGGTCAGATGGCTAGTCTGTCATGATTGGTCTGTATACGACATGACAAAAAACACATGTATTGATGGGCTACTCACTGGTCACCAATGTAGAGTCTTGGCCACACTTCATCTGCATGATTACAGGCGGTTTTCCCTGTGTAGAGCAGACGCTCGAGTTCAGAAACGGTCAGTACAGGAGAGCCCTTCTCGGAGTTCTTTCTGCTGGGAGACCTGGAATTACTCCGTGACCGAGACAGTCTGGACATGAAAGCCATCTGAACTGGCCTCCAGTCAATCTATAAAATAACATACAAAACATTTTCAAATTACTCACCCTACTGTAAAGTTGACACATTTTTCAGGTTAAATAAATAAACATTACTTACACTATCAAGAAATCAACAACCAATAGAATTCTGTTTTGTATTTTTACATTAAGAATGAAATAATTAAAACAAAGTATATTTCTCATAACGATTAAGCATGTTTAAGCATTTTTACATTTTTTCCAACTATGTTGTTCAAAATTTTTTATATTTTATGTATATTTGTTAACTGATGTTTAGCTGTTTTTAATACTCAACTTATTTTCAGATCATCATTCAGCAAAGCTCGGTAAACCCTTCAGGTGTCATGATGGTCACATACAAAAGGATTTATTTCACCAAACTGATTGCGCATTAAAAAACCCTCACAGATCACATTTTCAACTCATTTCAAGTTTTAATGTAATGTGATAAAGCGGTGATTTTCAAGTTGTTTACTTGCATTTTAATTAGTCTTTCCATTAAGACCATTTCTTATTCCTTCTGACCAATTTTGCAGATACTAGTGGACACGGCACACACACAAAAATGAGAGGTGGGATTTAGTAATTGGCCAAACATAGCATGATGGAGGCACCGCCTCCTCTCACATGACTATTCCCCATTCATTCTTAATTAACCCTCACCAAACCCTTGGCACACTTTTGGGGGTCTATCAAAGTCGGCATGAAACGGAAGTTGTGATATTTTATTCCATATTGTGATGCATATCAAAGTTTTTTCTTCTGGAACAATGAAAAAAAAATGTAGAGCGGGACTTGATTTTGTCCATGGGGAATTGATTAGATGGTTGTGGTTTGCTATTGGTGATCTGGGATGAGTGACAGGTTGTCCTGCTCTCACCAGTAAACACGTCATCAGAAGAGAAGAGAAGCAGAGGGAGGAAAGTAATTCTGATTAAAGATTATGAGGGCACATAAATTATATATATTTTAGTTCCAGTCCTTGATTCTGATTTGTCAATAGCTATGGCTATGATCACTTCACCCAACAGTTCTGTGTATCACTACACAACACCCTTACAAGAGAGAGAGAGAGAGAGAGAGAGAGAGAGAGAGAGAGAGAGAGAGAGAGTTTATTACTTGCATTTAGATGCAGCATTTTCCTTCAGGTCCGTTCTATGTTCATAATAGAAAATCAGTTTGAATGTCCGCTGCGATATTTTGTCCTTTTAACAGTTAAGGGGTTTTCCGTGCCCTGACACTGACAGCGCTAGTCAAAGCATTTGTCAGTTGCATCTTGTTCCCGTGTTCACAACAAGTTTCAGTCCTTTCAATATAAAAGTCCTCACTAATGAGTGATTCAGTTATAAATGTCCACTTTTTCCAGCGGAAGGAAGGCTTTCAGTGATATTACTTCATAAAAGTTGCATTCATTTTTTTTTTAAATATATGTATTTTGTTGTAACTGTTTAATAAAAACAATAAGGTACTCGAGGCTAGTGCTGTATTGGGAATAAGTAACGGCTGAAGGGGTTGCAGGCACTCTGCTTCGTGTAGGGTCTAACAACGCCCTTCAGCCATGACTTATTCACAATACCGTATGTTTTTAAATATTTGCAATGTCTTGTTTTGTTCTCTCTGTTATTTTATGTTCTTTTTATTTTGTATTGGACGGCACTTTGGTCAGCCTTGTTGCTGTTATTAAATGTGCTTAAAAAATAAACTGAACCGATATATAAACTTATAATAAATATTGCAATATTCCATAAAAATATGAATGGTCGATTTAACATTAACTGCTGGTGTTGCTTTTGGACAGACAGAGTAACTTTTGAAAAAGTTATACACTTTTAACATATTTTGTAACATTTGCATTGTTTTATTTGTGTACTGTGGATTTTTTTTCTCTTTTTCTTTTCTTTTTATTGATTTATTTTGAGGAGCCATACAATAGTGTCAAACGATAGGGTTCTGTTAAAAACAAACCGAATAGTAGTTTATCAATTAGCGAAAATCCTGACCTTGGCCGTTTGTGTGCGTTCATGATGAGACCGTATTAATGAAGCAGTTCAAAACCACAAGCATGGCATTTTGAGAAATTAAGATTAATTTCAACGCAACACATGGCTCCTGGGTAATTATATACGCAATTTCTTCTTTGAGGTAAATATCTCTCTTTTGTTCTGGTTGTTGCATAATGGTTGTTCACAGCATAGATTCACACCTTTCAACTGTCATCTGACAGCTGGAAATTCACCCCAGAGAACAAAGTACATAGGGGATTTCCTAACACTTGGAAAATATGGTATATTCTCTGATAGTTTGGCATCTTTTTTTTTTTTTTTAAAGCTTGAAATTGCTCACTGCTCACTGCCATTATGGAGGAGCGCTAGCAGGACATAAAAAAAATTCAGTTTGTTCAAATAAACAAACAAACTGAAACTAATAAAAAACCAAGGAGCAATAAACAGATTATAACATTTCGCATTGGTAAACATGCTGCCTGATCTCTGGATCCAAATGTTCTGACAAACTTAATTTCTAGACTAAATTCAAGTTAGGATTTTGGATATATACTTAATTAGAATTAGTATTTGTCAAAGTTTAACATTTTTAAATCTGCTTGTTTTGAAGTGTCCATTATGGTTACAAATAGTGTTACAATGAAAAGACGTAGAGTATACATTATTTTGTTGTGTATCATTTATTTAAAACATCAACATTCAGTAACTCTTATGAAGTAAACTAATAAAAATTTCAAGAAAACCGGAGCAATAATCAGAAGATTAGCAAACAAGTTACTAAAGAGAACAGCAAGAATAAAATGTATCATCATAAGTACAAAATAAATAAAAACAGCACACAAGCAGTGACAAATCCTGTTTAAACCTTCCTGCATGAGTTGCAGTAAGTAGTTATGACAGCGTGTGACTTGCAAATGTACATGTTACACTTACTGCATGTCATGCTGATAGTTTGGCATCTTTTTTTTTTTTTTTTTAAAGCTTGAAATTGCTCACTGCTCACTGCCATTATGGAGGAGCGCTAGCAGGACATAAAAAAAATTCAGTTTGTTCAAATAAACAAACAAACTGAAACTAATAAAAAACCAAGGAGCAATAAACAGATTATAACATTTCGCATTGGTAAACATGCTGCCTGATCTCTGGATCCAAATGTTCTGACAAACTTAATTTCTAGACTAAATTCAAGTTAGGATTTTGGATATATACTTAATTAGAATTAGTATTTGTCAAAGTTTAACATTTTTAAATCTGCTTGTTTTGAAGTGTCCATTATGGTTACAAATAGTGTTACAATGAAAAGACGTAGAGTATACATTATTTTGTTGTGTATCATTTATTTAAAACATCAACATTCAGTAACTCTTATGAAGTAAACTAATAAAAATTTCAAGAAAACCGGAGCAATAATCAGAAGATTAGCAAACAAGTTACTAAAGAGAACAGCAAGAATAAAATGTATCATCATAAGTACAAAATAAATAAAAACAGCACACAAGCAGTGACAAATCCTGTTTAAACCTTCCTGCATGAGTTGCAGTAAGTAGTTATGACAGCGTGTGACTTGCAAATGTACATGTTACACTTACTGCATGTCATGCTGGTTTTTGTGCGCAGCTTTGATACACAGACCTGACACCTTTTCCTCTTGGAGGGGGTTGATACTGGTGAGGGGCCGGTTTCATTTCCTGAAGAGCATGCTTGTGCTTCCTTTAACATATTTAGAGAGGCTGGCGAGCGGGGAACGCTGAGACGTCTTTTCATGAAGGGAGTGACCAGAGCTTCCCCTAGTTCTTCTAGAAAGAGTCTCCTTCAGTATTTCTTCATTTCTTACCAAGTGGGATTTATCTACATCCACAGCACAAAAGAATTGTAGGCAGAGACATCCAACATGTTACAGAAAATCACCATGGCCCATGATTTGTTTTTCTTTGGCAGGTGTATGTGGCAACAAGCTGGAAATTAAATAAAACACAAGTTCATTTTACATGTGCCATTTGGCCTTGAATGAAACCAAACAAATAATGCAAAAGTAGTAAAATACCTTGTCAAGGTTGTCAACTCCACCTTTGGTCTGGTTGTAGTCTAGGATTATTTCCGGCTTCTTGTGATCTTTGCTGCTTATTGCGGCATCTCTGTGAAATGTGCTCATCAAAAGCACATTTTTATTTTTTCTGGGACAGTAGGACACGAGGGTGTGCGTCTCGGTGAAGGCGAACATGGACGAGAATCGGGTCCTATCTTTGACTGACAGGAGCGCAGGTGGGAGCTCAGGCTTGTTTGATCTGACTGTTCCGATCATGGTCATTTTCCTTTGGAGCAACTCCTCGCCGAGGGCGTACGAGGTGAAAAAGTTGTCACATGTGATGCTGTGTCCCTGGAGACCGGATGTCATATCCAAGACCACACGCATTCCCTGGTTCTTTTCTGGCTTGCTGTCGGGAGCTTGCCCAGTGTAGATCTGCATGTTCCATGCGTAGCTCGACCTGGAATCGCACGCACGCCGCCCAGATTTAAATTCCATACTTGTTCGGCTTACTCGGCATGTATTGTTTGAAGGGACAGCGACCTCTGAAAGGGACCAGGCACTCATCCACAGTCACGTTCGGGCCTGGATTATACAAAAGCGGCAGACGTTGGACCCATTTTTCCCAGATGTCCCTTACTGGTGCCAGCTTGTCATGTTTCTGTTGGCCAGACCCTGTACCCTTTCTATAAAAGCAAACGACCCTTGACATATTGTTAAAAGTTTTAAAAGGCATGGTAGCACAAAAAATTCCTTCCTGACACATTGTTCCATAAACTGCTCAAGGCCTCATGGTGGGATCGATACACGCCTGCCAGAATCAACAGACCAAAATAGGCCTGCAAGTCCGTCCAGTCCAGGTCCTTCCAGTCTTTACGAAACACACGTTTCCCCTCTAAATAATAGGCAATATTAAAAAGATTTTGAATGAAATGTCCAGAGAAAAACAATTCAAATGTTGATTTTATGTCTTCAGCATTGGAACCGGCAAACCTGGTTGGTCCAGGGGTCATTTTGAGGAAACATTGAGCTGGTATTCTCCCTCGTCTCTCTGGAGGAGTTGTTGAAGCCCACAATATGTTCCCGTTTTTGGACTGGTAAGCAGCATCTGTCTCAGGAAGGTCTTCTTCTTCTTCCTCTTCCTCTGACTCTTCTCCATCAGTAGAGTGGTAGTCTGGGTTGAATTCTGTATGGTCCTCTTTTTCAGAAGCTCATTCGAAGAGCTTCTGAAACAGTCATCACTTGGTCATCACTTGTATGCAAGGTTGCATCTCTTTCCTCTTCCATGCATCCATCACCTTGTATGTAGGTTCACATTTCTTTCCTCTTCCATGCATCCATCACTTGTATGCAAGGTTGCATATCTTTCCTCTTCTATGCATCCATCACCTTGTATGTAGGGTCACATCTCTTTCCTCTCCCATGTATCCATCATTTGTATGCAAGGTTGCATATCTTTCCTCTTCTATGCATCCTTCACCTTGTATGTAGAGTTGCATCTCTTTCCTCTTCCATGCATCTATCACCTTGTATAGGGTCACATCTCTTTCCTCTCCCATGTATCCATCATTTGTATGCAAGGTTGCATATCTTTCCTCTTCTATGCATCTATCACCTTGTATAGGGTCGCATCTCTTTCCTCTTCCATGCATCCATCACTTGTATGCAAGGTTGCATATCTTTCCTCTTCTATGCATCCTTCACCTTGTATGTAGGGTCGCATCTCTTCCTCTTCTATGCATCCATCATTTGTATGTAGAGTTGCATCTCTTTCCTCTTCCATGCATCTATCACCTTGTATAGGGTCGCATCTCTTTCCTCTTCTATGCATCCATCACTTGTTTGTAGGTTGCATCTCTTTCCTCTCCCATGTATCCATCATTTGTATGCAAGGTTGCATATCTTTCCTCTTCTATGCATCCTTCACCTTGTATGTAGAGTTGCATCTCTTTCCTCTTCCATGCATCCATCACTTGTATGTTCCTCTTCCATGCATCCATCATTTTTATGGAAGGTTGCATATCTTTCCTCTTCTATGCATCCATCACTTGTATGTAGGGTCGCATCTCATTCCTCTTCTATGCATCCATCATTTGTATGTAGAGTTGCATCTCTTTCCTCTTCCATGCATCTATCACCTTGTATAGGGTCGCATCTCATTCCTCTTCTATGCATCCATCATTTGTCATTTGTAGCATCACAACGGTTTCCTCTTCACTAGACTCAAGCAGGACCTCCACAATATTAAACCGTCTCTCCATGCTGTCTCTTACTCTTAAACCGTCTCTTGTGCAGCTTAGAAAACACTGGAAGCAAGGTCCAAGGAAGCCACATTTATAACCTTAGTTGTTATACTTGTTAGGGGTTAAATGTACTCTATACTTAAGTAAAACATGTATTAAAACCACTTTGGGAGTACATTTTAGTGTCCTTACTATTTAAATTAAAAGGTCTTAAATGGTTTTACAGATTATGCTTATCTTTAAAGAGCCCCTATAATGGATTTTTGAAAATTACCTTTCATGTAGTGTGTAATACTTTATTTGCAGTAAATCCTGCAAAGTAATTTTCTTTCAAAAGTAAGAGTCGACTCTGAGTCAGTTAAACAAATCATTTTTCTAACGAGTCCTAAGCCCTTTCGTTGTGATATTGCCTGTCAACTTACTGCACGCACAGGCGCCAGGGAAAACACTGCAGCGGATACTGGATAGCATCATGTCGAGACGACGTTGTGCTCTACAACTGTTTTATATTGTGTAAGTATCTGGCTAACTCGCTTTATTACTGTCTTACTGAAATACTACTGTAAATCAGCTGTGGGCTG
Source organism: Gobiocypris rarus (assembly GCA_023029165.1). Classification (NCBI taxonomy): domain Eukaryota; kingdom Metazoa; phylum Chordata; class Actinopteri; order Cypriniformes; family Gobionidae; genus Gobiocypris; species Gobiocypris rarus. Next base: position 29,244,553 of record CM040922.1, on the reverse strand, counting down.
CTATATTACCCAAAACTGTCTGTTAATGTAGATTGTCTGTCGAGTACTTTACTTTCAGTAAAGATAAAGGATGGAGCAAGATTTGTTTAGCAAATGTTAATGTTTACATCAGCTGGGCTAATGTATGCACTGTTATTGTGTTCGCTATTGTGTACTTTGTGTTCGCTCACAAAACTAGTGTTGTGTTTGGTGATCTTCATGATCTGCTGTGACGTCACAATCATGGTGCATGGTGGTCTGAAGTGTACATGTTGAGTAGACTCGCTCCCTTGCGGGGTCGAGGATCTTTCCAAATAAACCCCTTGTCCACTTGATGAAGTTGAATGCACTTCAAAATGGCAGTGGGGATTCCCCCGATGGCAAGTGCTTAGGGATGTTAATGGGTGTTTCTCTGGTGAATGCAAAACGTTTTGCAAGCGAATGCAAAGGTTTTGTGAGCAAGTGCAAACTTTCTTGAGGGATGTCAATGTATATGACAAATAGTGCATCTAAACTACAAACACAGTACAAGTGTCAAAATGTCCACCTTTTCGTTGCCTTTCTCAAATTCTTCCCAGACTGCAAGTAACTAGTGAGGGGCCGATCATGAATCATTTGTTCAGTCAGGAACAACAAGTTGTCTTAGAGAGTGATTTGTTCATTTTGTGTTGACCACACATGCGCACAATCATATATTCTGTACAGGAAACAGAAATGACAGAACAGAAACAAAGACTCAGGAGGTGAACTATTCATTCTGTTTCCGGTACAGACTATGTAGCTTCAGCTTATGGGGAAATGACGTCACAAAACAACAAACGACTCTTATCAGGAGGTGAGGTGAGGTGAATTAACAGACTACATAGCATGGAGACCCAGCTAAGCAATTAATTAACCATTTCTGTTTTTCAATACTTGGCCTTGGCTGTTTTTATAGTTTTTTTTTTTTTTATCAAAATGTGATAAACGCAAGTAAATATATCGGGGAATTTGGCTATTAACATTTAACATTTTAATTATATTCAGCTGAAATTAACGAAATTACTAGATTAGTTTATTTTGCTGATTTTGCAAATCTACGATCAATTAAATCCAGCCAAAGTCGAACACACCTATTAACATTTCAGCCAGGAACAAAATGGCTTCTAGATTGCGCTGCTGGTTCTAAAAACCAAGGCTGCCTTGTCATACATTTACAGACATTTTATATATATATATATATATATATATATATATATATATATATATATATATATATATATATATATATATATATATATATATATATATATATATATATATATATATATATATATATAATATATATATATATATATATATTAACATTTAACACAATAAATTACAATAAATTCTCTTGTTTGAGGTGACTAACATGATAAAGTGCTGCCAACACGTATGTACCTGTCCTTCATTTATTTATTTGCCAGACGACGGTAACGTTCTCATTGGTTTGCTCTTTGCTGGCAAACGGGGGATTTAATGCGCGGGGAAAGTTGTCCGCGTATCGCTCTCCCAAGCTGGAAAGATGAGCTAGAGAAATGTGTCGCTGTCAGATCTCGATCACCGAAAATCACATTTGATATAAAAATAAATAGACTAAATCAAGTGGAAAAAAGTTTCATAGTATTTCATTTTCTCCATAAGGAAATGTATTTCTCTCGTCTGACTCAACTCAACAATTGAACAGCTTTTACAGGTGCTTGTGAAGGCATACTTACAATTAAAGGTCAAACATATTAAGAATACTTTATCTGTGTTGCTATGTGTCATGAGATGAGAGTAAGTAACTGAGCAGTGAGCTAACACTCTGACTGCGTCTGAAATCACGTACTATGTGAGTAGGACGGTACTACATATAATTTTGAACGAACTTCGCGACCATTAAAAAATATGTTCTATACTATATAGCATGAATAAATGTAGTATGAATGTAATCCGGACGTACTACATCTGCCACATTGTCATTTATCATGTGACCTACCAGTGTCAGTTGCATCCCATCGTGGCCTCATGGGATAGTAAAGTGTCCATCGCATGCGCACTTCAGAATCTCGCCAGAAGGAGTATTCCTCCAGGTACTTTACCTACTGTTTTTCGAATACTATGAATTTGGACATACTACTCTGGCGTACTGTTTTTTGCGCACTATATAGTAGAGAAGTATTCGATTTTGGACGCAGCTTCTGTCTAGACTCTAGAGTAAACATCTCGAGTGAGCATCTTGCTTATTATAAAAACCCATCCGACGTATATATATATCTGCACCAGGTACATTTTTGACTTTTTGACATAGACATAATGCACCACCCAGCATACCCGGTTAAAAAAAGTCACCGCTCATTACTGATATATTAGGCTGCTCTTTCTCAACTATTTATGTTCACACACACAGTTTCAGCCAAACATAATGTTAATCTTGAGTACCTACAGAGTAGTATTGCATTGCAAGTCTTTAGTTTTATTAGATTTTTTATAAAAGGCAGATAAGCATTTTATAAAAGCTGACTCTTTCCGAAAACAGCCGAACTCAGGGAGGCGTGCAGTGGGCGGAGCTAAAGAGACAAACACACGCACACACAATACATTTGTGGCATTATCCCTCCCTGGATAACTTTATATTCTCTATATGTTCATGTTTACATTTATATACATTTACGCGCCAATTGCCAACAAAACACAGACATCTGATGCATTCTGACTGTGTTTACGTGAATACTCACCAAGACTGGCATTTTGACATTATTTTGTGTATTGGACTGTTTAAGAGCAATAAGCAGCAAAAAATAGCTAAATTTAGTACTGAGAGCGAGGCGGCTTTATGAGCGCGCACTTTGGGTGAGCACAAAATGTGTGGGAATGGGTAGAATTATGCAAACCCATGCCAAAATTCAAGCCCTGTAACACCAATATTCATCCTGAGAAAATGAAATGAGTGAGTGAGCGGAGGCGGGTTTCTGTGAGAGATGAGAGCATAAAAGCATAGATGGTATTGTGTTTCTATTCTGCAGGAAATATTCTGCATATGCTTTGGCAACATTGTGCAACTCCTAAATTAAGGCAGAAAATCGAGAGGCTGCTCACTGCAGAGCCATGGGTGGATCATGAAGTCCAGCTCCTCCTATCTGGATGTAATTTGGACGTAATGGGTAGAGCTGGAAAGTCCAACCGCACCCTAACCCCACCCATAACTCTATCCCTCTACCCATGATGTCCAGAAAGGTGGAGCTAGACGTCATTTGGCTCTGCAGTGAACGACACTTCAATAAATCAGACAAATAAAAAAACAAAAAGACAATGCCATGTATTATAGCATCATTCATTTGTGTGTGTGTGCTCTGCATTGTGCCTGATTTTATTTGATAATTTAATCATTGCTGTTTTGTAGTCCGATTTATTTATAATTGTCAATACAATTTTGCTTTTTTTTATACACCATTTAAAATGTGTTCAAATAGTTAAAAATGGAATATGCTTAAAACGATCGAAAGAAACCGGGGGGTTAAAACAATAAACAAAATGGCAGCAGCTGGAATGTGAAAAGATCCGTCCATATACACATGAGATCCTTGCACTTTGTGTTGATTAGAAAACGACGGAACATGACATTTGACATTTGAAACAAAACAACAATAAAAAACGCCTATACACAAAAAACAAATGAGAGGCTTTTTTGTTGCTGGAATTCAAATCCAGCTCTGTGGACATCTTACCTGATCTACACGAGATAATGTTTTGGATTGCACACAAATCCTTTATGGAATCCTTCCTGGTCTTCCAGTGTATTTCAGAAGCAGACTCTGCTCGAGGAACACAGATGCATGCGATTAGCACGAACACCAGCGCTGCATTCAGACGGAGACGTCCATGTGCGGATTACTGCAAAATCTGCATTGTTTCCTTGAGTTCAGGGGTGCAGAAATGGGCAGATATGACCATATTATTGATTAATGGAGCAGCAGAGCAGTCCTCATGTCCGGTGCACGCGCCCTCTGGTGATGCACATGCACATCATGCAGATGTTTTACACAACGGAATCATATCTGAAGAATATTTTCGATGTTTCCCGAATGTTCAATGAAGGAATTTGTAAAAATTCAGACGACAATGCTGCAATCTATCTGGAACTTTGCCATAAAGATTAAAGAGCCTCATGGACTGTTTTTTTTCTTCTAATTTATATAAATGGGAGGGGTAATATTGGATTCCATTACACACCTATAAGTTCAGTAAGGAACAAATGACAACAATTATGAATCTCATAACTACGTTGATAATGTTTTAATTATTGTTGAAGAAGGCCACAGGTTGCAGGTTCAGTGGATAGCGCCATCAAACCAGTGCAAATGTAAGTTTACAACCAAACAACTGGTTACTATCAGAAACATTGGTTGAAATACATACAAATACCAGCAAGTAAGTTAATAAAAAACAACCAGTTCTTAGTAATGCCTACTTTTTAATTTTTTTATTAAAGTTGCAGTCTAACTTTTTTCCAGGTTAAAAATGATCTAGAATCAATTTGAGCAATTACATAACCAGCCAATTTTCAAATCTACCTTCTACTTTAGCCAATTCACAACGGTAAGCTTGTAATAATGTTATAATTTGAGTGGTAATGGTGGATTTCCACGAGAGATTCGAGCATGTTTTTGCGTCATATTATGTAATGTCTGCATAAGTGAGGATGCTGCAGGTGGCAGATCATTTATAGCCTTTTCTCACAGCAGCTGGAATAATTAAATTTATCATTTTGATGGTGGATTGTAATCAAGGTCCAAAAAATTACAATCATCACTGACAACTAGAGATTTACCCGTAGACAAAAGCCAAAGATTAGACTGTATGGAAATTGAAAAACACTTCTACATTGGTAACGCTAATACACACTAAATACAAGTAGTCATGCAATGCTGTGTTTAACATGAACAATTTGAGAACAGTATAACGTATATCTAATAATAATTCACAAAGTTTGATGTGAAATGAGCCAAGCGATCGTTAGATTTAATCACTGTTAGCATGATTTATTTTAATGCTTTTTTCTCAGTTGGTCAGAACAAAAGTGTAAGACATGTAACTTACTTGTCCAGATGACATTTTGTAGGGAACATTCTTAGTTTGGTCATACTTCCAAAGTGTAGAATCTGTGATTCTAAAGTACAGTATCCATACCAGTGCGGTGAATGAATGAAATCCACACATACCCCTCAAAACATTAGATTCAAAGACAATAATTCTGCAATTTGTTTACGGTGGGTAACCTACAGTCGTGGTCAAAATTGTTGGCACTCCTGGTAAATATGATCAAATATTATATATTAATCTGCATTGTTTATCCTTTTGATCTTATATTTAAAAAATTCACAAAAATCTCACCTTTCATTGAAGTTAAAGAATTGAAAACGGGGGGGGGGGTAAATCACATTATGAAATAAATGCTTTTCTCCAAAACATGTTGGCACCCTTTTATTAAATACTTTTTGCAACATCCTTTTCCCAAGATAACAGCTCTGAGTCTTCTCCTGTAATGCCTGATGAGTTTGGAGAAACCTGACAAGAGATCAGACGCCATTCCTCCATACTGAATCTCTCCAGATCCTTCAGATTCCCAGATCCATGTTGGTGCTTCTTCTCTTCAGTTCAGCCTCTCATTCTCTATAGGGTTCAGGTCAGGGGACTTGGATGGCCATGACAGAAGCTTCATTTTGTGTTCAGTGACACATTTGTTTGTTGATTTTGATGTTTGTTTTGGATCTTTGTCCTGATGGAAGATCCAACCACAGCCCATTATAAGATTTCTAGCAGAGGCCGTCAGGTTTTGATTTTTTATCTGTTGGTATTTGCTAGAATCCATTATACCATGTGTCTGAACAAGATGTCCAGGACCTCCAGCAAAAAAATAGGCCCTTAACGTTAAAGTTCCAGCTATATTTTTAGCCGTGGGCATGGGGTATTTTTCATCCCTGTTTGCACAAAACCCTTCTGGTAGATTTGCTGCCAAAAAGGTATTTTTATAGTTCATCTGACCACAGAACCAGGTCCCGTTTGAAGTTCCAGTCGTGTCTGACCACTGAAAAACCACCAAAAATAGTTTTTGTTAATTAAAAATAACAAAAACTACAACTTTATTCAGCATTGTCTTCTCTTCCGCGTTAGTTTGAATCCAGCTGCTGACGTAAGACGCTGCTGCTGCGTTATCTGGCTTCCATGTAGTCTGAGGGAGACGCATATGCTTTGCGTCTTACGTCAGCAGCGTCACTGTGGCCTCGTGAATGCGGATTCAGTCGTTGTTTTTGTTATTTTTGGACCAAAATGTATTAACGATGCTTCAAAAGAGCCTAACTAACCCACTGATGTCACATGGACTACTTTGATGATGTTTTTCATACCTTTCTTCTTACCTTTCTGGACACAGACTGTAGAGTGGGCATTCACTTTCAATGGAAGGACAGAAGGCTCTCGGACTAAATCTAAAATATCTTAAACTGTGTTCGGAGATGAACAGAGGTGTTACAGGTTTGGAACGACATTAGGGTGAGTCGTTAATGACAGAATTTTCATTTTTGGGTGAACTAACCCTTTAACCATTTTGACTAGTATTTGTAAAATGTTCAGCATTCATTTTCATAGAACACATTTTTAATTTACCTGCATTGAAAATATCATGTATGTACCCATTATCATGTATGTATATGAAACACTTGCTGAAAAAAAAAAAAAAAAAAATGAAAATGACATGCAATAACAATTATTACAGTGAAGCATGTTGCCTGGTCTCTGGGGCCGAATGTTCTAACAAATTTAATTTCTAGACAGACTTAATAATATTCTAAGTTTATCTTCTTATGAAGTGTCATAAGACACTTTTTGCAGTGATGCCACATTCTGGTTACAAATAGTGATACAATGAATAAAAGACAAACACTGTTTTGTCATATAATTTATTTAAAATATCAACATTTAGTAACTCTATTGAACTAAACTAATAAAAATCTTGATAAAACAGGAGCAACAATCAGAAGATTTGGAAAGAAGTTACTGAAGAGAATAGCAAGAATAGAATTTGTAATAAAAACAGCACACAAGCAGTGACAAATCCTGTTTAAACCTTCCTGCATGAGTTGCAGTAAGTAGTTATGACAGCGTGTGACTTGCAAATGTACATGTTACACTTACTGCATGTCATGCTGGTTTTTGTGCGCGGCTTTGATACACAGACCTGACACCTTTTCCTCTTGGAGGGGGTTGATACTGGTGAGGGGCCGGTTTCATTTCCTGAAGAGCATGCTTGTGCTTCCTTTAACATATTTAGAGAGGCTGGCGAGCGGGGAACGCTGAGACGTCTTTTCATGAAGGGAGTGACCAGAGCTTCCCCTAGTTCTTCTAGAAAGAGTCTCCTTCTGTTGGACTTCAGTTGGTTCCATTTAGGATTTATTTCAGTCCAGAGTACCAATGAATTATAGGCGGAGACGTCCAACATGTTAAAGAAAATCACCAAGGGCCAAGTATTTGTCTTCCTTTGGCAGGTGTATGTGGCAACAAGCTGGAAATGAAATGACAAGCAAAAAACACAAAAGCTTTAGTCATCAGCTGACAATTCAGTTAAAAAAGAAAACATGCACATATAAATTGTTCACATTAAGATCTATAATATGCATTTTAAAAAAAAAATCAATAGAATCGATTATAGTAGGTTGAAATAATGCAAAAATAGTAAAATACCTTGTCAAGGTTGTCAACTCCACCTTTGGTCTGGTTGTAGTCTAGGATTATTTCCGGCTTCTTGTGATCTTTGCTGCTTATTGCGGCATCTCTGTGAAATGTGCTCATCAAAAGCACATTTTTATTTTTTCTGGGACAGTAGGACACGAGGGTGTGCGTCTCGGTGAAGGCGAACATGGACGAGAATCGGGTCCTATCTTTGACTGACAGGAGCGCAGGTGGGAGCTCAGGCTTGTTTGATCTGACTGTTCCGATCATGGTCATTTTCCTTTGGAGCAGCTCCTCGCCGAGGGCGTACGAGGTGAAAAAGTTGTCACATGTGATGCTGTGTCCCTGGAGACCGGATGTCATGTCCAAGACCACACGCATTCCCTGGTTCTTTTCTGGCTTGCTGTCGGGAGCTTTGCCAGTGTAGATCTGCATGTTCCATGCGTAGCTCGACCTGGAATCGCACGCCGCCCAGATTTTAATTCCATACTTGTTCGGCTTACTCGGCATGTATTGTTTGAAGGGACAGCGACCTCTGAAAGGGACCAGGCACTCATCCACAGTCACGTTCGGGCCTGGATTATACAAAAGCGGCAGACGTTGGACCCATTTTTCCCAGATGTCCCTTACTGGTGCCAGCTTGTCATGTTTCTGTTGGCCAGACCCTGTACCCTTTCTATAAAAGCAAACGACCCTTGTCATAATGTGAAACGTGTTCAAAGACATGGTAGCACGAAAAATTGCCCTTCCTGTCACACCGTTCCATAAACTGCTCAAGGCCTCATGGTGGGATCGATACACGCCTGCCAGAATCAACAGACCAAAATAGGCCTGCAAGTCCGTCCAGTCCAGGTCCTTCCAGTCTTTACGAAACACACGTTTCCCCTCTAAATTGGACATTTCAATCAAAATATTTTTAATTTCATCTGGGAAAAACAATTCAAATGTTGATTTTATGTCTTCAGCATTGGAACAGGCAAACCTGGTTGGTCCAGGGGTCATTTTGAGGACACATTGAGCTGGTATTCTCCCTCGTCTCTCTGGAGGAGTTGTTGAAGTCCACAATATGTTCCCATTTTTGGACTGGTAAGCAGCATCTGTCTCAGGAAGGTCTTCTTCTTCTTCCTCTTCCTCTGACTCTTCTCCATCAGTAGAGTGATAGTCTGGATCGAATTCTGTACGGTCCTCTGTTTCAGAATCTTGATCGAAGAGCTCCTCCACTGGCTCAGCTTCTCTTTCTTCTTCCATCCATCCATCACTTGTATGCAGGGTTGCATCTCTTTCCTCTTTCATCCATCCATCACTTGTATTAGGGGTTGCATCGCTTTCCTCTTCCATCCATCCTTCAGTTTTATGTAGGGTCGCGTCTCTTTCCTCTTGTCTGGATTCAAATAAATGAACCAGGGACTCCACAACACTAAACCGTCTCTTCATTGTGCAGCTACAGAATGAACTGCAAGCAAGGTCCAAGAAAGACACATTTATAATTGTATTTGTTAGAGGATCAAATTTCCTCTGATACTAATACAGTGAAACATGACGAAAAACTTTAGAAGGACATTTTGGTGTCTTTACTATTAAAATACTATTAAAATACTATTGAAAACCCTATAACACTTGTGGTGTTCCTGGTCAAATGACAGACCTTCAATCTTTTTGTCAACTTGTTTTCTTTCAATTAGGATTGGTTTTGTATTTCTTTTTCAAATTGATTAATCATAGGCTTAATTTATCTGAGAGTAGGCAACTCATTTTGTAAATAAAAAAATTCTGGTGAAAATTATTCATAACTGCTTTTTTCATCACACTAGTGTGCTTTAATGTTTAATCAGTGTAGGTGTCTTCATGTGTGTTCATGTTTTGACTCACGGACGTCTGATCGCAAAACTGAATAGGCCAAATAAACCTAGAAGATTTTTCACATGAAAGACGGCAGAGCCTCCGCGGGGTCAGCACAAACCTTCATCTCACAAATCTCCATGGACCAATGGTAGTACGAAGGTGGTAGTACGAACTCCCTTTGGGAGTTCAAAACATCTTGCCAAAGCGAACTTTCCAGAAAAGAAAAAGTTTCAAAACTCCCAAATGAATTTTGTTTCAGCCTGATTTTGTTCGAAATGACATCACATCAGTCTGTTCTTCGATTTCGCTTATAGTATATTGGAGCCTTTAGTGTCTACACAGCAGACGATATGTCCTGTTTTATTCAAGGCGCAAACTGCAGTTCTGTCTTTTGTCACTTTAAATACTCAAGCTCTTGACAGGGTGGATTCTGATTGGCTGTCAATGTTTTTATCGTTCATCAGCTGGAATTATCCATTCTTTTATATTTAGAAAGTTTTTTTTTTAAACTATCTTTTAACTAACCCTGCAACGTCATTAAAGAAAGGCAAAAACGGGGTCGCGCAGATTGATATAATATAAATTAATATTGTCATTAACTATACTTTAACATTTAAAACCATATAATAAGCATATACATTTACAAAACACACAGTATCTAAAAATATATATATAATCAAAACCATTACCCATTAGTTTACATATACCTGTAGGCTATTGAACAGATTTGAAGCCGTAACGTTGCCTGTCATTCAATATGAAAATTAATTTTAATTTGGTTAACTAAATGTATTCTTAATCTATGGTCTTTGTAGCGGTCTCATCTCGTGCACTTTCTTTCACACGCGCAGCTGCATATCAACCGTTCCTGAGGTAAATAAACTAAAATATAAAAAATGACAGCCCTCAGCTGTTTTTTCAAAACTTTTAATTTGTTTACATATTCATAAAATATAATATGCGAATGTAACAGTTATTGCCATGACCATTCATAAGTACTCTAGTTTGTATAAGAACTATTAATATTCAAATACGCAGAGCTGTTTAAAAACCCCTCTAACGGCTCTGCTCCATCGTTACTTCAGACAGGAGGTGATGCGACGCGCAATGACAGTTGGGTGATTTTTACTCTCCACTTCCTGTGAAGTGATGTATCGAGGTTCCCTTCTTCCCTACGCCGTTCGCAGTACCCTTCGAACTGAACGTGTTCGCCTCCCTTTGGATTGGAATCTTACTTAAGATGGCGGAATACCCTATGAAGTCCACTTCGCAGTCCACTTACGGTCGAATGGAACGCACCCAGTCATTCACAAATCCTCTCCAGTGGCCTCATGGGACTGTTAAAGATATGTAAGATTGACAGCTAGTGGTCAAAATAGGTACTACAGTCCAAATTCAAAATATTGGAGATCATTGTTTCCCCTCCTTCGCATACTTGACGCTCACACAGATTGCCAGATTGAGGACAAATAGAAATGAGCGCAATTGAAAATGAAAGCTAAGGAGACATACACACAAGTTGATTTATCAGCGTTTTATGTAATATGCTCTCGTTCATAGAGATTTTAAGATGGATGCCAAGGCTTTTTAGGTCTGGCAGAATCTGTGATCTCAGACCTAGTTTGTTTGCTGGCTTCCATGGCAGCAAAACGCTGTGTTTTCCGTCAACCGGCAACTTCAGTGTCGAAATACTATTGAGAATGAGGACATACGTCATGGTCGCTCGCTGTCACGTGACGAATTGAGCCCGTCCACCATTTTGGGATCCTACGCTACCGGTTGCCAAGGGCAACATTGTAAGAGTGATATACAGAGACTGAGCAGGAAAGACGAGATTTACGCGAATTAAATTAAAATTAAAAACAAATTAAGAAATGGAAAAGGCGGCAGCAAAAGAAAAGGGCCCTTAGAGGGATTAACTTTTTACCAGTGCCAAGCAGAGGTATTTAGAGAGGCTGGCTGATATAAAAGACGTCGACCCATACGAGCTGCTTACAGCAGAATGGAATAGAGACCGACTCTTTACCACCTTGCACCTATACAGACATTGTTAATTACTTGGTTTTTGGCATCAGTTATTACACTATGCAATAATTCAGAAGCCTGAAATCACTGGAAAGCTACGAGACACTCTGCTCTGGCTGGGTGCATGACTTGGTCATCTACAAGCCCCCAAACTGTGAAAAAAACCATTGTACTGGCAAAGGTAAGTTGCTTCACCTTTTGTCAAGCCAAACATTTTTTTTGTCAAGTCACCTTTATTTATACAGCGCTTTTTACAAAATGTATATAAACATAAAAAAAGTAACATTAATGATGTCTGAATATATATACACATCATTAATGTTACTTTTTATTTTAAAGTTTATATATATTTATATATATATATATATATATATATATATATATATATATATATATATATATATATATATATATATATATATTGTAAAAAGCGTGTATAAATAAAGGTGACTTGACAAAAAATGACTTGACAAAAGGTGAAGCAACTTACCTTTGCCAGTACAATGGTTTTTTCACAGTTTGGGGCTTGTAGATGACCAAGTCATGCACCCACATATAAACATTAAAATAGAAAAGTAACACTAATGATGTATGATAATTAACATGAATATTAACACACACACACATATATATATATATATATATATATATATATATATATATATATATATATATATATATATATATATATATATATATATATATATATATATATAAACATTAAATTCAAAAGCAGAAGTCATGTTTATTTTTTTAAAAACATCTCATTCTCAATTGGGTAAACTGGCAGCGTGCTGTATCACACAGACCAAAACGAAAACAGACATTCTGACACGGAATGCACATTTCAAAGTAGAATAACTAGCTGTAGCATTGTTTTTTTGTTTGAGAAACAAGTAGGTGAATTTTGCATGTTTTAGAAATATCTGCAAACACATTATTGTATTTTTATGCTTTAGAAAAGTAAAAAAAATTACATACAGCACCTTTAAGTGTATATTGTATGCACACTTCAGAATCTGCCTTGCTTGTTCTTCTCTGGATTTAATCATTGTTGGAAACATTTTGGGATAATGTAAAGTACACAAGTCAACAAAGTATATACAATTCTAGTGGGGTTTATTGGGGGTAATATTTTAATTAAATAATTTTAAAATTGTGATTGATTTCTCTCATTGTTCTCTGAATTAACTTTGCTATTTTGTTTGCATTTTGTGAATGTATGTTTTTATTGTTACGTATGGCTTTATATATACACGTTTTATCATTGCTTTGGCAACATTGTAAAGCCATGCAAGTATGGATGCTTTTGTTTTTTTGCAAAATATGTCAAAAGCTCTGTGCTATAACGTCGGCCATTCATTTCTTTACCCGCGTTCTTCATTGTGGATGAGGGTTAACATAAACAAAATGGCAATAGCTGGAATGTTTAGATCGATCCATACACATGAGATATTTGCACCTAAGTATATCAAATGGATTTTGTGTATGCGACTGTAAAATTATACGATGAAACGCATCAATGCATTTTTAAAAGTCGCCTGGTAAACAAAAAACATATAGCCATAGAGTTTTATGGCTTTAACTAAGATAAAAGCTCTGTGTGCATTCTTACCTTATGCACGAAGTTTTGAATTGCACACAAATCCTTTATGGAATCCTTCCTGGTCTTCCAGTGTATTTCAGAAGCAGACTCTGCTCGAGGAACACAGATGCATGCGATTAGCACGAACACCAGCGCTGCATTCAGACGGAGACGTCCATGTGCGGATTACTGCAAACTGCATTGTTTCCTTGAGTTCAGGGGTGCAGAAATGGGCAGATATGACCATATTATTGATTAATGGAGCAGCAGAGCTGTCCTCGTGTCCGCCCTCAAGTGATGCACATGCGCAGGCATGCAGATGTCGCACAAAACGGAATCATATCTGATGAATATCGATTTTCAATGAAGGTATTTGTGAAAATTCAGATGACGATGCTGAAATCTGAAACTTTGCCATAAACAGCCTAATGGACTGTTTGTTTTTGTTTCCCAATATAAATTGAGGGGTTAATATTGGTTTCTATTATACACCTATAAGCTGAATAAGGCACACATGAAAACATTTATGCATACAAATGACTACTTGATAATGTTCTAATTATTGTTGAAGAATGCGAAGGCCACAGGTTGCAGGTTCAGAGTACAAATGTGGTTGCCAGGTTGATGGGTGTTTATAAGTCACACAATGAAAATGTTCTGGATGAACTACCCTTTAAAGCATGAATTTAATGTAAACAGTAAGTCTACATAATATTCACATATGCAGTTCATAGGGGGCATACATACATAGCAGTTACAGCATGAAATAATAAACCTATAACATTTTTACTTAGAACATTTTTAAACATAGCCTGTGACATTTTTTTTTATTCTCACAATTATCGACTCTTTTTCTTGCATTTGCGTGTTTATATCTCCCAGTTCGGACTTTATAACTAGCAATTGTAAGTTAAAATCACAATTCTAAGGGGAAAAGAGATAGAATAATGAGTATATCTCACAATTCTGTTTATCCTTCTAAGAATTATGATATATAAACTAGGATTTGCAAGAAAAAAAGGTCAGATTTGTGAGATTTAAATTCGAAATTAACCTTTTTTTGTCTTTTTTTTTTTTTTGTCTTTTAATTGTTTTTAGCAATAATCCAACAGCCTACGGGAAAATCCTATTCGGTTTTCCAGTTGGCCTACAAATTGACGTCATATGGGCACCACTCTATTACGCGGGAAAACCACGGATTTGGCAACACGGGCACCATCAGACCAATTGAAATTTACCTGAATTTTATCATTAAAAAAAATTGGTTACCATCAAAAACATTGGTTGAAATGCATCTGCTATCAGTTTACCTGCAGTTAAATTATACATTTTAGTTTTTACAATCTTTAAATGTGCGCTCGATCTTGTGGTAAGAATAACAAAAATATTACATTTATATCCGTCAAAACTTTATTGTAAATGCAGGAAAAGTAGAAAATAAAAACGGCACAAGGCCAAATGGTTACATTTTATTTTAATGTGTTTTGTTTAAACATTTTTGTCAATATCCACATGTGACCACTAGCGGCCGCCACAGACCACTGACACATTTTGGCCACATTAATTCACTGTCATTAAATCAAAAATTACTATTCCCCTAAATTATTTCTAATTAAAGCTATTATTATTATTATTATTATTATTATTATTTATTTTTATCATAGGTCAACCATTTGTTCCGTTTATCCCCAGCACGACATTACAATTTGCCTGAAAGACAAGTGTTTTATAATGAAACTTATTCTGCAACAAAAGTCCTCATTTATCGTTTCATAAATGTAATTTTCCTCACTTTACCTGATGCGTCTGATTTTAATTGTTCTATAACCTGTTAATTTACACGTATACAGATGTCATATCAAAAGTCACTGTAATTGAAGTGTTTGGGCGCAGCTTTGTGTTGAATTGCCTCACCCATCATCATCACTAGTGTGAGATCATCCAGACAAACAAGAAATCCCTTCATTTCCCCTATCACGGAGGAATGCTTGCCATTAAAACGGTTCAGGTAAGAGAATATGCTCACTTTATTCCCTCCAAAGCTCACTGTATTGAGCTCATGTGTGATGTATTTAGAGGATTAGCTCTTCTGGCTAATGTCGCTTAGCAGACAGTTTGTTATTATGTGAAGTCGAAGCCACGTAGAAACACAAATATACTGAATTTGTGACTAAAACAGACTTTAATATATTCGTTTAGAGAAATATAATGTGAAATTCATGGATATTTTTTTATATTTATTTTGACAGTTATCGTTTGGCTAGTTGTCGTTAGCTCGCTCGAATCATAAACAAAAACAATCATGTAACGTTATTTTGTAATTAACGATCAAGTCCAAAGATCGCTGATCGCATTAAGTGCCATAAATTATTATTATTATTTCAAATTTTTAGGTGATAACCAGAAGCAAAAGTATAGATAACTTTATATGATTCCTTCTTAAATTAAATAAATGACCACTAATTTATTATTCAAGGATAGAGTAAACAATTGTGATATGATTGCTGTCACTAAAAAGTGTTGTAGTGGTAATATGACGTCACTGTGGTTTTCAGATGGTAATACCATGGTATGTGCATAAAGACACTGTCAATGTTGTACCATAGTACTATTTTTGTAAGATCATGAGTTGTTTAACCGTTTGGTTTTATTGTGTGTTATGTTGCGGATTAGCGTAAATATAAATGATTTTGTACTAAGGATTAACTGTAATTAACTGACACAAATAGCCATGGTTACCATGGTAACAACAGTTCCCACTAAGTACTGTTGTTAGTTATTTCATCATTTACAATAATGTTTTTTTAGTTCTTTTTTACCATGTCATGTATTAAAGTTGGCATGAAACAGATTTATTATTTTTTTAGCAGCGCTGGTTCCGGAATATTTTTTTTCCATTCATTTTTCACCATAGAGATTTTCGTACTTCATTACTTCAATACTTCATTAAAGAGTTATAAGCCATGAACTCAGCCAATCAGCTACGAGGTGAATTACAACACTACAAGTTTGGTTTGATTTGTAGGAAAAAAAGGTTTTGAAAATCAGACAAAAATACAAAGGTACAAGACTATGTAGTATGTACAATCCCATGAAGCATATATATATATAATGCACACACAACCATTTCAGTATTTTGAGAGTGTGGGGAGATAAACTTGATTGTCATTCGCAGTGGGATGTGGGATTTAATGGGAGTTGGCGGAGCTAATAAGCTATTTTTCGACTTAATTTTCTGTACAGCATCATGGGTAATGTATTTTTTCATCAAGAATTACGCTGAAACTCACTTATTTTAAAAAGAAGCTGAAAGAGTGTGGGCTGACATCTTTAAGAGAAGCAAATACCATGGATTAACAACCTCGTAGCTCACAGTTCTTTCAAGGTTTATAAGATATTGTTCAGAATCAATTTTTAATTATGTAGAAGGAAGTATGTATGAAGTATGAAGTTTTTTCTTATGGTACCTGACTGTTGTACTCTATTGTGAGTTTTTGTACACCAGACCTCTTTTACACATTCCTGTAAAAATGGTTGTGCTTGAAATGAGTATTCACTTTATCTGTTTTCTAGATGCATGTTTATCTGTTCATGTGTCTTTTTTTTTTTTGACCTCATAATTTAATCATAATTTTCTCTCTGGGGACCTATGCAGGACTTGTCCAATCATTTAGTTTGCTTAAACCCCGCCCCTGCATGCTCATGGAAGAGTACAACGCCCACAAATCCAATAAACAACTGATTGATTGAACAAATTCCCGCTTTTTTTCTTTTTTGATAATCTGTTGCACTAGTTGAAATTTCAGTTGCATCACAACTTTAAATTTAAGTTGGACACAGGTTATTATCACACTAAAATTAAAGACAAATAAAATTTCATTCTTAACTTATATTAACATTTCTTCTGTCAGGGAATCCTTTCTGGTCAGGGTGGGTTGACGTTTTTTCCAGGCCCTGCAGGAATAGCACATTTGCGTGCATAAAGCAGAAAAAATGAGTACGGGGAAGCCAAGTGGTATTAAACCACCCACCAAGATTGGTAAACCAGCTGCGGCACCAACCAAAACCTCTCCCACCTCAGGTGAGTAACCTATGGGTTACATATTAAATGCACTGATTCGAGAATGACATGCCTTTATTTCTGCTGACTGCAGCTGGCGCCAAGGCTATAACATCTCCGACCTCCAATACCGGCCAAGATGCCCCGTCAGATTTCTCTGTTGGCGAGCGTGTTTGGGTCAACGGAAATAAACCAGGCTGTGTGCAGTTTATTGGAGGGACCCAGTTTGCTCCTGGCCAGTGGGCAGGAATAGTTCTAGACGAGCCCATCGGGAAGAATGATGGATCTGTGGCTGGAGTGCGCTACTTCCAGTGCGTGGACTTGCGAGGCATATTTACGCGGCCCTCCAAACTCTCTCGTACTCCTGTGGCAGAGCGTGAGGCCAATGGCACACAGACTCCCGCCAACAAGACGTCCGCCTCCCCTGCCAAAGATCCCACTCCTGTCGCTCAGACCACTAGTGCAACCACCAAGACCTCATCAAACCTAACCAGGGCCGCCAGCGAGTCTGCATCCAATCTGTCTGAGGCGGATTCGGCCAAGAAGTTACAGCGGGAAATGAAGTTGGGTGATCGTGTACTGGTAAGGCCCATCTCTGGTCTGTCTTCACACTTTAGTGGCTCTTTGAGGGAAGTTTGAGAAAACATTTTTGTTGCATTCCTTAGGTTGGAGGAACCAAAGCAGGTGTTGTGCGTTTCCTGGGCGAAACCGACTTTGCGAAAGGTGAATGGTGTGGCGTTGAGCTGGATGAGCCTCTTGGCAAGAATGATGGGGCAGTGGCTGGTGCAAGGTAAAGCAGATCTTTAAAATCTTACTTATCTGGCTGAATCTGATCACGTTTTTGAGACATTTTTGAGAAGCCATAGAAGAGGCGTGTGAGATTACTGGGTCTTTTTTTCCAACTATGGGCCAGATTTACTAACAGCTTGTGCCAGCGCAAACCCTCTTGGCGTTAAAGCTACTGTCAGGATTTACTAAAGGCACAAGTGATAAATTAGCGCTGATAAGGTGTGTACCTGATTTTTGCAGCTGACCTTATTGCATATGCATTTGTAGGAGTTTCCCTTTCGGATGCAAAATTTATGGGAGGAGAATATTTAAATGAATCATGCGAGGTGATTTAATAATCTTTGCGCTCATCAATTTACTGGTATTTGTGCCATTGTTTACCGCCCAAAAAAAGCATGTTTTAAACCAGATGCTAACTGGTAGGTTGTGTTAGTCATTATGAAAATCATCTAGCTGCGTCTGTGTTCATTAATTTGCGCGTCATCAGTAGATCATGCACAGAACTGTTCACTCCCATCCGCGCTTTTTTGGAATTGCGTTCTCATGCTAATTTGCCCTGTTTAGTAAATCTGGCCCTATATGTCATATAGCTTCGCTTTTCATGTTCAGTTCCCAAAGGAAAAAAAATCCTGTTCCCTCATGTTTCCTGTTTCACTCAGAAATATTACATTACAGAAGTAAAATGGATTGTTAACGCTGTGATGTAAAAAATTTAATCAAAACACATCATATCAGAAATGTTGCACATTTAATGTAAAATTTACAAGCCAAAGTGACAGTTTTCAAAGATAAAGAAACTTGCAATAACTAACTGCATAAGTGTGACCACCCTGAATTAATACTAAGTTGAAGCATGTTTGATTTTATTACAGCACTCAGTCTGTTTAGATAGGAGTCTATCAGCTTGGCACATCTTGATTAGGGAATATTTATGTATTTTTATGCTCTCATAGGTATTTTCAGTGCCTCCCAAAGTATGGACTATTCGCTCCTACGCACAAAGTCACACGCATTGGATTCCCGTCCACCACTCCAGCCAAATCCAAAACCTCCAGGCGCAGGTCGACCCTGAAGAACAGCCCCAGCGCATCCTCTGTCAGCTCCCTCAGCTCTGTCACTTCCTCAATAGGAGGCAAACCCAGCCGAGCAGGCCTGGTACAGTCCTGCCTCTTTCGCTCACAAGTATTTGTTCTTCTTCATGTATTATTTGAAATAAGATCTGTCAATAATCTTTCAGCTCACAGAGACGTCTGCACGGTACGCACGGAAGATCTCAGGCACCACGGCCCTGCAGGAGGCCCTGAAGGAGAAGCAGCAGCACATCGAGCAGCTCCTGGCTGAGCGGGACCTGGAGAGGACGGAAGTGGCACGAGCCACAAGCCATGCCGGAGAGGTGCAACAAGAGCTGGCACTGCTCAGACAGGGCCAGGAACAGGTCAGTAGTTTTGTGGTGATAAACAAGACTCGTGTTACATGTTGTTTTGAATCGTAAAACTTTGTGTTTTGTAGTACGCCGTCGAGATGGAAGCCAAGTTGGACCAGTTGCGGAGACTTGTGGAAACTGCAGACAGAGATAAAGTGGAGCTGATGAATCAACTGGAAGAGGAAAAAAGGTAATCCTGATTTTTAAAAAGTACCATATATATTGCTTGTTTATTGCAGAAGAACATGCAATTTCATGTGAATGTGTTAAGAAACATTTGAAGGCTTAAAGTGTTTTTGTTTTTTTTATCCCACAGAAAAGTGGAGGACCTGCAGTTCCGTGTAGAGGAAGCTTGCATTACCAAAGGTGACCTAGAGGTAAAATGACCCTATCATATACGTTTACATCGAGAGAAACTGAATACGAGCGGACCAGCGCAGTCACCTGTCACAGATCAGTCTGTGTTCATGCAGAAATAATCAGTATCGTTTATACTTTTCTGCTTTACTTTTAACTAAACAAATTCACAGGAGATAAGTAGATATCTGAAAAATAAATATTGTGATAGATAGATAGATAGACAATGATAGATAGATAGAAACAAGAATGAAAGAATGATAGATGGAGGGATAGATAGATAAAAACAAGAATGAAAGATGGATGAATGGATAGATAGAAACAAAAGAATGAAAGAACGATGATAGATAGATAGATAGATAGATAGATAGATAGATAGATAGATAGATAGATAGATAGATAGATAGATAGATAGATAGATAGATAGATAAACAAGAATGAAAGAACGATGTATGGATGAATGGATAGATAGAATCAAACAAAAGAATGAAAGAACAATGATAGATAGATAGATAGATAGATAGATAGATAGATAGATAGATAGATAGATAGATAGATAGATAGATAGATAGATAAACAAGAATGAAAGAACGATGTATGGATGAATGGATAGATAGAATCAAACAAAAGAATGAAAGAACAATGATAGATAGATAGATAGATAGATAGATAGATAGATAGATAGATAGATAGATAGATAGATAGATAGATAGATAGATAGATAGATAGATTCATTTTGTCTCAATATCAAATCATGGTATTAAATGAGGATCATTCATTGATATGTTCTTCAAAAATCACATTGGAGAAGTTTCTTCAAATAATATCAAACAAAGCAAAACCACTTTGTAGCTGTTATAGCATTGACTGTTTGATGCTTTATTCACCTTATTCTCTTTATTTGTTCATTCATTCACTCTTTCATCCCTGCATTCTTCTCTTTTCATCTTTGATCACTTTCAAACGTTCATTCCTTCATTCATTCTTTTATTATTGACACCCTCCATCTCTCTTTCACCGGCCTGCTCTTTGAGCCTGTCACAGTTGTTTCATGTCTTTGTGTTCTTGTTTTTTTATGCGATTCTCCATCTTCACGCTGCCCTGTGTGTGTGTGTCACTGCTGTCTTTGTCCTCATTCATAGAGGAGGATGATGTCAAGATCTGCATGAAGCTCTTCGTACTTGGCTTTTGGCTGGCACGTGACCGCGCCGTTGGTGTTGTCTCTCTCTTTTCCTCTTCTGTCTACTAACAGACGCAGACCAAACTGGAGCATGTCCACATTAAGGAGCTCGAACAGAGTCTTCTCTTTGAAAAGACCAAAGCAGATAAACTCCAGAGGGAGTTAGAGGATACTAGGGTAAATGAATTTGTCAGATGGAAGGGGGAGAGAGATTTCTCTTGGGGGTGAAAGTCAGATCCCCATGCATGGAAGAGATTTTGCTTATTTTGGGAAAGGGTTTATTTTTTATTCCATGATGGATTGAGGTAGGTCTCTTTTTTGTTAGCACCACTGGGTGCATCATAAGTCATTTTTCATCCCAAAGTCAAAAGAAAGAAATAAATAAATAATTTCGTATAAAGAAGGTCTTTTTTCAGGACTTATCTTTTGTCATTTAAGCACATTTTCACCATAATTCTCAGTAGCCTACTGTTATGTGTGAAATATATATATAATTTAAATTATAAAGTGCATTTTTACAAGTATCTTTGTCACTTTACTTTGATGATTAGAACAATATTTATTTAAAATAGAAATCTTTGTAACATTATAAATATCTTTACTCTCAATCTAATTTTTGCTCAATGCCTTGATAGACACCCCGTTTGGTCACACACGTTGATCGAGTCTCGTCTCCTGCTGTAGGTCGCCACGGTGTCCGAGCGCTCCAGGATCATGGAGCTGGAAAAGGAGGTGTCCGAGCTGCAGCTTCAGCTGAGAACTCTCCGGGCCGAGACCCCGGGATCAGCCTCACCTCCATTACAAGACAAAAAGGTCTGTTCTTCCCCCTCCTTAAAGCGACATAAATAAGATGCATGAATACATTTTCTTGTACACCAGAAGACATTTACATCATGAGATTACTGTGTTTGTGCCTTCTTCTAGATCAAGGAGCTGAACTTTGAGTTGGAGAACAGACAGAAGGAGGTGCTTCTATTCCAGCAGAAACTCGCCTCCTCTGAACAGGAGAAAACATCCCTTCAGCAGCAGCTGCAGGATCTGGTAGCATTTGCATACCTGAAAAAACCCTGTTTTTTATTTCACATAATGATTACAGGAATATTGCACTTATTTTTAAATGTTTCTGTTTCTTCCCACCAGCCCATATGGTGATCTAATAACTGCCTTATATTATTAAATTATTTAGATGTGCCTGGGGATGCATACATTTCTCTAAAGTTAAATATCATTACAAAATCATTGAACTTGGTATCTTTTCTATTCAGCCATGAAGTTTTGAGTGGCCATCCATTACAGAGCTGAAGTTAATGTACACTAATCAGGCATAACATTATGTTGTCCTAATATTGTGTTGGCCCCCCTTTTTGCTGCCAAAACAGCCCTTACCCATCAAGGCATGGACTCCACTAGACCACTGAAGGTGTGCTGTGGTATCTGGCACCAAGAATTTAGCAGCAGATTATTTAAGTCCTGTAAATTGTGAGGTGTGGCCTCCATGGATTGGACTTGTTTGTTCAGCCCATCCCACAAATGCTCGATTTGATTGAGATCTGGGGAATTTGGAGGCCAAGTCAACACCTCAAACTCGTTGTTGTACTCCTCAAACCATTCCTGAATCATTCGTGCTTTGTGGCAGGGTGCATTATCCTGCTGAAAGAGCCACAGCCACCAGGGAATACCGTTTTTTTATGAAGGGGTGTACATGGTCTGCAATAATGCTTAGGTAGGTGGTACGTGTCAAAGTAACATCCACATGGATGGCTGGACCCAAGGTTTCCCAGCAGAACATTGCCCAAAGCATCACACTCCCTCCGCTGGCTTGCCTTCTTCCCATAGTGTATCCTTGTGCCATGTGTTTCGCAGGTAAGCGACGATGTAAAAGAAAGCGTGATTCATCAGACTAAGCCATCTTCTTCCATTGCTCCGTGGTCCAGTTCTGATGCTCACATGCCCACTGTTGGCGCTTTCTGCGGTGGACAGGGGTCAGCATGGGTACCCTGATTGGTCAGCGGCTATGTAGCCCCATACACAACAAACTGCGATGCACTGTGTTTTCTGACACCTTTCTATCAAAACCAGCATTAACTTCTTGAGCAATCTGAGCTCCAGTAACTCATCTGTTTGATCAGCCAGCCTACGCTCCAATGACCCTGTCATCAATGCCCCACGTGCATCAATGACCCTGTCGCCGGTTCACTTCTGTTCCTTCCGTGGAGCACTTTTGATAGATACTGACCACTGCAGACTGCGAACACCCCACAAGAGCTGCAGTTTTGGAGATGCTCTGACCCAGTCGTATAGCCATCACAATTTGGCCCTTGTCAAACTCTCTCAAATCCTTACGCTTGCCCAATTTTCCTGCTTCTAACACATCAACTTGTTGATTTGCTGCCTAATATATCCCACCCACTAACATGATGTAGAAATAATCAGTGTTATTCACTTCACTTGAATGTTGTCATAATGTTATACGTGATCCGTGTGTGTATATATCTTTTCTTTTCTTTTTTCTTTATTATTACTTAAGCATCTTTGTCTGCATAATAACTTATGCATATTTTAAAAGTGCACATGGATCAAACCAAGGTGAACATTTGTTTTTGTCCATTATGTTGCACTGCACCAATTATTGTTTGTTCTGTTTGATTTTAGACAAAGAAGCTTGACACAGCAGCAGATGACAATAATAAAGCAACACAAGCAATGCAAGGTAAGTAAAGCATGACTCACCAAAAGCACTAAAGTGCTCTTTAACTATCGTTAAGCATCTGATCCTTTATATATTTGCATCCCTGAGCCTGTGCCAACGTGAACAGCTTTGTACAGTCATTTTTGCATTCTCATGAGATAAACCAGCCGTTCCCAGCAGAGCCATACCTCACAACGGCACACTTTTTACTTGCTCTGCAATCCAATTCGTGTGACGGTTTGTGAGGAAATGATCATATTAGCACAGATACTGCTGTATGAGCTCCTGTATGACCTCCTCCCCTTCTTCTGTGTGGCAGCAGAAATGGAAAGGAACATGAAAATGGAGAGAGAAAAGCTGGATCAGGTGTCCAGTGAGAAGGAGGACCTGCAGAGGGAGGTGGCTGTCTGGCAGCTGCAGGAACAGGTGAAGGGAGAAGAGAGAGAGTTTCAGATGAGGGAGCTCAAGGAGAAGTTGGGCCAAACAGAAGGAGAGTTGAGCAGAATCACAGAGAGGAGCACTGAGCTGGAACGGCAGGTGCCGGAACTGAAAGACTACAAGAACCAAACCCAGGTGACTGACATTTACCACTGTAAAACACACGCCCAGTAGCTCCTGCTGTTTTATACACTACCAGTCAATACACCTGGGTGGGTAAGATTTTTTTAAATGTTATTTGTAAAGCATATTAGAATGATATCTGAAGGATCATGTGACACTGAAGACTGAGGTATTGGAATCAGGAACATAAGAGACCTTAAAATGTTTTATTAAAATCATAATTAATTATGATTAATAATAAATAATCCTAATTATTCAATTTTTTATGGTAAAAAGTCTCTTATGCTCCTCACTTATGTTACTTATAATCAATTTAATGCATCCTTGCTGAATAAATGTATTAATTAAAAACAATGAATGACCTCAAACTTTTGAATGGTTGTATATGTATAGCATATGCAATTAAATTAACATATTTTACATAATATTTAAACAAAATTCACCGAAAATAGATAAGAAATTCAAAAATATTTGAAGGGAGAAAATGCATTATTCACATTTGTTGTCACCATTATCCTTATAAGTTTTGGAAATAATTTATTATTATTATTATTATTTTACATTGCTTAAAGGAGATTTCATTTTTATTTATTATGATTTTACAGTGATAACATTAACTCCAGAAAATATGGTATATTCTTACTGTAAATACTTGTCCGGTCAGCCAACTCTAACACATCTGTCATTAATTCTATAGCGTTTACTAATAATCTATGCCGCCATAATATGCCATCATGTTTCTCTTTGAGCCTTTGAGTGTCAAGTAGTACACTACAGTTCAAAAGGATAGGATCAATAAGAATTTTTTTGTAGTAATTAATACTTTTATGAAGCAAGGATGCATTAAATCAATCAAAAGTGACAGTAAAGACATTTATAATGTTACAAAAGATTTCTACTTCAAATAAGTGGTGTTCTTTTGAACTTTTATATTCAAAGAATCAAAGAATCCTGAAAAATATGCATCACCGTTTTCACTGTTATTAAGCAGTTTTCAACATTGATAATAATATATGTTTCTTGAGCAGCAAATCATCATATTAGAATGATTTCTGAAGGATCATGTGACTCTGAAGACTGGAGTAATGATGCTGAAAATTTAGCTTTGATCACAGGACTACATTACATTTGACAACATATTCAAATATAAAACAGTTATATAAACTGTAATAATATTTCACAGTATTACTTTTTTTTACTGTATTCATGTTCAGATAAATGCAACCTTGGTGAGCATAAGAGACTTAGTGCATATTTGAGCATGTTGGTCAAAAAGTGCAGTACTTGTGTTTAATCAGAGGTTTTCTCACACACAGTCTGATGAAAATCTGGCGCAGATGATGCACAAGAATAAGGAGTTGCAGGAGGAGGTAAGTACGCTTTACTCTTCATATCATAAAGATAAACAGTGTCCTTGATACTTTCACTTCATATCCGTGTTTGAAAGGGACTTGGAAGGGTGTGACTATTTTGATGATCTTAACCTGTTCAAAAGTCGCCTCTGTGAGGCGTGGTTGCTATGGTGCTCTTGGTGGTTGCTAGGTAGTTGCTCACTGGATCTCCTTGCCAGTCCACATGACTTAAAGGTGCACTATGTAACATTTTTTCAGTAAAATATCCAAAAACCACTAGGCCAGTGTTATATATATTTTGTTCAGTTGAGTTCTTACAATATCCCAAATGTTTCCAACTATTTGTAAATCATGAAAATTTATATTTTAACCAAGGAACCGGGACGTGTGAGGGAGTCGCCTGTCAATTGCGTCATATCTGCGTTACCCTTGGCTTTATTTTGGACGATGTCATAGCAGCAGCCGAGCGAACGCACAGAGTAACGTCATAACATCATTTTCAACACACTCAAATGTGTGACTCATACTCATGACTGGGAAAGCGGAAATGGCACCGGCGACTGTGGCATAATTAAAGTCCCGCTTCTTGCGAGGCGTGTGTTGCATTTATCTTATTAACAATCGCTCAAGTGGCCTTGCTCAGCTCCCACAACACTCGGTCCTGCTCTGCTTCATACTACAGTAACGTTAATAATCGTATCCATCAACATGATTTCTGCCCGGAATCCGATTATTTTCCACCGGCTGTGAGGTGAAGACCACATGTCCCAAGATTCTGTCCTAAAACTTGGCGTCATTAAACTGCGCCTTTGTTTTTAATAGGCGACCTCTAGTGGACAAAAAAGTTACATCGTGCACCTTTAAGGTATTCATATTCGTACAGTAGTACTGCTGTAGGATGAAGTTTACAGACCATATTCAGAGCAGCGCCATGACGGGTATGAAAGCGAGGCAACTTACAATGTTTTCAATTGCTGTATAAAGCTCCTAGATCACTTTTTTCTCTCAGCTCATTTTGTCTAGAGTTTTTTTTTGTCTACTGAAATTAATTTTAAAGATATTTATGTAGTGTTTCATCAGCAGAACGATCCAAAAATGCATGAACGGTATAACCCACTGAAGAGATGTATGTCTATCCCTCAAAGTCTCGCTTTCATTCCTGTTAAAAATCAAAGATGGTGCAGCTGTGAATAAGGTCTATTACTTAGTTTTAGGGTTTTTTTCAAATCACTAACCTTAGCAGTGATCGTGTTTCTTGCCTTAGCAGACACCAGTAATAATCGTAAAAAATGTTGAGAATACATATTCCACATTTGTAGTCAGATAAACATGGTTTATTTTAGAGGTGAGCAGAGATTTTTCACTGTGTAAATGTCCTGTTACTGACAAAATGGTTCAGACACATTGTTAGTTCATGCATGAGTCCTCTTCATCTGACCGCCTGCAGGCTGCATGTAAAGCATGTTCTGTGCTCTCATACTTGGCCTTACATAATCAGCCCGACGGCTGGCGCTTATCAGAGGACACTTTCTTCCTGTAGTTGTGCTTTTCACATACGGTAAGACTACGTGAAAGAGTCATAGGTCTTCTTATGTCACTGGACCTCGAGCGTTCGGTTTTGCTTGATTCAGCCTCTGTTTTGCAGAGACTCACCTGCAGTGGTTCAGCAGAGGGATGTTGTTGGTTCAGTCTGTGGATATTCACACATAAACCTTATTTATTAGGAACATCTGTTAAGCATTTGCATGCAGATAAAAAATATAATAAGTGTATTTTTGGTTTATTGTTTCCTGTGGCCTTTCAAACCAGACATTTTGTTAGTGCTAGGTTTAAAAGACAACTAACATTCAGTGATATTATTGATTATTTATAGAGAGAGAGATCAGTGCTCGTTTGGGTCAATTCATGCAGATTTTATTGAAACTTTCTGTTTGACAAGGCTGTTATTATTTAATCACCTTAAAATTGTTCTTAACCCATATGACTGACTTTGTTTCATGGAGCACAAAATGCGTTTTGCAGGCATCTTTTTTGCAGAAGATTTTCTTAAAGGGTTAGTTCAGCCAAAAATGAATATTCTGTCATCATTTACTCACTCTCATGTCATTCCAAATCAGTAAGACTTTCATTTTTGATGAAATCTGAGAGTTTTTTTGTCCCTCCATTGACAGCTATACTACTCCCACTTTGATGCTTCAAAAAGTTAATTAAGAGATCATAAAACTAATCCATATGAATTGAGCGGTTTAGTCCAAATTTTCTGAAGAGACTTGATTGCTAAAAAGTTTAACAGCTTGAATTTAGGCTTTTATTCACTTTTAAAAATTGATCAACAAACATAAACAGAAGCTCAACTGAACATACTTGACGAGTGAGGAAAAAACCTCATTGGTTCTGAGAATGAACCTCATTGGCTCTTGCTGAAGCTCAAACGTGCTGCGTAACACAAGAATGAACCTCATTGGTTCTTGCTGAAGCTCAAACGTGCTGCGTAAAAAGAATGAACCTCATTGGCTCTTGCTGAAGCTCAAACGTGCTGCGTAACACGAGAATGAACCTCATTGGTTCTTGCTGAAGCTCAAACGTGCTGCGTAACACAAGAATGAACCTCATTGGCTCTTGCTGAAGCTCAAACGTGCTGCGTAAAAAGAATGAACCTCATTGGTTCTTGCACGTCAAGCAAACATGCTTGAGCTTCCTAAATTCAATCTGTTCATCATATAAAGCGATCGTGTCTCTTCAGAAAATTTGGACTAATCATTTGGATTAGTTTTACAATCTCTTTATTAACTCTTTGAAAGTGGTAATTGTGTGTCAATGGAGTGACAGAAATCTCTCAGATTTCATCAAAAACATATTTTGTGTTCCAAAGATGAACGAGAGTCTTACGGGTTCGGACATGATGTAAACTAGGACAGTATTTTTGGGTGAACTGTCCTTTGAAATATTCACTGTTCCTCACATAAAGCTATTAAATGACTTCAGAAGACTTTCGCATCTAATATCGACTACTTTTTTGTCACTATCCACTGCTGTTAAATAATTAATGCTGTTATATACTGTAGGTTTGAACAACATGAGTGTGAGTTCATTATTACAGTTAACATTTTTGGGTGAACTGTCCCTTTAAATTTTATTTTTGGTTTCTGTATTGAACAAGACAACCTTATTGTGACCTCATTTTGGACTTTTGTCCCCTCAAGGTTTAAAAAAGCGGAGTTAATTTAGGTTAGCCTGAATTTCCTTCTATTTTGTGTCATTCAAGGAAGACTCAAGTCTCTCGCACAGCTTGTGGTGAAGCTTTACTGTTCAAAAGTTTGGGGTCGGTAAGATATTTTCAATGTTTTTGATAGTGTCTTATGCTCAACAAGGCAGCAGTAAAAACAGTAATATTATGAAATATTATTAGAATTCAAGAGAACTGTTTTTTTTATTTGAATATATTTTAAAATGTAATTTACTCCTGTGATGTAAAGCTGAATTTCAGCATCATAACTCAATTATTCAGTCACATGATCCTTCAGAAATCATTCTAATTTGATGATTTATTTGTATTCTTGATTAATACAAAGTTAAAAGAAAAAACATTTAGATTTTTTTTTGCCACAATGTAAAAGTCAACACTGCCATTTTTGCTAAGTTCTTTAAAAAAACTTACCCCAAACATTTGAATGGTAGTGTACATTCATCAAATAATGTTTAAATAGAAAACATGACTGAGTTCTCGCTCTCACACAAGGATTTTCATGGATTGTCTCGTCATGTAGAAACCGCTAATACAGAATGAATGAGCATTGATGATGGAGAACAGCAGAAGGTGGGGGTGTTGAGAGGGGCGGGGCTTGTCGTCCTTACATAATGAAGCTGCCCGGTGTGATGCTTTTCAGAGCGTGTGTTTGTGCAAACGTGAGCGTGTGCTGGAATGCCAGCGGAGCACGAGCTCGTGTGAGCGCCTCTCTCTCGCTGCTGGGGGCTGTAGGGGATGTATTATTGATAGGGCACATTTGTTTGGAAAAAATAGGAAGGACACAGAAGAATGGATGTGACAGCGCTCCAACAAAACTACACGGGCAGCGTTTATACCTCGCTTTGCCAGGTAAAGGTCGCTCTTCTGTAGTGCTCTTCCCATATGGAGATGCATGATACTGTGTATTGGTGACCATAGTTGATACATTCAGCAATATTTGCTTTTTTGGACTATTGGAATTGGGTTGTGATGATATTGGCTTATTTTTTTCCCATTTTTAGTAGCATGCATGTTTTGGTGGCTGATTGCACTTGAAGCGTGTATCATTTTAGATGAGGTTTAATGTGAGCGCTGTTTGTTGTTGTCGTCAAACCCCAATGTATTCATTTTATAATATCAGCCAGTGTCAGTTAAAATAACTTAAAAGACTTCTAGAGGGAGCAAATCAGTTTGTTTTTTCAGGAGCAAATCAGTAATCCTCAGATGCTTGACTTCAATCAATACATTCAAGTAAATATAATTACAACAATTCAGAATAGAAATAGGAAAAATATCAGATGTTACCAATAAAAAAGGGGCAGGTTTGTTCCCTCACATTTGAAATTTTGGATATTAGCCATTAGATGGACATTGATGATGGCATATAAAATCATTTTCAGATATCCCTATATGTATATGCATCCTTATTTTCTGGCACTTTTTAATTTTTTAAAATGTTTTTATGTATAAAAAGGAAAGAAAGTCCAATGACTTTATGCACACGTCATATTATATGCATGTTATTTCTGTGAGTAATGGAGATGTTAAGCCGCAGACATTGAGTTGAAGAATGCTTTCACGTGAGCCTGTATGAAACGGTTGTTTGATGACGTTACATTCACTGATGACGGGATAATTCCCCAGTCATCACGGATTCTCTTTAGCTTTCTCAGTAAACACTGAATCACTCAGCGCAGGCAAATCTCTGCTGATTCATAATAAAACATTGATGTTGGTTCTTGGCGTGTAAATGAAATGAATTACCAACTCGGCCAGTCGTAGGCGTTTGTGCCGAAGAGTGTAATTAACGTCTCAGTCTGATGCAGACCAGTTAGTTACAGTGGGTGTGATGGGATTGAATTATGGGTCTCATGGGAGAAGTAATCTGACTCCACCAGATTTGACAGTCTGACATGCTTTTACCAAGTATTAGTTGTGCATGTATTACTCCTATATGTGATTTTTATCTTCTCTGATTTAAAAAACCCCAGCAAGCTCTTATTGATTATACTTTGTGAACATGGACAGTTTTCTTTCTTCACGTGACTTTTAGAGGCATTTGCTTAAGAAGGCATCTCTAATATTACTATTACTCATAGGTTTAGATATTTGTTTCAATTTCTTAATCTTAAGTTTTAAACTTTGGCATCTAACATGTTCTGCAATGTTTGTGCTACAGAAATAATTGGTACTTCAAATTGTGTCTTGTTGAGAAGAGAGGGTCTTTTTTTTTTTACAATTTGTGGACATAAAAATGGCGGAAAACACCCAGAAAACCTTTGTGCATAAAAATATCATTATTTTCATGACAATTACAATGTTATTTTGTATTATTTATATACTAATATTCATATTTTGAATTAGCTTTCATTTTTTTATACTGTATATTTTGCATTTCATTTCTTTATTCTCTTATGTTTTATGCACGTTTTTATTGAATGTGATGTTGCTGTTGATATTTGACTATATTATTTTTATGTAAACTACTTTGAACTGCATTTAATGCCTGAAAAGTGCTATATAAATAAGGTTTATTATTATTATTTTTATTTCAAGGCATTAATTTTCATTTGTTTTTTAATCTAATATTTATATTTCATTTCAGCTTTATTTTAATTAACAAAAACATTTAAAAATAGTTTTAGTTAAAGGGATAGTTCACCCAAAAATGAAAATGATCCCATGATTTACTCACCCTCATGCCATCCTAGGTGTACATGACATTCTTCTTTAAGACGAACACAATCAGAGTTATATTAAAAATTAAAAACATTTCTGGTACTTCCAAGCTTTATAATAGCAGCCCAAAATTTGAAGCCCAAAAAAGTGCATCCATCCATTATAAAAGTAATCCACACTGCTCCGGGGGGTTAATAAAGGCCTTCTCAAGTGAATCGATGGGTTTTTGAAAGAAAAATGTCTTAAAAAACGTGAACATTTTTAAATATCTAGCTTCCGGCGGACCACCTTCAATATTCAACTTATGAATAAAGTGTAGCGCCTCTCGCAGTTCAAAATGCTTGCCCTATGTCGGACACCATCGCTGGGCCAGTTACGCTTTTTCCGTAGGTTGAATACGGAAGGTGGTCCGCCGGAAGCTAGATATTTTATTTTATAATGTTGATGTTATTAACCTCCCGGAGCCATGTGGAGTACTTTTATTATGGATGGATGCACTTTTGTGGGGTTCAAATTTTGGGCTCCCATTCACTGCCATTATAAAGCTAATGTTTTTTCTAAAAAAAATTCAGAAAATTTTATATTTTTCAATTTGAGAATTTAAGGTGAAATATGTGACCCTGTCTGTGAAAACCCAGCTAAAGTCATTGTCTTTATGATTCACTTTTTTATACATAAAATCATCCTACATAATGTGAAGATGTTGAAAATATGTGAAAATTTCTGTGAAAATATAACCTTGATATCTTCATATTATGCTTAATTATGATCAAAAAGAGTTACGAATGCAAGAAAAGACATGATGGTCCTTAAATATGAATGTTTTTCTTTATGCAAAAAAACATGTTCTTGAAAGGGTTATGACATTCTCTCCAACACGTTTTGTCCAAATGCATAATTTTTACTTGTTTTAATCATTTTTTATCTCTTTCACCAGCTTGAGGCCCTGAAGCAGCAGAACTCCCAGTATCAGGAACAGTTGAGTTCAGAAACGCAGAACATCGGGAGCCTCCGCAAAGAAATGTGAGTCTCCTCAAGTCCTGCTGACATGCACCCATGCCTTTTCTCTTCACTGACAGTTTTATTATTACTCACTTAGACTTTTTCACACTTTCATTGGTAGTGGTAGAAGAGAGAGGACAGAAATGATAGGGAGGAGAGGAAATGACACAATCAAGCCCCATACGTATCCAAGTGTTGACCACTAGACTACAGCTGCAACAATTAAACACTATTTAACGCCTTAACTGCATCTTATTAAATTAATAGTTAGCTTAGTTGGAGCTAAAAAGGTTTTTGATTTTAATTATTTGGGTAGGCACTGTGGATATTTAGATCAGCGATTCACAGAATGACATCACGAGTCCACCCGGTCACAGCAGCTGTGATTTCTGTATAACAAAAGGCGTAATGCACGTGTTCTGAGTCTGGCGCATTGAGCTCACGTGGACGATAAGAGTTTGAATCTGGATTGCATCTTTCACATTCAGGATAATCAATAAGAAAAAAAAATGTAGGGCAGAACCTGATTTTATCCATTAGGAATTGATTGGATAGTGAAAAGATGACACACGCTGAAAAGATAAATTCTTAAAAAATGTATTATTTAATTCCAAAAATTGTAATTTTAAAAGTTTAATTTTTTATATTTAAGCACACTTCGCTCATTTCTTAAATATGTTTGCAATATATATTTATATATATAACTTTTTTATAAAATGTTTCACTTTTCACAGGCACAATTAGCTTATTTCTTATTTGCAACAAATTTGCTAATTATTTTGCAATTTGTCTGTAAAATTTGTAAATACAATTTTTCATGAAATGCTTCATTTTTCATTAGCACAACTTATTTGTTTATTTGTAATAAATATGCAAATTATTTTGTACTTTTTGCAATAAATGTTTGCTAAATGAATTAATAACAAAAATTGTAATGTAAATGTTTCATAAAATATTTTACTTTTCATATTTAAACAATTAATTGTCCTATTTGTAATAAATTATTTTGCAAATTGTTTTCAGTAAATTAGTTTGCAGTATTAAACATTTAAGCAGAAACCTTTAGCTCCGAATGTTTTTATGGTGGTGTAAATGAGGTCCATTTTGAATTCACATGGACTTTAAACTAAAGCGGCACTAGCCGAAGCGCAGAGCCTTTGTAACTCAAGCTGCGGCTGATCGGCGTGTCCAGCAAGTGACGGGTCCGGTGATGCGAGCAGGTACCCGCGTGAAGCCTCTTCTGAACCCATGCGCTGAAGATGCTCTCAGCCCAAGGCTTCAGAAGTGAGCGTCTCTCCTCCAGGGAGTTTTACGTAACCGCGTCTCTCCAACTACAGCTGCTGTTCTCCGCCTGTCTAAAGCTCTCGACTCCACGTGAGATCCGACAGAGTTCCTTTCTTAACGCTCTGTTGAACTGACTCGAATGAATGCATCACAACGAAGCCAGTAATATTATAATTTTTTAAAAGTACTCTTTTCTTAATGAAAATATTTTATGCTTCATTAAATGCAGCATATTCTTTTTGAATTTGTGTGAATCTTTAAGCCGCATTTGTTCTCACAATTCTGTTGAACAGAGACCTCAGCTTGATTTTCCGCTTTAGTTTTGAGTGTGCACGATGTGATTTATTCCTGCATCATAATGCACTCTGGGTAAAAATAGATCTTATTCATTATCTATTTTGAGGAGGATGACGGTGACCTTTCTGTTGTGACTTTGTGGAGCAAATGTTTTTACTACCGCTTTTTGTAACCAAACGCTCTTGTTTGTCAAACTCTTGGTCCAGTTGAGAGATTGTGATGGAAAGGAAAGATGATACACTAATAAGCATGATGCATTCACTTGAGAGGAAAATGACAGGATTGACATCAGGCTGATTTGAAATATTGAAAGAACATGAAAAATCACAATGCATCATAAATACAAATAATTAAATAGTATTTTATGCTCAATTTGTTTTTTTTAAAATTCTCTTATCCTCCCAAAGCTGCATTTATTTGATCAAAAATGCAGGAAAAACAGTAAAATTGTGAAATATTATTACAATTGAAAAGAATTGTTTCTATTGTAATATTTTGTCAAATATAATTTATTCCTGTGATCAAAGCTGCAATTTTCAGCATCATTACTCCAAACTTTTGAACGGCATTGTAGGTCATCCAGACATTTGAATGCATACAGAAAATTCACATACTGCAAAATACTAGTATGGTAATATGCTAGTCCTATATGGTATTATAAGCATTACCTCTGTATCTCTCTCTCTGTAGTGAGGAGCTGAAACTATCAGCCAATCAGAAGTCTCAGAGGCAGGTGTCGCTCCAGGATGAGATGTTGGCTCAGGAGTTGGACGTCTACACGCAGCAGAAGGTGTTTATCTGTCTGCGTAGTCTTAGACGTTTCCTGAAATGCTTTGCTCTGTGACATTCTCAGTTGGTTTGAAGGATTGAGTTATCATGTATCATGTCTTTTTTTGGCAGCTTGATGACGAAGCTCTGACTAGCCAGCTGGAGATTACAGAGAGGTAAGCACGTATTAAGTTCATTCATTTAATCAGATCAAAACACTAAAAGAAGCCTGCTGTTTATAACCACAGAAAATAATATATATTTTTCTGTTAGTTAGTAAAAACAAGCAAAAACACAGTGCACTTACACTGGAAGTCTGTGGGGAAAGACAATTTGGACATTTTATGCTTGTATGCGTGACAGTAGTGATGCAAGTATTTTTCCCATTTGTGTTCTTCGTAAGCATTCAAAAACCAAATGATCTGTGGTTATAAACAGGATGTCACGAATGCTTTTGATGGTGCTTAATGGAGCTCTGTCTCAGTAATTGTTCAAATGAGAGCTGGATTTGAGATCACATGCACTCTTGAGGCTATAAATGTCATTTCATCTCCCGGGAAATGAAGGCTTGCAAAAAAGCTTGTCAGTGCATGTTCTTTAGAGATAAATGTTTTATGATATACCAAGATCACCACGTCTAGATAGAAATGTCTGATTCCATCATTGAACAGCTCAAATAATGGTACTTAGTATAAGCATTTGGCTTCAGATCTATTGTTTTCCTCCACCCTAAAAATACTGCACTGTCCCATTGGATGTCTGTCCATTTTTTTTGCATGTTTTTCTGTAAGCTTTTAATCTTCAGGGCTCCATTGGGAGATGTTCTCAGAGTGCATATGGCTTTTGTAACATGACTGTAAATCCAACAATGGGCTCCAGTTATAGTGAGCTCTTGTCTGTTCTCACAGGGAGAATTCCAATGCATTGATGTCCGATAAAGACAAAGAGCTTGAGACACTACGAAATGAGGTAGGAGCTTTGATTCTTGGGTTTATAAATCTAAACCTCTGCATCAAGTATGTTTTATCCACTGTGAACTATGACGGAGTTGAACTTACTGTATGTACAAAGAATGCTTTTAGTAGATTCATTTCGTATTAAAGAACTCGTATTTCATTTTTTTTTTTGTTTAATATAAAACTTTGTACTCTGTATTGTTGACACTTAATATTGTCAGATAATGGGAAAAATATTTTGTGATCTAAAGATGGTTTTTGTTATTCCAGATTGCAGTGCTGCGTGGGGAAAATGCCATGGCCAAGACGCTCCAGTCGGCTGTGACGTCTCTGGAGAGGGACAAAGCCCAGCTGCAGAGCCGAGTGAACAGCTTGGAGCAAAAGCTGGAGGGTCGGCAGACGGGGAACGGAGAGGAAGTCACCTCAGGTCCGTCAGAGAATTTATTTTTGGAATGGAATGACAACGCACTGCTTACTGTATACGGAGCAATAAACTATTCATTTACACTACGGTTCAATTGGGGTGTAACGGTTCAACAGTTGGTTTAATGTAGTGTGTTGATGGTTTTAGGTTAAAAAAAAGTTAGTATTTTACACCGTACATTATTGTTGCTCCTCTATGCCCCTCCTTTCTGAAACGTGTCGATTTTTACAAAGCTCATTGTTCTGAAAAGCACGGTGTGCTCTGATTGGCCAGCGATCTAGTGCATTCTGATTAGCCTGAATATCTTAAGCATGTGATGGAAATATCACGCCCCTTACCATATTTGGAATATGGTATCAGGATATCAGGAAACAAATGTGCACTTCAGAAGATCTCACAGCTAGATTCGATTAAATCTGAAAAGATTGTGAAATTAAATGTTTATTGGATATTCAGAGATTTGGCATGTGGATGCATATTAGCTGAATGTTGACAGTAAATGAGAGTTTTATAGTCAATTGTTTGAGTTTCCGTTGCTAATAATATTAAAGAAAATGCTTTTTCGCAAACTGTTTGCTTTTTTGTTTAACAGGTCTATATAATAAGGTATAAGATATGACCGTTTAACAGAGGCCGTAAACTAATGAAGACAGAGAAGAACGTGAGGGCCGTGTGATCTGGCCCTGCTGTTCTCAGGCACTCGTCAAAATAAAAGTATCGCTTCTAACACATCGGGCAATCAGAAAAACGTATCGGTTGATGCTGATATTTAAAAAATGCCAAATATCGGCGGACATTTAAAAAATACCTAATATCGGCCTTGGCAATGTATCAGTTGACCACTAATACTGACAGTGTGATGCCGTGTCCCAGAGAGATGAGACGAAGACAATATAACCCATTATAAACGAAGCATTTGTTGCATCCATTGGGGACATAATTACACTGTACATTTATTTTTTAATTTTGAGTTCATTGAAATTGAAATTGAGTTAATACAATTGAAAAATTTTCAGAATCAACATCACCCTTTATTCAAATATTATTCAAATATTTTGTAAACATTTTGTTTTATTTGTTATAATGCAGTGAAACATGCCAAAAACCGTGCTATTTTCATGATTCATCACAAAAATTTTTAAATGTATGTGGTTCAGATACAATAATATTTTCAGTTTCTATTTATTAAACCAATTTCCTTCATTGAATTATTGAACTCAAATTTTTAAGGCAACCAGGTTACTTGCTTTTTAAAGTTAAACCAACAATATTTTTTTACAGTGTACTGATTTTAATGACTTATACTGTCTTTTTATGTGTCGTGCCGCGCTGCGCTATGGGGGGGAGAAAACTGTGTAAACCTAAAACCATGCCTGCATTTGTAATTGTAGAAACGACAAACAAGCACTACTCTATTCTGCTCAAAACTTGCGTTTGAATAGTCAGCAGCACATTCTTAAAAAATGAAAACATATTTACTGTGTGTCTGTGAGTCAGAAGCGCCAGACTGTACTTGCAAAGATGGAATTGCCCCACTTTTTAGAATCAGCCTTTGTGCACAGCCGGCCTTGTACTCTCCCAGGTTCTGGAAACAGTCCTCCGAAAAGTGCACAGCACATTTGGGTTGTACTGTTCTGGACCAGTGTTGCAAATAAAGCTTAACCACTGTTTTCTAATTGTGTTCTCTTTTGGAAGACCAAACAAAGTAGTTTGGATTTTGCAACAAAGAACACTTCTTTCTTCGATCGAAAAGAAATTACGTTTTTTGAGGAAAACATTTCAGGATTTTTCTCCATATAGCGGACTTCAGCGGCAACCAACGGGTTGAAGGTCCAAATTGCAGTTTAAATGTCGTTTTGCTAGATAAGATCCTCGGCTGGGATTGAGTAGAGCTATTTGAAGCTGTAATGAAACGGCAATTTGGACCTTTAACCCGTTGGTTGCTGTTGAAGTCCACTATATGGAGAAAGGCATGAACATCTTGGATGACATAGGGTGAGTAAATATATCAGTAAATGTTCATTCTGAAGTGAGCTAATCCTTTAAGTGAATGTAAACATTTGAGAAGGACAGCACGTGTATAGTATCAGTGTATTGGATCCGTGCATTACGTCTTCAAGTGACATCAGCCTAATATTCCTGCTGTCTGTGTTTTTAATGTTAATCAGACAAGGAAATCACTCACTGCTCTTGATTGAAGAGCTTTTGTAACTTCAATTATTATTATATGCAATGTTGTTTTATATTTGATTACTTTGTTCAATTTCTGTAGCTGAAAACTACTGTTAGATGCCTGAAAAAACTGAAAAGCAGTGTTTATTTTATTGTATGTTTGCTGTATTGTATTGATTTGTGCTGTTGCTTGTAGTTAGATTATTTGTTCTTATTTTCTTTATTTCTAATTGACAGTAGTCCTTTTTTCCCTGAACAAAGGACATACTGAACCGTACCGAAACGGTGATAAAAACCGAACCGTGAGTAATTTGAACCGTTGCACCCTTACAGTTCAAAAGTCTTTTTAATTGTGAGATTTTAAAAATCTTATCTTAAACAAGGCTGCATTTATTTGTTTAAAAATACAGTAAAGCCATAATATTGTGAAATATTACAATTTACAATATTACCACAAGAAATGTTACATTTCTAAATGTATATAATAAACATATAATGTATACAATCAGGTTTTCTTTTTCATGGCGTTTGGATCAGTCTGCCAGCGCTGACGATCGTTTTTACACTTGATCTGCTGGAGTTTAGGTCTGCAGTGATTGGTTGTTACATTGTTATGCTGGGTACACACCAAAGATTTTTACATCTTATAAGATTTTCAAAATGTGATAGACCACACACATGAGGACAAATAAAACTAGATTTAACCGTTTTGCTCCTATAGTGTGTGGTGTGCCATGATGTGACAAAGACAGCACACCACACACGAACAGATTTTCAACCAGAGTCGAGTGTAAACACAGAAATCACGTATATATATCTCACGAGACTGGTTTTTATAAAGTATATGAAAATGTCCTGGTTTTCATTATTTTCCATTGAGCCATTACATTGACCACTTTTGCAAAATCTTCACATGATTAGAATATCACGACATTGTAAAAGCACAACAATGTCATCTTGGAATAACACACATTTAGTCTGCTTACACTTTAGGGCTGTGATAATAATCTTATTTTATTTTGGCCAATGATTATACAAAGAAGATATGAGGTAAAACTATTATAAACTATATTTCCGTCTAGGCGAATTCCTTCCCTCCTCAGCGCGCTGTCATTTCTCCTGAACATAAATTTAACGTCAGACTCAGCACAATGTGTGATTGTTGTCAAATGCAGTCTCTACTTTGGCTAAATTGCAGGGCGTGTTTGATCAAATTAAAAGAACTATAATCCATGAATAGACGCTGTTTCCAAGGTGTGTGTATGTGTGTGTCCTGCACATATGCTTCATGATTAAACCATCAAATCTACCAAACAGCCTATATGTCAAAATGACTGGCTTGGAGAGTATTCTCTTAAACACAGTTTATATCTTAAAGTGCGTATAGTTTGGAGAAATCAATGGGAGAATAATTAGAGCTGCATTCGGTCTTAAGGGCAGCATCTAATAAACCTGCCATTAATGTCAATCAAACAACTAAAGGAAAAGAGAAAATTACTCGCAGCTCTTGCATGAATAACTTTACTTTTAGCATTAATCTATCATAAGTGAAAACTATGCAATGTTATTTTACATTTCATTACTTTATTAGACTTAAGATTCTTTATTATTATTATTATTTTAGATTTTTAAAGATTCTTTGATTAGCCTAATAAAAGTTAAATGATATTTAACAATGTAATATTTAACAATATAAGGCTATTGTTTTGTTCTGTATTTTTGATTAAATAAATGCAGGCTTGATAAGCATAAGAGAATTCTTGCAAAAACACAAAATATTATCCAAACTTTATACACACACACACACAGGGTGCAGCTAAGGGGAAAGTTAGGGCGATTCTAAGGCCCATGCACTTTTGGGGGCCCCAGAGATTGGTTTTATTAGTAGTAACAGTACTAGCAGTAATGTAATATAAATTATAAATGTATAATCTACCAGAGTAACAAATAAAAGAAAATTACGTCTTATTTCTGCATTTCTGGCAAAATTACCCTAAATGAGTACGATAGGGGCCCAACTTCATATTCTTTCATAGGGCCCAAAATTGCTAGCGCCCTGACACACACACACACACACACACACACACACACACACAGGCCTACTACATATATATGGGCATATGGGCAGCGGGAACATGGTCTGTACATGTCACACTTTATGCTGCGCCGACCGCGCTTCTGTATTCCCTCAGTGTGCTTTCTGATTGGATATTATTGCGTTTCACGTGAGTGTCGCGCGTTTGTCCTCGGGGTTCCCCACATCAGATTTCTGATTCGCGATCGGACGGCTCGAGGTTCTTCCGAGCAGGTTCGGACACTCTTAACACACTTACACCACAGGAACATCTGATAAGATAATCTTCAGAACCATCAAGATAATCGGGACCGAGCTGAGATTGTCGGAAGAAATCGGCCCAAAATAAGCCCGATTATCTTTTGGTGTGTACCCAGCATTAGGCAGCAGTTGCCATCTCAGCACCCCTACCTCAAACTGCTTGACTAAAAACCCATGTCTTTCAAAACCAGAAGACTTTATTATAATAACACAAATTAATATATATATATATATATATATATATATTATTTTTTTAAATCTGAGAGATTTCAGTCCCTTTATTAAAGGATTAGTTCACCCCAAAATGAAAATGTCCTAATCATTTACTCACCTCAATGCCATCCAAGATATCCATGCCTTACTTTCTTTTTCAAGCAACCAATTGAGTTGGCATGAGTTTGGATGGCATTGGGGTGAGTAAATGATTAGAACATTTTCATTTTGGGGTGAACTAGTCCTTTAAATATCTTCATGTGTCCAAGATTTCCAAGATTAACAAAAGTCTCATTAGTTTAGAATGACATAAGGGGAAAGTACCGGTAAACAATGATAGAAAATTCATTTTTGGGTAAATGAATAACCCTTTAAAAAAATTGTGCCTGATTTAGCATTTTGATCATTAAGGTCACAAAAGGCAATATTTTAATATAGGATTTCTAAATATTTTATTTATTATTAGCCTATTGGTTAAAGTCTTTACTAGTTTGCTGTACCTAACAGCCAATTAAGCATTGTCAATTGCTTTAGCTCTATTTTCTGATTTTCTGGTTAATTGTATATGAACGTTCTGTTTCTGTAGGGGTTTACAGTTATTTAAATGTACAAAATTCCAAATATGAATAACATTTGCACTGATTTAGCATTGCAGTTTTAATAAAATGCTGTGCTTTGAACTTGACTGGGTTTGGTGTTAAATTGACTTTAATTTACAATTTACAAATTTAACATGATAGCCTACATAGAGGTTTTGACTCAGAGTGTAACATACTTGTCGGCGCCGATAGCATTGTGGGTAAGTGCGTCACCATGAAGTGCTGTTGTGCTTCGGGAGACGCGAGATCGAGTCCTGCCCCATGGACTTTTTTCCCA
Organism: Gobiocypris rarus; assembly: GCA_023029165.1. NCBI lineage: Eukaryota > Metazoa > Chordata > Actinopteri > Cypriniformes > Gobionidae > Gobiocypris > Gobiocypris rarus. Next base: position 29,202,748 of record CM040922.1, on the reverse strand, counting down.
ATCCCGCTCCCCTCTCTCTCCCACCTTACTTCCTGTCTAGCTACTTTCCTATCCTAATAGAAGACAAAAACGCCGATCTAAATCTTTAGAATGTAACATACTTGTTAGCAGTTGAATTTTAAAAATATATATATATATATATATATATATATATATATATATACATACTATAATAACTCCTGGCATGTGGTCACATTACAGACATACTTGACATACTTGACATGCATTGCACGCTAGTATATTACTGTTATTCTTCTAAAAGGTTTGTCATAATAATAAAAAAATGTGTTTATCTCTCTTTCTCTCAAGTCTTCTGTTTACAGTATGAAAAATGAACCCAAATCCAATGTTTATGAAGTCACATTGACTCAATGTTTGAGGAATGTCTTTTAAATAGATTTCCACCACATAAGAAAAAAAACATGCTTTTGTAAATCATAATGAAGTACAGATTATGACATACCAAGTCAACTTGAATGAACAAATCCTTCTTGACAGTTGTGACATTCACTAACTCTCAGCACTGTTCCCACTGAACTGAACTCTGTTCGTTTGTCTCTCCTGTACAGTGGGTGATGCTGCTTTGGACCAACTGAGAGAAGAGAAAGAGTTTGCTGAGGGACAGGTAAACTCCTCTGTATTTGTTGATGGTTTTAGGATGCCATATGTGTATATGTCTAAAATCTGCCATGTTTTCCTGCATGGATCAGATAAACTTCTTGAACTCTGTGATTGTGGACCTCCAGAGGAAGAATGAAGAACTAAAGGTGAAGCTGAAGAAAATGGCGTTGACAGAGTTCAACGGAAATGATGAAAATGATTGGTGAGTCCAATTGGGTTTGGAAATCTTCACCTGCCTCTTTTTTCTGTCTGGCACATTATTCGTTTTAATTAATATTTTGAATTAGTTTTTATTTCTTAAATTTTAATTTTAAAGTTTTAGTAATTTTGTTTTGCTTTCTATAATAGCACATTTTTACATTTTTAGTTTTTTTATTAATCAAAGTTATTGCACTTTATCATTATGCAAAAATGCAGGTTATAAGTGTTTTGGGTTTCTTCTCACGATATTCCTAGCACTGCATTACAGAGCCTCTAAAAGGACCGATGCATAAAGAATAAAAATATGCAGACTTTCGTTTTATTTTAATTTCAAGCAAAAAGTATTTTAATTCTTTTAGTTTAAATTTTTTAATTATAATATACAGTATAAATAATATATATATATTAACTATAGTATATACAGTGTATATATATATATATATATATATATATATATATATATATATATATATATATATATATATATATATATATATAGACTATAATAACCCTGGCATGTGGTCACATTGTACATACTTGACATACTTGACATGCATTGCACGGCTAGTTATTACTGTTATTCTTCGAAAAAGGTTTGTCATAATAATAAAAAAAAAATTTGTTTATCCTCTTTCTCTCAAGTCTTGGTGAAGTCAAAAAGAAGAAGAAAGCCCCACCACGCGTTTTCTGCGACATCTGCGACTGCTTCGACCTGCACGACACGGAGGACTGTCCCACGCAAACGCAATCCCCAGACTCTCCTCCGCACACCACCTACCATGGCGCCCGCAGCGGCGAACGGCCGTACTGCGACATCTGCGAGGCGTTCGGTCACTGGACAGATTCTTGCAACGATGACCAAACCTTCTGAACTTCCCTTCAACCCCTCCGCCTGTGAGCAGGCTATGCACAGATCGCTTTCAACCAGATTATTCGCTATTTTTCTACACAGCGTATATACATTCAAACCTCTTGTACATTCCTTGAAACTTATCCGCCCGTATGAAGGCTAAGGTATGCTGCATTGATGGAATTTGAATTATGAAGATGAGAGATATTTATACGTGTTATTAATACCGTTTTGTGTGTTTCATAAGTTTTTGATCCATTGATGAATTACCAGCAAGAAAATTGGGAACGGTTTAGCGATACTTTGCTGTGTATTTAAAGCTGCTGTGTGTAATTTCTACTCCCCCAGAAGCACAAAAATAATGACTGTTTCCAAACAGGTTTCTCAAACACTCCTTTTCTTCCATTCTAGCTCCGCCCCGAACTCGCGCCATTGGTTGAGTCAGAAGTTGACATTTCGGACCGCTCAAACAAACAGCGATGTTTTGAAAAGCGCCACAGCCTGTGTTCAGAATGGTATACTAGCACACTGCAAACTCCTCAGTTTACTCTGAATACTGCCACTATTTTTTTCTAAATAGTATGTGAAACGGTACACATTATGCAACAATAAATAATAAGCCAAGAAATCTTCCAGTTTTTCTGTAACATAAAATCGACTCAAGCCGAGCACACTGCATTATGGGATCTGATTGTATACTGCACATTTTCATCCGGGCATTCTAAGCATACCGAAATTAATACATACTATGCACAGTATAAATGCTATATTCTGCAGAAGTAGTATGGTAGTATGCTATTACGAACATAGCCAACATTGTTGCACTTTTTTGGTAATTCACCCTACGAATGGTTAACCTAGGCGGTGCGTCCACCAAAGAGTTTTTAGCCAGCTGTGGGCACTTGAGTGCGCTTCGGCAGAGCTTTTTTTCCGTCGAGACGCTTTGCTTGCTATGAATATTCGTAACTAATATCTCATTTCACAGATAGTTTGTTTCTGTATTGTTTCTAAATAGAAATGTCGATACAATGTAAAGTATTTGCTCTGGCTCTTGTTTTAAATGATTTTGTTCTGTTATTATGCCTGGTGTTGTCGTCTGTTGCTGTTGTCCAAGCAGGATGTGGTGGTTGGCCGGTGTCGTTTTTGTCCCGCCCCTCCTCCACTGTGATTGGACGGCTGGGTAAAAAGTGACAGTGATGAGCACTGCGTTTTGCCCAAAGTTGAACATTCTTCAACTCTTGGCGACCGGTAAAACATTTGAAAAATACGCTAGCCTCAGGAAAAAAACGCTTTGGTGGACACACAGCCTTACAGTTGTATCTGCACATTAAACCAGGATAGAAGATTTTAATGAATAAAAAAACACACTTCAGCTTAAAGAACTCATAACGGACTGTTATCACAGACACAAAACCGTATGACCAGTGCACCAAACTAAGCTGAAGCTAACCACTATTAACTTATTGCACTTCTCACTTTAAATGTATACAGCACATGAGTTTAACTGCCATTCTTTAAAACTAAGTTATTCTTCTTACTGTTAAATGTCAGTCATGATATTGTCATATGAATGGCTTTTTATGTGTATTTATGTGTTGTGTCCTGTAGATTTCAGGCCTATTCACACCAAGTCTGAATTTTTGGCACAAACAAAAAAATATATACTTTTTTTGATTACGGACACAAGATTGATTTATTTAAATTGATCAAATGTCGTTTCTTCAGGTAGCCTATCCAAACTTTTCAGACAAATTTTGGTGCAAAAAAAAAAAAATGGTTTGCAAATATTTTATGTTGGTGTATTTTAGTCACCTCAAACTTGGTGTGAACAGACCCTTTGCTAAAGCACAACTTTTAAGCACAAAATCATATTGTATCTCTTATATTGATGTAATATTAACAACAAAGTTTATTTAGCAACCTAATAAACTGCAAGTGTATGAATTGGTAACATGCAATGAACTGGTGCACAAGATTATATTAAATATGTATAACATTCATGATCCGTTTTGTTTAAATGAATTTGATTAGAAAATGTTGCATAAAGTGCAACTATATGGTCTGTTTTTACTGAAATATTGTGACAGTCTTTAACTATTGTTCTGTTTCATGTATTGTATATTCACCTGAAATCAATTCAAACATTGAACAAATTTTTCTTGTCATTGTGTTTTCTGACTGCACTTAATCTGTGATTTCACAAAAATAATTTCACAAAAATGTCATTAACATTGAATAACCATTTTATCCATAGTTCTAGGGTAGGGGTGGGGAACGTTGATCCAGAAGGGCCACTCTCTTGCAGAGTTTAGCTCCAACACTGAAAAAAACACTCACCAGCCTGTAACTTTAGTAATCCTGAAGACCTTGATTAGCTTCAGGTGTGCTTGATTAGGGTTGGAGCTAAACTCTGCAAGAGAGTGGGCCTTCTGGATCAACGTTCCCCACCCCTGTTTTAGGGTGTTTCTGTGTAGTTGCTAAGGTGTACACTATGTTGCTAGGGTGTTTGGAGTACCTACCCTCAAGTGTCTCAATTTCACGCAAGGGTGATCACCAAATTCCTATTACAACATCCTACAACTCCCAAATAGAACAGATAGGGGGCCTGGTCAATAATTAATGTCTCTTTCAAATGCAGCACAATAAAACCAATATGGTCTGCACAAAATTTGTAACAAAAACAGCAACTTTGATTAGAATTTGATGTTTTTCCCCCTAAATTCCCAAGTAGATAAAGTGCAATAAAAGCTAAGTGTATTTTGGATGTTTTCTTTCCACTAGTTTGAAACAACACTTTGTGAAAAAAGCCAAATAGGCCAAAATCTAAAGAATGACAGATACATGAGAATTTTTTTTTATGCCTGTAACATCTCAGGTAACAGAAAACGGTATTCCCTGGTGGCTGTGGCTCGTTCAGCAGGATGCGCCTGCCACAGAGCAAAAATGGTTCAGGAATGGTTTGAGGAGCACAACAACGAGTTTGAGGTGTTGACTTGGCCTCCAAATTCCCCAGATCTCAGTTCAATCGAGCATTCTTGGGCTGTGCTGAACAAACAAGCCCGATCGATGGAGGCCCTACCTTGTAACTTACAGGACTTAAAGGATCTGCTGCTAACATCTTAGTGCAAGATACCACAGCACACCTCCTTTAGGTGTCTAGTGGAGTCCATGCCTTGACGGGTCAGGGCTGTTTGGGAAGCAAAGGGGACCAACGCAACATTAGATAATGTTATGCCTGATCTGTGTATTCGTAGTTGTGATCTAGTATGCCATAACTTCGACTTTTTATCCCATAATTGATGTCTTAATTTTGACTTTAAAAAAAAGAAAAGTATTTTGATGTAATTCAGTATCAGTATCGATCCATTTTCCATGACAGCCAAAAGTTTAATCAAATAGATTTTGATTATTTCTGTTTAGTAAAAGACAGAAATAACCGTAACAAATCCAAAACCGTTGAAGTGGCTGGAAAAGCGCGTGCACAGACAGGAGGACACCAGATCTGAGGTAAAACACTAAACGGCGAATTACATCATAGCTTTTAAAAGTTATGGAAACATAGCAATGCTATAACATTTATGAGTAAAGGTGTGTTCACATTTACCTTTGTTTGGCGAATTTCCATGGGGTTTTCCCAAAGCAGCCTATCTGAACAGGCCTAAGTTAAAGGATTAGTTCACTTTTTAAAAAAAACTTTTGCTGATAATTTACTTACCCCCATGTCATCCAAGATGTCCATGTCTTTCTTTCTTCAGTCGAAAAGAAATTAAGGTTTTTGATGAAAACATTACAGGGGTTTAATCCATATAATGGACTTCAGTGGGCTCCAAACGGTTCAAGGTCCAAATGACAGTTTCAGTGCAGCTTCAAAGGGCTTTAAACGATGAATAAGGGTCTTATCTAGCCAAACGATCAGTTTCTGCGAGAAACCGAGCAAAATGCTATTATTTTACCTCTTATTAGACAAGCGTGATCATGTCTGAGCTCCGCCATAACTTCCGCCAAGTGAGGTCAAATACGATCGTGGTCATAGATATATCGATCGTAGATGCCTCATTCTACTGATCCGTGCAGGCGCTAATGAGACATCTACGTATACATCTATGAACACGCTCGTATTTGACCTCACTTGGCGGAAGTTATGGCGGAGCTCAGACATGATCACGTTTGTCTGATAAGAGGTAAAATAATAGTATAAATACTGCTCGGTTTCTCTCAGAAACTGATCGTTTGGCTAGATAAGACCCTTTTTCATCGCCTGGTATGGTTTAAAGCCCTTTGAAGCTGCACTGAAACTGTCATTCGGACCTGTAACCGTTTGGGGTCCATTGCCTCCATTATAAGGAGAAATGTTTGCATCAAAAACCTTCATTTCTGGGATGACATGGGGGGGGTGAGTAAATTATCAGCAAAAGTTTTTTAAAAAGTGAACTAATACTTTAATTTGAATTCAGTAACGTACAACGCGTTAGTTATGGTAAAATTTGTATGGTATTTATTTTTTACCAACAAAAAAACCCCAAGCATGCTTAACTAGCTAAAATAAAATACTATACTATAAACTCAACAGCCATCGATGTGTTAACATTTTTTTTTATTAAACAAATTTAATATGCTAAAAACAAGCACTAATGATGGAATAAATAAAAGCAAAATTAATCAGCTGTACAAGACGAAATCATTTCAAGAAAACATGGTCCCCATGTATCTAGAGTATTACATCATCATGAGTTCCTTGTACGTTAAATCAGACTGAAGTCAGAGTGGATTAATTGTTGAAAATTACCATTTCAAAACTGCCAGATTGTGTTCAGTGAAGTGGATTTATCATCCATTGATCAAGAATTAAGTTCCAGCTCAGCCGGTCTGGAAATGAGGTATATATTGAGTCATTTTGACATGTTTCAAAATATTCTTCCTCCCCCGATGGTAAGAAGCAGTGATGCTTTTCAAAAGCTTTAAAAACAAGACAAAAACCCATCAGCCACAAACTAAAAAGAAAAAAGCAGACATCATGGAGCCAGAAGGCACAGAAACCAGTGGAGAATCTATGAACAAACCAAGCACCTGCACTATAACCGTACAACAACCTTTCCGAAGTAGTTAGAAAAACAACTAGTAGACTTATTAAATAATAAAAGACTTAAAACGAAGATGACCACAGCAGCAAATCCCTCTTTCATCTTGACAAATCTATGCAGTGCATTCACTCTGTTACTGTTAAACTAACGCTGTGTGTCGTGCATGAGTTTGACGGGGCGAGGCTGCAGGTGTCTCACAGGATCAGGTCAGGCGTTCGGCCTCAGTTCACCAGCACAGTCTGCAAATGTCCACTCCAGGTGAGAAGATGAAGAACAGGGTGAAGCTCTACTTGAAGACCAGGAATGGTGTGTGTTGAGTGGGACGCTTTTTCTTCACTGGTTTGTGACAGTGACGTGTTTAAAATACGTGGGAGCAAACTAGTCATCCAAGTCCTGAGAAGATGATTCTACTTTGCTTTTCTTTGTGGGTGGAGAACCATCTTCACTTTCCTAAAAAAACAAACAGAACATTTTGTCATTTTCTCAGCGTCAAGTCATGGATTATTTTCTTGTTTTGAAGGTGCTGTCACCTGAGTGTTTGTTGAGGTGTCTGATGGGGACTCCTTCTCCCCTAATAACGGAGTATCTTTTTTGCTTGTTGAGGTCTCTGAAGGGGTGGAGTTACAATTCCATATAAAAATAAAACACAAATGTGATTCATTACATTCATTTCAGCTGTTTTGAATACCATCTATCACCAGGGATTCTCAACACTGGCCCTCGAAATCCACTTTCAGGCAGAATTTACCTCTAACTTTAATTAAACTCACCTACCTGCAACTTTCTAGTAATCCTTAGCTGTGTTCGAAACTGCCCCCTATATCCTCATTCACTTTTCTCTACATTACTCCAATTGAAGAGTGAGTGAATTCGGACACCGAGTGCGCTGAAAGGGCTGCTGCTTTTACTTAGTTTGTGCTGTTTTATAATCATTTGAAACTTAGCAAACTGGTAGCTCTAGTAGTAATTAAAACTAGCATGTATATACCGTAATTAAACAATTTAATAATCATTTGAAAAAGGAATTTAGCACTGCTACTTGGGCACAGAGATATCACGCAACACATGAAGTCCCTGAACTTCCGTCAACATACCGGCGTATGTTGTGTATGTGTTGCGTGATATCTGTGCGCTGAAGTAGCAGTGCTTCGCCTGTGCTTCCCCATAATATAGTCCCAAGTTAATATCTGCCTAGGAAATTGGCTAGTCTTAATCTGCATCGCTATTTGTACTCGTTGTGAATACGCAGGCCACAAGAAGTAATTAGGTGGGTTTTTTTTTTAACACATGCTAGCTGGCAACATAGGATTCCATTCATTATGCTAAGCTAAGCTAGCGGTGACCCAGCCAAACTAAAACAATGCATGCACTGAGACAAAAATGCATTTGCCCTCATATCTAAATGTAGGAAAGTAGTTGAATAAGCCCTATTTCTAAAAACGGTGGAGTGTTCCTTTAAGGGACCCATGGTGTGTGTAGATAGAAACGGCTCATTCTAAGGTAATAAAAACATAATGGTTCAATATTTAAGGTCTTTATACACCACTGAAAACATAGTTACGTATATATTATATTGCATTTCTGCCAATCCTCATAAATATTACACACTGTACCTTTAAGGGTATAGGCGTCGATTTAGGACACAACCCTTGATTAGCTTGTCCAGGTGCATTTGATTAGGGTTGGAGCTAGGGATGTTGAGGAAATGTACTGGTTAATCGGCATGGGACAACACCAGTAATACCAGAATCACCTTGGGGACGTTGGAGTTTTTCCCTCTTTTCCACCTCACTTTTAAATCACTTATGAATGCCCGTGTGCAATTCAGGGGCGGCAATTGCTTGAATGGTGGGTTCATTATTATTCTTATTGAAAAACACAACGAAACAGTACAATGACAAATTGGCTTATGTTAAACATAGAAATGAAAGCTTCAGCGTAAAGTTCTGCCAGGAAGATTCAATGTAATGTCACGCGTCACATTCAGACCTAACCAATCACACATGTCTGAGTTCACTTACACATGACGCCAACATTTACCTCCAACCTCCCCACCAGGATGGTCCCCGCCTATACCTCCCGGTGGTCGGCTGCGCCCCTGCCTTCATCTTCAGGCAGGATATGCGGAGTCCGGTACCCCCGAAACGAAAGCTAAGGACGGGGCCTACGCCAAAAGACTCTAATTATAATAATTGCTGGTCTATCGATAAATTTGTTACTCTTTGCAATTCATCTGGCTTCTGAATCTTTCTGGTAAAACTTTAAAAAAAGAAAACGATGGCTCTATTAAGAAAATGAATGAGCACGGCAGCTTGAAGGTGTGTGTAAATTAGAAGTGTTCTCCGGATGCTGCCACCTTCATTAGGCAAAGTTTACAGATTGCCTTATTAATATTTGCAGGTTGCCTATTAGACAGGCGCCCAAACAGGCGCTTTTACATTTTGCTTTGAAACCAAATCTTCCGCCATCAAGTCTTGTCTTTCAGCTCGCCTCACCCTTGTCACGTGACAAAGGAAATCTGACTTTTTAATTGTAGTATCTGTTTTCCAACTGAACTAAATAATTTGTATTACTATAAAAAAAATCAAAACGACGGTGGGAGGTGGTGCCACGGACCGTGGGAAAGTGATGTAATCGGTATGCGGCTGAACACCATGTAAAACCGACTATCACAGCAAGCCTAGTTAGAGCTAAACTCTGCGGGAAATTGGACCTCAAGGGCCAGAGTTGAGAACCGCTGATCTAAACGAATAAAGCTCCTTTAATATTGTGCGAACAGCCTTAGAGAACATCTCCAAAAGCCATTTGTGTAAGCATGAGATTTCTTTGTGTGATCACAGTGGTGTTTCTCACCTTTGTCAGGGGATGGCGTATGTTCTGTCTTGCACTTGTTTCCATCAGCGTGAGCAGCAGCAGTGGCCTCTGGTGTCGGGCTTGTGCTACAGCTGTTCTCCATCTTCACCGGAGAGGAGTCGGCTATTGAGCTCTGATTACTGTTCTCATCTATAAGGGAAGCCGCAGCTTGACATTTATGGGTCAGTACCATAAAATGATGCACATCCTTAAAGGGATAGTTCACCCAAAAATGAAAATTTGATGTTTATCTGCTGACCCCCAGGGCATCCAAGATGTAGGTGTGTTTGTTTCTTCAGTAGAACACAAATGAAGATTTTTAACCTCAACCGTTGCTCGTATAATGCATGTCAACGGGGTCTATTTCTATGAGAGCCACTATGAGAGTAAAAACACACAGACATATTAATCCATATTAAACCCTGTGGCTCGTGGCGACACATTGATGTCTTAAGACACGAAACGATCGGTTTCTGCGAGAAACCAATCAGTATTTGAGTTATTTTTTTACCTTATATCAGACGAACCTCATCTAGGATTCCCAATGCATACTTCCACCGGAGAAGGTCAAAACAGCATCGCAATCATATATATATATATAGATGCCTCATTAGTGCCTGTGTGGATTGCACAGATGGTCGAATGAGTAATCTATGTATATATATGTATATATATATGTATATATATATATATATATATATATATATATATATATATATATATATATATATATATATATATCTTGCAGAAACTGATCGTTTCGTGTCTTAAGACATCAATGTGTCGCCACGAGCCACAGGGTTTAATATGGATTAATATATCTGTGTGTTTTTACTCTCATAGTGGCTCTCATAGAAATAGACCCCATTGACATGCACAATACAAGCAACGGTTGAGGTTAAAAATCTTCATTTGTGTTCTACTGAAGAAACAAACACACCTACATCTTGGATGCCCTGGGGGTCAGCAGATAAACATCAAGTTTTCATTTTTGGGTGAACTATCCCTTTAATGGTTAAGAGACGCTTGCTCTGACTGACCGTGCATGTCCATCATTCCCGGAGAGGAGCTGTTCTCTGGAGTCGTCAACTCAGATCCATATTTCTCCTCTCTGCCCTTCTTCTTTTTGTTCTTCTGTAGAGCGGAAAAGAGGCCAGACAGAATATCAATAAATTGAAACTTCATGAAAGTAAACAACATGCAATAGTCGCACACTTACATCGTCTGACTTCGGTTCAGTCACCGGAACCCATTTGAAGATCCGCAGGGAAGTGTCTCCAACCGTCACCCATTTCTTCTCCCTGTCAATTGTTAAAGCAAAGATCTGAAGCATGTAAAGAAGTACCTTAATGCCTAAATAGCTATTTGGCTTACTGGTTAACATCATCAAATAGCTCATGTGGCTAGGCCTGTCGCAATATATATCGCACAATATATGTACATGACCTCAGTAATTTTTTGGGATGCAATATACCGCCAATTATGTTTACATGATGAATGAATGTCACCAACATTTTACTCGACTGTGCTGTCATCTTAGAGTGGGTAAACCGAGCCTGATCTGCCGGCGACTTGATTTCGCCCTGCAGCTCGGGCTGGAAACCTGTACATTCGTTTCTACTGCTTCTGTTACACTTTTGCGGGAACCAATCACAGACTGGCTTATCCACCTGGTGCACTATTGGCGGGTTTAACACAATGACAGATAGAGAAGGATGGATCGATGCCTGTTGATCACGCCTCTTGTGGTCTGATTGGTTGAAGGACTATCCAATTGCGTAGAGTCATTTGAACTATGCCCGTTGATCACGTCTCTTGTGCAGTAGAAAATACAGAGCAGACCAATGTTCAATCTTAAATTGAGCTTGGTCTGGTGATAGCCTGCGAAAGTGGTTCTCAGGCAGTTCCTTCACACACAGAGTGGTTATCGACAGGTGGAAAAAGGTGCCATTTGAGGCGTTAAAGTGTTTTCCTGACAATTACTGACAGTTTGGAAGAATAATCCCAAAAAGACTCGATCCCCTGTTCCGGTGCACATATAAACGTCAACGCAGAATGACGAGTGTTAAAGCCGTTCCACAAGGGAAAATGTTTATTTAGTATTTATTAAAAAAAAATATATATTTAGGATAATATATTTTTTACCCTTAATTTCCATGATCTAAAGAAGTAAAAGGTTGTGTGTAGGTCTACTTGCACTATTATGCTGTTATATTAGGATTATATATTCAGTGGCACAAAATAGTCTTAAAATGACAATAATATCGTTTATCGCAATTATTTATGGGACTATATATCGCGAAAAACAAAAAGTAGTTATCGTGACAGGCCAAAGTGACATCAGCGGAAAGGTAAAATCATTTAAAATTAATTTAAAAACGCAAATATTTTCAAATATGCACTAATTAATGGCGCACAATAAGACAGAGAATGCATATTAAAAAAATTAATGGGTCATGACTGTGTTAAGTTGAAGTAAAATACACTAAAATTACATTTTTTCCCAACGGAAGCATACCATACAATATATGATGATAGCAAAAGCCATACACAGCACAAATAATATAATCATATCAAATTAAATGAGAGAAAATAGCATATCAAAAACTAATATACAATAAAAATAGATGGATAAAATATAATCAAGAAAAACAAGATAAAATGTCGTGTTTCATAATCATTGCACTCCAAATATTTTGCGTATGAAATGAAAATAAATATAGGCGAACATTAGTTTAAACGTGAAATGTATACAGATAACAGACATCTTCTAAATGTAGTTTAATGTTGATAATATGAGGAATGCAGTGGCTAACTTCCCTGTCCCAGCCCCCACAGCGCTCCATGCGTTCAGTTTGATCTGATGTAAAGAGACTCGACACACACACACACACGCTGTGTAACAGTGACTCTCGCGTGCACAGGTGAGTTTTAGTCTTTCATCCCCCGAAGCGCACAGATGTTACACATCACAGTGCGCCAAACTGCAGAGAGAAATGGCTTCATGTGACTGCAACGAAATGGCTTCTGGGTTCAACCCACTTCATCTCCCACAGAAGCCTTTGAAATCCCCCGAAACATTCGTTTTTGGTGTATGGTGTCGGGTGCGCGCACAGCACCTGGCGTGCGCTCGAGTTCACTTGGAAATTGCGCTCAAAAATGACCCATTTAATTTCACTCTCTGTCCTTCTCGTTTGTTCTTTCTCTCTCCTCCCCCACAAGCGCTTTTTTTCCCTCCGGTGGAACAAACAGGGCTTTTCCCCGCGATCTTACCATTTTCGCACTTTCTCAATAGCGGCCATAACGCGTTTGATGTCATCTTTGGCTCTGCTCCGGGTCTCCGCGCGCACTGACCTGCCAGACATTCCCGCCGCTCGGTAATATTTTTAAGCTCGCCGGCAGTTCACACACACAAAGCGCGCACACACTCGCATACAGTGGGCCGGGAGCGCGCCTGCGCCAAATACACAACGAGCGAGTCCTACAAAACCCCGATTTAAAGGAATTTGTTCTTTTGGCGAGTCTTGTAAAGGTTATTTTTAATGAATGGGTTTGTCAGTTGGTCGCTACGTTTGGCAGGAAGACAATACGTTTAAAAAACAATTAATGGATATGATTTCTTAACGACATATTTCAATATTCCATATTAATATAAATAGACATTTTACATATGTCTACACGACGTTAAACAGCCATATTATCAATAACGTAACAGTATTAAATTAATATAATGCATATTAATATTGAATCCATATTTTATATTATTGCTAATCAATATTAATTAATACAATAAAAATAAAGAAAAGTGAAGGCATAAACAAATTCAATCCTAATTTATTAAGTAACTTTTTATGTATTCGCTGAAAAATACAACAACAACAACGCTGGGCCATGCAATGATAGAGAACAAACAGTACAAAATCTTTGCTATTAAATGGATGTATATAGTGTTCATTTTAGTACATTTTTTAGTACGTTTTGATTAAATAATCAGACAGAACTATTAGAGACATTTATTAAATTATTATAGAAGATTATTTTAAATAAACAGACAGAGCGTAGACTAATGCCAAGGACAGAGAATATTGCTAAATATATGTTTTCTGAAGGTTGTAAAATAAATGCTTACATTAATTTAATTTTTATTTATTTATTCATAAACATATTGAACATCAAAAAAAAGGCAACAAAAATTGAAATAATTACAAACAAGAACTGATATTACAATCAGTAAGTTAAAGACAAAAAAAAAGAACATAAATAAATTAAATTAAAATAAAATAAAATGTAGGGGTGTAGGAAGAGTTTTTCTCTAAGTTACAAATCTTCCATTAAGGAGGTCAGATACAATGCTTTGGGATTTTTTCATCCCTGTCAGTGTTTCTAGATATATTTGAAATTCCTCTTTAAAAAACAATAATCGTGGAGGACTTGTGAAAAATGTACATTTGTGTATGTAAAATGTCAACAAAAGCAACATATTATTTATTCCATAAGATACCTTTTCATCCTTAATTAACAAACCACCTTTAACAGTTTCCCATGACTTGATTCATCCAGTTAAAAGCATCTTTCCAGAATGTCAGCTGCAGCTACATCAGAATAAATATTATTATGAATCATAAACTATATGACTTTTAATGTCAAAACTACATTTACTACATTTAGTTTAAGAGACATTAGCTGATACTGTAACAGAACTATGATTGTTCTTCTCATCATCCTCATCCTCCATTTTCTTCCCTAGAAGATTCATGAAGACTTTCTTGAGGGATCCACTGAACGCAGGGCTGGAAAAGTAATAGACGATGGGATTGAGCACGCTGTTGAAGTAGGTAAAGCATACAGTGGTGTAAAATGCCACATTTGCATCACGGAAATAGTGGCACTCGTTATGCCAGCTCTTCAGCACCCACACTGAGATACGAGAGACGTTGCTTGGGAAGAAACATATAATGAAAACCAGAGCGACTGCTAAAATAAACTGCACTGCCCTCTTGATTTTGCCCTGTGTGTCCACGGTCTTACTCTTCAGTTGCCACGTAATACAAACTGTACAATAGACAACAATGCACGTGGGCACAAAGAACTGGATAACGTAGAATGAATTGTGCCAGTCGGACAATGCATTGCTTCCCAAACAGATGTTGAAGCTCTCGCACTGTGTGCGGTTGTTTCGATAATAGAAATGTTTGTCTGTTAACAGGTAGACCGTCATGGCTATGATGAGACCCCACAGACCAACAGAGACCCATAGGGCGTAGCGCAGACCCATTCGGTTGATGCGGTTGAGAGGGTGCACGATCTTCAGGTATCGATCCACGGCGACGGCAGTGAGGAAGAATATACCAGCAGCTCTGTTGGCTGCCAAAAGAAACAGCAAAATGCGGCAGAAAGCGTCTCCGTAGATCCAGTCCTTGCCCCTGAGGTAGTAGTCGGCCCTGAAAGGAAGGCAGAAAAGGACCACAGAGTCCGCCACAGCCAGGTGAGCTAGATAAATAGAATTGGGCTTCCAGGTGTCCCTGTGGAAGAAGAACATCGAGAGGGCGAGGACATTCCCCATAAGGCCAAAGATGAATTCGAAGAAAAGTATAGGAGGTAGGACTTCATCCAAGATGGGTGCATCGAAAGCGCAGCACACGGAGGAGTTAGCCATGATTTGGAGAACTTCAGATCTCTATTGTTTGGTCTCAGTACTGAATATGCCAATGATTCCCCCAAGACTTGGTCTTAAAGATGTTTGCTCCAGAGGCGTGGCTACGTGTGGGCAAGGGTGGGCAGTGCCCATCCAATCGAAAATCAGTCAAATGAAAGTTTTAGCTTAGATTGGCTTTTATATTTCTTCCTTATTTATAATTGGCTATTTAGGTCTCAAACGTAGAAGAGGTGTAGTCTTGAACCTAAACAGTCAGTGTTTAATGCGGCCACAGCACCTGCCAACATAATTTACACAGTTGGTCAAATCTCTCTTGCTTCAGTTTAGTTGTATACTATTTCTTATTGTTGTGGTAGGTTTGGCCTCATATACGAGTGAAGCTGAATTGTGCATTACCACAGCAGTGGCATAAGTGTCATTTACCCATCGCTTGGTATTGCTATGGACAGGTTTGCTTTATTTGTTGAAAGCGGAAAGAATTGTTTAGTTAAGTTCTAATGAATGTTTTATTTTGATAGGTTATGATGTAATCGGTGCTGGACGTTGTGCTTCATCTGGTTGGGTAAGTTACTCCATTACAGATGACTAAATACTAAATACTTCTCTGAAATAGTAATACAATTGCTTATTTCAGTAAAACTTTACAATAAGGTTTCATTAGTTAACATTAGTTAATGTAATAACCATCATGAACTAACCATGAGCAGTACATGTGTTACTGTATTTGTTAATATTACTTAATAAAAATCCAGCTGTTCATGTTTTGTTCATGTTATTTCACAGTGCATTAACTAATGTTAAGATTTTAATAATGTATTAGTAAATGTTGAAATTAACATTAAAAAAGATTAATAAATGCTTTATAAGTGCAGTTCATTATTAGTTCATGTTAACTAATGTAGTTAACTAATGAAACCTTATTGTAAAGTGTTATCCTTATTTCTTTTTAGACACATTACTAGCAACTTTACTTCTTTTTTTATCCTAGAGGGAAAACAGCTTTTACTGTAAAACCAGTGATTGTATTGTCTTATGTATGTTCATACCTATATGTGTGTTGTTGAGCTTACAGAGAAGGGATGCTCTGATTAGATGTTTTTATAGCTGATACCAACAACTGATTTATTGTCATCTGAATCAGTCGATATAGTTTCCAAATCATATTTTTAAGCTTTTACCAGAAGCGCAATCATAACTGGTTATGTGTAAGGCAAGCTCATGATCACTGAATTAAAGTAATACGGTAACACTTTACAATAAGGTTTCATTTGGTAACATTAGTTAATGTAATAACTAACAATGAGCAATGCATTTGTTACTGCCTTAGTTATTGTTAGTTAATAAAAATACTGGCGTTTTTATTGTTTGTTCATGTTAGTTCACAGTGCATTAACTGATGTTAACAACTTTTGATTTTAATAATGTATTAGTCTGAAACTAAATAAGATGAATAAATGCTGTAGAAGTATTAGTTTATGTTAACTAAAGTAGTAGACTAATGTTAACTAATGAAACCTTATTGTAAAATGTTACCAGTAATACCAGCTGTTGCATAGTTTTTGTTGACAATGATATTATTTGATAATCAAATAAACAAGCACAAAAATATTTATTTTAGTTGAATGCTTTTTAATAAGCCTATTTTTTAATAAGTGATGCCAATGTATTCAAGCATTGCATTGCAATTTTTATTGTTATGATAGTGTTCCTCATCTCTCGTACTGTCTACATGTGACTGCCCTATAAAAATGAAGGCAAAAATCCACAAAAAAAGTTATGTTTGAATAGTTTAAAATTATATTGGAATTGTATTTTTTAACAATCAATAGTGACTTGTATTGCCCGCCCCACATATCCAAATGCCCACCACCGGATGGCATCCTCGTAAAATCACTGGTTTGCGCACATGCAAGGGTGTAGCTGTAAGCATCCGCATGGACAACAAACCCAGGTGTGGTTGGTAAATGGTCTCAAGGGGCATTTGTGCCTCTTATGGAGTTAATAATCATATGTGATCTGTTCATGTTTTTTGTCAGGGGATGTATGTTCTGCCTTCCGCTTGTTTCCATCAGCGTGATCCTGAGCTGTGAGCCTCTGATGTCAAGCTTGAGCTACATCTGTTCTCCATCTTCACTGGAGAGGAATCAGCTTTCACGCTCTGACTGCTGTTTCAATGTAAGGAAAGAAACACCAAATCACATCTGAGTGCAACAGTCAGTAAAAAGCCCATTCATTTGCGCCATAGAGAAATTGATTTTTAACAATAACTTATAAACCTCAATTATATTTTGCTTCTGTTAAACCCCTCAGCCAGCATTATTTCAACTTATTTATCAAATAATCATGTTGAATAAAGGAATTTTTGGTTAGAAAATACATTACCCATGATGCTGTTCAGAAAATTCCACCAATCAGAGTTAAACGTTCCAAAAAGAGCTGCAAATGACATAGAGTCGATTTTCCTACACTCTCAAAACATTTAAATATTAGAATATATATGCATATTTTACAATAAACTTAAAATATGTTGTTTTTTACTATATAATCATCATTTTAAAAGAGTATTTTTATATTTCTTCATAATTATTTATTTGATTATGCTGTTCGCAATGCTTCATGGGATTGTAGTTCTTAAGTATACAGTCTTGTACCTTTTGTATTTTTGTTTGATTTTTAAATAAGCTTTTGCTTCAAATCAAAGTTTGTAGTGTTCTGATTCACCTCGTAACTGGTTGGCTTGGATATTAGCTTATAATGCTTTAACGGAAACTTTTTTTGAAATCCCTATGGGAAAAAATAACGGAAAAAATACTTTTCTGGAACCAGTGCTGCTGAAAAAGGGCAGGCATTGTTGCACTTTATATGGTCATATTTTCTTTAGACCAAATACATGTTTTTATTATTATTATTATCATTTGCCATACAACAAAACAAATCACTTACAGCTCAAGTTGCATTTTTGCAAGTGCATAAAAAAAAGTATAATAAGGGCCATATGCAACACAAATAATGTACATTTCTCCAATAAAATAAGATGGATCCAGAATAACTTATATAAAAATGCATATTATGCAAAGATGCTAGCAGCATTTTACAGGTTCATAGGAGAGGAACAGAAAGATTAAATGCAGATTAAATGCTCACATTAATGTTTGCAGTCAGGATTGTATTCTCTATATTTCATTTGTAATAAGTTCTGTTATAATTTTGTTCACTTCACAGTTTTCCTCTGAAACACTTTCTCTATTCTGTTTTATGTCTGCATCAACATATATTCATAATAACATGATTACCCTGTAGGATCCACCTGCGCTCATCCTTTCAAAGCTTTAAATCTGTCTGTGACACTCCCTCTTCTGGATTTTAATGGTAAGACATGGATACATTCACACTGATTAGTAACTCTGCACAAAACGTTGTGTGGATTAGATATACATCATGGGTTTAGGAGACAAAATTGTTCTTCATGAGATCAGAAAAGTGTCTTTCCAGTCTTCCAAATGTTTCTTTTCAATTTTTTTTAAATATTTCATAAAATGATGCACACCTTACTGAATTCAAACTGGTTCATCAGTTAATGAAGTATTACTTAATAATATTCACAAAATATTGATCAAAAAACACACAGATCATAAATTCAAGCAGTAGATTTGTCCAGAATATGCTTGTGAAATTATTGCTCAAACAGCTTTAAGCCATTAAAATTAAATGTTGATCAATAAAATAATCACACAGTAAAACCAAGAGGACAATTGAAGACATTTATTAAATGCTTTATTGATTTATTTTGCCTATACAGTAGAAAATGTCTTAATTTAGTCATAAGGGCAGGGAGATTATAGCAAATAAATATGTTAACTACACTGAAAAGGCAACACATAATGATAATCATATTTATGGAGCAGTGAATAACAAGTCCAATTCCAAACAGACAGTGAACAAATGGAATAAATGTTTTGAAATAACAATTTTTTAAATATATATATATAATGTGTTATACAATAAATATTGTGTAACATTTTTGTTAATACATTTTTAGAAGGTTGTCTCATATAGAGGCATTAAACTAATATATATATATATATATATTGGCAGGTATCATTTACATTTAAATGAATATACATCCCACTATACATAGTGGCCCTGTCCCAAATGGCACTCTTTATATTCACTTTTTTTGTAATTGCGTGCAAGTCCATGAGATTGTAGAGTGTCCAACTTGTCATTTTAGGCTCTAGTAACATGCTCACCAGTGCCCCCTTTCAATGCACTTTTGCCAAACTGTGGACTTTTTGTGGAACTGCGAGAGCTTTATGATGTGGGACAGGGCCAGTCTCTACCTGAATATCCTCACAGAACTATAGTTATTCTTCAACTTTCTTTCCTAGAAGTTTCATGTAGATTCTCCTTAAGGATCCATTGAACGCGGGGCTTGAAAAGTAATAGACGATGGGATTGAGCACGCTGTTGAAGTAGGTAAAGCATACAGTGGTTTTAAACGCATCATTTGCCTGATAGAAGTAGTGGCACTCGTTATACCAGAGCTTCAAGACATACATGGCGATACGTGAGATGTTGCTCGGGAAGAAACATATAACGAAAACCACAGCCACTGCTAAGATAAACTGCACTGCTCTTTTGATTTTGCCTTGCGTGTCCACGGTCTTACTCTTCAGCTGCCATGTAATGCAGGTTGTGCAGTAGATTACTATAGCAGTGGGCACAAAGAACTGGATAACGTAGAACACATTGTGCCAGGTGAACCGTGAATTACTCCCAAAGCAGATGTTGAAGCTCTCGCACTGCGTGTGGTTGTTAAGATAGTAGAAATGTGGGTCTGTTAACAAGTAGCAAGTCATGGCTATGATGAGAACCCACAGGCCAAAAGAGACCCATAGGGCGTAGCGCAGACCCATTCGGTTGATGCGGTTGAGAGGGTGTACGATCTTCAGGTATCGATCCACGGCGACAGCAGTGAGGAAGAATATACCACCGGCTCTGTTGGCGGCCAAAAGAAACAGCAAAATTCGGCAAAACATATCTCCATAGACCCAGTCCTTGCCCCTGTGATAATAGTCGGCCCTGAAAGGAAGGCAGATAAGGACCAATGAGTCCGCCAGAGCTAGATGGGCAAGATAAATAGAATTGGGCTTCCAGGTGTCCTTGTGGAAGAAGAACATCGAGAGGGCGAGGACATTCCCCATAAGGCCCAATATGAATTCCGTGAACATTACAGGGGGAAGGTATTGGTCCAGCATGGGTGTTTCATAAGTGCAGCACATTGAGGAGTTGTTCATGATTATGATGCTGCTGTGAAACTAGACAAAAGTCAGAGAACTTCAGATCTTTTCACTGTTTCGTCTCATATAGCAATGATTCCCATGAGACTTGTTCTTAAGATGTTTGCTCACATGCAAATGGTGTAGCTGTAAGCATGCACATGGACAACAAAAAACCCAGGTGTGATGGGTAAATGGTCTCGAGAGGAATCTGTCCCTCTTATGAATTTAATAATCACATCGCTCTACAACTTGGGACTCTCCAAAAGCACCATTAAAATGATTATGAGTAGCATACTTTACACTTGGGCATACAATGAAAAACTGAACAATACAATTAACAAGAACTTTTTGTTTTTGTTGAACATGATTTTGCATGTTTTGCTCCTGGTGTTCGGATGAATCTAACAAAGGCTATAATTCAAGCCAAAATTATTATATATATTTTTTTTTAATAAAAATTTATTTTATGATTAGTAAGCTTTTTTTGCAGTGTGACATTTTAATGACAATCACATTTTTTATAAAAATGAATATATTAAAATAAGCAGATATTACAAATACGATTATGATGTACACAATTGAATGTACTTGAAACTTATATATTTGGATAATTTATATATAGTATTTTTACATTACAATATGCTAAGGAAAAATTTGTAGGGGCCATTACTGACATTATTGTCAATAAATATAGCGCTTTTGATTTTGGAGCGAAATATAATAAAAAAACGTTGCATTACAATATTCTAATAATGAAATTTGTGAGGGCCATTATTGACATTATTGCCATAAAAATGTGCAAAAGTGCTTATTTTTATTCATGCAAAATTACAGTATTTCGTCCACATTTTTTATATGCCAAACGAGGAAAAATTAGTTTGCTATGCAGCCAAAAAAATCTCCAGTTTTTTTAATACACTAACTGAACTCTCACATCTGGTTTAATTATTCTTAATAATTTAATAATAATACAAATATATATATATATATATATATATATATATATATATATATATATATATATATATATATATATGTGTGTGTGTGTGTGTGTGTGTGTACACACACACATCCTTTTACAAACCCAAGTACAGAAACAACTTTGCAACAACTAGAAAAGAAATAAAAAGAGAAAGTACATGACAGATACTATAGATTGAAGAATATAAGCAGAAAAAAACAAGTACAACAAAATGAAGTAAACAAATGTTTTCTGTTAAGGTGGGAAGGCAGGAGACTTCATGAAGATGCAGGGGGACAGAGTTCCCGCATCTAGGGGCTGTTGCGCTGAAGGACCTGCTCCCCATGGAGGACATTGTGAATAAATTGGTACCGGAGGATTTGAGAGTCCGTTAGACTGAGTGTAGGGATGAATCTAATCAGCGGGGGTCTTTGAACTGCTTACTGTGCACAGCTGTGGACCAGCGGCTTTGGAGGAGCAGTTACATGTGCGTGTTAGACCTTTGGTTCAGCGTGCATTGTAACCTTTGAACAGATATATTTTTGTAGAAATAAATGTGGCATTACTAATATTCAAATGGATGTTGGCAAACATGAGAGGAGCATTTTCACCACCTACTGGACTGGAGCTGTGATTTTTTTTTTGTACTGTGGCTTAAATATCAGGTTGTTTTTCACCAAAACCAATTGGAGCACTTGGAAAATGATCAGTGAGCCGCATGGATATTTTGCCAACACTTTTGGGTGCCTATTTAAACTGTTAAGTAAGTCACAATTGTTAGACACAGTGTATTGAATTCACCCTACTGGATATTCATGAAATGATCTCCTTTTGTGTTTTGCAGAAGAAATAAACTCTTACGGGTTTGGAACAATATGCGGGTGAGTGATTTATTTATTTATTTTCTTAAGCAGACATGTCATATGAATACACATTAAAAATGTATTTTTACATCAAACTAAAGGCCACAGTGTTGCATTGGATGCAGTGATGAAAGAAACGATGCACAACAGAAGTGTGTCGAATGAGACCGAAATTTATTAGCCTATTGTTTGCATGTGTGAAATGCTTTAAGTCACATCATTCCAGACATTTGGCAACCAAGTGACAAAGCAGCTATCAAGAACTGAAAAACCCCAAGGATGAAGCCAAGTCCATGGAAATTCTATACAGTAAATAAAATAGATATAAAAGGGCTTTATGTCAATGTGTACATTTGGCCAGGTTTGCGGTGTCACGTCGCATCAGTTTCAGTAAAAGTGCATATGGGGCTTCACTTTTTAACCTCTCCAAGATCGTCGATGCTGTCGTCATCCACCTGTCGGGTTAGAGAACATGTCAAGAAAAGCTTTGATAATGGTTCATCTCATCGGATTTACTGCTGCGACCAGGGATGTTTGCTCACCTCAGGCCACTTTTCCTGGATGACGTCGATGATGTCATCTGTAAAGTCTCCCTGAATGATGATTTCGTCTTCTGCCGTCACTGAGGCACCGCAGGAGAATTTCTGAGCAAAAAACCTCTGAGCCTCCTTCAGGTCGATGTCTGATGTGGACCACAGAATAACAAGTTACCGCAGGGTAAACAACACGCATGATTAACATTAAGACAGACTTCTAACTACAGTCACAGCCTTACCAAAAGTGGCCAAGCCACACACCCTCGTGACGTATTTCTTTTTAGCTCTTGGGATTTTTGCTATCGTGACTTTTTGAGGGACGGTCTTCTTTTTCTGTTTGATTTGACCTCTTCCACCTGCAAAGGAAACCATAAAATAATAAATACTCTCATAGCCAGAAAAAAATCTGTAACTTTTGCAATTGAAAAAGTTTAAATAATATATAAATTTTAGATTAGAAATTTAGATTAAAATTAGAAATGTTGCATTGGCAACTAACTGAAGTAAAAGTTGAAGTACTAAAATTGAAATAAAAATAAATGAGAGCTAATAATCCGCACAATTTGACAAAACATTTGTTGGGTCTATGACAAAAACTGTGGGAGGAGTAGCACGCCAAAGTTTTTGTCCAGAAGTAAGAATAATAATAAGTATGGTGGAGAACAATAGTGACGCCTTGCTACCGCAAGCACCACTAATAAAAAGGGAGTACATATATCTGACTGCTTGTATTAAAGGGATAGTTCACCCAAAGGATGAAACGCCTCGCACAGTTCAAAACCCTTACAGCGCCAACCCAAAGGCGGTCCGGCGGAAGCTAGATGTTTTACTTTACAATGTGTTAAATAGGGATAATTTTCTTACAAAACCCCATCGATTCACTTCAGAAGGCCTTTATTAACCCCCCGGAGCCGTGTGGAGTATTTTTATAATGTATTAATGCACTTTTTTGGTCTTTGAATTTTGGGCTGCCATTATAAAGCTTGGAAGAGCCAGGACATTTTTTAATATAACTCAGATTGTGTTCGTCTGAACGAAGAATGTCATATACACATAGGATGGCTTGAGGGGGAGTAAATCATGGGCTAATTTTCATTTTTGGGTGAACTATCCCTTTAATTGACAAATGTAGCCATGTGCAGTAATATTGAAAATTGAGGTTGCAACACATTGTGATATGGTATCGAAACACTGACATAATCGTAATCAAATTGAATCGTGAGACCAGTGATGATTCACACCCCTAGTTTATAGATGTCTAAATATAAAAATAAATGTTTTACCTCTCTTCTGTTTCTTCTTCTCCTCTTCCTCTCCTGCAGGGGGCGCCTCTCCACCGCCACCACCTCCTCCTCCGCCACCTCCACCTCCTCCGCCACCTCCTCTTGTTTCCAGTTTGAGTGCTGTACCTACACAACAGCATTGACTTCGGTTAGAAAAATACTGGCAAACTAATACAGCAGAGCACGTCATAAAGATGCTGACCAAATGCCCCCCTCAATGTCCAATAAGAAAAATACCCTCAGAGATCAAACACTCCTGCATGAGGCAAAACAGCCTACTCCTCAAAAATGACTTTATATGAAAGTTGCTGTGAAGGAAAATTGACTTACCAAGAGTCAGTTTAGCAAACACATCAGGAAAGTTCTTCTCAAGCCACTGTTTGCATTTGGCTGGCTCTGGCATGTACTCACAGTACTAGCAGAACAAAGAGAAATGTTTTAATAATTGATTTTCAACCAACATAAAAGTTTTCACTGAATAGTTCTAAAACAAAATCTACCGTACATCAAGAATCAAGTAATAAAAAAGTGATCATATGTACAACATATGTACTCACCTCTACTGGCAGGGAACACACTGCAAGTAAAAGAGGACAAAATATTAAGAGAATAACATTTAAAAAAGAGCATTTTCAATGCAGTGCATTTCCCCAAAAATACCAGTCATGTATTTTCTTACCTCCACAGTAAAGAACTTTCAGTGGGTATTTAGCATCTGGGTCGGCCCGATCCCCTTTATGTTCTGGTAAACCTGACTCTGCATTCTCAGTAGTAGCCATAGTACATGAATCTACACAAACCATTGGGAAGGGTTATTTAGAGTCATAATGCAAGATGACACACACTGATACATGATAGCTTAAAGAGATCGTTCACACAAAAATGAAAATTGTCATTTACTCAGCTTCAAGTTGTCCCAAACCTGTATGAGCTTCTTTCTTCTATTTAGCACAAAGTTAGATATTTAAAGAGTGTTGGTAATCAAATGATGGACCCCATTGACCGCTATCCTCCAAAGACCCAGGTAAACAAAGTCTTTTGAATTTAGTATTTTTTTGTCATTAAATTGTTTAGAGCATAAGAAAAATTGATTGTTTTTTTTTTTTTTTACTATTTATTTATGTTATGCTACGTCGTACGTGGACACTGGGACTTTAAAAAAAATAAAATTACATGAAATGACATGGACAGGCAAAAACAATGGGATTTTCTTTTTTTTCACCAATCAATTTTCAGGTTTCAGGATTTGTATTAACCAAACTTTGTTTAAAGATGATTCTCAGCTATGTTATGAAATATATAACGGACTGAACTGATATACCATTTTACTTTATGCAATATGTGGGTAAAATGGTCATACATGGATTTCCCCATTCGATGCATGCATCTCTACACTGTCTCTAATTTGCATATTAATGTGTTCTTGGAGCAACATGTAATGAAAAAAAAAAGAAGTGTAATAATGGGAGTAATGGCAACATTTTCATAATAATATCTCATATTTTATAGGAATATTGATATGTAATTTCATCTAAAATGCTTGATAAACATGATTTAAGTCCTGGTGTCCTCTACAGTGCACAAATATAAAATCATTTAAAATAATTTTTCCTGTTTTTTTTGTAGTTATTTTTGTTGAAGCAAGTCATATTTTGATTTGAAACTCCATAACATTTTCCTGAGATGTTAATTTATAACATACAATTTCAAAATGAGTCAGATTTAAATTATAATTACAAAATATTATCATATTTCCATAAGAGTGCTCAATTTGATCATTCAGTCATTTTTAAAGACCAAGTGGAAGAAGTTGACCTGGGGAAACCTCAAAACTAAAAAAGCCCTGAATGTGCTCTTTACAGGATATCCAGACTTTAAAAATATTCACTAAAATATAATGTCCTTGTACGAGGACAGTGGCATCAAGGAGGCTCTTGTAGGAAAAAATACTATTGAAGTCAATGGGTGTCTGGTTACCAAAAGTCTTTAAAATATCTTCTTTTGTGTTCAATAAAAGAAAGAAACTCATACAGGTTTGGAAGAACTTAAGGGTGAGTAAATTATGACAGGATGTTACTTTTTGGGTGAACTGTCCCTTTAAATTCTAAGCTACCACCCAATAAAAAAGCACATATGCATCACATACAGCTTGAGAAAAGTGTTCGGTTTACAAAAAAATTGCTACACTGTCCAAACCAACAATATGGTGCCTTCATGACATGCAGACAGATATGTGGTCTGTCTGAAGAATAAGATTATTAAGCTTAATTTATAACAGATATAACTAACTACAGGCTTTATTACTTGAAATGCCTTAACCAAAGATGTGCAGATCTGTCCATCTCATTACAAAAGGCCCATTTGACAGCAGACAGACCTTCCACATGTGCACTATTGATCAACCTTGGGGAAATCGTTATAATAGTTTTAAAATTCATTAAACGTTCTATTTTGGTTCATAAAATCACACAAAAAATATGCATGTAATCATATAAAATGTCAAGTACCAGCAACACCCTAGTGGTGCTTTAGAGACACTAACATCAGATGCAATGGGTCTGATCGAAGCTTCTTATTACACTAATAAATGCATTCAGATATAGTTTAAACATCTTCTCGAGCCAATGACAGTGAGTTAAATCATGAAGCCTCCGCACAATGACCATCCATCCACACCACTGAGCACCCATTCATTAGCCACCACTGCTAATCACAGCTGTCCTACAGCAGCCACGCGTTCAATCTCATACATACCCCGTCGATATGATCTCAGTATAACTTGCTTTTGAGTAACACGTTGATCATTATTACATTAACTCGTGCGGATGTTCTTTAAAGTGTGAAAGAGTTACACTGTTGCTCAGCACACCTTCACTGTCTGATTTGGCTTTGGGTCCTGACAACGCCTCTCTGAGGCAGAGCAACAACTGCGTTTGCGCCTATGCCGTATTACGTACATACGTCGTGGTGGGGTGTTTTAGGGTAATAGCAAATTAATAATTTGAATATATGCAAGACATGTTTAGATAAGGCATTTTATGTAATTTCATAAAAGTAATACGTATAACGTTATTTTTGAACGAATCTTTTAAACCAGGCATCGCGGTGGACGCCTCATTCAGCGCAGCTCACACAACATGCCGAAAATAATCACCCGCTTTTTGTCATACACATTTCACAATGACTCTGTATTAAATTTTTAAATGCACATTTTAGTTTATTTTGTATAAATTAATCTTGGGTTGGACTTTGAATTAGGATGTTTAAATTACAATTATTTGTTTATTTTTAATCCCGAGTGCATTGTTTACACTTAAATAATGGATATTTAAAAACAATTACTCTAAACTCTGTCATAATCAGATAACGATACTGATATTGTGCATGGGGATGATGTTAACGCTGGTGTTTTGTTCATTTAAAGTGAAGTTGGATGTAATTTGAGGACTAGTCCAGATATTTGTCAGTGTTATTATTAGTATATCCACTGTGAGATGTCATGGAGGAGTTAAAAGACAGAAGAATCTCTAAAACTCCAGGAAGTTTTTCAATGTTAAAAGGTGATTAACGTCATGCAGCAATAATGAAATTCAGATCTTGATGATTATTAGATTGCATTAAGTAACGTGATGATTTTACAGGATACCCAGTGGAGCCCTGGCACAGTACTCCTGTAAAAAAGGTTGGTTGTTTTTTAATTGTTTTATGTACATTATCACTCTGTAATGAATGAGGTGGGTGGAAAGCTAAGAACCATCTGAACATATCAACCCTTGAACATATGAATCCTATTTAACAAGCATCTTATGATGTTGGTTGCGAGCGTGTAAGTTACAGAACTGGAATACAGACAGTGGGTGTCTGCTTTGAAGAAGCTAAAATAATTTGATTGTATTCATTTGTTGGATATTTTTAGTCACTATATAATTTCCTTTCTTTTGTGTTCTTTCATTGTTTTGATGAATTTATGATTATTCTAAAATGTGGAAATTAGAGATAATAAAACACGAGTAGTGGCCTAAATTCGGACTGATGTCTAATCCTTTAAACTTTTAAAAGGTTGAATTTAAAATGTTTCCCCCCACTTTTATTGTAATGTTCTCAGTTAACATAATGCATGCTTTTCACACTTTTAATGTATATAGGTTTGCATTCTGTTTGGATTGTTTAAATTGCATTTTTTTCTATATTGCAAAGTGTAAATGTTCCTTCGTATTTGTTGTAATTTTTTTTTTTTGCTGAACATTTACATTTCATATTACTGGCAAATAAACGAGATTTGATACTCTATTCTTCAGAATCTTTTTGCTGCGTATGAGACCCCAGGTGTTTCCTCCGCTAAGCTCAGAGATGAAAACAGAACGAGACCAGCAGCACTGAGTTTGCACGATCTCTCAAAGCCAACGTCCTCTTTTTCAATGATGCAAAATTTCCAGGTACACACGTTTAGTTTGAAATGATTTCCCACAGTTGCTTGATAATTCCCAGTTTTTCAGAATATTATCTGATTTAAAAACTGGTTGGCATAGCAACTTTTTGCTGGGTTTGTGGCTCGTTAATTAAGTGTTGGCCCATTTGTGTGATGTTTCTAGACACCAGATAATGGGGTGGAGGTCTCCACCATGCAGAGGCAGCGGCTGGAGCTGCAGCTTCTCATAGCAGAATTAAAGGACCGCGACCAGGAGCTCAATGCCATGGCAGCAGCCCATCACAAGCAGCTGCTGTCCTGGGAGCAGGACCGTCAGAGAGTGCTGATCCTGGAACAGAGATGTTCCCGACTGGAAGGTGAGAGTGAATCCAGTGTGAAGTTCTGTTATAATCCATATGAATTGAGTGGGTCCAATTTTTTTTTGAAGAGACTTGATCACTTTATATGATGAACAGATTGAATTTAGGATTTTATTCACATATAAACATTCATCGACTCACATCAGTTGTAAACAGATGCTAAAGCATGTTCGTTTGATGTATTTTACGCATCACTCATTCTCGTGTTATGCAGCACGTTTGAGCTTCAGCAAGAACCAATGAGGTTCATTCTCGTGTTACGCAGCACGTTTGAGCTTCAGCAAGAACCAATGAGGTTCATTCTCGTGTTACGCAGCACGTTTGAGCTTCAGCAAGAACCAATGAGGTTCATTCTTGTGTTACAGATCATGTTTGAGCTTCAGCAAGAACCAATGAGGTTCATTCTCGTGTTACGCAGCACGTTTGAGCTTCAGCAAGAGCCAATGAGGTTCATTCTCGTGTTACGCAGCACGTTTGAGCTTCAGCAAGAGCCAATGAGGTTCATTCTCATATTACGCAGCATGTTTGAGCTTCAGCAAGAACCAATGAGGTTCATTCTCATGTTACAGATCATGTTTGAGCTTCAGCAAGAGCCAATGAGGTTTGTTCTCGCCGTCAAGCAGGTTCGGTTAGAAAATTTTGACTAAACGGCTCAATTCATATGGATTAGTTTTATGATCTCTTTATGAACTTTCAAAGTGTCAGTTGTGTAGCTGTCTATGGAGTGTCAGAAAGCTCTCAGATTTAATCAAAAACATCTTCATTTTGTCCATCCTTGCCGAATAAAAGTAGTCAATTCTTTAAAAAAAAACAAAAAAACTGTATTGTATTTGACTGCTCGTGTTTGCATAGATGAGCTGGAGAAGCGCAATGAGGTGATCAGAACTCTCAGTAGGCGGACGAAGGTGGCGGAAGCAAGAGAGAAAGACTCGTACAGAGAGCTCAACAGCACCCAACATCAACTACACGAGCTGAGCCGGAGAGAGATGAACACCAGCAGACATGAGCAGGACTTGGAGGTGAATCAAATCTGTTCTTTTTTTCTTTTTTTTAAGGCAGAGCCTTACATGTCCCAAATCCTGATCTCATAATTTGTTGTCTTATATCTTGTATGAATAAAATGACACTCATAGGAGAAGAACCAGTGTCTGAACTCCACGGTCATGATGCTGTCATCCCAGGTGGGGCAGCTGCAGGTGCGCGAGGAAGAGCTCAGCTCCATGCTCAGACTGAAGGTAGCAGAGACTCAGAACACTCACACACACATCCTTCATCTTATATCCTTTTAATCAGACACATTAATTTAAGTGCCTGATTTTTTCCCCTTTTTTATCAGGATAAAGATGTGATTGAGGCTACGAATCACATTTTAGAGCTGTCTGGTCGTCTTTGTGACCTAGAGAAATCACTTGAAGAGCTGCGGACACGTGAGAGCAAAACACTGCGAGAAACGGAGGAAAACAAACACCTCTTCAGAGAGGGAAGACACGAAAACACACAACTAAAAGGTAGACAGTGTTATTTAACAATCCCAGAGTCATGATTGGTGTTCTCTGGGAATCCTCACATGTCTTCTTTTGTCTCTTGCTTACTTTAAATCTAACAGGAGAAATAAAGGATGCTCTCGATATGTTTCTCTTTCTTTTGTTTGCAGCTGAGCTTCAGGAAAAAACCATTGAGAATAACAGCCAGAGAGAAGAACTCATCCGCTTAAAGCAGGAAAACCAGCTGCTGAAGAAAGAGATCACTGCCGTTGAACTTCTGAGGATGAGTATGTCACTAATATATATTTTTTATAGTGTAATATATGCTGTTTCAAACCCTAGCGACCTGCCTAACATCGTAGGCAAGTTCTGGAAAAAGTTCCAGTAGTCGGAATCTACATTATGCAGGCTTAATACACTTGATTTTGGCCAAATTCTAAGGAAACATGGCATGTATCCTCCACTGATCAGGCATTCCCAGAGTGCACCGTGTTTTGATGCAAGTAAAAATAAATATTTTTGCTAAGTACTTAAAAGGTATTGATAGAAAATAGTTGCATTAAAAAAAAAGATTTGTACTGTATTTGATTTTATTTAACTATATGATTGCTAGAAAGGTAAATATCTGACTCTATTGGACTATTTACTTAAAGTACCTCCTGATAATTGAAGAAAACATTTGCATGTTCACAGTTCTCTGATGCTGTTTAATAGTCACATGACTTGCATGTAAACAAATAAAATATTTCAACTTCTTAAATATATTTAAAAGCATTTAATTAAGTATTGTGTTTAATTTTTGATTTGTTACTTTAAAATGAGTCGTTTATTTAAATATTAATTAATTATAATTAGCTATTTATTAACTTTTGGGAAACTCTGTTTTAATCGTAGCTACTGCATGTAATCAATACAGCGAGGCACTGCTTTCGCTGAGTTTCAAGCAACTGTTCATGAAGCTGTTTTAGCTTTAATGGTATTGAAGGTTTCAGAGTTGCAGAAACGATCATTTTAATGGTATGTTTTGAAAAATATGTTCAAAAAGGTGTTAAATTGTCAGTAATTAACAAACAAGAACAGAAGACACAAATTTGTTGATGTAAATCTTTTAGAAATTGGTTTGGAACAGAGCCATAGAGTTCATCTGTTGAAACCTGCCAATAAAACAGTGATAATAAACCGCAATAATGCCTAAACAAACACTTAGTGGTGCAGAAACAGATTTTATAGTCTTTATGATTAACGTCTTTGAATGGAGGTTGTTGTGTCTGTTGTCCAGATGAAGATAAAAGCTGGAGGGATGAATTACTTGAACTATCCCGATCAAAACAGGCTCGAGCTGAATCGGAGCTGGTCTGTCTGCGGCAGGTAATGTTTTTTCATCGTCCAATGTCAGCCAGCATTCATTTTTTCAAAATCTCTGTCCTTCCCATTTGTTCTTCTGGAGCAGTTTTTCCTGATTGTCAGCATACATCTAAGACTTCCTGCATTCCTTTTCCATGACTTGGTCATTTACGTGATCTTTTCTAAAACAGCACTCGTAATCTTTTATCAGTTTGAAACAAACTCTAGTGTTTGTCTATGTTTTTAAATCTGAGTTATAAAATGGATAGTTCCATCCTTGATTCTGATTGGTTGAGCCGTGTTCGAAGCCGTTAATTAGTCTACAAATATACACCTGTGAACTTATGGACTAGCCGTTTTATAAAAGCTCTGCGTCATGCCTAGCAAAGCCCATTAGCTGTTCTAGATTCCTTATAACCACAGCTTCACAGGGCTTATTGCTTTATTATTTTCTATTTGTTATTTTAAAGGGATAGTTTACCCAAAAATGAAAATTACCCCATGACTTACTCACCCTCAAGCCATCCTAGGAATATATGACATTCTTCTTTCAGACAAATACAATCAGAGTTACATAATAAAATGCCCTGGCTAATCTAAGCTTTATAATGGCAGTGAATGGGAGCCCAAAAAATTTGAAGCTCAAAAAAGTGCATACATCCATTATAAATGTACTCCACACGGATCTTTGGGGGTTAATAAAGGCCTTCTGAAGCAAATCAATGGAGTTTTGTAAGAAAATTATCCATATTTAACACATTATAAAGTAAAATATAGCTTCCGCCAACCGCCTTCCGTATTCAGCGTGCGCAGAAAGTGTAACGGCACTCGCAGTTCAAAATGGTTACGGTACATCCGACGTCCTTCACGCTTTTTCCGTAAGCTACTTTTATAATGAATTGATGCACTTTTTTTGGGCTGCCATTTATGCCATTATAAAGCTTGAATTGGCCAGGACATTTTTTATATAACTCCAATTGTAATCATCTGAAAGAAGAATGTCATATACACCTAGGATGGCTTGAGGGGGAGTACATTTTCATTTTTGGGTGAACTATCCCTTTAAGCATGGTGTAAAATATAGTAGTGTCCTAACCAGCCAAGACCACATTTCGTCAGTTTTTATTTAATTTTTTTAATTACATTAGATTAGGTAGCCACGCCCTCCATTAAATCTCATTGGTCCATAATCCTGCTCCACATTACTGTATCTACAGCATGATTATACCAAGTTAGGACCTAATGAATGATTGACAGTGTAACATTTGGTGCATGTATTTGTGACAGGTGTGTGAAAACCAACAGAATGACCTCCAGCTGATGAAGCTGAACTTGGAGAGCGCCAGAGAGACACTCCGACATCTTGAGGGTCAAAGGTCACGTGAAAGGTGGGCATCTACAATGTGCAGTGTATTATAAAATTCAATTGCTTATTTCAAGTATTTGTGTTATTTTAGTATTTTTATATGCTATTATAGTTATAAATTTTTTAGTGCTTCAACGTCAGTTTATTTCAGTTGGGCTAATTTTCTTTTAGTTTGTTTTTCATCAAAACATTTTATTTTGTTTTATTTCAGATTTATTTCAATTTACAACATTTTTTTTTCATTTTAGTTAAGGATAATATCCCTGGTCCAGACGTCCTGAGTTATGAATGTTATTGTGTTCGTAGGGCTGATTCTGGTTTAGGAGCCAGTCTTGTGCTAGAAAACAGTGATCATCAAGGGACAGAACTAGAAACAGGGCTTATGTCTACCCTGTGCCACAGCACAAGCAAAAATGCCCCATCGGTTTTAACGCAGCATCCTTGTGTCAAAATGGAAACACAGACGGGCTCTGGCGCAACTTTGAGCGCCACAAACCATGAAGACGCAGAACAGTCAGGCATAGAGGAAAGTTGCTCAGGCGCCAACAGAGTTAAGAACACCTGCACAACTTGCCGGTGTGATGTCAATGAACAAGAGCCGGCCAAGAAGGCAAAGAAGGAAAGAGCGAACAACTATGTTGAGTTGTCATTCCATTCCGCCCCTCCAGCTCACTGCTGTGATAACGCTAACAGCCAATCAGAAGCTCCACAGAGTCAGGCAGTTTATTCTGATGCTAGAGCTGACGTGGATTTAATGGCTGTCATTGACTATGATGCAGAGACAGGAACTCCTGTCTGTGTTGTCGATGTGGATATCAATCCAAGATTCTCTTGGTAGGCTTCACTAGCTTTATCTTGTGAGTTAGATTGTAGTCATGTATAGAGTAGGCCTGCATAAAAAGCTCTGCAGATTTCCACAGAATCCGAATGCAAAGTTGCTAGTGTAAAAGATTAATTAGTTTGGGAGATGCTTTTATCCAAAGTGAGTGACAACATTTCATCCGTTCATGCATTCCCTAGGAATCAAACCCATGACCTTGGCATTGCTAGTGGCACGCAGGAACGTTAAAAGTGCAAACTAAATGACAATATAATTTTTCCTTTTTGGTTGTTTATTAAAGGTGAAACATTTTTGTCTCCAGCAGCACAAAAGAGTGCAACAGTTGGTTTCCTGAAGTAAAAATCCCGTTATGCTTCTCCATAGAGGAATTGATTTTATAAACCTTTAAAAAACTACTTTGAGCTGTTAATCGATGGTATGTGCTTTTGTTCAGCCTGCATTATTTTTACTTATTTATAAAAGAATCGCATTTAACAGTGAAATACCTGGTGAGAAACTACATTCCCCATGATTTTGCAAAGAAATCAAAAGAGAATCAAGCCAAAAAAGCTCTGTAGAGGTGCCCACTCACGTGAAGCACTGCGAATAATGCAATAAAGTTGTAGATATTTATATGCACATTTTGCAATTAACAAAAACCTTTTCTATATACATTAATTGACATCTTTAAATCAGTAGTTTTATATTTATCGATTATGATTATTTTAATCAAATAATTCATATTATAATTTGATTTGATTGTAAAGCCATTAAGTACACAGTGGGCCCTATTTTAATGATCTGGTTTTTGCTAGTTTAACGACTCCAGGCACATGGTCCAAAAGTGTTGTACCTACCTTAATTAGTCCATGGGTGTGTTTTAGGCGTAATGTGCAGTAAACCAATCAGAGTCTCATCTCCCATTCCTTTAAAAGCCATTTGTGCTTGCCCCATGGCGGATTCACTATTTACATGGCGGTATTTGCGAGCGGAAAGGCTGAACGCTCCTCCAGAGAGGAATCCTTTTATTTTAAATGTGTGTGTTGCTGCGTGTGTGTGTTATAAGCAGAGTGTATGCACGTTGTGCACCCTCCTATATACGCATATTACTAACACGCCCTTTAAATAACACAAAAACTACTGCGCTATTGTCTTAAGAGCAGGTTTTTGTTGGTCAATGGCCCAGTCGTTTTCAGTTCCTCAAAATAGCAACCCGCCAATGCGCCTGAACACACCTGGTTTTCAGACCAGCACGCCCATGGGTGAACAGATGGGCGTGAGTACATTTGCTATTTAAATAACATGGCACTGGACGTGAAAATGATAACTGCGTCGGGCTGAAACTATCAAAAAACATGCGCATTGCGCCGGGTGTATGATAAGGCGCCTCATAGCTGATTGGACTTTTTTTAAATTCTCTATAGGGGAAATACTTCTAGATCCAAGGCCACTGAAAAAGTGAGTGGGCACTGTTGCACTCTATTGCCAAAATAATGTCTTCCATCAGAATTTGGGTAATTTGATAATGTTTCCAGCTATCAGTACAGAGCACTTTCAGCTGTGTTTTACCACATTTTACCATGTTAAAATTCCTTGCACTAAAGTTTTCAGATTTAATGTGGGCATGTTTGACTTGAAGTGGTGCTGATTCGGTAAATGACATCAAAGCACTGCGAGAACTGGCTCTGTACGCTTTCGAATCGCTCTTGTGGTACTTTGATGTCATCCACCGATCGGTCTAAGCAGTGCCGCTTCAAGACGAACACCGCTAAATGTTATTGGCCTGATAATATTCGTGCCTTTCTCTTTGTTAACTAGCGCAGCAGATGTGAGCCTTCACCTGGATTGTCCCTCCTCCTCTCACCATAGTAGGCGGAGCTCTGTCAGTTTACCCGAATCTACAATAAGCATTGAACTCCTTGGCAATGAGGTAGGCCACCACATCAAACCAAACACTCAACATATATTGTTTTTACCAGGGATGTGATTTTTTTATTTATTTATATGGATTTCTGGATTTTCCAACCTGAAAAATAAATCAGAGGAAAGAAAATTGCTACATTTTCAAATACATTTAAATTGCATCTATTTGTTCTGTACAATAATAATAATGATTAACATGATGATTATTATTAATAATAAATACTAATTTTACTTACATACTCATTACTGCAACTGCTATAGTAATATATTTCTTAATTGAACTAATTTTTTATAATTTAATACATTTAGTATATTATTAATTAATACAAATTTTATACAGTGCAATAATTTTTTTGCAATCGTAATATATTTCTTTGATTTAATTTTATAATGTAAATAACAAAAATACAATTTTGATTAAAAATAGTAATTATTATTTAATAATGTTTACAGTTATTACATATATTTCTTTATTGATTTAAAGTTTATAATTTAAATAATAATAAATTAAAATAGTATATTGATTAATAATAATAGTAATATTTTTATTGTACATTAGTTTGATTACAATAGCAATATATTTGTTTATTAATTTCATGTTTATGATTTAAATAAAAGTATTTTGATTAATTCTGATAAATTTATCACAATAATGTGATTTTGATAAATCACATTATTGTGATATTTTGATATAATAATACATGTTGAATGGGATCTTTATTTTTCCTTATTAAAGATATTTAAATTAACAGTATCCATGTTATCAACCTCTGTATTTATTGTATATTAGCATCTCACGCAGGATGGCTACGGCTCCTCCACAAGCCGTTTACAGCGTCTGCTGGCTGAATCTCAGGAAATGGTGGCAAGTTTGGAAAGCTCTGCCAAGAAATCTGCCAGCCCAGTGAAATCTCAAAGCCCCACACACTGTGATGCTGGTTGTCACCTCCAGAGCCAGGAGGGCAGCCATACAAGTATGATTACTTATTACATCCCAAATCTCATTATTTAAGGCATTGTATAAATGATGCTTCAAGATTAAACTGCAACTAAATGGCATTTCCTCCTTAATTTCCCAAAGGAACGTGACTCTCAGATCAAAAGCAGCGCACATTTGCTACAAGGAGAACCAGTGGATCCCTGTTCATCTTCTCTCCCTGCTTCTGAAAATAAATCCATTTTTGGCAACCAAAGATTTTTGCAAAGCTAATAAGTAATTTTTTTTACAGATGCTGTAATTGTACATTTTTAATCAAAATCTATTTTTATGATGTGTGTACTAAAAAGCATTAGTGATTAATCATACACAAAGCACTACCTCTGGCTAGACAGATGTAAAGACAGTTGTTATTTATAAACTACTTTCTTAAAGTGTTAAACCTGTCCTGCAAGATGACACAATGGCGCTGGTTGTTTTTGTCATTCCAGTTTCTTCTGTCATCTAACCTGTTTGGTTTCAAAGATAATGAACTGTGTGTGGCTCTAGTCTAGATCATTGTGTTTTACACCTCAAATCCAGTGTAATTCTCACAGTAAGGACAAGGAGCCATCAACCTTTTCAAACGCCACTGAATTTTGCATAATCTCAGGACATTTAAGAGAACAATAAAGGTCTTTACGTGCTGCCTTTGCCTTGGCTGATTAAAATACTATTTCAGATTGAGTAAGCCTGTCAAGAAACTCACCTGTGTGTGACTCGTTGACGTGACAGGTCAATCTCAGGTGTGTGTGTTAGAGAGAGTGTGTGTGTTTGGACTCAGTCGATCATTTGTACAATTGGTTTCATCCGAGAAAGAAGTAAAACATGGCCTCAAAGAAAGCCGAATCGAAGAAAATCGAGAAAACGGATAAAACTGAAAAGGCTTTGGCTGCGGAAAAGGAGCAATTCGTCAAACTACAGGTGAGATTCACGCGCACTTTTTTACCTCATTTAACGAGCATTTGATATTCAGTTTTTCAAAGAACGTATTATTAATGGTACTTTCACTGAAAATCCTATTTTTGGGGGGCGATTTCTTTCAACAACAACAACAACAACAAAAAATGAATGTGAAAAAATAAACACCTGATAATGTGTTTTTCAGTTTTAAATCGCTTCGCGTCATCACCTCGACATTATTACCCCATAGGCTATCTACATAATATTTTAATACATTGTTTTCATTACACATTCTGTGATTTGACGTGCGTCATTATAATACCATGTTTTTTGGACGTTCATCACGCTAATATAATGCGTTTTTGTATGTACCACTGTAATACCTTGTTTATTGGGCCCTGATATACTAGTCAGTTTAATTCCCTAATCATTCATGGTGATAACCACATTTCCAGAAGAGCTGACATCTTGTAAAATGCAATAAAATCAAGAATTTGTGATTTGTCAATTCTCTTTAACCTTTATCTAACTGACAAAAGCACAAAGAAAAGAACATTTTCAGTGTTTTCACTGACCAACTTATGTGTATTTTGTAAATATAAACACATTTTGATATTGATGGCTACAACACACTCTAAAAAAGTTGGGACAGAGGTTTACCCCGGTGTCACATCACCTTTCCTTTAATTACAATTTTTTCCCAAATGTTTGGGAATTTGGGATGTTGCACTTTTACATGTGGAATTGTTGTTCAATCTCACCTGATACAAGACAGCTGCCCAATAGTCCGTGGTCGTCGTCTGATTCTCCTTTTCAATACAGGCCATATATTTTCAATAACAGATCTGGACTGCAGGCACATCCACTCTACAGTACAGTGTCTAGAAACCACTCTGTTTTAGCATGTGTTGAATGAGGCCTGGCATTGTCTTGCTTCCCAGGAAAGATGTCATCTTGATTCCATGAAATGTCTCTGTACAATCCCAATACATGCCTCCACATCAATGGTACCTTCACAGTCACGCATAGACCTACCGTTTGCTCTGATGCACCCCAATACCATCATGACTAATGTTTGCTTTTGCACCTGTCGCTGATGAAAGTCTGGATGGTCTCGTTCATCTTTAAGAATGAGAACTTGATGTCAGTTTTTCTCAAAGCTGAAACGTGGACTCATCTGACCACAGCACACATGTGTTTTGGATCATCTGAGATGAGCTCGGGCCCAGAGAACTCGCCAACATCTCTGCATGGAACAGATGTATAGGTTTCTCCTGGCGTAACAGAGATTCAAGTTGTATGTTTTGATGCAGCGGCAGACTGTGTTAAGTGACGAAGGTTTTCCAAAGTCCTATTGGTCCCATGTGGCTGTATTTTACAGAGTAGCAGAGTTTCTCATGCAGCGCTCGCAGGTCACGCACATTCAACAGAGATCTCCTGCCTTGCCCTAGATGTACTGAGATTTCTCTGGATTGCCTGAAACTTTTCAAAATATTATGTATGCTGAAAGACCTAAATACTTTGCAGTCTTGAATTGAGAAATGTTATTTTTTCTCTCATTATATTTGGCACAAAGTGGTGAGCCATGACACATCTTTGTTTGCAAATACCGGATCTTTAGTGGATGCCCTTTTTATACCCAATCACAATACCCTCACCTATTATTCACCTGCTAATTCTGGACTGTTTAAAAAAAACTGTAATATTTTCACTTTTATTTCACCTCTTTCCCAGTGTTTTTGGAGTGTGTTGCAGCTATCTAAATCAAAACTTTATATATTTACAGAATACGGTTAAGTTGGTCAGTGAAAACATTGACCTTTTTTTCTTCGTACTTTCGTCAGGTAAATAAAGATTCAAGAGAATTCAATGTTCAAGAAATCTAATTCTTGATTTTATTGTGTTTTACAAAATGTCCCAACTTTTCTGGAATTGGGGTTGTACTATGTTCTGAATGGACGTGTGTCTTGGTAATATAGTCTCAGACCAAAATGCATGTTTGAGCTGTTTTAACTGAAAGCAACTTGCACTGGCATATCTTAAAATATGTCAGCGCTTTTGTTTTGTCTCAAGATGCACACCAGTAATGTGTTTTTCTCAGGCACATTTTAAAAAGCCACACAAATGTCCAAATTGAACCAATGCCTAATCCTGGCTTAATCTAAGCCCTGTCTGTGAAACCGGGCCATAATGTTCTGGTTATGTACAATAGTCATACCATGATATTTTAGGCATTGTAATTCCATTTGTACCATAGTAATATATTTTACCATTGTAATATCTCTTTTTATATGCACTATGGTATTATTTGGAGTACTTTTGGAGTACATGTTAATACCATGGTATGAATATGATATTATATTACTAAGATCTGGTACTTAACTGTACTTTTGTTTGTAATGGTTAAACATGTAAGATCAGACTCAGATGATCAAACCTGGCAACAATTATTTAGTGGTTGTTAATTTGCGTTTCACTTCATTGTAATGTGTGTTATTTAATGTTTTACACGGCCATATTCATTCAGCATTACATGTGCATCATTTAATGTGTTTTATTAATGATGCTATATTAAATCTTAATTTCATTTACAGCTTCAAAGCATCTCCAAATCCATCACCAGCGCAGAGGCCCCTATCAAAGAGAAATATGGACGCAGTATCCTTTAGTATTGTTTAAATACAGCATATTGTTAGTCTGATGTGGGGATGAAGTTGAATTCATATATTTCCAATTTATAATGAGCATTACACAAACATGTGCAAGATTTACAGTAATATATGTTCTTAATCTGTGTCAAATTTATGTTTAGTGCTTTTTACGTTTCAAAGCAGCTTTACAGACGATAATGATTTTAATGTTTATAGTATATATTATATTATATATGATATCTTCATATCTTCAGATTAGAGCTTGGCGATAATATAGTTTAGATTTTGCGATGTAACAAGCAATCAAACAGTTGAGATTTGCTTTATTAGTACATATCGCCTTATTTGAGTATATTGTATGTATGCAAATACATTTAGACATACTTACAGTTGCAAGAAAAAGTATGTGAACCGTTTGCAGAATCTGTGAAAATGTGATTAATTTTAAGAGAGATCATTCAAA
This sequence comes from Gobiocypris rarus, assembly GCA_023029165.1. Lineage (NCBI taxonomy): Eukaryota > Metazoa > Chordata > Actinopteri > Cypriniformes > Gobionidae > Gobiocypris > Gobiocypris rarus. Next base: position 29,161,843 of record CM040922.1, on the reverse strand, counting down.
ATGCATGTTATTTCTTATTTAGTGCTGTCCTGAATAAGATATTTTACCTATATTACCTAAAAATATTACCTACATATTTTACCTAAATTTTTCACATACTTTATAGTCCACAAGACAAAAAAATATCTGAATTTATTAAAATGACCCCGTTCAAAAGTTTATGAACCATTGATTCTCAATCATGTGTGTCGTTCCCTGGATGATCCATGGCTGTGTGTGTGTTTTCTGATGGTTGTTCTTGAGTCTCTTGTTTGTCCTGAGCAGTTAAACTGCCCAACGTTCTTCAGAAAAATCCTCCAGGTCCTGCAAACTCTTCAGTTTTCCAGCATCTTTTGCATATTTGAACCCTCTCCAGCAGTGACTGTATGATTTTGAGATCCATCTTTTCACACTGAGGACGATTGAGAGACTCAAACACAACTATTAAAAAAGGTTCTGACATTCACTGATGCTCCAGAAGGAAACATGATGAAGTAATTAGGTGTTTTTTTGTTTGTTTTTTGGGTCACTTTTACTCGGGACATGCTAGCTGGCAACATAGGATTCCATTCATTATGCTAAGCTAAGCTAGCGCGACCCTGCCAAACTAAAACAATACATGCACTGAGACAAAAATGCATTTGCTCTCATATCTAAATGTAGGAAAGAAGTTGAATAAGCCCTATTTCTAAAAACGGTGGAGTGTTCCTTTGAAATTATTCACATTTTCACAGATTCTGCAAGCGGTTCACATACATTTTCTTGCCACTGTGTATATCTTACTTTATATAATAAGCTTAGAGATAATATTACATTACATTATTTTCTATTTATAATCTTTGCTATCTGAACTAGTACATTGTCCTAAACATTTGTACAGAGATCCTTTTAGGCACACATAAGGAAGGCGGCGCCGTCACGTTCTGGTCTCATGCCGTGAGTCTGCCGCTGTCCAGCAACGCCATCCTCAGCTGGAAGTTCTGCCACATGGTGCACAAACTGCTACGAGACGGCCATCCCAACGTCAGTCCCGTCTACCACAGTATCATCAGATGGCTTTAATCAAACTTTATTCATCTAAAATATTTTGTTTTACTTTCTTTCAGACTTTACGAGACAGCAGAGGTCACACCGCAGGCATTAGACAGATGGGAACATTATGGGTGAGAGTCTAAAATGATCTGGATGTTAAACAGTCATGTATAATATATTTACATCATCTCATATAAATCGATTATTCTTTCAAGTGAATCTTTCAACTTAAATGTTGTGTGTCTGCTGTGTTTTTAGGGGAATCTACATGATAGATATGGACATATTGTTGCGCTGTACACAAAGCTGCTGTGTATCAAAATCGATTTCCATTTAAAGGCAAGTTTAATGTTTCCTTCAATAACTTTCGAGTTCATTCATTCATTCAAATATATGTATTTATATATTCCCCTGTTTCCCCCACAGCATCTGGAAATCCCACCAAACCTTGAAGCTCCTGAGGAAGTTCTTGATAAAGCCATCTCCATTGATATCAACAAAGTGTAAGTGCATTGCTTATGATTTAGTGAGTTTTCTGAATAATCCATTAATAGAAATAAATGCTCATGATTAGTATTTATACAGGTTTGACATGACAGGTGAGACTCTTGACTACATGGAAGCAGCTCTAAAGCTGCAAGAAACAGGTAAGCGTACAAGGATGCAATAATGTTTTTTTTAAATCCAACTTTTATTCAGCAATGACGCATTAAATTGATCAAAAGTGACAGTAGATAAAGTTATAATGTTACAAAAGATTATATTTCAAATAAAATGTAGTTCTTTATATTTATCAAAGAATCATGGAACATTTTTTTTTATCATTGCACAAAAATATGAAGCAGTAGTTTTCAACATTGATAATAATAATAATAAGTGCAGCAAATCATTTCTGAAGGATCATGTGACAATGTGAGTAATGATGCTGAAAATTCAGCTTTGATCACAGGAATAAATTACATTTGAAATTATATTCAAATAGAAAACTGTTATTAAATGAATGCAGCCTTGATGAGCATGTATAATATATGTCTGTAGTGCATGTATAATATATGTTTTTTAAATGCAGTTTTCCGGCAGATGGAGTCCAACTCCACCAGCTCCTCCACTGTAGTGGGTCAGTGCCGTCTGGCACCGCTGGTTCTGGTCATTCAGGACTGCGGCCCACTCTACCATTTCCTGGTCAAGCTCCTGTTCAAGCTACACAGCCGTGAGTCTCATTGTTAACTTGCTTCTCTCTTTATTCATGTGAATCGTTTCCATTTAGTTCAACAGCCGTTGTGCATCTGTGTCACAGGAATACCGATCGACGCTCTGTTAGGACACAGGGAACGATTCCGGGAGCAGTTCAACAGGTAACGGTGGTCTGCAGTAAATTTTGGTCAATACTAAAAGCCAATATGACCAATATTATGATTCATTTATTTTTTTAAATAAACAGAAACCAAAGTAAAATCAGAGATTAAAAATGAAAATGTACAAAAGAAAATTTGGTCAAATGTTTAGTTATTTTAAAGGGTTAGTTCACCCATAAATTTAAGTTCTGTCATTAATTTCTAACCATGTCGTTCCAAACCCGCAAGACCTTTGTTAATTTTCGTAAAAAAAATTAAGATATTTTTGATTAAATCTGAGAGATTTCTGTCCGTTCAATTGGCAGCTATGCAACTGACACTTTGACGCATCAAAAAGTTAATAAAGAGATCATAAAACTAATCCATATGAGTTGAGCACTAATCCAAATGTGCTGCGTAACACAAGAATGAACCTCATTGGCTCTTGCTGAAGCTCAAACGTGCTGCGTAACACAAGAATGAACCTCATTGGCTCTTGCTGAAGCTCAAACGGGCTGCGTAACACAAGAATGAACCTCATTGGTTCTTGCTGAAGCTCAAACGTGCTGCGTAACACGAGAATGAACCTCATTGGCTCTTGCTGAAGCTCAAACGTGCTGCGTAACACAAGAATGAACCTCATTGGTTCTTGCTGAAGCTCAAAGCGTGCTGCGTAACACGAGAATGAACCTCATTGGTTCTTGTTGAAGCTCAAGCGTGCTGCGTAACACAAGAATGAACCTCATTGGTTCTTGCTGAAGCTCAAAGCGTGCTGCGTAACACGAGAATGAACCTCATTGGTTCTTGCTGAAGCTCAAAGCGTGCTGCGTAACACAAGAATGAACCTCATTGGTTCTTGCTGAAGCTCAAGCGTGCTGCGTAAAAGAATGAACCTCATTGGTTCTCGCTGAAGCTCAAGCGGGCTGCGTAACACAAGAATGAACCTCATTGGTTCTTGCTGAAGCTCAAAGCGTGCTGCGTAACAGGAGAATGAACCTCATTGGTTCTTGCTGAAGCTCAAACGTGCTGCGTAACACAAGAATGAACCTCATTGGTTCTTGCTGAAGCTCAAAGCGTGCTGCGTAACACGAGAATGAACCTCATTGGTTCTTGTTGAAGCTCAAAGCGTGCTGCGTAACAGGAGAATGAACCTCATTGGTTCTTGCTGAAGCTCAAACGTGCTGCGTAACACAAGAATGAACCTCATTGGTTCTTGCTGAAGCTCAAACGTGCTGCGTAACACGAGAATGAACCTCATTGGTTCTTGCTGAAGCTCAAACGTGCTGCGTAACACGAGAATGAACCTCATTGGCTCTTGCTGAAGCTCAAAGCGGGCTGCGTAACACAAGAATGAACCTCATTGGTTCTTGTTGAAGCTCAAACGTGCTGCGTAACATGAGAATGAACCTCATTGGTTCTTGCTGAAGCTCAAACGTGCTGCGTAACACAAGAATGAACCTCATTGGTTCTTGCTGAAGCTCAAATGTGCTGCGTAACACGAGAATGAACCTCATTGGTTCTTGCTGAAGCTCAAACGTGCTGCGTAACACGAGAATGAACCTCATTGGCTCTTGCTGAAGCTCAAACGTGCTGCGTAACACGAGAATGAACCTCATTGGCTCTTGCTGAAGCTCAAACGTGCTGCGTAACACAAGAATGAACCTCATTGGTTCTTGCTGAAGCTCAAACGTGCTGCGTAACATGAGAATGAACCTCATTGGTTCTTGCTGAAGCTCAAACGTGCTGCGTAACACGAGAATGAACCTCATTGGTTCTTGCTGAAGCTCAAAGCGTGCTGCGTAACACGAGAATGAACCTCATTGGTTCTTGCTGAAGCTCAAACGTGCTGCGTAACACGAGAATGAACCTCATTGGCTCTTGCTGAAGCTCAAACGTGCTGCGTAACACGAGAATGAACCTCATTGGTTCTTGCTGAATCTCAAACGTGCTGCGTAACACGAGAATGAACCTCATTGGCTCTTGCACTTCAAGTGAACATGCTTGAGCTTACCACAATGGATGTGTGAGCTGAATGTTTATGTGTGAATACAAGCCTAAATTAAATCTGTTCATCATATAAAGCCATCATGTTTCTTCAGAAAATTTGGACTAAATGGCTCAAATCATATGGATTGGTTTCACAATCTCTTTATGAACTTTTTGAAGCAACTTTACCATTTTTGACCAATTTGTTTCTTGCACTGTCTTTGTCCGCCACAGTTTGACACAGTTTTTCGAGAGAGCGAGAGGAATGGAGTTTTTCAAAACTATCATTCAGATCCCTGATCTTCCTAATGTAAGAATTTCACATCCATATTTTATTGAATTTCAATTAATGTTGACTGAAATGTTTTTTTTACAGAATCATATAAAAGAAACAATAATTGTCATAACATGTTGGACAGATGCATATGAATAAATGCTGCTTATATTAAAGTTCCTGAATGTTTTAGGAGCCTCCAAATTTCCTGCGTGCAGCTTCACTCGCTGATCACGTGAAGCCTGTGGTCGTTCAGAACAAGAGAATACCTGACGATGATGATACGGAGACGCAGCTGGATTTTGGTGAAGCACAGTACCAGATGGTAAAAACAGCCTGGAGTGCTCAAGCTTTAGCTGTAGACCTGTAGATGGGCTCACAGAGGATCTTATGTGCTTTTCTACATCTGTGACAATCTTAACATTTGATTATTTTGCTTAACAGTATTATGGTTACAACCAGTTTGACCCTCCAAGTGACAAACCGGAGCAAAGGTAACACACGCCTGAGATCTACTCACTTTATGAAAGAAAGTGCACAAATGAGTTCTATTTAAAATGTATAAACGGAGATCAAAGTAGACAAAGATGAATTGTGTTATTTCATAGTTTTGATGACTTTACTGTTGTAGAAAATAATAATAACAATAATGAAAAAATTGGAAAGATATTAGAAAGTGCAAACGTTTGACCTATAATATAACCTCTCACACAGAGAGACGGAGGCTGATTCTCTGAGGAAGGAACTTGAGGTGGTGAAACCAGAGCTGGAGCTCATAAAAGTTGAGGTTGGACATTTGACTTTAATAACATCTGTCTTGAAGAAGTATTTCCTTCTCCTGTGATTAATCCCATCATTTGTGTGTCTGCAGGCTCAGCGCGCTGTGGTCCATCTCAAAACTCAAGTCAATAAGCTGGAATCTGAGCTTGAGGACCAGCGGACGCACAAGCAGATGGCGCTGGTGGAGAACGAACGTCTGCGCATGGAGGTGGAGAACCTCAGAGCCCAGACCGCAGTCGCTGCTAGCATTCAGGCCACGGCTGACGACGCTGGCAGTGAGTGACCTCTGACCCCAGACACACCATTTTCACATTACCGTTTAAGATTTTTTGGTAACATGTTACAACAAGGTCACATTTGTAAACATTAGTTAATGCATTAACTAACATGAAGGGCCCTATCAACTAGTGTTTTTTGCTAGTTTCAGCCAGACACAGTTATCATTTTCACGTCCTGCATCACGTTGTTTAAATTGCAAATGCACTCGCACCATCTGTTCACCCATGGGCGTGCTGGTCTGAAAACCAGGTGTGTTCAGGCGGATTGTTGGCACGTTGCTATTTTGAGGAACTGAAATCGACTGCGCCATTGACCAACAAAAACCTGCTCTAAAGACAATAGCGCAGTAGTTTTTGTGTTATTTAAAGGGCATGTTAGTAATATGCGTATATAGGCAGGTGCACAGCGCACGTACACTCTGCTTATAACACACACAGGGATGCACAGCAGCACACACACATTTTTAAATATTAAAAATAAAATGATTCCCCTCTAAAGAGAAGTGTTCAGTCTTTCCACTCGCAAAATCTGCCATGTAAATAGTGAATCCGCCATGGGGCAAGCACAAATGGCTTTTAAAGGGAACGGGAGATGAGACTCTGATTGGTTTACTGCACGTTACACCCAAAACACACCCGTGATTCATTAAGAGACTAGGCACAACCCTTTTGGACCATGTGCCTGGTGCGCTGGTTGTTTCTTTTTTCGTCATTAAACTAGCAAAAGTGAATTAAGACCGGCTCTAAGTGCACATGCACCATGCGCTTCAGACCATGCTCAAACAGAGTACTATATTCTTACAGAATTTAATAACTTTTGTTAATGTTACTTATTAAAAATGTTCAAATTCCTGCACAATGCATTAACTAATGTTGACAGGTACAACTTTTAATATTAAAATTGCTAAATAAAGATTAGAATGAATTAAGATTAATAAATGCTGTAGAAGTATTGTTCATTGTTCATTCATGTTACCTGATGTAGTTAAGTAATATTAACAAATGAAACCTTAAAGTGTTACTGATTATTTTGGTGTGAAATAAATTATTACTGTTATTCAACAAGGATGCATTACATTGATCAAAAGTGACAGGAAAGACATTTATAATGTTACAAAAGATTATCTTCCTTTGAGATGCTGTTCCTTTGAACTTTCTATTCATCAAAGACTCTTAAAAAAAATATATAAAGCAGCACAACTGTCTTTAAAATTAATAATCATAAATGTTTCTTGAGCAGAAAATCATCATATTAGGATGATTTCTGAAGGATAATGTGACTCGACTGTGACAAGACTGGATTAATGATGCTGAACATTCAGCTTTGATCACAGGAATAAATTCAATTTTAAAATATATTCACATAGAAAACAGTTTTTTAAAATTGTAATAATATGTTATAGTATTACTGTTTTTACTTTATGAGCGTAAGAGACTTACCATCCCCAATATTTTGAACAGTAGTGTATTATGAACATCTCAGAGTGAGGCTGATCTCTTGTTCTCATGTTTTGTAGGCAGAGCTCAGACTGCTCAGATACACTTCTCTCGACTTAAAGAGAAACACGCCGAGCTGGTCAGCAGACATGCTGATCTCATGCGGAAGGTAAAGGTTTTGTCTATGAAGAATTAATTAATTAGTTGTATTTCTCACATATTAATGACAACCAGTGTCTGTAATTTTGTCACTTGCAGCATCAATCATGTGTGTACCTCCAGTAAAACTGCACACAACTCCACAAAAAACATCAAAACGCATTGTAATAATTATGTTCCCCGTATTTAATGTGAGGCATAATGCAAGAAATATTTCACAAATGTGTTGACACAAGGAGTTCTGGAGAAAAAAATACCTTCCTTCGTCCTATATGAACGTGAAATGTCTTTGCCATATGCTTATTGTCATTGTTAATGGTGATGGTTGTGTGGGTCAGAATGCCGAGATGGCGAAGCAGGTCAGCGGCACTCAGCAAGCGCAGGAGGAGCTGTACACGGCCAAACAGCAGATGGCGGTAGAGATGCAACAACTGAGACAGGACAACAGTGCACAGGTCACACACACTACACATTTATTCTGATTCCAGTCATTCTTGTGGTTTAAAGAAGTTGTCTCGCTCAAACTAAACTGGACACTACATTGAAAGTTTTGCTTGACCAATAGGAATATTTTTAAATGGCTGATATAATGCCAATATGTGTGTGTATGTATATATATATATATATATATATATATATATATATATATATATATATATGATAGCATTAATTGAATTAAAATGCATAACACTAATGTGCATGTGCATATACTCACTTAAAAGGAAATGTTTACACACACACACTACTGTTCTAAAGTTTGGGGTCGGTAAGATTTTTTTATGTATTTTGAAAGAAGTTATTCTTACTGAGGCTGCAAAAATACTATAAAAATAGTATTTTGGGGGGGAAATATTACAATTTAAAATAAATGTTTCTATTTGAATATATATTACAGTGTAATTTGTTCCTGTGATCAAAGCTGAGTTTTCAGCATCATAACTCCAGTCTTCAGTGTCACATTATCCTTCAGAAATCATTCTAATATGATGAAGAAACATTTCTGATTATTATCAATGTTGTGCTGCTTCACTTTTTTTCCAGGACTCTTTGATGAATATTATGTTCAAAGGAACAGCATTTACACTCACCTAAAGGATTATTAGGAACACCTGTTCAATTTCTCATTAATGCAATTAACCAATCACATGGCAGTTGCTTCAATGCATTTAGGGGTGTGGGCCTGGTCAAGACAATCTCCTGAACTCCAAACTGAATGGGAAAGAAAGGTGATTTAAGCAATTTTGAGCGTGGCATGGTTGTTGGTGCCAGATGGGCCGGTCTGAGTATTTCACAATCTGCTCAGTTACTGGGATTTTCACGCACAACCATTTCTAGGGTTTACAAAGAATGGTGTGAAAAAGGGAAAAACATCCAGTATGCGGCAGTCCTGTGGGCGAAAATGCCTTGTTGATGCTAGAGGTCAGAGGAGAATGGGCCGACTGATTCAAGCTGATAGAAGAGCAACTTTGACTGAAATAACCACTCGTTACAACTGAGGTATGCAGCAAAGCATTTGTGAAGTCACAACACACACAACCTTGAGGCGGATGGGCTACACCAGCAGAAGACCCCACCGGGTACCACTTATCTCCACTACAAAAAGGGAAAAGAGGCTACAATTTGAACGAGCTCACCAAAATTGGACAGTTGAAGACTGGAAAAATTTTGCTTGGTCTGATGAGTCTCGATTTCTGTTGAGACATTCAGATGATAGAGTCAGAATTTGGCGTAAACAGAAGGAAAACCTGGATCCATCATGCCTTGTTACCACTGTGCAGGCTGCTGGTGGTGGTGTAATGTTGTGGGGGGATGTTTTCTTGGCACACTTTAGGCCCCTTAGTGCCAATTGGGCATCGTTTAAATGGCACAGTCTACCTGAGCATTGTTTCTGACCATGTCCATCCCTTTATGACCACCATGTACCCATCCTCTGATGGCTACTTCCAGCAGGATAATGCACCGTCACAAAGCTCGAATCATTTCAAATTGGTTTCTTGACCATGACAATGCGTTCACTGTACTAAAGTCACCAGATCTCAACCCAATAGAGCATCTTTGGGATGTGGTGGAACGGGAACTTCGTGCCCTGGATGTGCATCCCACAAATCTCCATCAACTGCAAGATGCTATCCTATCAATATGGGCCAACATTTCTAAACAATCCTTTTAGCCCCTTGTTGAATCATTGCCACGTAGAATTAAGGCAGTTCTGAAGGCGAAAGGGGGTCAAACACAGTATTAGTATGGTGTTCCTAATAATCCTTTAGGTGAGTGTGTTTGAAATAGAAATATTTAAACATTCTATTGTAACATTATAAATGTCTTTACTGCCACTTTTGATCAATTGAATATATCCTTAATGAATAAAAGTATCAATCAAAAATCAATTTCTTAAAACAATTTGCTGACCCCAAACTTTTGAATTATTTCAAAAGAGAAAGTGTGGATCCATTGACAAGTGTGTGGAAGAAGATTTTTTTGTACCTGATGCAGATGTATTTGCCAATTTACTGGCCTGCTGAAATATCCACCTCTCATTAAGTGAATTGTAATTTTCAGCTGGAGACACAGAGAGCAGAAATTGAACGTTTGAAACATGAGCTAGCAACCGAGAGGGCTGAAATGTACCAAGTCCATAATGCTTTGCAGAGCAAAGAGAAGGTAGGACCTCCATCCATGCACATAAATGACTGCAGATTTTCATGTCTCTTGATTATGTCTCTAGACACGTCCTAGTATGTACTGTACTGTTTCTCTGATCTCTGTGTGTTTGTAGGCTGGAGACCAGCTGGGCAGTGTGTTGGTGGGTCTGCAGGCGGAAAAAGAGAGGCTCCTTCGTATAGTGAAAGATCAGGAAGCTGAGATCGCTAGTCTGCGCCAGGCCGCCCAACTCCACCAGGCCACCTTACAGCAGGAGAGAGACCGTCATCAGAGAGAGATGACAGCACTGCAGAACCAACTGCAGGAAAAAGTCTGTGCAACTTCCTGTAGAACAACCTAAATGTCCCATTATTCCCATTGTTAATTTGTGTGCATTTTTTTGCTATCTCAATTTTACTCAGTGCCACAAAACAGCATGAGAATGAGAGGTTTTAGTTATTTGTTTCGCTGTGTTTGTGGTCAGTTGTGTCGGGAACAGGAGCAGCAGCTGGTGATGGAGAAGCTGAGACGCGAGCTGGAGGAGAAGCGAGCAGAGGTGCTGCGTGCTCAGAGCGCTCTCAACAGTAAAGAAACTGTGAGGATTTCCTCTTCGCTTGTCACATTTCAAAAGTGTGGATGTTTGGATCTCTGCAGTTGATGCATAATTCACCAGCATACAGACATTTGTATTAGTGGTTGACCAATATCATTTTTACAACATCTGATGCTGATGCAACATTTAGAGAGCAGGCTGGCTGATAGCATACTGAAATATGATATATAATACAATTTAATAATAGCAAATAATAAAATATAACAAACATAACATAACATAACATTATATATAATATAATATTAGTTATGAAATATGATAATATAATTAAAAATATTAATTGTTGTACTATAATATGATATAATATAATATACACTATTTATATAAATATCAGTAATGTAAATATTTAGGGATTAGAAATATTAGTTATAAAATACTATTTACATAAAAACAATGTAAAACGCACAAACTTGCAGATACCAAATTATCTTTTTTTTTTACAAAAGATTGAAAAAAATATATAGTACTGAAATATAATATATAATAGAATTGGATAAGAACAGATATTAATGGAATGTATATTATAATATAATATTAATATACAATATAATAAACACTAGTTATAGAATTATTAGTTATGCCAATTTTTAGAGAGTAGAAATATTAGTTATAAACTGTTATTTACATAAAAACTAAGTAAAATGCACAAAAGTGCAGATACCAATTTAACAACATTTTACAAAATATTGAATGAATAAATGAACAAATAAATAAATAAATATTAAAAAAGTATATATTGTAGTATTTTTTTTGGGTCACACTAGATTAGGGTCCAATTTTCGCTATTAACTTAATACTGAATATGACTTTTGCCACAATAAACTCCTAATTACTGCTTATTAATAGTCAGTAGGGAAGCTGTTAAGTTTAGTTATTGAGTAGGATTAAGTGATGTAGAATATGGTCATGCACAATAAGGCATCAATAAGTGTTTTATTAGTACTAATAAACAGCCAATATCATAGAAATATGCATGCTAATAAGTAACTAGTTATATCAACCGATAACACAGCCTGGCCAAAATACTGTATGCTAAGAAGCAAGGAATTAATGAGTTTATCAATGGGTCACCACTACATCTCCAAACTATACATTATTTACATATGTTGGCATGTGTGTTTTAGACAGGAGACCAGCTGAGCAGCGTGTTAGTGGGTCTTCAGGCGGAGAAGGAGGTTCTTCTGCGTTCAGTGAAAGAACAGGAGGCTGAGATCACTAACCTGCGTCAGGCCACCCAACTCCACCAGGCCACACTGCTGCAGGAGAGAGACAGATGTCAGAGAGAGATGGCAACAATGCACAACCAAATGCAGGCTAAGGTCAGAAAAAACAAGGGATTGTGGGCAAGATGCCTTCAAAAACCATGCATAGAAGCATACCACAAAAATCTGCCTTCAGTAGTATAGACCTTCCCTGTGTACTTTTGGCACACTGTTTTCAAAGTACTATGATTGTGATAGCTGGGAAACTGATAGCTGATACAATCTTGAAATGTGATATATTTAATAGTAGCTAATATAATATACACTCACCTAAAGGATTATTTGGAACACCTGTTCAATTTCTCATTAATGCAATTATCTAATCAACCAATCACATGGCAGTTGCTTCAGTTCATTTAGGGGTGTGGTCCTGGTCAAGACAATCTCCTGAACTCCAAACTGAATGTCAGAATGGGAAAGAAAGGGATCCATCATGTCTTGTTACCACTGTGCAGTTTGGTGGTGGTGTGAAGGTGTGGGGGATGATTTCTTGGCACACTTTAGGCCCCTTAGTGCCAGTTGGGCATTGTTTAAATGCGACGGCCAACCTGAGCATTGTTTCTGACCATGTCCATCTTAGGGATGTGGTGGAACGGGAGCTTTGTGCCCTGGATGTGCATCCCACAAATCTCCATCAACTGCAAGATGCTATCCTATCAATATGGGCCAACATTTCTAAAGAATGCTTTCAGCACCTTGTTGAATCAATGCCACGTAGAATTAAGGCAGTTCTGAAGGTGAAAGGGGGTCAAACACCGTATTAGTATGGTGTTCCTAATAATCCTTTAGGTGAGTGTAATATAATATAATATAATATAATATAATATAATATAATATAATATAATATAATATAATATAATATAATATAATATAATATAATATAATAATATATTGTCACAAGTTTTGGGACGTCTGCGTTTACATCCATAGGGTTTAATATGGAGTTGGCCCACCCTTTTCAGCTATTACAGCTTCAACTCTTCTGGGAAGGCTTTCCACAAGGTTTAGGGGTGTGTTTAGGGAAATTTTTGATCATTCTTCTAGAAGTGCATTTGTGAGGTCAGGCACTGATGTTGGACGAGAAGGCCTGGCTCACAGTCTCCGCCCTAATTCATCCCAAAGGTGTTCTATCGGGTTGAGGTCAGGACTCTGTGCAGGATTGTCAAGTTCCTCCACACCAAACTCGCTCATCCATGTCTCAGTGGACCTTGCTTTGTGCACTGGTGCGGAGTCATGGTGGAATAGGAAGGGGCCATCCCAAAACTGTTCCCACAAAGTTGGAAGCATTAAATTGTCCAAAATGTCTTGGTAGACCAAGCCCAAACTCCTGAAAAACAACCCCACACCATAATCCCCCCTCCACCAAACTTAACACTTGGCACAATGCAGTCAGGCAAGTACCGTTCTCCTGGCAAACGCCAAACCCAGACTCGTCCATCGGATTACCAGACAGAGAAGCGTGAGTGGACACTCCAGAGAACAGGTCTCCACTGCTCTAGAGTCCAGTGGCGGAGTGCTTTACACCACTGCACCCCACACTTTGCATTGCACTTGGTGATGTAAGGCTTAGATGCAGCTGCTCGGCCATGGAAACCCATTCCAGGAAGCTCTCTACACAGAGTTTGGAGGTCTGTAGCTATTGACTCTTCAGAAAGTTGGTGACTTCTGCGCACTGTGCGCCTCAGCATCAGCATGCGCTGACCCCGCTCTGGCCTACCACTTCATGGCTGAGTTGCTGATGTTCCCAATTGCTTCCACTTTGTTATAATACCACTAACAGTTGAGCGTGTAATATTTAGTAGTGAGGAAGTTTTACGAATGGACTTATTGCACAGGTGGCAACCTATCACGGTACCACGCTTGAATTCACTGAGCTCCTGAGAGCGACCCATTCTTTCACAAATGTTTGTAGAAGCGTCTGCATGCTTGATTTTATTCACCTGTGGCCATGGAAGTGATTAGAACACCTGATTCAATGATTTGGAGGAGTGCCCCAATACTTTTGGCGTATGTGTCAGTATTAAAAGAATGGGCTGATATAATACTGAAATATGATATATAATACTATTTAATAATTGCAATAATTTAATAATTGTGGTGTGTTTTTCCTGTGCAGTTGAGTCAGGACTCGGGAGTGTTACAGCAGAAGCTGCAGGATGAGCAGTTCAGTCTGTTGCAGTGTGCCGTGGTGGAGGCTGAGGGCATCGTGCTGGATGCCGTGGCCAAAGTGGATGATCCGCTACATGTGCGATGCATCAGCACGCCAGGTCTGTCCTTCCTCCTCCTCCTCCTCATACCTCAGAATATTCTCATCATCTCTTTTACTCTACATATCTCTAATCTCTGTTTGCAGATTATTTGATCAATCGGGCTGAGTTGACGTTGGCATCCATTGATAAGATGCAGCAGAGTCATGCAGCCTATCTGAGGAATAATGATGGTAAGGTTGTTCTCATCAGTAAGTTACAGGTTCAGCTGTTAGTGGGATGGGTAACACTTTATTTTTGGGTGACATTGTTACACATTACTTCATGCATTTACCATATTAACAACAGTAAATTATGCATAATTACAAGTGACTAACCCTAAACCAAACACTAACTCTATAGTGAGAACATGTATTTAATTAATATTTCTCAGAACTTATTTGAGCAAGTACAATGTAACTACGTCACCTTAAAATAAAGTGTAACCATGGAAAGTAATCTCTTCATCTTCCTCTAGATGTGAGTGGTTTGTTGAGGTCGGTGACCCAGTTCTCCCATCTCATCGCTGACACTATTGTTAACGGAGCAGGCGCTGCCCACTCAGCACCTACGGACCAAGCAGACCGTAAGAGACAGAATTATTCTTTACCGTTATACACACACACACACATGCACATACACATTTCTTATGTATTCAGTGCTGTTGACATTCAAAATGAATCTTTCTCTACAAAACATTATATACAAAATGTTGCATTAACATTTAACATTCAAAGTTTTGTATGGCAAAATCCAGCTAATACCAGATTGTTTTTATCTGGTCCAAACTGCTTATTTATGGTCATTACATGGTCCAAGCTGGTCTAGATGGCTGATCAACTGGACTGTCAACCTTAGACCTGGATGCAGCATGGTAGACCATATTGATCAAGCTAGTTAGAGCAGCTTTGAATCAGCAGCAAATCATCCCATGCTACAAAAACCATCTTGACCACCTTAAATATGTACTGTTTTTTTGCTTATTTTCTCCATAGGTTTGACAGATAACTGCCGGGATTGTGCAACTCACTGTCTCCAGTACCTGAAAGAGCTGAAGATGAAGGCCACCCTCCCGAGAGCAGACCCCACTGCCGTCCGCTACGTGGTCCAGCGTATCCTCAAACAAGGACAGGTGTGTTGGACCAGAGATGGCATCTTCAGTCTTTATATGTTGGCTGTGTTTGTGTGGAGTAATAAGAGACCTCTAATAAGAGTCTCTTGCAGGACCTGCGGCCCAAGGGAGCAGATGTACGGAAGGAAGAGCTGGCAGATATGGTGGATAAGGAAATGGCTGCGACTTCCTCTGCCATTGAAGATGCTGTGCTGAGAATGGATGTAAGTTAGCACTGTCTTAATGATGCTGGATTCAACTCATTTGCTATGACTTCATGGGATTTTCTTATTTTAAACAGGAAATATTGAGCCAGGCAAGAAGAGATACTTCTGGTGTGAAACTGGAAGTTAACCAAAGGTTAGTTTGGGATATAGTTTCTTAGATAACGTAAAGTTTGTAGTTTATGTGTTATGTATTTCAGTTTGTGTGTTTTGTTCTATTACAGCATCCTTGGCTCCTGTTCGGATCTAATGAAGGTATGTCTAGACTCTCACAGAGTGTTGATCCCAAAGGTGTTCTATCAGATTGAGGTCAGGACTCTGTGCAGGCCAGTCAAGTTCCTCCACACCAAACTCGCTCATCCATGTCTTTATGGACCTTGCTTTGTGTACTGGTGCGCAGTCATGTTTGAACAGGAAGGAGCCATCCCCAAACTGTTCCCACAAAGTTGAAAGCATTAAATTGTCCAAAATGTATTGGTATGCTGAAGCATTAAGAGTTCCTTTCACTGGAATTAAGCGGCCAAGCCTAATCACTGAAAAACAACCCCACACCATAATCTCCCCTCCACCAAACTTTACACTTGGCACAATGTAGTCAGGCAAGTACCGTTACCCTGGCAAACGCCAAACCCAGACTCGTCCATCGGATTACCAGACAGAGAAGCATGATTGGTCACTCCAGAGAACAGGTCTCCACTGCTCTATAGTCCAGTGGCGGAGTGCTTTACACCACTGCATCCGATGCTTTGCATTGCTCTTGGTGATTTAAGGCTTGGATGAGCTGTTCAGCCATTGAAACCCATTCCATGAAGCTCTCTACGCACTGTTCTTGAGCTAATCTGAAGGCCACACAAAGTTTGGAGGTCTGTAGATATTGACTTGTCGACTTCTGCGCACTGTGCACCTCAGCATGCTCTGACCCTGCTCTGTGATTTTACGTGGCCTACCACTTTTTGGCTGAGTTGCTGTTGTTCCCAATTGACCGCTTGCAAAGACCCGCCCCCTTTAGTTACTGTTGCTATGTCCGACAAGCCATGGCGCTCTCACACCACACACATTCTCACGTAGAGAAAATACATTGGAGCAAAGAGGACACTGACAACATGCTGACAGACAGGACAGAGCAGGTTACTTTTGATATAAAACTAAGTCTCACTTTCAAATTTTGTAATTTTTTTAAAAGAAATGTAAACAATAAATACCGTTTTGTGGCTCTTTAATGTGTCGTGATCGCTGTGGTGCTTCAGTTAAAGCTGCTCGTGAACCAATTATCTCTTCCTTCTAGTTTATTGATAAGCATCAAATAAACGTGAATGAACACTAAAATCGTCGTTAAATCGTTCAGACGTACACAACGTTTTTTCAAGTTCAAGTCCACCAATGTTAATCTAAGAAACTCTCCTGACTGCTTTGTCAGACAAAGCAGCAGATTCGATGATGTGATTGGTCAAATCACCTGTCAATTAAACTTGCTGCGAAGGGTCAATTGCTTCCACTTTGTTATAATACCACTAACAGTTGACTGTGGAATATTTAGTAGTGAGGAAATTTCATGAATGGACTTATTGCACAGGTGGCAACCTATCACGGTACCACGCTTGAGTTCACTGAGCTCCTGAGAGCGACTCATTCTTTCACAAATGTTTGCAGAAGCGTCTGCATGCCCAGTGCTTGATTTTATACACCTGTGGCCATGGAAGTGATTGAATGCCTTAATGCAATGATTTGGAGGGGTGTCCGAATACTTTTGGCAATATAATGTATATTCAAATAGAAAACACTTATTTTAAATTGTAATAATATTTCACAATATTGCTCTTTTTACTGTATTTTGATCATATAAATGGAGCCTCGTTGAGCCTAAGAGACTTCTTTTAAAAATATAAAAAAATCTTACCAACCTAAAACTTTTGAACAGTAGTGCATATTATGATAAATGTCATTTTTATTTGATCTCTTCCGTCACCTTGTCCATAGGCTATACACATGTTGGTGATGGCCTCTACTGATCTGCAGAGAGACATTGTGGAAGGTGGCCGGGTAAGATTTGGTTATATAAGCAATTTAAGATAATAAATAATACATATTCACACACAATCAAACACAGGGTCTTGTGTGTTTATTGCCTGATTCGGTCTCAGGGTGCCGGTTCTGTTAAAGACTTTTATGCTAAAAATTCACGTTGGACAGAGGGTCTTATCTCTGCGTCAAAGGCTGTAGGATGGGGTGCAACGCAGATGCTGTGAGTATATTTGAGAGTGTATATTTAAAGCTTTAAGCTGGATTTATTAGTGTAAGTCTGCATAACTGTGATTTACATTCACACAAAGTGAATCAGCTGATAAAGTCGTGACTGATACGGGAAAATATGAAGAGCTGATCGTCTGCTCTCATGAGATCGCCGCCAGTACAGCACAGCTTGTCGCTGCTTCAAAGGTAAAATACATGAGATCAATATAAGTGAGCTTTCAATCCAATCAAATCAGTTTATTCTGACACATCAATCCTTCATTGAACAGGTAAAGGCAGATCGAGGCAACAAAAAACTCCATACTTTACAGCAGGCATCCCGCCATGTGAATGACATGGCTGCTGTTGTGGTGACATCTACCAAGTCAGGACAAATGCAGATTGAGGACAAAAGTGAGTGTCATGGACACAAATGCAAAAAGCATGAAGTTGGTACCTGCCACAACAACGCCAGAAAGCACATTAAGTTTGTCCTTTTTTTCTCCACAGACGCTATGGACTTTTCTGGCATGTCTCTTATAAAGCTCAAAACAGAAGAAATGGATTCTCAGGTAAGGTTACCGAAGTAAAAAGGAGTGTTTTAGGAGGAAAATAGAGCGTAATTGCTTAAGCTTTTTCATTAAAGGGATAGTTAAGGGATAGTAGTATGACTTTCTTCTTTCAGCCGAACACAATCAGAGATATATTAAAAAATATCCTGGCTCTTCCAAACTTAATAGTGGGAGTGAATAAAAAATTTTTAATGCTAAAAATCCATCATCCATCCATCATAAAAGGAATCCGTACGGCTCCAGGGGGTTAATAAAGACCTTCTGAAGCAAACCCATGCGTTTTGTAAGAAAAATATTCATATTTATAACTTCATAAACTACAATCACTGGCTTCCGGTAATGACCGTACGTGAGTCTAGTTCCAATGAAAGAGTGACCTCTGAGGAGCTTGAGTTAGTTGCCCAGCCATATTTGTTTAAACCGCGAGAGGCGTCTACTCTTACCTGAGCTTATGCTACCCCTACATGCGTCAGGTCAGAGGTCACTCTCCCACTGGAACTCGGCTCGCGTAAGGCCGTTACCGGAAGTTAACTTTATAAAGTTATAAATATGGATATTTTTCTTACAAAAATGCTTCAGAAGGCCTTTATTAACCCCCAGGACGTATAGATTACTTTTATGATGGATTGATGCGCTTTTTTAAAGTTCAAAATCTAAGGTACCATTCACTGCCATTATAAAGCTTGGAAGAGCCAGGACATTTTTTAATATAACTCCGATTGTGTTCGGCTGAAAGAAGAATCTCATTCACATAGGATGGAACTCATTATAGGGAGGACTGTAAAAAACATTATTGTCAATATTTTATGAATTAGATTGCCGATTTTAGTAGAATGAAAAACAAAATGGAATAAATTGTATTCAGAAATCAAGCAAAGAAAGTTCCCCATTACTGAAGTGGTTCATGTCTTCATTGTACCGCGAGTTATGCTCTCTCACAAAAACTCTCATTACAATCACTGAAGCAAAATGAATGAAAATTGTGTCTGCACTTTGTTGATTATGATGAGAGAATTCGCAAGGGCGCACACTTAACAAAGCTGGGGCATTTCTGTTGATGTTGTTTACACCATCTAATCAAATCCCAAAGGATTAAATACAGTATTTTTGTAAGTAAAGTGATTTGCAAATACCATTTCATGCTTGACCTGAAATGCATAAAAATAAACGTGTGTTTGTTTATAGGTGAAAGTGTTGGAGTTGGAGAAGCAGCTGGCGAACGAGCGTGTACGGTTGGGAGAGCTCAGGAAAAAGCACTACGAGATAGGAGGGATCCCAATGGAGTCTCCTCCCGAGAACGCAGTCAATAGTTTTGACAGTTCACTGCCTACCGTTTTTCCTGACCCGCCCACAATGGAACTGCCCAGTCTGGATGTGTTTACACTGGATCCACCCAGATTCGAACCACTGAGACTGGACCCGCCTACACTAGATCCCTCTGCACCCGAGCCTGCTAAAACCAGCTCTAAACGAAGCTCAATCTTTCATAAATCAGGCAGCATCCTCAAGAATGCAGTAAGTATTACCAGACACTGTTTGCTTTGGACCACTTTATCTGTATTTCCAGTGTCAATATTGCCATTATAATGACATTCATCTTTTATTTCCCATAGTTTAGATGAAAGGAGCCCTGGATGTATAAAGAAGAAACCATCCGATAATAATGTAAATTATTCTGAAGTGTCTGTGTATCCTCCTGCATAGTTTGTCAATACTGTATGCTGTGAATTAAAGATTTGAAATTATCCCTATTAATTTATATTATAATTTATATAATCATTTAGTGAATTACTATACTGAAACCTTTTTAACAGGTAATTGTTTGTTTCCTTCTCATTTTTAATGAGAACAAGGCTATTTTTGTTTATTAGGACCTAAATTATGTACTAAATTTGGGATCTTTTCACACCTTTTAGCTTTTTAAAGTTGTAAATGCAAACTAAAGTAAATAAAAATACTTATGTTGTGAAAGTGATGGTTGTGTTTGCTGTTTTTAATACCAGTATGAAAATTAACCATAATTTTACTACAAATAAAACAAATGGGTAATATAGCTAAACCATAGTAACCACAAATTAACCATGGTTTTGCTACACTAACCATAGTTTAATCATGGTATATGTCATAAAACTGTGGTTATACAAATACATACATCAGTCCGCCAAAAACATGGTTACTACATGGTTACATTTTATTTACAGATGAAACAAGAAATTGAAAACGTGTGAATACAAATATTCCATTTAATCTTCTCATTTAATATGAGTTAATTTAATAAAAATGTATTATATATATACCAATCATGCATAACATTATGACCAGGTGAAGGGAATTATCACTGATTATCTCTTCATCACGGCACCTGTTAATGGGTGGGATATATTAGGCAGCAAATGACCTCAGTGACCCATTTTGTCCTCAAAGTTGATTTGTTAGAAGCAGGAAAAATGGGCAAGCGTAAGGATTTGAGCGAGTTTGATAAGGCCAAATTGTGATGGCTAGACGACTGGGTCAGAGCATCTACAAAACTGCAGCTTTTGTTGGGTGTTCCCGGTCTGCAGTGGTCAGTATCTACTTACAGGACTTAAAGGATCTGCTGCTAACATCTTGGTGCCAGATACCACAGCACAACTTCAGGGGTCTAGTGGAGTCCATGCCGCGACGTGTGGGGCTGTTGTAGCAGTACAATATTATATATTTATAAACTAGGCTAAGTCATTATGTTATGCCTGATCGGTGTGTGTGTATATATATATCTATAAAACTCATATTAAATTAGAAGATTAAATAGAATATTTCAATGTAATCTCTCTGTCTCTCTCTGTCTCTCTGTCTCTCTCTCTCTCTCTCTCTCTCTCTCTCTCTCTCTCTCTCTCTCTCTCTCTCTCTCTCTCTCTCTCTCTCTCTCTCTCTATATATATATATATATATATATATATATATATATATATATATATATATATATATATATATATATATATACACACACACACACCGATCAGGCTTAACATTATGACTATTTATAAATATATTTATAAATATGTAATATTGTGCTGCTACAACATACATACACACATAGTTAAAATTCCCAAGAACTATGGTAAACAGTGAGTGACAGATATTTTGTAGGTCATTGTGGCGCTTGACAGTGATTTCACAGCGGCCTCAGCTGCCACTGCTGTGCGCATGCGCAGTAGATGAAGCCGCTCTGAGGAATAAATAAGGGCAGGGAAACCGAACCGCAATGGGACAACTCTTATTTCGGTCCAATTCGGCCTAAAAATATCCCGAAATGGCTTTTATCCTTGACGGGGTGTCGTTAGCAAGGTTTTAGAGGGATTTGGGGATCTGTTTGGCAACAGAAAGGGACTGAGAAAGTTTAGAAGGAAACGAACTTCAGGGACGCACAGAGACGGTCATGGAGGATTTCGGTTCGGCGCTGGAGAAGAACGTGGCGGATCTGACCGTGATGGACGTGTACGATATCGCCGCTGTGGTGGGCCAGGAGTTCGAGCGCATTATCGATCAGTACGGATGCGAGGCGCTGTCCCGCCTCATGCCCAAAGTGGTTCGGGTGTTGGAGATCCTGGAGGTTCTGGTGAGCCGGAACAGCATCAGTCCAGAGACCGAGGAGCTGCGCCTGGAGCTGGACCGGCTCCGACTGGAGCGGATGGACAGACTGGAGAAGGAGAAGAAACATAAAAAGGTGAACACACACACACACACACACACACACACACACACACACACACACACACACACACACACACACACACACACACACACACACACACACACACACACACACACATATATATATATATATATATATATATATATATATATATATATATATATATATATATATATATATATATATATGTGGGTGTAATTTACACACACACACACACACACACACACACACACACACACACACACACACACACACACACACACACACACCTATATATATATATATATGTGGGTGTAATTAAGATATATATATATATATATATATATATATATATATATATATATATTTATATATATATATGTTTATAATATGTAATTAATTTCACATGAATAAATATATGTCATTTATTATAAATTATTTTGTTTATTAAATTATAAATGTATTAAATTTGTTATATTTATTATGTATAATTCAGGTTATATGGTATATTTTGTTATGGTTTATTATTATTATCAATATGGTAATTTGGTAACACTTGATTTAAAGTGTCCTTGTTACACATTACATGTACTTACTATAGTATTAACAGCAAATTATGCATAATTACAAGCAACTAACCATACATCAAACTCTATTCCTAACCCTACAGTAAGAACATGCAATTAATAAATATCACTCACTACTAAATAATATAATTACACTGTAACAATGACACGTTAACACTTTATTTTAGTGTCCTTGTTACATAATGTTATATGTGCTTACCATAGTAATAACAGTAAATTATGCATAATTACATGCAACTAACCCTCAACCTAATCCTACCCTGTTGTGAATTAATACTCAGTACTTAAATATATAATTACACTGTAAAAATGACACCTTAACATTTATAATATATATAATTGCTATTCATTAATCATTAATAATATATATACTGTTTTCTTCTGCTACATCACGTCCTATGTATAATACATTTTGGTGGATGAAGTTGTTTCAGAAGTGATGTTTCAGAACAAAGCAGCTCGTACATGGGAAATACTGAGTTCCTGCCTTGGACAGGAAATGATGGAACTGAACCACAGTCCTGAATCACGTAACGTCGTTGGCACATATGAGACAAATACACATGATCTTATAAGGCTGATGCCACGCTGTTCTGATTAAAATATACTGTGGTTATTTATATGGATCAGTGTCTGTGGTAGTAGGTACTATAACTCATTGCTTATGCCATGGTAATGAGATTGCAATAATCATATATTTTATATTTATTTACATGTTGTGGTGCTTTGAAGAATACCATGTCCATGTAGCACATAAGAATCTCACATAATATAAGAATAGAGAAATACATTGCATATGAGCAGGGCTGGGCGGCATATCAAGTTTGTTCGATATATCGATATATTTTTAAAAACAATTTAGAATGAGGCAATACTGTATATCAATATACAGTAGCGCATCTGAAAAAGCGCACAATATTCTGACTTAAATATACATTTTGCTGAAAGTATTTGTTGTTGGACAATAAATGTGCCGTATGTAGAATTTTAAACCTACAGGTGTGTGTATTTATGACAGCAGTGCCAGTTACTGTAAAGTCCTTATTATAATGGGCTAATCAAATAGCCTTATATAATTAGTCTGTGCTTTTGTTATTATTTATTTTCATAAAATTTTACTTCTGCATTAAAACATAATAATTTTGTTTTTAGACTGTAATGTTAGAATGTAATGTGATTTTAACTTTATTTTTGCAGAGAATATATAGCATAGCCTACATGGTTATATTCACTATATTTGTTTTCATAGCCTTCAATATGAACGCGCAGGATTGTGAAATGCAGAATTAAAAATAAATAAATACAGAATTGTAGAATTTATTAATTTTTTAGATAGACCTGTGAAATCGATTAATTGTGATTAATCGCATCTAACATAAAAGTCTGTGTTTACATAATATGTATGTGTGTGTATATTATTATATTTATATACAAGATATATATATACTGTATATTGCCATTCAGCCAAAAAAAAAAGAAAATATTTTTTTGGCCATATCTCCCAGCCCTGAATTCAGCTTTTGTCCTTCTGTGAAGATGTTATTATGCTCCTCCTGCTTTGTGTGTTTTTGCTTATTGTTTCAGACGTTACGTAACTCCAGTGAAGGTCAGTTGTTAAATATACACTCATGTATATTTTATGAGCCGCTTCTGAAATGTGTGTCTGTGTGTGTGTGAACAGGAGCTGGAATTGGTGGAGGATGTGTGGAGAGGAGAAGCCCAGGATCTGTTGTCCCAGATCGCCCAGCTGCAGGAGGAAAACAAAACGCTGCTCAACAACCTGTCCGTTAAAGAGTGTCCGATGACGGAAGAGGATATACAGAAACAGGAAGGTAGTGCTAAAGCTCAGTGTTCATTCTATATTCTATATCCCACAATGCACTGCGCTGTACTTACATTTCATATGTAATAGTACAACAATAGTTCCAAATAGTACAACCTATTTGATCAGACTTCCAAAACAATATTGTCACACAAAAACACAAAATATGCACTATGTAGTTCAAGTATTGGAACATTGCCAAATGCTGTTTTCCCAGCACGCCTGTACTGGATACAAAGCAAACACATGTGATCATGCCCATAGGAATTCTCACACACATTCTTTCAGCCTTTTAGGAACTGACACAAATGCTGCACAAAGCGCCTCTTCTCCATGTGACAGAAGACGAGGCAGGGCGCATTACTGCATGAGCAGCACAGAGACTCCACAGTGCCTCTGACACACTCAGAACAGTCTCTCTCTCAGTGCTGCTAGACGAGTCTGATTCAGTGTCAAACGCAGAGCGCAGCTGTTTACACAAACATTCCAGCGCCGCTCTCAACACTGATTTAAACATACAAAGAGACGTTTGAAGAGAATGCAGGAAATTACTTGTATCATAGGCTCCTTAAAATAATATTCTGGGTTATTTACAGTACCTGTGACATGTTGGTGATTGCCACAAATATTCTGACAAAAATATGTTATGAATGTGTATATATATATATATATATATATATATATATATATATATATATATATATATATATATATATATATATATTTATAAATGTATTAATTAATTCGTTTTAAATTAGATAGATAGAGAGATAATAGATTAATCGATGTTAATATAAATATATTAATGGATATAGCAATATAAAAAATTTAAAATAATAATTTTAATCCGATACCGATATTTGTTACTTGCTCACTTATTTGAACTTTTGCTATTAAATTAGATTTAGTAGTTTTTATCATTAAGTTATTACTAGCTAGTTTATTGCTGCATTATCAAATCATTTTCACTGAACATGGATGCAAATTCTTCATATTCATTTTTGGTGAGTATATAATGTAATTATTTTCTCATAACCTAAACATTTTTATTACATCATGAGCTCAAGATTTTATTAAATTTTGAGAAAATTATGACATTATTACGGAAGCCCTGAACCGCAAAGTAAAAAAATATATATATATGTAAAAAAAAAAAAAACTAGATTTTTGAGATTAAAGTCAAAATATTTCGAGAATAAAGTCGAAATATTTAGAATAAAAGTCTAAATATTTAGATTAAAGTCTAAATATTTCGAGATTAAAGTCGAAAAATTTTGAGATTAAAGTCGAAATATATCGAGAATAAAGTCGAAATATTTTGTGATTAAAGTCGAAATATTTCGAGATTAAAGTTGAAATGTTTCGAGAATAAAGTCAAAACAGGAGTTTTCAAACTGCGAGCGCCTAGCGAGGCTCAAAATGAATGATTATAGGCCTAAACTGCTGTGATTGTGAATATGATTAAATAAACCCTTTTATCAATATTATTTTATAGCCTACATTAATAGGCTATCTGTCCTGAGAGCAGGGGCGGGGATCATCCTGCTATATTGAATAAAAAGCAGAACATTTTGACTGAAACATGAGGACAGTTAACACACGATGTGATCATATATGATTTATGTGTATTTTTCAAGCCATCTTGGGGTATTTCCATATTTATATGAATAATGCAGTTATTGCCATAGCATCTCGTCGAAGAAAGATCTGCATCTGCTCCATAGCAATTCGTTTTCAGTCCCACTATCGAACGGATCCTTCTAGGACAACCAAACGACTTTAATCTAAAACATTTCGACTTTATTCTCGAAATATTTCGACTTTAATCTCGAAATATTTCGATTTTAATCTCGAAATTCTAGTTTTTTTTTTTTTTTACAGATTTTTTTCTTTTACTTTGCAGTTCAGGGCTTCCGTACATTTTGAACATTTTATTATAATAATATTTATTACATTATGTGCCGGTTTTACATTATGAGCTGCTACAGAGAGGCAGAAAATCCAAATAAAACAACATGACATTTCTTAATAACAGCATTAACTCATATTTGACTTATTATTATTGAACATTACATATTTCTTTAATATGGACATTATACGACGCTGCCTTCAAGCAGTGAATTAACAAACTATTGGTTTGTTACATCTGTCTTTTATCAAAGCTGATATTCCAAGGGTTTTAAATTGTTCAGTGTTTCCCACAGAGGTGATTGGTACAAATATCGATTTCGATCTTGATTCAGTATCAATTCATATGTATATAGCCTACTGTACATATAAGGGAAAATAAGTTTGCCTTTTTAGCACTATTTAAAAATATTCTTGTGTTCAATTATATTTGCCCGCATTCATTAATATCCATGTGTGTGTGCTTATATAAGTATCATTAAAAATATTAGGATGTCAGTTATTAACGTTTTAAATTTTCACATTTAAAGAAATCTAGTGTTTGATCATGTCTAAATATATACTCAAATGCAAAACCTAAAAATAAGGAAGCAGTTATGATCTGCAATACTTTATAGCACTAGATACATGTATATTTATTAAAGAGCCATACAGGCACCTAGTGGGTAAATCCATTAAAGTGTCCATTAAATAGTTGTAACTATGATTCTAAATTCAAAATTGCTTAATGTGGCTTTGGATAAAAGATAAATCACTTGTTCATATCAGTAAGCAAGAGTTGTTGTGTAAGCTTTTTTGTTATCATTTTTTGTCAGTTTTTCAGTGTTAATATATTTTCCATTAAATACAATATAAAAGGGTTTCAGCACTTTACCCATTTGAAAGGTTGCAGTTACAGTACACACCCCTCTGAAACCCAATTGAGAAATTCATCTTTATATCTAGGACACATTTTTTAATAATATGTTCAGATGTGGTCAGGTGTACTCATACTGGGCACAGCGCACCTGACCACATCTGAACATAATATTATTATTTAAAAATAATAATAATAATACAACAATTATCACATTTCTGAAGTTCACAGAACTGATATAATTGTGGCTGGGTAAACATAGACAATGTTTAGTGGAAGTATAGTTGTAATGTAGCTGTGAACTACAGCAAATATAACTGTGTTCTCATTTCCCCCCCAGTATAGCTACTAGCTACAGCGCCATAAAAAACAATAAATAAAGTTAATATAGTATCTGGTAAGGACTAGGCATGCTACGATAGTCGGTGTTGCCGGTGTTACCGGCGTGCAGACTCAACACCGATTACATCACTTGCACACCGTGGCACTGCCCCCCATGACGAATTTATTTTACTATAGTGATAAAATAATTTACTTAAGTTAGAGCCAACAGACAGCGGAATTAAAAACGTAACGTGTCTGCTTAATGAAGCATGTTCAGAGCAACACAAATGCAGCAGGAGTCAGGAAAGCCAAGCGCTGAAAGACCAGATGATCGCTGAAGATTATCAAAGTGAAATGTAAAGGCGCCTAATTACGCGAGTTTATCATTGTACTGTGTTGTTGTTGTATTTTTCATTAAGATTAATAGGCTAATAAGCCCACAATTCAAACAACCCGCTCCCGAATTGCGCTTATCTGAAACCGAATCTAAAATGTGTGCGGCCGCACAGAGCGCCCCACGACGGCCAAAAATAAAACGTTTTTGCTAGAGCAAAATAGAAGATCGAGCGAGCTTGTGGGGAATGATGACACGCGTGGTGCGAGTCGTGTCCAAGCTCGCAAAGGCTTGATTTGCGCGCAGAGATGTCATGCGCACGTGGGTTTAAAAGGAGCTTGCGGCTGCCGTTTCCTTGTGTGAAGATTATTCTCTCGCGGGAGTGATTTACTGCGCGAGCAAGCATCAGTTGTGCGCTTGATTATTAAAGGCATTAAAATGCCGCCATAAACGGAACGCAATATGTGGCGCACCGCCACAATTAAGTCTGTGTGGAAACATATGGGATGATTTTAGACTCAAAATGATTAATACATGCACACACAATTATCCATGAACTTTTCACTATCCACAAACAAATGCCTTTCAACTTGTATGTAAAACACAGAATTGCATGAATGTGCTGCAGTTTGTACAAATAGAGACATTTTTTTGAATACAAATGTTTTATTTTGCATTAGTGTATCATAATTTGCACATGCAACAAATAAGATGTGCATTTGTGGATCATGTGACGCGTGTGCATTTATTGACGTCTTTTCTGCATTGATCTCATTTTATTCATTTGGATTTTGAGACTTTCATTTCGCATTTTCAAGCATTTCACGTTTTCAAGCATTTCACAAACCACACACAAACAACTACCAGTGAATGCGCCTGGTGCTGATTATTAATGTATGCACAACTACCAAATGTGCATTTCTACATTAAAACTTTACAACTTGTATGTGCAAAATCCAGATTGACATGAATGTGCAGTATTTTTGTACAACGAGACATATTTGTGAATACAAAAATTCGATGTTGGTCAGAATTTGTGCGTGCACCGAGTACGATGTGCATTTGTGGATCCGGTGACACGTGTGCATTCATTGACTCGTTTGTGAGTCGATCCTAATTGATTCATTTGGATTTTGAGACTTTCATTTCGCCAGTTTGGCCTTGCACGATCCACACACACAGCTGTCTAAGAAAACCTGCTACCACTAGATGGCAGTATTCTGCGAAACAGACAATGGCATCGAGCGTTCTTCTGCCTATAAAACACTTAATGTTTCCTCATTATAAAGACGAGAAAAACGCTTAACAGTATAGGCAAGCAGATTAAGTTATGAACACAACATTTATCTCAATATTTTTCTCCTATAGAAAACCATTATAAAATGCTTAATATTAAATATAGCGCATAAAGTGTAGCCTACTCAGTTTTAATATCATCGTCTAACTGCATTAAGCCACATTAAGCACTTTCTTTTATAATAGGCTGATTAGGCTCTATGGGAGAAAAGCGCTTAGTCCCCACATGGAAAAATACTATTGTATATTATAGTAAAATTACAATAAATTAGTAAAGGCCTACTATAGTGTTTTTGAACAATACTATGGTAACGATATTACAGTAAATTGTAGTATATTATATAGTATTTACTACACTTCGTTAATTTACTGTAGTACATTTACTAATTCAAAAACACTATAGTATTTACTAGAGTAATTTTACTATAATATACAATAATATTTTTCCATGTGGGGACTAGCGTTTTCTCCCATAGAGCCTAATCAGCCTATTATAAAATAAAATGCTAATGTGGCTTAATGCAGTTAGACGATGATATTAAAACTCAATGATATTGAGTAGGCTAAACTTTATGCGCTATATTCATATTAAGTGTTTTATAGGCAGAAGAACGCTTCCGGTGCCGTTGTCTGTTTCGGCAGAATACTGCCATCTAGTGGTAGCAGGTTTTCTTAGACAGCTGTGTGTGTGGATCGCAAGGCCAAACTGGCGAAATGAAAGTCTCAAAATCCAAATGAATCAAATAGGATCGACTCACAAACGAAGTCAATGAATGCACACGTGTCACCGGATCTACAAATGCACATCGTACTCGTGCACGCACAAATTCTGACCAACATCGAATTTTTGTATTCACAAATATGTCTCCGTTTGTACAAAATACTGCACATTCATGTCAATCTGGATTTTGCACATACAAGTTGTAAAGTTTTAATGTAGAAATGCACATTTGGTAGTTGTGCATACATTAATAATCAGCACCAGGCGCATTCACTGGTAGTTGTTTGTGTGTGGTTTGTGAAATGCTTGAAAACGTGAAATGCTTGAAAATGCGAAATGAAAGTCTCAAAATTCAAATGAATAAAATGAGATCAATGCAGAAAAGACGTCAATAAATGCACACGCCTACATGATCCACAAATGCACATCTTATTTGTTGCATGTGCAAATTATGATACACTAATGCAAAATAAAACATTTGTATTCAAAAAAATGTCTCTATTTGTACAAACTGCAGCACATTCATGCAATTCTGTGTTTTACACATACAAGTTGAAAGGCATTTGTTTGTGATAGTGAAAAGTTCATGGATAATTGTGTGTGCATGTATTAATCATTTTGAGTCTATATATATATATATATATATATAATATATACATCATATCTAATTTATATATATATATATATCATTTATATATATATATACACAGTTTTTAATGCACATGATCAACGCTCGGGACAGTTGACGGACCAGTGCTGCATCACAAACGTTTGAGCCTTTCCAATTGAAATATTCAAGTTCAAGAAGACGCAAAAGTGAAGTCAAATTCACTACACACATCTAAAAATCACGCCCAGAAATCAATTTCTCAGACCTACAAGTAAGCGTGCAAATATTTACACAAAATTATGTAAAAAAAACCCCTCTGCGAGTGTCCTAGTAAACACAGTCGGTTATGACTTGAGTGAACGTAAACAGTTGAGAAAGAAAACACATGTATCAATGGATCTGTGCATTCACTCTTAAAGTGACAGCAGCCTTATATTCCTGCTGCTGTCTAATCAAAAACAAAAGAATCACTCACTGCTCTTGACCGAATAACTTTTGAAACTTTAATAAGGATTATTCTATGTTTAATCTATACAGTGAAGTTTTTTATTTGACATTTGATTACATTATTCAGTATCTCCTGGAAACTACTGTTACCTGTCTTTAATAATGTTTTAAATTTACATTTGCTAGTCTAGTAGTTTTAGCTGGGGTATCAAAATTGGAATATAGAATTGTGAATTTTAACTGGTATCAAAATTTGGTGTCATAACTGGCTGTTTTTGCAAAAACAGTTTAATATATTTATGGCTGGAACATTTTCTTAGGTCATCGACCATTGGCAGGAGTGGCAAAAAGTTTGTTTTAGGCCCTATATAATTACAATTGAATAGAATGTTAAAGTTGTATTTAACTCTAAATATTAATTTAAGGCTGGCAACACTATATTTCTAGGTCATGACATATGTAAAATGTGTCAGTGGTTGTGTGTCAGATACTCTGCACGGACACAGATCTATTTTAAGAGCAGCAACATTGGCACCCAGACAAGAAGTTATGTGCTTACAGTGTCTGTCAGACTTTTTGTGTCTTTCCAGTGACCTGGTCCATGCAAAACAAGAACCTAACCCTGAAACTTCCTGCAACTAGTGTTCTGATCAAAAATGCCCAATATGTTACTGATTAAACATGCATTATATTTTGATATTCCTTTGATTGCCAGTTCTCTGTGTAGTAAATGCAAGCATGTGCTGCTTTTTGTTTTTAATTTGTGATGCCAGGCATGACGGAGAGGGAGCGGCAGGTGATGAAGAAGCTGAAGGAAGTTGTAGATAAACAGCGAGACGAGATCCGCGCCAGAGACCGTGAGCTGACGCTCAAAAACGAGGATGTTGAAGCGGTAAGGAGCTATGTTCTTCCTGAGCGAAACCTGTTACAGCACTGGTTATCTCAACAAGAAAACAAGACACAATGATGTCCAAGTCTTTGGGCCAGATTTACTAAACAGGGCAAATTAGCGTGAGAGTGCGATTCCAAAGAAACGCAGATGGGTGTGGAAAGTTCCTCGCGTGATCTACTGATGACACACAAATTAAAGAACACAGACATTTCCATAATGACCAACGCAATCTACCAGTTAGCGTCTGGTTTAAGACATGCTTTTTTGGGTGGTAAATAATGGCGCAAATCCCAGTAAATTGACGTGCGCAAACCTTATTAAATCACCTTGCATGATTCATTTAAATATTCTCCTCCCATAAATTTTGCGTCTGAAAGGGGAACTCCTACAAGTGCATAAGCAATAAGGTCAGCCGCAAAATTAAAGGAACACTCCAGTGTTTTTAGAAATAGGGCTTATTCAACTTCTTTCCTACAGGAAGCACTGCTACTTGGGCGCAGAGATATCACACAACACATGCACAACATATGCCGGTATGTTGACGGAAGTTTGGGGATTTCACGTGTTGCGTGATATCTCTGCGCCCAAGTAGCAGCCTGTGCTTCCCCATAATATAGTCCCAAGTTAATATCTGCCTAGGAAATCGCCTAGTCTTAATCTGCATCGCTATTTGCATTAGTTGTGAATATGCAAGCCACAAGAAGTAATTAGGTGGGGTTTTTTTTGTTGAACACTTTTACTCTGGACATGCTAGCTGGCAACATAGGATTCCATTCATTATGCTAAGCTAAGCTAGCGGCGACCCTTGCCAAACTAAAACAATACATGCACTGAGACAAAAATGCTTTTGCCCAAATATCTAAATGTAGGAAAGAAGTTGAATAAGCCCTATTTCTAAAAACGGTGGAGTGTTCCTTTAATTGTGCCTACACCTAAATATTTTACTGCGTGTCTTTAGTAAATCCTGAAAGTAGTTTTTTAACACCAAAAGAGGGTTTGCGCTGGTGCGAGCTGTAAGTAAATCTGGCCCTTTGTGTCTTTTTGCTGGAAAAGTAATCAAATAATGTAAAGTCCTGTTTCACTCTGAAATTCATCATATTGTGGATGTTGGTGAATTTCTTCCAGCTCCAGCAGCAGTTGAACCGGCTGATGAAGATCAACCATGACCTGAGGCATAAGATCACGGTGGTGGAGGCCCAGGGTAAAGCCCTGATCGAGCAGAAGGTGGAGCTGGAGGCGTCTGGC
The DNA here is from genome assembly GCA_023029165.1 of Gobiocypris rarus. Lineage (NCBI taxonomy): Eukaryota > Metazoa > Chordata > Actinopteri > Cypriniformes > Gobionidae > Gobiocypris > Gobiocypris rarus. The sequence continues at coordinate 29,128,972 of CM040922.1, read as the reverse complement.
CAGGCAAGACAGCAGGAACTCGGCAACTTGCGACAGGAAGTGGCCCGTCTTAAGGAGCGACTGAAAGAGCAGGGCAAGACCAATGCTGAGACAGAGGAGCCTGTAGGTCCACCCTCACCTGCACAGGTACATGAATGTAAATTGATGTTGCATCGATTGTGTTGGTTTTATACATGCGTATTATTTAGCAACTCGTGAAATCTTCTGCTTAGTGCGTTATGAATTGAAATTTTCCATTGCGCCTTTGCTTGATTCCAATGCATTGAGACATTCAGTGTTCAACTGCAGCGTTTCTATTTCTATTTAAAGGAAGTAAGTGTGATCTAATGCACTGGAATGTTCACATGGTGTCCATAATGAGTCAGAATGAAACATCAATGAGTCACAGTCACAGAGGAACCTAGGATGAGAAGAAAAATCAGTAGACAGTATATTTGAGGTGCAGCTATTTATTAATTAGGGTTGCCAGGGTTAAATTGTGAACTTTTGGGATTAATTAAATGTTTAATTAAATGCAGTTTGCGTATATGCTTGCATTTAAACAGATTGTTTATCAGTAAATGATGGTGCTAAATGATGCTATTGCATGGTATATTTTGCTCAGAAATCAAATTCAGATGAGTGACAACACAGAAATTATTTGCACTTATGCATGAAATATCAAAATTTGAGATAATAATGTGTTTTTGTAACTCTAATTTTGTGCTAATTTGTTCGGTGGTTTATTTGAACTTTTCATCCAAACAAAATATGTTGATAAAATGTTGATTGCAATTTGCAATCCACTTGTTTGTAACCACAGTTGACTAAAGCGGCCCCGTCCTGGGGTCAGGATTTAGCTTCTGAGCTCCTTGCTGGGGGCCTGGAGATAGAGGAGGGTCCCCTCCATTTCATCCCCTACGCAGGGGCCCCGGGAGCCCTGACAGATGACAGTGAGGAGGAGAAGGAAGACGAAGAGGCTGCGTTTTTATTGGTAACCCTGCAGCGGCAGCTCCTAAGGATAGCATGGAGTGTAAACTAACACCTGACCCATATCTGCGACTGTTTGCAGGAGTCACGCTAGGACGAGTGTGTGAGACTGTAAAAGTAGTGCACTAATCGCTTCAGTCGTTTACACAGATACACACTCATTGTGAAGAGTATCAGCTGGCGAAAGCCTGCATGTGTGTTTGTACTGAATGCAAACCATGTGACTGAATTGAACGTTAACTCGATGATCATGAGATCATAGATCATAACAGAGAGCTTGCGGTCTACTGTAAAATAAAGCCACCAATCATATAATGTTGTTCATTTACATTTACAATCAGAGATAACTGTCATAAACTTACAATGGCCATATGACATGAAAACAAAAGGGATGTTGTGTGAAAGACCACATATTTCCCATTGAAACAGCAGGTACCCTAATCATTTGATGTTTTTTTTTAATTACAAAAGATTTTTAATGTTTTTGAAAGAAGTCTCTTTTGCTCACGAAGGCTGCATTTATTTGATCAACAAAATACAGTAAAAACAGTAATATTGTCAATGTGATTGAAAATCACAGTTTTCTATTTGATTATATTTTAAAATGTAATTTATTCCTTTGATCAAAGTTGTATTTTCAGCATCATTACTCCAGTCTTCAGTGTCACATGATCCTTCAGAAATCATTCTAACATGAGGATTTGCTGCTCAAGAAACATATTATAAATGCTGGAAACACTTGTGCTGGTTCCTCTTTCTGTGGAAACCGTGATTCAAATTCAAAGTTCAAAAGAACAGCATTTATTTAAAATAGACATCTTTTATAACATTATAAATGTCCTAACTTTTGATTAATTTAACATGATTGCAGAATTTAAAAATTAAAAAAAAGTCTCACTGACCCCAAACTTTGAATTGTAGTGCATATATAAAGGTTTTTAACTTTTAAGAAAAAATCAGTTGTCAAATATGAACTAAAAGCCAGCAAACTCTAATTTAGATTTCATATGGTCTTTAATGAGTTTGTTTGCCCATATAATCTTAAAATATTTAGATTAATCTTATTTGGCTTGCAGTCTACTGATGAGGGGCTCAATGAAGCAGCTTCAATTCAAACTCTGATATACCCCACAGTGATTAAATGTTTATGTAGGGCATGTAGAGTTTGGGATGCTGGAACGTCTGAGACTGAGGAGGGGTAAGCAGCTGTTTATATACTTTGGCTGTTGGCTGTTGATTGGAAAATTAAATGGGCTCGGTCCTTCCTAAATTACGTTTAGAACTTCCCTTAGAAACGACTGAATGTGTCTTGTGGTGTGTTTTGTTGTTGTTGTACATTAACAGCAGTGAAATCAGGTGATATTTGTGTTTTTTTGAGGATGCTCTGATAATGAAGATGTGTGTCTCTAGTTTAAACCTCCTCAGCAGCCTGTTGCTCTGAAGACAAGTGTAAGTGACTGTAAGCGTTCCTCTCGTCCACCAGGAGGCGCTGTGTGATGATGACATGTCCACTCTAGATCCTAAAGACCCGAACCGCCCGCGATTCACCCTGCAAGAGCTGCGGGACGTCCTGCATGAGCGCAATGAGCTGAAAGCGAAAGTCTTCATGCTGCAGGAGGAAATCGCCTATTACAAAAGGTTAGCCATCTAAATTACAGTCACATGTTTTAAGAAATTTCATACATGTATTTTATATATTCATGAAATATGTAATTAGTAATAACTTATTACAAATAATATAATGTATATTATATATAGTTTTTTTATAGTATATATTACTATATGAGTATATAATAGGGATGCACCATATAATGGCCACCATATCGGACGATGTATGTTCATTTTTAATATTATCCAATAAGAATATTTGGCCAATATATTAAAGCCAGTAAATAATGGATAAAGGAAAATGTGCAACATGTGCAGTGCAAGTCTGTCATAAAGGCTACATAAAGTTATAATGAGATTATCATTATAATTGTGCACATGGCTTTTATTAGTGAGTCTTTAGTTTTTGTAATCAGGCTCTCAATAATTATATACAAATTTGGATTTAGATTTATCAGCTATATAATTTTAAGAATTATCAGTATCAGCCAAAATAGTCAAATTGGTGCATCCCTAGTATATATAAAATAAATGACCTATTTTCTTAATCATATTTACAGTGAAGAACAGGAAGAGGAAATAGGCCCGTCCCTTCCAGACCCCTCTACTACCTTTCGGCCAAGCTCTCGCTCCAACTTTCAACCCGAGTCAGGGATAAAACGACTGTGCGTACTACTAAAAGGGCCAAACATCTACACACACTTGCACATACATATATTGCAAACATATTTGATCCTTTAAATCAGCATCATTTTGGTCTTGTGTTGGGAGTGCACATATGATGCCCAGAAATGTTGCATTGAGGGTAATGATTTAGAAATGTGAACAAGTTTATTTATATATATAGCACTTTTCACAATACACATGGTTTCAAAGCAGCTTTAAAGAAAATAATCTTAATATCTTCATGCCATGGTCGTATTTAACAGATTAGAGCTGTGTGATAATATAGTTCTGCAATGACACAAGCAATCAAGCTGTTGATATATGCTATATAGTACAGTATATATCCGCCTATGTGAGTGTACTGTATTTTTTGCAGATAAAGTTGGACATACTTTTATATCCAACTTTATAGGAAGAACTGGGTGATAATATAGTTATATTTTGCGAGAAAATAAACTATCAAGCAGTTGAGATTTGCTATATAGTATAAATCGCTTTGTGCGTGTACTGTATGTATATGAATAAAGTTTGAATATAATATACACTATATTGCCAAAAGTATTGGGACACCCCTCCAAATCATTGAATTCAGGTGTTCCAATCACTTCCATGGCCACAGGTGTATAAAATCAAGCACTAGTCATGCAGACGCTTCTACAAACATTTGAGAAAGAATGAGTCGCTCTCAGGAGCTCAGTGAACTCAAGCGTGGTACCGTGATAGGTTGCCACCTGTGTAATACCAAGACATTCTGGACAATTTCATGCAACCAACTTTGTGGGAACAGTTTGGGGATGGCTCCTTCCTGTTCCAACATGACTCCGCACCAGTGCACAAAGCAAGGTCCACTGAGACATGGATGAGCGAGTTTAATGTGGAGGAACTTGACAGCCTTCACATAGTCCTGACCTCAATCTGATAGAACACCTTTGGGATGAATTAGAGCGGAGACTGTGAGCCAATCCTTCCCGTCCAACATCAGTGCCTGACCTCACAAATGCACTTCTAGAAGAATGGTCAAAAATCCCCATAAACACACTCCTAAACCTCATGGAAAGCCGTCCCAGAAGAGTTGAAGCTGTTATATCTGCAAAGGGTGGGCCAACTCCATATTAAACCCTATGGATTAAGAATGGGATGTCATTAAAGTTGATGTGCATGTAAAGGCAGGCGTCCCAAAACTTTTGGCAATATAGTGTATATCCAACTTTATATATAGAATATATTCAAAGTAACTTGCATTGCAATCCAAGTATTCATTTTATCAGTTCATGAATTCCCTGGGAATTAATCCCATGACATGCTGTTTGAGCTAAATGAACACTAGACCATTAAAAAGCAGTTACACATTCACTAAACTGCAGACAGACACATTCAGAGTTTTATGACATATGACACATCTTGGCATCCATGTACCCTTGTTTTACTAAAATCTTAAGGCATGATCATCATTAATGCTGCCATATGCATCTGAGGCCCTGTTTACACCTGGTATTAAGATACGTTTTGGTCGATTGGATAAGTAGACGAGGGAGACGCATTCTCATTCCCGTTTTAATCCGTCTCTTCAACCACTCCTGTCCTGATTTCTTTGAGGGGAGGGTCTATAGGCGGGTGAATGTATGGGCTTTTTCAGATCTTTCCATCTAATGGACAAAATAAGCTCACGCAATTGACATATGAACACGCCGGAGATGACGGAAAAACACACGGAGCGCAGCAGCTTTCATTTCTGCTCTGATAGTGTGTGCTTGGTACGTTTTTCCTCCTCAAACTAAACTCTCCAGCTGACAAAGTTTAAATCCTGTCTGGCTAGTGCGCTTCCCATAATGTTTACGGGTTCGGTCAGTGGACGGAGAGAAGACAGTCTTTTGTGGCTGTTCGAACACATTCGATCACATGAATGTTTACACTATGAAAGCAATCCAGTTGGATGCATTTTTGGCAACCTCTGGAAGTTGTGGAAAGTGGACAAGCTCAAAAACATTTTAGACCCGTTTACTTCTGTATATAGCAACATCCACTTGTGATCCGATTGACCGAAAAGCTAAATCTTAATACCAGGTGACAGGGCCTGAAATGCTGAAGACTCAGCCGTAGGGGAATGTCTTTAGAAACAGGACACTACAGGTGGTTCTGGGTGTATCTTCTCTTTGCTCAACTCTCCATATCTGTGCCTCTTTGTAACAGGATCTTCACAGCCATTATGCCGATGGTGGCGGCTGGGTTGATTCCAGATGACCCCACTTTACAGCCAATCAGACGACTTATTTCCCTTGTACGACCTTTTGGTGGTTCACCTTTGTGTTCTTTGCTGTTTTAACACCTTTATCCTCCCTGCATGTGATGGAGCTGCATGGCCCCCTCATCTCACCCCCCTCATTAGAGCCACTGATCGTAACGAGCACATTCTGATTGGCTGATTGTGGGGCTATCTGTGCGACCAATCAGCAGGAGGATCGTTAGAATCAGCCAGTCAGAATCAAACTCCCGCTCACTCCTCTAACACTCGTGCTGCGCTGTAACCAATTATATAACATTGTGTCAACTAAAAGAGTGCTTTATAGATGCGTAGGGAGATTGAACGCTTGATTGTCACTGCTTGAATGAGCTGAAATGTCAAGCAAGAGTACAGATACACAAACACACAGCAAACGAAATATTTAGCATTTGTGAGATGCTTTCTCTAACTTTAGACTTTAGTGATATAGTAGGGATTGGGTTATTGTACATGTCTAGCAAGATATTATATTTGTGTAAATGGGGGCAGAAAAAAATATTTTTAATGTTTAATCAAGCCTGCATATATTTGATCAAAATATAGTGAAACAGTAATATTGTGAAATATATATTCAAAAGAACCGTTTTCTATGTGAATATATATATAGTAAAATATAATTAATTTCTGTGATCAAAGATGAGTTTTCAGCATCATTACTCCAGTCTTCAGTGTCACATGATTCTTCAGAAATCATAATAATATGATGACTTGCTATCAATGTTGGAAACAGTTGATATTTGCTGCTTGATATTTGTCACCCTGGAGAACAAGCGTAAGGGTCATAAGGGTACATTTTTTATATTTATTTGTATAAATAAGCTTTCCATTGAAATATGGCTAATGGCTTATTATGATAGGACACTATTTGGCCCGAGATACAACTATTTAAAAACTCTGGAATCTGAGGGTGCAAAAAAATTTGAAATATTGAAAAAATCCCCTTAAAGTTGTCCAAATTAAGTCCTTAGCAATGCATATTACTAATAATAATGTTTATATATCTACGGTAAGAAATTTACAAAATATCTTAATGGAACATGATCTTTACTTTATATCCTAATGATTTTTGGCATCGATTTTTATGAATAATTTTGACACCTACAATGTATTGTTGGCTATTGCCACATATATACCCGTGGGACGTATGAATGATTTTGTGGTCCAGGGTCACATTTTTTTATAACCTGTGATACTTTTTCAGGATTCTTTGATGAATAAAAAGTTAAAAAAGAACAGCATTTATTTCAAATAAAAACAATTTGTAACAATATACACTACTGTTCAAAAGTTTGGGGTCAGCCATTTATTTATGATTTCTGAAGGATCATGTGACACTGAGGACTGGAGTAATGATGCTGAAAACTCAGCTTTGGTCACAGGAATACATTACATTTTTAAGTATATTGAATTAGAAAACTTATTTTAAATTGTAATAATATTTCACAGTATTACATTTTTTTCTGTATTTTTGATCAAACAAATGCAGCCTTGATGAGCATAAGAGACTTGTTTCAAAAACATTAAAAATAGTCATTTTCCAAACCTTTAACTATTAATCTTCAGGTCATATTATAAAATATGCCAAAAAGATGAAAACCTATATATTTTACATTAAGTACAGTGTTAAATGTAATTATTTTATTAATGCTGATTTCATTTTATTCATGATGCTTTTATTTTAGAAAAGCATAAATCTACAGACTTTTTTCATTACAGTAATGAGAATTTGAGTAAGAAATAATGCAACAAAGTAAAACTTCTTTCTTATTTTTTTTAAATTCTGGTGTGAATAATATTACTTTGTGCAATATAACCTATAAAATTACACTTGAACAGTTAACAATAATATATAATAAACAGCCCAACAACACCCAAATGTATATGAAACAATCTAGTTTATTAATTATAGTTTATGAACACAAGCTTGGATGGCATTGCAAACAAATTGTGCTGATGTCCTGTCTTCCGTTCACAGGTTTAGCTTCTTTTCCCGGGACAAAACCCGAGGCTCGCAGAGGAGGATGCCGCAGATGGGCGACGACTTCGGCTTGTGGGCGGGGAAAGACGAGGTGTACACAGAACAGGCCCAGGAGGCATTACAGCACATGTAACGAACACAACGCTCCACTAACCGCTAACCTGCACCATGTGACCATATGCCACGTTTACGCTCCCTTCCATGGTCAACTTTCACAGCACAACGTCTGCAAACAGACGAGACAAGAGCTCACAAAGGGAACACGGGGGACGGGGCCGTTTAGAGTTACTGATAGATTGTGGCCCTTACCTTCACCCAAAGATATTGTGAGGGAGTTTTATGTGCCTATTTTGTTAGATAGTTAGACATTTTATTGCTATTGCAAATGACAAGTTACTGTAAGCGGATGAATAGAAGATTTTAGACAGTATTCTGATGATGTTTAAAGAGAAGATGCCTTTATTAGATAAGATACATATCTATTTTTAATTCAAATTGAATTATGAAGGAGACACAATGGCAAGTAACCATGAATATGCACTTGGCTAAAGGAAAAAACTTTTTTTTGTTGTTGTGTTTTTAATTTTCGGTAGCTATGCCCAAGCCAGAGATGGTCTGAAAACGATGGTGGCATTAATTATGAATCATATTTAAAACTTTTTTTTGAAATTGCACAGTAGCCTGATTGTTTTGGCACACTGAAATGACTGAGAATGTAAAGGATTATCTGTCGTTCAAAACTTCTTTTGACATTCTCCATGGCCTGCTGTAGATTATCACAGAGAATTATTTTGACTAGTCCTTCAGTTTGTAACAACAGATGTTGTATTTACAGAAATGCACGTGGAATGGAAATCTATGAGGCAAAACTTTAAACTTTAAAAGCAGAAGTGTGCCTCTCGGTAAAGTGAATTAGGTTTTGTGGGAAGAGCTTACTTTACCATTAAAAAAAGTCTATTATGCTCACCAAGGCTGCGTTTACTTAACTTGATCAAAAACACATTAAAAAAAAATAATATTATGAAATATTATTACAATTTAAAATAAATATTTTCTATTCTAATATATTTCCAATTGATCAAAGCTGAGTTTTCAGCATCATTACTCCAGTCTTCAGTGTCACATGATCCTTCAGAAATCATTCTAATATGAGGATTTATGATTATTATTGTAATTATTTTATTATTATTATAAATTCAAAAGAACAGCATTTAATTAAAATAGAATCTTTTGTACCATTTTAAAAGAGTTTACTGTCACTTTTGATCAATGTAATGCATCCTTGCTGGATAAAAGTATTAATGTTTTTACTGCCCACAAACTTTTAATCTATAGAGTATGACATCACTTGGTCATGATTGTGATTTTACCGCACATTTATAACGTGCCTGCACTTTCAAAACACTGTGTTGTACACCTAGGGCTGCACGATTATGACAAAAAATATAATTGCCGATTATTCCCTTGAAATTGTAATTACGATTATTAATTACGACTATCACAATTTACATTAAATTATGTTTTTGAATAGCTTTATACCATTATTTGAAGCAAATGCATGCTATATTTTTATATGGAAATTAACTGAAAACATTTTTCCTGAATTATTATATTTTCTTTTCTATAGCATTAAGCCTCAAATGTCAAATATACATTGGTTTGATTTATTTTTTAAATAGTCAAAATATGCATGGTATTATAATGTTATACTAAAACTAAAATGACAACAATGAAAAAAAAACTTAACCTGTAGTAAAACAAACAAACATCTTAAGCATGCAGAATCGCAAGTGGACTTTTTTTCCTTCTAACTGCACCTTTTAGCGATTGTGCAATTGTGTAATTTTAATCACAATTAGAAATTCGATTACTTGTGCAGCCCTAAGTTTACCATTTATCCCGTTGCGATGCCCATATACTTCTTTTGCACCTCATCATCACACATTTTGTGCTTGTTTTTATGAACTGAGGAGCAAATCAAACTTATTTTCTGTGGTAATTGACGTCATAGTTTCCATCGGTTCTGTGTTTAAGAACCTGGATAATCTCTTTAAACCCTGGAATCATGACACAAAGTTTTATGCATCATTAAGTGTTTCTGCAGCACATTAAAGCAGAACAATATTAATAATTCATAATTTACTGGCATCTGGCTGAAGTGTCACATGGACAAATGTCATTCACCAGCGGTTTTGCATTGCTTGAATGGTGCTTTCACTGGCAATACTAGAAGTGTTTAGAGAAAGCATGGAAATGCGTGACTATGGTAAAGTGTGTTGATAAAGGCAGCTGTGTGAGCACGAAATTCATGCCCGTGGGCCTTAATTCAGCTAGAGACGCCACTCGACGTGATGGCAAACTCCAGAACTGAGAATATCCAGCAACAACTGGATCAAATGTATCATGATGAAGGATTATGCATAACTCATCTCATTGTGTATTAAACTATTTTATACCATGTATTGTCAGAAATGGCTGCTCTTCATTTCACTTCTTGAAAGTCATTGAAACTTTATTTTTATGACAAACAAGTTGGTACAAATCCAACTATTTAAATTAAAATTTAAAGGGATACTTCACCCCAAATGTTGTCCTTATTTACTCAGTTTAATGTCATTCCGTTCTGTATGAGTAACTAATGGCAGTTTCATGTTCACATAAGTTGGGAATAACAGTCTAGACTAAGAAAAGAAAGTCTTGAATGTAGGTAAAGTTTATTCTCGGTCTCTGTAGGAGTCTCTGTGTCGCCTGTCTTCCTTTCTGTTGGAGTCTTTCTCTCGGCTTCTGTCCCGGTGGTGTTTAGAGTCCCTTTTCTCTTTGTAGTAACCTCTATCATTCCGATCACTCCCTCTATCCCAGTCGTTTTTCCTCTCCCGCCATCGTCCGTGTTCCCTATCTTGTTCTTGGTCTCTTTGCCTTTCCTCCCTCCCGCTTGAAGCCTCCCATCTATCTCCTGATCGGTTTTGGGGCATCATGGATGTCAGATTGATGGGCTTCCGGAAAGGTCTATCCCTGCCTCCGAACCTCAGCTGACCTGATTCCTTCTTGCCGCCTTGACCTCCTCCGAGTCGGCGTGGAATCCATCCCTGGAGCGTGCGCTCTTGCTCGAAGTCCACAAAGAGCTCGTACTGGTCCACGACCAGCTTGTTGGCGTCTCTCCAGGCTCTCTTTACCGAACGTTCCTCCTTGTACTCGACGAAAGCGTAGCGCTTGGAGAAACCCGTCACAATGTCTCGGACCAGACGCACCCTGCGGATGTCTCCAAATTTGGAGAAGACTTCCTGAAGCTTGTCCTCAGACGTCTGTGGATTCAGGCGTGCCACGAACAGCGTGAGGTGAGGGTCACCGATCACACCCTTGTTAGGCTGGTAGCGGGCCAGCATGCCCCTCCACACGGCTCTGTCATGGGGTTCCACATCTGTGCCATCGATACTGCCCGCTTTGAGGGGGTCGTAAACCTTCGCCACTGGACTCCACTCGCTCATCATCTGATGGTAGAGTTTTAGAATAATTTATGCAATAATTCATGCAAAATTCTGTTCTTACAGAAATGGTTCACTCAAATAAATTAAGGATTCTGTCATTATTAACCTTATTTAATTTCTTGACATTCTTTGCAGACTTGTAATATAGCGCAGGAGTCGTATGCACTAATTTTATGGTGCTATGTTGAGCCTTTGGTAACTATGAACTAGATGGAAGACATCTTCTGTGTGCAATGGAAATAACAGCATACTGATATTGGAACGACATGAGGGTGAGTAAATAATGAAAATTTTTGTAAGAATTATTACTTTTAATCATAACGTGGAGTCCAAAGACAACACTAGCGAAAACATTTCTATTTTAATTTGAGATTGTCTTTAGTATTTGGTTTCTTATTTTCACTCGAGCTGACATGAACAAAGCCTGATCTGATGCAGTGTTTTTATTATAATTATTATTTATACACTATTATAGTTAGTTGGCTTTATTGTTGAATTGGTATATATACAGGTCCTTCTCAAAAAATGTGCTTATTGTGATAAAAGTTCATTATTTCCCATAATGTAATGATAAAATTAAACTTTGATATATTTTCGATTCACTGCACACCAACTGAAATATTTCAGGTCTTTTATTGTTTTAATACTGATGATTTTGGCATACAGCTCACGAAAACCCAAAATTCCTATCTAAAAAAAATTGCATATTTCATCTGACCAATAAAAGAAAAGTGTTTTTAATACAAAAAAAGTCAACCTTCAAATAATTATGTTCAGTTATGCACTCAATACTTGGTGGAGAATCCTTTTGCAGAAATGACTGCTTCAATGCGGCGTGGCATGGAGGCGATCAGCCTGTGGCACTGCTGAGGTGTTATGGAGGCCCAGGATGCTTCGATAGCGGCCTTAAGCTCATCCAGAGTGTTGGGTCTTGCGTCTCTCAACTTTCTCTTCACAATATCCCACAGATTCTCTATGGGGTCCAGGTCAGGAGAGTTGGCAGGCCAATTGAGCGCAGTAATACCATGGTCAGTAAACCATTTACCAGTGGTTTTGGCACTGTGAGCAGGTGCCAGGTCGTGCTGAAAAACGAAATCTTCATCTCCATAAAGCTTTTCAAGACATGGAAGCATGAAGTGCTCCAAAATCTCCTGATAGCTAGCTGCATTGACCCTGCCCTTGATAAAACACAGTGGACCAACACCAGCAGCTGACATGGCACCCCAGACCATCACTGACTGTGGGTACTTGACACTGGACTTCAGGCATTTTGGCATTTCCTTCTCCCCAGTCTCCCTCCAGACTCTAGCACCTTGATTTCCAAATGACATGCAAAATTTGAGCGACAGTCCAGTGCTGCTTCTCTGTAGCCCAGGTCAGGCGCTTCTGCCGCTGTTTCTGGTTCAAAAGTGGCTTGACCTGGGAATGCGGCACCTGTAGCCCATTTCCTACACACACGCCTGTGCACGGTGGCTCTGGATGTTTCTACTCCAGACTCAGTCCACTGCTTCCGCAGGTCCCCCAAGGTCTGGAATCGGTCCTTCTCCACAATCTTCCTCAGGGTCCGGTCACCTCTTCTCGTTGTGCAGCGTTTTTGCCACAATTTTTCCTTCCCACAGACTTCCCACTGAGGGCCTTGATACAGCACTGGGGAACAGCCTATTTGTTCAGAAATGTCTTTCTGTGTCTTACCCTCTCGCTTGAGGGTGTCAATGATGGCCTTCTGGACAGCAGTCAGGTCGGCAGTCTTACCCATGATTGCGGTTTTGAGTAATGAACCAGGCTGGGAGTTATTAAAAGCCTCAGGAATCTTTAACAGGTGTTTAGAGTTAATTAGTTGATTCAGATGATTAGGTTAATAGCTCGTTTAGAGAACCTTTTCATGATATGCTAATTTTTTTAGATAGGAATTTTGGGTTTTCGTGAGCTGTATGCCAAAATCATCAGTATTAAAACAATAAAAGACCTGAAATATTTCAGTTGGTGTGCAATGAATCTAAAATATATAAAAGTTAAATTTTATCATTACATTATGGAAAATAATGAACTTTTATCACAATATGCTAATTTTTTTAGAAGGACCTGTAGATATAGTCTGAATTACAGAAAGTTAAATATCAATAATATATATATTATTTTATAAATTTTTAGTAATTGTGATTTTGCCATTTGTATTCTTATATATATATATATATATATATATATATATATATACAATTACTATTTATATATTTACTTTTAATGTTGTACTATTTGTTATTTACTATTTCAGCTTTAGTTCTCATTTATTTCCAGTTAAGTTTACTGTTTCCGCATAAACGTATTTCAGTTAACATTCGTTGCCAAAGCTTTATTTCAATTAACAAAAATGTTTTTAATAGTTTTAATAACCCAGCATGGTTTGAAAATGATCAGTGGAAACAAGAACATCTGACCATTTGGACATAGTAAACGCCTCTCTACGCCTTTAAATGTTCTCTATAGGCGATTCACTAGAATTTATTGAGATTTCATTTAAAATGCAGCTTTCATACTCGTTAACAAACTATTTGATATTATCCAGTCATTTTTACACCGAATCTGAGCACACTCGCAGATGTGCTATACAATTTTAGCGTTTAAATCAGTCATACCTCTTTGAATTCACTTACACCGCATTATACTATTGATATTTAACTTTTTGTAATTCTGAATCATGTCATAACAATTTTCACAGAACAATAAAATAAAGCATCAAAACAAACCTTGCGGGTGCGCCGTCTAAAACTCTCCGTGTAGAAACTTGGGCTGTGCTGTACCGACGGGCTGTGTTCCTACCAGTGACGTCACCAGGCATGTATTTAAAGGGATAGGTCACCCAAAAATGAACGTTGTTCAAAACCTGTACGAGTTTCATTTTTCTGTTGAGCACAAAGGAAGAAAAAAGTTGGGGTAGCCACCCACTTCCATAATAGGAAAAAAATACTATGGAATTCAATTGGGTCCGTCAACTGTTGTTTGTGTTCAACAGAAAAATGAAACTCGTACAGGTTTGGAACAACTTGAGGGTGAATAAATGACAATTTTCATTTTTAAGTGAACTATCCCAATCTCTTTTTTACAACGTAAGGTTGATTATACATAATTATAATATTATTATTAAGACCGCAATGAAAATCTGGGAAGTGTAAATGTAATTTGGAAATACATTTTTAGGAATTAAAAAATTTAACTAAAGAAAATTATGACAAAACATTGATAATTATACTAAAAAAAATTTAGCTCATTAATCAAATAAGCAAATTTGTGACGATGCTGGAGAACATAATTATTATCAGATTTTTGTCAGAGTTCTGTGGTCATGGGGAATAATTCAACATTTCACTAAAATTGTTTGCTGATGCAATCTGTAATATTGCCGTTTGGACACGACTGTATATACGACAACAGGCAAAGCGTTGCATAAAATCATTTATTTAAACAATGCATCCCCCATCTCTTACAGATTGATTTGAACACTCCCCGTCATCAGAGCTTTTGGTCATCAACACTCGGCTTTTGTGTAACAGGTTCAGCTTTGTTCATGTTAATCACGACACACCCAGCATTGTACAACGGTAACATGTCAAATGATATCAAAGTTTGGTTTCACATTCCAGTTATCTGAACCTTTTAAAACACTGCTCCTTTTAGCATCACAGGCTTTCTGCTTCAAACATAAACGTTTGGGCATTATAAATAATTATTGCTAAGCCTCTAACTACATTAGATTAGATTAAGAAAACTTTATAAAAATGCAGAAAGTTGGACTATAACTGCATGCTTTGGAAGCACTGATCTACCAATATATAAAATATACAAAAAGAAATGTGCCGAAACTAGCATGTCAAAGAGCAGGATAAATATCTTAAAAGTAGGACACGTTGAATATGTACCGCAATCTAACGTGTTACTGTCACTGTGTAACATACCCATACACTTACTAGCCCAAAACATTCTCTGTTTACTAAGGCAATAATTACATTAAAAACTGTCTAGTTAAGAAACAAGGTGTTTTTCCCTCCCTCCTCTCAGTACATTAATGCTTTAGCCACGGATGGGCTTCTATCGAAGATTTACTGCGGTCGCCGTAGTCGTAAAGGAGCTCTTCTCCTTCCAGAATGTCTCTGGAGGCCACGAGGATAAGATGAGGTATTCCATTAATGTCATGGAGTTTGGTTTGACAGTTGCCGTTTTTACTGTGGTTGATGAGCCTTCCCAATCGATCCGACTCTTTTGTAGCGTCCACGCTGTCGGGGAACAAAATGCACAGTTTTAGACAGTCCATTTCTATGTATAAAGTCAGTCTGTCCAAAAGTAAAATATATACTTGCCCAGCTCTAAACTGCTTCTTTGAAACAATGTGTGTTGTTGTTACAATAGAAACTGTTTCACAGTATTAACAGGATTCAGCTCGAGTCAGTTCGATGTTGATTCAGTTCAATATGTGTCAATAGCCTGGTTTCCATCACAGATTTGCGCAAAACTTTTGCAGTATTTTCTAAATGTCGAAACAAATCTGACAGCGTTTCCATTAACCGGTGTTATGCGACTAAAGCATAATTTTTTCCTTATTTCGCGATAAGTCAATCCAAAAATCATGGCGACGGATGTTGGTATCAAGTGTGCTGCACAAGTCCTGAAAAGTGAAGCCACAGCGTCTTGATCGCCCCCAGGTGGTTGGTCCCAGTATAGCTCATAAACCCCGCCCTCTCCATGTATTCTAATGGGACGCAAGACAAACTAAACAAATCAAATTACACTTCAAATACAT
This sequence comes from Gobiocypris rarus, assembly GCA_023029165.1. Lineage (NCBI taxonomy): Eukaryota > Metazoa > Chordata > Actinopteri > Cypriniformes > Gobionidae > Gobiocypris > Gobiocypris rarus. The sequence continues at coordinate 29,113,193 of CM040922.1, read as the reverse complement.
TTTTCCAAAGATGCTTATCACGCTGAAATAAGTTCAAGTGTTCGTTTAAAAAAAAAAAAAAGATATACAAGTTTGGTTCTAGTTAGTTATCTGATGCTATAAAAACAGGGGTGTGACGTCATGATTGACAGCTTCTCTGATCAAAGTAGTCACTGAGGCACCAACAGACTTTTCTGGATTTTCAGGAGGAGATTGGAGCTTTAATTTCTACATTTCCATAACTATTTCACGCTGACGTGAGTTGTTTTGCAGTAAACTGTACTAACAGATACTGTGGAAGTGTGGGCGGGGTCTTGATATCACAGCTCTACTTCCTGCTCTCTACTGCGCAGGTCCCAAATCAGTGCAAGACATCAGCTCCATATTTGGTTTTGCTACAATGGAAGAGATTGAAAAGGGGTAGTTTTTTACAGTCTATGGTAGGTTTACGTATATATCGCTGTCAGCGCGCACTAGCCATTATTTTGAAATTGAGATGTGGGCATGTTATCCAAGCATCAATGGCAAGGAAAGCCCCTTATACTATGAGGTGTTTCTGGGAGGTTATAGTGCACGATTCTCCCTCATATCTGCTTCGAGCTCTTGATAAATTGTGGCATTTCTTTGCTCTTTAGAATCCAGTATTCTCGTAATTCTTTTGTCTTTTATGAGTTTATGAAAGAACTCGTCTCGTCTTCTGTCCAGACATACCGCGCCGTCTTTAAAGAACGCTCATGAGACTTTTACGTATGCCAGGTGACCTGTAAATGCAATATATGGGAGTTTTCAAGAAATGTACGTGTTTCCATTGGGTGTAATTTAAATTCACACAATTTGAAGGGTAATGAAAATGCAGCTATTGTTGCAAAAAAAACAAAAAAAAAAACAGCTTAATTCCGTTCAAGTTTTTTTCTCCTTATTTCCAATAGTGTCAGTGCAGTCAAATTGATAAAACTGCTGGATATTTACCCTCGGTTTCACAGAGAAGGCTTAAACTAGTCTCAGACTAAAATGCATGTTTGAGCTGTTTTAACTAAAAGCAACTTGAACTGAGATATCTTAAAATATGTCAGTGCTACTGTTTTGCATCAAAACTCTCACCAGTAATGTTTTTTTCTAAGGTGTCGTTAATGAACTAAGGCCTAATCCTGGCTTAATCTAAGCCCTGTCTGTGAAACCAGGCCTAAGTGTCTTTTAGGCCCTGTTTACACCTGGTATTTTGATGTGTTTTGGTCGATTGGATCAGTAGTAGACAAGGGAGACATTCCCATTTACACCTAGCGTTTTAATCCGTCTCTTTTCAACCACTCCTGTCCTGATTTCTTTAAGGGGAGGGTCTATGGGCGGGTGAATGTATGGGCTTTCAGATCTTTCCATCTAATGGACAAAATAAACTCACGCAATTGACACATGAACATGCCGGAGATGATGGAAAAACCTACGGAGCGCAGCAGCTTTCATTTCTTTTCTGATAGTAGCAAGACCAGCCGAACACTGAGTGTGTGTTAGAAATCAGGAATGGTGATTTATCGTGCTTGGTACATTTATCCTCTTCAAACCAAACGTAGATCTTCATAAGCGCTTCCCATAATGTTTACGCATCAGGTCAGTAGACGGAGAGTAGATGGTCTTTTGTAGCTGTAGCTGAACGCATTCAACCACGTGAGCGTTTACACTGTGAAAGCAATCCGGTCAATGTGTTTTCAACTACCTCTGGAAGTGGTGGAAAGTGGACAAGCTCAAAACGTTTTAGACGGGTTTACTTCTGTATTTAGCGTCGTCCACTTGTGATCCGATCGACTGAAACGCGTCTTAACACCAAAACAGGCCCTTTCAGACAGCGCTATCCTCCTTTTTCCTACGCCCAATGACACTTTGCTTGAATTATGGGAGTAACTTCTGTTAAACTGTAAACAATCAGTTAAAGTCTTGCTCTATAAACACAACTTTAAACGCTTGGGCAAAATTAAGTGACATTATTCTACTCACCCTTCAACCATCGAACATTAAAATTAAGTGTAAAAGCATCAATAAAGCACTTTCAACAGACACAAAAGATAGATTATTTCCACAGTAAGAATACAGACGGGTTAAACATCACTATAGTAAGATATGTATGTATTTTGTAACATACATTGTCCCAATTAAAAATGTTGATTAACTTAAAGCATTTTGAATTATTATCACTCAACACATATTGTGTTTAGTAAATATTAACACTTTTAATAGGGATTAGAAGTGAAAAGGGAAGACAATTACATTTTAAAGCATGTGTGTGAAATCAAACCTGGAAAGAGACGTGAGGATTTGGAAAGAGAAAGGTGATTCTCAGTGCATTCCAGTGAATTATTCATGGGATATATTGTAAATTAATTGCGCAGTATATGCTGTCTTTTTAAACAGACATCGATTCATTTGTCTTTTTTACTTGTCAGTCTTTAAATGTTTCACTGAATTCACAATCAACACCATTTACTTTCTTCTACAGAAGTGAAAATGTATTGCAAACTGTTTTAATCCTGACTTTAGGAGAGTTTGCTTCAATTTCATTCAGATCAATTCAAGAAAAACTAAACAGATAAAGTGGAAGGTGGGTGTGGTGCTTGAACCTACCAATACGTTTTGCTGAGATACTGGAAGTAATACATGTAGCAGCCAGTGGTCGGATCTTGTGAATATAAAGCCTCCCTTTTTTTGGCGTCTGTGATCTGGAGCAGATCTCCGTGGTACTCCACTACATACTGCCCTTTCTGGAACTTCTGTGTGGCAAAAACTCCCCTGCCCTTTCCTTCAATGTACCTGACCTGTCAAGACCGACATGAAGGTACGTTTGTGTCCGTCCAGCAGAGTTCAACATTCAACTCAATTCACTGTCAAAGATTACCATCATTCCATTCTCAATCCCGTTTGTGATCAGCATGTCTATGTGCCTCTTCTCTTCACACTGTTGACGGAAACCAGGCACATGCATTCAAGATTAGAACTTTGGCGGATGTGACGCGTGAAAAACAAAATCTGTGCACTACCTTCAGTTCGCTTTTGCTTTTTCTGGAGCTTCTTCTGATGGGAAAATAATCTGTAACCTTTCGGCATTGAGGGTTCTTGGTATCAGCACTGCAAAACAAAAATTGATTCGAAATCCAAGAATGTCAAGGAGAAAAATGTGTTCTTTTCTTTAAATAATATGTACTAATAAATCGTTATATATATATATATATATATATATATATATATATATATATATATATATATATATATATATATATATATATATATATATATATATATATATATATAACTATATATATATATATAATATATATATTATTATTATTATTTTTTCTTGAAAAAAAATATATATATATATTAACAATAATTTAAATTATATTATTTTAGTATAATTAATAATATCGTTTTTGTTAGTATTTTGAGCTAGATTTCTTAATTTTATTGTCTGTAATATAACAGTTTTTAATGCATATATAAAGTTTATTTTAATGTTTAGTTCAAGAAATAAAAAGTTGTGTGTATAATTAGAGAGAGTTAACAATAATTTATATTTTAAAAAATGCAGCAATTTCACAATAATTGACAATTTTATAAGCTAGACAAGAAGTATTGCTTGTCAAATTGCGGAACATTTCTTCAATATTTCTCCAAAAATTTAATAACAATGGTCTAAAACTAAAAATTATAATCTTAAAGGGATAGTTCACCCACAACAATTCTGTCATCATTTACTCACCCTGTACAAGTTTTTTGTTCTGTTAAACACAGAAGACGATATTTTGAAGAATGTTGGTAACTAAACAGTTGATGAGCTCCACTGACGTCCATAGAATGAAAAAACGAAATACTATGTGAGTCAATGGGGACCAGAAAATGTTTAGTTACTGACATTCTTCAAAATATCATCTTCTGTGTTCAGCAGAAGAAAGAAACTCACATGGCAGATTTTTTTATTTTAGAGTGAACTGTCCTTTTTTTAACATCTGCGAATCAACTTCACCATTGACTTACATTCTCTGTGTGGATTTCTTTACTTTAAGTTTGCGAGATGGTCGTTTCCTGTGATTGGGGGAAGTGATGTCACTGCTGGCGTGGATGTATGATGCCGTGCAGTGCAGTTGACGCGTCTGATCCTCTGTTCTGTGCACCGAGTGCTGCAGCTCTTCATTCACAGCCGTTTTTGGGAGGATGAACTCACCGTTTACAGCACTGCCTCGCCTGGCTACAATTCACAGAAATGAATGACTTGCAGCAAATAGATGTGACACGTTCATGCAGTGAACATCACTAATGTCAACAGTGTTCATCCTTACGATCTCCATGCTTCCAAGTTTTCCCGTCTTGGATGAGTTTAACGGTGATCGCTTCATGATGCGGTGATCTCCGGTGCTTTAAGAGATGGTGAAATGGCGAGTGTCCGTTGCATATGACGTCCTGCAAAACAGTGACTTTTAGAAAGCAGTCGCCAACTGACTTGCAGTGGAAATGTATCTGCGCCTCTAAGCAATTTTTTTTGTCTTTAATTAAAAAAAAAAAACATCCCGAGCCAAAATATATAGTAATATACAGTTAGGCAATCAGGTATCAGCTACACATAACAGGACACATTGGGTATGTTAATAATAAAAAAAAATGTAATCCGTATTGTGTAAAATATAGTAATCAATCATAAATTATAATTACGTGTGGTAAGAATACTACTACTACTAATTATAATACATGTAATACATAGTGTAAAATATACTAATCAATAATAAATTTGAATTACTTGTCGTAGTAATCATAATAATAAATGTAATAATTTGTAGTGTAAAATATAGTAAAACATCATAAATGATAATTAGAATTGTGTGGTAGTAATAATAATGATAATAATAAATGCAATAATACATGTTGTGTAAAATATACTAATAAATCATGAATTAGAATTACTTATGGTAATAATAAGAATAATACAAATAATAATATGTAATAGTATAAAAATAAACTAATATAATTATATTTACCTGTATTATTATTATTATTAAGTAAGTACATATTGTGTAAAAATAAACTAATATAATTAGAATTACTTGTGGTTGTAATAGTAATAATGATGATAATAATAAATGTAATTATACTTATTGTGTAAAATATACACTAATCATAAATAATTTGATATACTTTTTTTAAATTGTAATATCTGAATCTTTGATAAATTGGATAACGTAGTGATGGTGATGTTATTGATACTTGATGAACACGCCCACACTGGGCCTGTAACAGCTGCGCTCGCGCGGTTCAGTGTAATAATACCGTTCGCCGCAGCGCTATTGTTCTTTATCTGCATTAAACGCCTCGATCTGTACTACTAACACACGTATCGTACATCCCTTTGACTACAGTCACGACGCCACATCCATTCATACAACTTATCAAACAGGAACCAGAATCAGTCAGTGAGTTCGTGTGTTGCGGATACGAGCGGTTTACAGAAGCACCAGAACACCGTGTGTGATCATTTCGCCATCAAACACACGAGACCGCGTCAAACAATCGCCGTGTGTGAGGAACAAACCGTGTAACCTACCCCGTTCATTTCAGCCCACTTTCTCTCCAAGCCCTATTGTTTTGAAGCGATGGTCCGGTCCGCTCCGGTGTTTTCTCCTCTACACTTCTGTCCTTCTAAACGGCGTGGGACGAGGACATTCAAAAACCGCTCCGTGTTCACGAAGAAGAAAAAAACAAGAACTTTCGAGCTGTTTTAATTAATGCTCCTCCATCCGAGCTAGTTTGTACAGTTTCACGCCGCCATGTTTGCACTTTTATCTCATTCACGGGAGGAAACCATGTGAGCATTTAAATAACCAATAATGTTTGGAAGTTGTGTTCAAATTGGCCGGAAGATGGAGCTGTTAGGCGGCGCACCCTTCCTGCCTTGGCGCTAGAGCTGATTTATTAATATTTTATATTTAAAAAAAAATTTAGGCTGATTTAGTTCTAGATTATTAATACCTGCATGGTACTACATTTTAAGTTTAAAAATATGTATATATTGACAATATATAATATACATATGATATTCTATCTATCTGTTTGTCTGTGTTTTTTAATATTATATATATAAGAATATTCTATATATATATATATATATATATATATATATATATATATATATATATATATATATATATATATATATATATATATATATATATATATATATATATATATATATATATAATAGACACCTAGCAAAACAACAAACACATACTAATAATATAATGTCTGTCTGTCTATCTATGTTTTTTAATATTATATATATGAATATACAATATATATGTATATATAGTAGACACCTTGCAAAACAACAATAAAAATACTAATAATATAATACATATAGGCTGCTATTTATAATAAATAATAGAATCATATATAAAATGTAAAAGTATCTTTTTAAATTATTTTTTTAACTGAAAAATTATATCTGCATAACAAATACATATTTAATAGTGTACAAAGATGACTTTTTGTAGTTTGTAGTTTTTTACAAGTTTAGGGTGCTTTAAGGATAGTATAGCAGAATACAACATACAAAGATTTGTTTAATGATGGTATCATTTTACGGATTTATTAAATTTAAATAATTCATAGATGTAAAACACTTTTTATCACATATATAGGGTGTTTTCAACCTTTGTCAACAACGTAGGTCAGACTCTGCCTTTGACCTTACCAGCATGGCTCCTGCAATGTCATTTTGACGTGTCATTGGAGGAAATAATTTTTACAGCGTCACTTCCTGAATATGAGTAAGGGGGAGGTCACGTGACATGGCTTCGGCGCTCTCCTTTCTCCGACTACTTTTGATTTAAAAATATAATTAAAAATCTCGATTACTATGGACGGGCTCCAGGGCTTTATGAAAGATGGTCGTAGGTCGGCTCTCGATCGATGCTCGGCGGCGCGTTATACGCGGCGCGTGGGGAACATTTCTGGACACAAAATCGTCTGTTTTGTGGGCTGCAGCGTCACGTGACCCGCACGCGCCTCGGGTAAAGATGGCGCCTGGCGGTTAGAAAACAAGCAGCGCAAGCAGCGGCGACATCCTTCAGACCGCCGCGACGTTTGGGATCCATAGAAACCGAGTGGAGTACGTGTTTGACTTATTGGACATAAGCTGCCAGACAGCGGGTTTGCTCTGTTTTCCGTTATAGTCACAATTTCGGTCGGTTTAGGGCCTACATGCGAAGGAATATTGAGTTTTATTGGGTTTCGCGTGAAAGCTGATGGAGTATTGCGACTGCTTCACGCGCTAGGCAGCTAACCTGAGGCGAGCCGTTAGCGCACTTTTGACAAAGTCACTGACAGGAATTATTCGTTCAAATGTCATTTTTTGGCACATATGCTGCCTGCCAGGTTCGTTTGGATTTGTTTAAACCGGGTTATAGCCTATCTAAAGAGCGTTTTGGCTTCTTTTTTGCTATTTAAAGTTGATTATACGGATCGTGAGGGGAAATTAGCTAGCAACCATCGTAAGCAAGTCTGTTACACCACATGCAGCATATTTTTTGACGAATGAAATTTTTGTTGTTAAAATAGTAGTATGTATTTAACCCGTGGTCTGTCCTTTGGGGAAGCATTTAAACGCTTCCGCTGAATATTTAGGACTAAAGAGCAGCACGTTTAGTGCACCGGGTGTCTAATCTTGTGTGTTACGTTCAACGTCAGATTATTGTTACTGTGTAATTACAATTTATTGATTTATTTCAGGGAACGTAAGAGTTTTCTTTTGTTTCTAGTCTGGCTTCTGAATGTGTAAGTTGGTTGACATTATCATCCAGCAACAACGTCAGACCAGGAAGTCTAGTTGGATCAGTTTTGGGAAACACGTGTGAACCTGGATGTTGTGCTGAGCCGTTAGCAGCATTAGTTTTAGTATGTTTTTGCCCTTATGAATGCACTTCACAACCAATTATTGTTTAGATTTATATATGTGGTGTTCAGGCGAAAATGTTTAACAATAAAAACATCCAAATACATTATCTTAGTAATGTATTGGGAAAGATGTGATCTTTAAGTTGGGTGTATGTCATTGTCTTTATTACATGTCTGTAGTTTAAGAGGACATGGAATTATGTTTGGTGTTAGAAGATTAAAGTCGGGTGTTTTGCAAAGCAGATTCTCTTTGTAATCTTTGATGTATATTGTTTTATTTTTCTCTCTTTTAGACAATGGATCCTGGACAAGATTTGCTTCTGGCTGCTCTAAGTGAAAGTGGAATCTGCCCTAATGATCTGTTTGATGTTGATCCTCAGGACACACTCCCAGTCCCTGCCTCTCAACAGGTCATTTAACATGCATACATTCAATATGGTATACATGATACACTATAGTTTCATGCACTCTTGTTATATTTACTTTTTCTTTGCTCAACTCCTGTGTATTGAGAGATTTTAGTCATTTTGGTTTTCAGGGGTCAACATTAACGCTTGTCCAGGACAAGTGGATTTTTTATCTTTTGAAGGGACAATTGAAAGTTTTTTACTTGCCCGACCGGACATGTAGCCTGATTAAAACATCAATAACAAGAATCACCAAAATGCGACAATGATTCTGATTCTTTACATTTACTGTAAGTGGTGATAGTGTATAATATATAATGTACTGACGGTAACACAAGGTTGCGCTGTTGACACTCGCAGCCTCGATTAGAAATCGAAACAAATGAGCGCAGAGCACAGAAAGAAACTGTTAACATACTGCGGTAAAAATTCAAAATTATGCTTATAACATATGACCCAGTTAAGTAACATTACAGGACCAAGTGCTGTTTTCCTAAATAACATGACGAAAATGTGACACTGATTTTAGATCAACAGTTCAATAAACAAGTAGATAATATTAATGTTACTTACATTTTAGATGCAAATTGACTGTTTTGCGCTATTTCAGCAGCGAAAATGTCCAAAGATCACAGCAGAACCATAGCACATCTCACATTAACACTCACTGAGTGATTCACCGTTTGAACGAATCGGTTGAGTCAGAGATTCAATGACCCAGCCATAAACAACTGCCTCATTCTAGAATGAATTGGCCATTTGAATGAATCGTTTAAACAAATGACTCACTTCATTAAACGATTAATTCACTTTTAAAAAAATGTTTGCTGATAATTTACTCACCCCCATGTCATCATGTCATTTTCGACTGAAGAAAGAAAGACATGGACATCTTGGATGACATGGGGGTGAGTAAATTATCAGCAAAAGTTTTTAAAAGTGAACTAATCCTTTATTAATCTAATAAACCCTTGAATAAGGAGTTGTAAACAAACATATACAAATACAAACATAAGTCTGTAACCTCTCTAACCATTAAGTCACAACCCCCCCAAAACATTGATTGAGAGATTACTTGAGACCGAATACATTTTCGATAACTTGATTTATTTCTGTCAATATATTTTCATGTTTATTTTGTGCTATAACTAGTAGTGAAGAGATAATCAGTTCACATGCTGCGATCTGTTATGCAACATTAAAGAGCATCAAAATATTTGTTTACATTTCCAATACAATTGAAAGAATTTAAAATCAAAAGTAATAAAGCACAAAGTTTACTGAGATTATAGGATGGGATGCATGCTACAAATAATGTTTTAATTTAGTTTTGTTCACGCATCAACTGAAAACAGCGTAGATTAAAAGACTAATTCATCAAAATGAGGACTGATTTAAAGAGTAATCGATATTTCCAGCCCTACTCAAATCTAAATACAATCTTTCCCAAAGTAGCATTTGATGATTGACATGAGTTGTTCTTTTTTCCTTTCTTTTTTCAGTCAGTCTCATTAAATGCACTTGACATCGGTCTCAGTAATGAAGCTTCTGGAATTGTCAGGATTGAACCTGCAGTTCCACCTACTCCTACAGTCACAATCAGGGTAAGTGTTGCACGTAGCGTCACTATTTATAGACTTTTGACTAACTTCGTAAAGTCTGGTCCAGTTTATTTCGTCCAAGAACTGCCCACGTATACAGAAAGACCAGGATGATATCAGGCAACCAGTTAGAGTTTTTGTTTTTGGGTGCCATTTAGGATTGGGTGTATCTGTATTAAATTATACCCAATATACAGATTATTTCACAGATTGATAGTCTGAAAAAAAAGCTGAATATCCAGTTCTGCTCATTAACTTGCAGCTAAGTGTACTTCTGGAAGATGCATCAAGCTATCTAATCAGATTGGAACTAGCGATTTCTTGCAGTTTTTCTGTGAAATATAATGCAGACTGTTAGTGAGCAAACTGTGGGCGGTCTGTCTGAGGTTTCTGGTTGTGTAACATCAATATTTGACTGTAAAGCTACAGTACCACATGCTGCACTGATCATTGTGTGTCTTTGCAGGAGAAGCCTCAGCCCTCAACTACCACCTTTGTTTTAAATCAACTGAATCAGTTGCCATCGTTGGGTACCATAGTAGTCACCAAACCATCAGCCGGGACCGCTTCCAGGCAGACCATCACAGTAACCAAGGTGGTACACACAAGTTCGACAGCACAACGGAGCTCTTTATCCTCTGCCACTGTGGTCCCACCAAATAATGAGCAGATCAGGTTGAAGGACCTTCTCAGAACAAGCAACCTGAAGACAAGCAGCCTTGGAGAGCTTATGAAGTTGAAGCCCCCACCTGACATAGCGCAGCCCGTTGCTACGGCAACAGCCACAGGCACAAGTGAGTGCTGGCAGACATGCTGGACCATAGATGTTTTTTTTTGCTTGTAAGGGTCTGTCGTTGCAGCTGTCGGCTTTGTGGCACTTTCCAGATCTAACGCTGGGTGCCAGTTTTCAAGTGCTGCCTCCAGCCGTCAAAACAAGAAAACAACATGGGCTCAAATCACCTTTGAAGGCGATACGCTGTTTAGATGCTCTTAGGAAATAGGAGACATGTTTTTTATGTCCATTTTGTTTTAAGAAAATGCTTTAAATCTAGGCCACGTACATGGTGCTGCTAAAGATGGATGTTACCACTCTTAGTGCTTCAACCCAACCCAAATTTTTTTTAATTCATAACCTTTATGGAGCACTCTTTGTTAAAGCTGAGCGTTGTCTAAAGCCCTTCTAGAGAGACCGTGTGGATGCAATCATGCTGTTTTTTTCTTAATGTCAATGCTCTTCCTTTCAGAAATAATTCTGGTCTCCACAAAGATGATGAGCAGATCAGGTATGGGTAGGGTTTAAACTGCTGTGCACTGATTCTGTTTTCACAGGTGCTTTCATGTTGTGGTGGGGCCGTATCAGTTCTGACAAACTGTTGTGGCTGTGTAAATTTTTGTCTCTAATTTTTTTGTCTCTTTTTTTCTTCAGCGGAATTAAACAATGGCTTGAAGAAAGAAGTGACCAGCAAAGATGTAGCAAGAATCTGGGTCAACGATGATATGAAAATGCGGAGCTTCTCTCCTGTTAATGTACGTTTAATTAATTTATTCATTTTATGTGATGAGGCGTTCATCGAGGACTTAATGTTTTCTGGGTTTAAAAAACAAAATGTATTTACTTGAATGTAGAAATTACCAGGAATGAAGGAGGAAGATGAACCAGAAGAAGAGGAAGAAGAAGAGCTGGGTCATGCGGAGACGTATGCCGAATACATGCCAATGAAACGTATGTATAATTGTGATCAGGGTGCTTAATTAAGTGTACACAACCAGTAGTTTCTTAGCATTAATTCAGTCGTTAAATGCACACTTTCCCTTCAAGATTGTTGGGTCATTAGTAGTGCCAACAGATCCATTGTTTTTCCACTGTGTGTTTGGTAAGTTTGTAAAGTTAGTCTCACATCTCGTCTCTCAGTGAGAATTGGACTGCGGCACCCTGATCCTGTGGTTGAGACCAGCTCTCTGTCCAGTGTCAACCCGCCAGATGTGTGGTATAGACTTTCCATTCCAGAGGAGACCATCGATAGAGGCTGGTTATCTGCCCTCCAGCTAGAGGCCATCACGTACGCTGCTCAGGTTTGGGTCTTTTTGCATATTGTAACCTTTAAAATGTATTAGCATTTAAAAAAAGCAGATTAGCTCCTTTATGCAGGGCAAATCACAATTACGTCAAACTTTCACACACAGTCAGATCTGAAATACTGTAGTAAATTATCTCAATCATGTCTTTTCGTACAGCAACATGAGACATTCCTACCAAATGGAGACAGAGCAGCCTACTTGATTGGAGATGGAGCCGGTGTTGGAAAGGGTAGAACCATTGCTGGAATCATATATGAAAATTATCTTCTTGGCAGGAAAAGGTCCCTCTGGTAATTACTTGTTTTCTTCCTCCTTCAAGCTGATTTTTGGTGTGTAATTGTACCACTATTCATGCATTTTTTTCACTACTGGTCTGTGCAGGTTTAGTGTCTCAAATGACTTGAAATATGATGCAGAGAGGGACTTGAGAGACATCGGAGCAAAGAACATTCAGGTCCATTCGCTAAACAAGGTGCATTTAGTGCTTAGTCATCATATGAGATGTTTGTGTATTTTGAGTAGGGGTGGGAATCACAGGTCAACACACGATGCGATAATATCACGATATTTTGCCCACGATAACGATGTATCACGATACCAGCCTTTCTGTGACAGACGATATATTGCAAGAAAATCACTCACGATATATCACGATATCATTTTGTAAATGGAAAAATGGATTAAAAAAAAAGTAATATGATCATGTATTTCATTATTAAAACTAAATAATGTAATCTTTTTTGAGATATAGCATTAAAGTACAGTAAGTGCATATAAAGCCATCAAACAGCCACGAGAGAACAGTTTTCTGTGATTAAATGATTTATAATAAAGAAAGTTATAACTTTCTCCAACTTATTCATAGCAGCAACATTTCATATTTGGAAAATGCAAAATGCACACATTGCTAAAAATGTGAGAAAAAAACACTCAGTATAAAACCTTATATAATAAAGTATGGTCACATCTAAGTACCAAGCGAGTTAACCAATCAGGAGCCTGCTTGCTGCTGTCACGTGGTCAAGTGACGTGCTGAGAAACCCTGCATAATTAAAAATACTGATATTTTGCCACTAAATGTAGTTTTAATGCTTTCAGTTGATAATGTAGTTGTTTAAAGCGGAAATATGCGGTTTATTTATAAAGACAGCGCCAATAAAAAAAAAAAAAACTTTTGTTTTTGGAGTTGTGAGATCCAGGCGATCACCGGGCGCTCAGCGCTCGTTAACCCCGGCGAGAGCAGCCTTTCCTCGGCCAGTCCCTATGGTGTTTGCCGCTGGCTCGGATGTCTCAGTAGCGGCATATCGATTAAACATGACATATATTTCGTCTTGTGTACATCTAAGGGGCGATCTTTGGTCTAATGAATCTATTGTTGCCTACCAAATCATTTTGACTGAGGGCAAAGTGCAGTTTCATAACTTTAAACATATTTCTTTGCAGTGAAGAAAATCCAGGTAGTGCGTTGGCTGAACCACATTTATGTGGCTGTTAATGCATAAAAGAGTGGTCTTTTATGACATTTTTCTCCCGGAGCACCTTGAACGCGCGTCTATTTCGCTTCAAATGGATTCAAAATGTTCACACGTCAAACTAGACGCGATGTTGACCCTGTATTCGCGTTCGGTGAAGCGCCACCACATGAAGTCTGGGGATAATGCCGCTCCGGGAAGCCAAAGCGGTAAACAGCCACAATGTACATATAAATTTAAATAATCTAATAAAATATCGGTACTTGGAGACAGCGTATCGATAACTTCTCGCGGCCGGAAATATTGCGATTAAATCGGCATATCTATTTTTTTTGTCCCACCCCTAATTTTGAGTAGTACATTAATTCTTTCCTCACTTCTCTCTTTCAGTTCAAATATGGAAAAATCTCATCGAAACACAATGGGAGTGTGAAAAAAGGTGTGATCTTTGCCACATACTCTTCCCTGATTGGAGAGAGCCAGTCTGGGGGAAAGTACAAGACGAGATTCAAACAGTTACTACACTGGTGTGGAGATGACTTTGATGGTGTTGTATCCTTTCATGTTTCACGTCAGTAGTCAATAAATTCACAATTCCATAATTTTGTTACTACATCAGTCTGATATCCCTAGAAAAACATTCTATGCTCTAGACCAGAAAAAAGCGAGTTTCATTGCATATTGACTGAACCGCAGTGCAGCACTTCACATGGTGTGATTGTATTCAGCTGTCTGGTAACTATGGTGACTGATTCCCTTGACTAAGCATCTCAGATCATCTTTGATGAGTGTCACAAAGCCAAAAATGTTTGCCCTATCGGGTCATCCAAGCCCACAAAGACCGGTTTGGCGGTTTTAGAGCTACAGAACAAGCTGCCAAAAGCCCGGGTTGTGTACGCAAGTGCTACAGGTATGTGACTGGATGTTGTATTTTTAAAATTTTATGTAGGAGCACTGTAAGCAGTGCATTTATTTGTTTTGCTATGTATACATCCTTTGTATGATTTTGTGTAGGAGCATCTGAGCCCCGCAATATGGCCTACATGAATCGCCTTGGGATCTGGGGAGAAGGAACTCCTTTTAAGGAATTTACTAATTTTATCCAAGCTGTTGAGAGAAGGTGAGTTTATCAGATAAGGGTTTGTGTTCATGACCTTGCTTTTTAGTACCAGCCTGCATTCTCTCAATATTAAATGCAACCCTATTTTGGTTGGTTTATTTTAGAGGTGTCGGTGCCATGGAGATTGTTGCCATGGATATGAAGCTGAGAGGAATGTACATTGCTCGACAGCTGAGCTTCACAGGCGTGACGTTTAAAATTGAAGAAGTTCCTTTGACGCAGAATTACATCAAGATGTACAACAAATCAGTCCGCTTGGTGGGTGAAATGTCAGCTAAAACCAAACTATTATTCTAAATGATGCATGTTTTTAAGCCGTGCCAATGTAAACATTCGTGCACAAGAAGACTCGTAAGAGCTCAGTTCGTTACTCTCGCACTGTGTGAGAAGTTTTGTGCGCACATTCAGAAAGCTGTGTCTGACAGCACGCAAATACTGAATTGGTTTCCCTTACATGTCGTCTTGCGCTTGAACGGCCAATTTCACACACAATTGTCAACATTACCTGTCTTGGTAAGCATCTTAAACATAGTTGGTTATGTCTTAAATAAACGTAAGCAGCTGTATCAGTGAATTTTGGGGCCTGAATACTGTATTCAATTTCTGTACCTAATCTGTATATAATTTTTGTTAGACCCACCTGAAAAACCTGAAAAGCACTGTTTATTTAATTTGTCTTTGTTCTATTGCGTTTATTTTGGCTATTGCTTGTAGTTTGATTATTTATTCTATTATTTGATTACTGTTTACTTGTCTTTAACAATGTTTGAAACGTGTATATATACATATTTTTTTATTTGTATAGAGCCTTGGGTCTCAGTCCACTTGTTTTGTGCGCACCAAGGTTTGAATGGCAGTGTTCACGCTAATTCAGATGAACTACTCTAACAGAGCAATCGCATAGAGTTCGCTTTAATTGAACCAAACCTGCCAAGTGTTAACGCACCTTTAAATAATCATAAACTCATTTTGCAAATGTGCAGTGGGTCAGTGCAAGAGAGAAGTTCCAGCAAGCCGCCAACTTGATGGATGCAGAACAACGGATGAAAAAGTCCATGTGGGGTCAGTTCTGGTCAGCTCATCAGAGGTTCTTCAAGTACCTGTGCATTGCCTCTAAGGTTCGAAGAGTGGTGCAGCTGGCCCGAGAGGAGGTTAAAAATGGAAAGGTTAGATTGGGTGTTCTCTTATTACAAAAGAGCTTTCAGGGAGAAAGAATTGCAGTGATTTTGGTTGTACTGACCTCTAACATTCTCTGTAGTGTGTGGTGATTGGTCTTCAATCAACTGGAGAAGCTCGAACCCTTGAAGCCTTAGAGGAGGGAGGAGGCGAGCTCAATGACTTTGTCTCTACTGCAAAGTGAGTGTAATAACTTTTCAGCAGATTTTTTTTTTAAAGAGAGAATTAATTACTTTAAATGCCTTAAGGGGCTTTCGCATCGGAGGAACCTTTTCATAGTTCATAGAACTAATGGCTGAAGTATCCGCTTTTTGGTATGTTCACACAGCAGGAACTGGTAACAATTTTAGATCTAGGAACGGCTTTTGTGGGGACTTAATTAGCTTCTACTTCAAAGCAGGTTCTAACCCAGCAATAGGAACTACTGGGGACGCAAGTGTATTGGGGACGCAAGTGTATTGACCGAATGCACACAAAATACCAGTACCTGCCATTTTTTTTAAAAGCTGTGTGTACACAGATTACAGCCTATATATTTACTCCACAAAGTAACTCTACGAACATGGAAAGCAGTGATAGATGGACCTCTTTACGCTAAGGAGAAAATTAAACTTTCAGGGGACCAAGCAAAACATGATTACATATTTCTGCTCAGCTAGTGACTATGGCAAACGCTAATACTCTTTCATACACTGTTTACTTTCTTTGTATAACAGTTCTATCTAATAACGTATTATATAATAAAATAAAAGGCACAACAAGCATGGCTTGCGTAACTTCAGAGTTCCTACTGGCAGTGCGAATGCAGCTAGGAAAATGGTCCTAGGGGAACATTTAGTTCTCTGGGAGCCGCCCTGTTGGCTAGTTCCTAGAACGACCCGGTGCGAAAGCCCCTTTAGTCTGTAACGGATAAAAATGGACTGATTTTTGAATTATGTTTTTTTTTTCTGTACTAAACATATAAATGTATGATCCTTTTAAAAGGGGTGTCCTGCAGTCCTTGGTGGAGAAGCATTTTCCTGCACCAGACAGACAGAAACTCTTCAGTCTTTTAGGCATCGACCTGAGTGTGAAGAAAACCCCTTCACCTTCAGAAACCGCCACTGAGCAGAAAGGCAAAAAGCGGAAAGGTACCATAGTTCACACGCACATGGAAACCGCAAAAGAGATGCCCTGTTATATTTAGCAAAGTTTTCTACCCTGAAACTATGTGCATATTTTGATGTTGGAGGAAGTAAAACCACTCTTGGGCTTTTAGGTTACTTAAATTGAAAATGAAGGCTAGTAATGGTTTTTCTCTGACCATTGGGGACGTGTGTTTGCAGGTCCAGAAACAAAGAAGCAAGTGAAGAAGGCTCGTAAATCTGGGGGTCTGTCTGGTACCAGCTCAGATGAGAGCAACTCAGACGATTCGGACAAAGATGCAGAAAGCGACGACAGTTTTAAGTCGGTCAGCTCAGGGGATGAAGATGACTTCAACCCCTTTAAGGATGATTCCAGTGAGGATGAGGAAGATGGTGAGAATTTGTAAACGCTCTTGCATGTTACTACCAAGATGATGTATTGTCACATTTATTTATATGGCACTTTATACAATACAGATCAAAAAGCAGCTTCATGTTAATAAACAGGAAAAATAAGTTATTATCAGTTATTAGCAGAAGATAAGTGTCATTATTCAGCTCAATCCATTTCAATGCTGATACCAAGATAATTAGAAATATTAAAATGTTGCCTATTATTTGAAACTTAGATCCGTGGCTCATCAGGAAAGACTCTAAAAAGAGTAAAGACAAGAGGAACAAGAAGAAGAAAAAGAGCATTGATCCAGACTCTATTCAAAGTGCCTTGTTAGCCTCTGGGCTTGGAACAACCAGACCCACTTTTACAGCCCCCACCATCAAACCTTCAAACAACACGGTTCCTGTAGGTAAGTGACCTATGAGCTCTTCACAAAGTTTAGACCATTGCGTCTGAAAATATTTGTAGTTGTTAAAGCTTGTATAATTAAGAACGTCATTATCCTATGAATAATACTAATAGTCACACCAAACAATTGTATTGAAGCCAAAAGTGAGCCAGAGGAAAGCAGCTGTGTGACCAGTCAGGATGCTGTTGAGGACGCCCAGCGGATGAAGAGGGACCTGCTGGATCGACTGGAGCAGCTGGCAGAGGATCTGCCACCCAACACGCTTGATGAACTCATTGATGAGCTGGGAGGCCCTGATAACGTCGCAGAGGTTGGTCTGTTTCTAGAGGCTTTGAGTCAGCCACACTGCATTTAATTAAAGTAATGCCATTTTTATATGTGTACATCTTATGCAATGCAGATGACTGGCCGCAAAGGCAGGGTAGTCAGCAACGATGATGGCACCATTTCCTACGAGTCTCGATCAGAACTTGACGTCCCAGTTGAAATCCTAAACCTCACGGAGAAGCAGAGATTCATGGATGGAGATAAGGTATGTTGCTTTGGTTTTACCCACGTCTGTGTAATGTTTTGATATTATGAACAACATCTAAACGGGTCTGTGTTCACCTTGGTAGAACATTGCAATTATCTCAGAGGCTGCCAGCTCTGGTATTTCTCTTCAAGCCGACCGCAGAGTGAAGAACCAGAGGAGGAGGGTACACATGACGTTAGAACTGCCCTGGAGTGCTGACAGAGCTATTCAGCAGTTTGGTGGGTATATTTCTGTTTAATTTATTCATCTTTGAGAGGGAAATATGTATATGTATGTGCAAATGAAATCCTAAATTTAAGATTTATGCATTTGAATTTCATACAATTTCCTTTTATTTATATATATGAATAAATTAATAAAGTTAATGTGATGCACATTTGTCAGTCATGCATAAATGACATGGGTAAGGTTTCTGTAATAGTACTAATAAGAAGAGTTCTGTCATTAATTACTCAAACTCGCTCCAAATCCGTAAGAAATGCATTCCTCTTTGGAACACAAATCTTTTTAATGAAATCTGAGAGCTTTCTATCCCTCCATTGACAGCTATGCAACTACTACTTTAAAGCCCCAGAAAGGTAGTAAAGACATCATTGAAGTAATCCATGACCTCAATTTTACGAAGTGACGCGAGTGCTTTTGTATGCACAAAAAACTATTTACCACTTTATTTACAAAATATTATTCTCCAACCCCTTTTCACGAGAACACTGTGCCCGTGCGGTGTTGATGTGAGAGCAGACGTTCCCTGAATGTTTGTTGGAGTTTAATATCTGTAAATTAAGTAGTAAATTTGATTTTTGGTGCAAACAAACGTGGCAATTGCGTCGCATCATAATTTTTAGGTTAAGCCACTGGAGTCACATATTTTATTGATGTCTTTACTACCTTTCTGGGGGCTTGAAAGTGGTAGTTGCGTAGCTGTCAATGGAGGGACGGAAAGCTCTCAGATTTCATTAAAAAGATCTTCATCTGTGTTGTGAAGATCTCTTACGGGTTTGGAGTGACGTGAGGGTGAGAAATTAATGACACAATTCTCCTTTTTGGGTAAACTAACCCTCTGTGTTTTAAATGCACAATAACCAGGTTTTTATATTTATCATAATTAAAGCCACTTTATTTAAATTTTATTCATTTGAACTAACTGAATATTGCTTGTTCCACAGCTAGTCATATTTTATCCATATTATTATTTGTATTTTTTTAACTGAATGTAATTGTTTCCACAATAAATATATTTATGCTGAGAAATGCATTTTAAGTGATTTACCTTTTTTTTCTTTTTTTTTGTACTGAAATATGCATCACACTAAGTTTTATTAGTTTGCTAAAACTGTGATCCAGATAGATGGAAATGTTATGTGCAATTCAAAAAATGGAATGATATATAAAATATCACATTTGTATTGGAGTTTCCAGTTTACTGACTGGATTCATTGCAAACAGGTCGAACACACAGATCCAACCAGGTCACAGCACCTGAGTACGTGTTCCTCATCTCTGAACTCGCTGGGGAGCAGCGATTCGCCTCGATTGTTGCCAAACGACTGGAGAGCCTAGTGAGTCACTCGTGCACATTCTGCACTCGTGCACATTCTGCATGCTAATGGGTGTCAGTTTTAATTTTGTAAGCCTAATTGTTTGTCTTTCTCAAATAGGGGGCTTTAACGCACGGAGACAGAAGGGCCACAGAGACGAGAGATCTCAGCCGATTTAACTTTGACAACAAAGTAAGATTGGATTACACGCACTGTCAGTATTAAATACAGTTGTTGCTGGACTTGCTTACTGATGTATTTTTTTTTTTCTACAGTATGGCAGAAACGCTCTGGAAATAGTCATGAAGTCTATTGTCAGTCTGGACTCTCCTTTAGTGTCTCCACCTGCTGACTTCAATGGGGATTTCTTTAAAGGTACAGGTGATTTCTCTTTAACAGTAGTAAAGTCACTGGAAACCCATCAAATTTAACTTAATTTAATACCTTGCATATTCTCTTTTTTTTTCTCCAGAAATCCGCAATGGTTTAATCGGAGTGGGGCTGATAAATGTGGAGGATAGATCTGGTGTTCTCTCATTAGACAAAGGTGAGAGATTTTCAGAGAGTCAATTTCATAATCAGTTTTTATTTTGTTGTGAAATGTTTCAAGATCCAGTAAAGAAATGTTTTCATTTCCTCTTTTTAGACTACAACAACATCGGGAAGTTCTTGAACAGGATTCTTGGTATGGAGGTCCAGCAGCAAAATGCTCTCTTCCAGTATTTCTCTGACACTTTGAGCGCTGTTATTCAGAATGCTAAAAAGACTGGAAGATATGACATGGGAATTTTAGGTAAGGTTGTGTTTTAAACATGACTGAAGTCTCAAAGATCTATGGAAGTTCTATTGGAAACGAGTCTCAAAGCTAACAGAATATCAGTGTGATCTTAAAATGTAGTGAACACCATTTTAGACTTTAGGATTAGCTGTTTTTGTTTCCTTTTTCAGTTAGATTTTTTTGTTCTTTTTTTTTTCTTGCAGATTTGGGCTCTGGAGATGAGAAAGTAAAGAAAGTTGAGGCAAAGAAATTCTTGACACCAGGATATTCCACCTCAGGGCATGTGGAGCTCTATACAGTATGTTAATATCCATATTGAGAAACTTTTATGATGCCACAATGAGTTTGTGTGCATGCCATATGTCTGTTTAGTTGGCTTATGTCTAAAAAGTTTGTGTGTGTGTGTGTGTTTCTCTGTCTTCAGGTGAGTGTGGAGCGGGGAATGTCATGGGAGGATGCCACCCATGTCTGGGCTGACCAGAACGGACCAGATGATGGTTTTTACGTTCAGGTGAGGCCTATCCTCCATCCCCCACCCCCCTCTTTTTCTTTATACACTCCTCTGCTAATTCTTTCAATTACTGAACCTAACCATTTTCTGTTTCATCTCAAGGTCCGGAATAACAAGAAAATTGCCATCCTTATAAAGGAGGTCAATCCCAGAAAGAGACTCTTCATGGTGTACAGACCAAATATTGGAAAGCAAGTTAAACTAGAGACTTACGCAGACCTCAAGAAGAGAAGTAAAAAGGTATTGCGCTACTGCTGTTTATAAGATGCAGGTCTATTGCATTCTTAATGTTTTTGGTTCAGCATCAGGGAAGTTATAAATTTACCAGCTATGTGTGTGTATATAGTTTTTAATCAGTCGTATATATGTATCTTGCCTTAGCTCAGTCATTTTATCGACAGACCGCATTTAGGGAGTTCGATCGCCCCAATACAACACACACAAAAGCACAGTTTGATTGAATAAGTAATGGTTCACTTCCACAATTTAGTATGATTGTGTTCATATCATCAGTGAACTGTACTGTTTACATGAACCGCACCCCAGACCACCCATTTTATGACTTGTGTATGGTTAAGCAGCTTTTTTTAGCCAGTCTCAGATCAAGCAGCTCTTCAATGTGGCAAAATAGCCACCCCACAAAAATCCAAATCCCAAAATCAATGCATGCTTTTATATCTGCTGAGATGCAGTTGCTTCAGACATCTTGTAAAACTCCTCTACAGCAGTCATGATCCACATCTTAAATTTGATCTTCATAGATTTTACGCCAGCATTGCAATCACCTCATTAAGTTAAGGCTTCCTAGTTTAAACCACTTATAAACCAACATCCTAAATCTTGTTTGTCTCATTTGGGGCTTGGTGAATGGCACAGCAGACTATTTCATGTCATTTCTTCAGCTTGTGCAGTCTCTAATATTTCTCATCCCAAAATAGGTCCTCTCTGATGATGCCAAGCAGCATTGGATTGATCAGTACAACTGCTCGGCCGAAGTCTGCTCGCATGCGTACTGGTAGGGTCTTCTTTTAAGTCTCTTCAGAAATGAAAATCCAAACGAATTGTGCAGTTTCACCGTATTCGTGAATCTCATCAAATCGGTTTGGAAATGTTACGTGTAACACTTTCTGTTTGATAGGCGAGGGAACTGTAAGAAGGTGTCAGTGGGGCTACAGTGTGAGATCGGGCTGCGGTGCAGGACATACTATGTCCTCTGTGGCTCCGTCCTCAGCGTGTGGACCAAAGTGGAGGGCGTACTGGCCTCAGTCAGCGGAACCAATGTGAAGATGCAGATTGTACGTTTGAGAACAGAGGATGGGCAGAGAATTGTGGGTAAGTTGTCAAACAGATGTTTGTCCTTCAGGGGTGTTGATAATTTTAACTACCATTCAAAAGTTTAGGGTTGTTAAGACTTATTCTGCAAGGATGCATTAAATTGATCAAAAGTGACAGTAACGACATCTATACTTAAGCAGTGCAATTTCTTATCAACATAAGCCCTATCCAGACGGGACTAGTTTCTAAAAGTTTAAGCTGCAATTCTTATCACTCGACACCTGTGATTTCATATACCGATTCGGACCGGACTAACATCTCAGTGTTTCTTACAGAGGTGGGAGTGTGTTTTTTCTGGACGTGGATGTTACAGAAGGCCATGTGCTATGCTCTCTCTCATACCACAAGAAAAACAACAAACTGCTAATATACACACACACACACAATGTGGTGTAATACTACAAAAAAAATAATAATCATAACCTTTATCTCCATACCAAAATTCCAGATGGCCAGCAGTGATTTATCTTTTATCAATCGTTAAAATATTAAAGTCTGTGACACTGAGCACAGAGACTGTTGTGTACTGTAGACTGCAAATATTTAATATGTTTAACTTTTTTAAATGTTTGATGTTTAATATGAGTAAATAGCGCTCCTAAACGGCCGTCAATGGCATTCTCAAGCGAAACGAGTTGAGGCTTGGACCCAGAAACGGCGTTCCTTACGTCACGACTTAACAAGTGGATCTGTCTTTTTATTTATTTGTTTATATAATTTAAATTTCTTGTAAAAACCCTATTTAAGTGAATGTCATGAATTTATAGCAGTGGCTGTTTATAATAAACTTCTAATCTAGACAAGTATCTTACCTGACACTGATATTAAAATAGGCAGTCTTTGCAGTTTCTGCGATTTGGCTCCATTTATTGATTGTTTTTTTTTTTTTATTGGTGACCATCCATATTTAAACTAAATGAAAGTAGATTGGTGTGCAAAAGGTAGGTTAAAAACACAAGGAGAAGCGTTTGAAGAATATACAACTTTAGCAATCACAGAAAAACAGTAGGTAATTTGCCCTGGTATTTTTACAGAGGTTGTGTGAGAAACACTGACTTGGCAGATTCAGACGGGATTAAAATCGCAAAGTACGTCTGAAACATGAATTTCTATAACGTCCCCCTGGAAATCTAGTCCTGTTCGAATAGGGCTGTAGATGAGAAATTTTTCTTGAGCAGCAAATCAGTATTTTATAATGATTTCTGAAGGATCATGTGACACTGAAGACTGAAACGCTGAAAATTCAGCTTTACACCACAGGAATAAATTACATTTTTACAATATTCACATAGAAAACAGCAATATTAAATTGTAACATTATTTCACAATATTACTGAATTACTCAAATGATCAAATAAATGCAGCCTTGGTAAACGAAAGAGACTTCTTTCAAAAACATAAAGTAGTATACATCATGGCTATAAATAACATGCAAGACAAGTTTAATTTCAAGCCGTTTTCTTTTTTCCTGCTCAGGTCTGATCATTCCCGCCAACTGCGTGTCGCCCCTGACCAACATCCTGTCATCATCAGATCAGTCTCAGCAGCTGGCTGTGCAGCAACAGCAAATGTGGCAGCAACTCCATCCACAGAGCATCAGCCACACTGTCAACACATAGCGTGACAAACGCACCCCTCGCTTTAGGGCAGATGTGGCATCGTAAGCCAGCCAGCCACCCTTCCTCTTCCGGTACACTGTGAGGAAGACAGTGCTTGTGTCGTATTTAATATTTCAGGGTTCGTGTCCAAAGAGGACTCATTGCCAAAGGAGCTTGCTGGACGACAGATTTGGAGCTCTGCGCTTCAGGAAACTGCACTGAGAAAGGGGTGAAACTGGACGATATTTGGTCAGACTGTTTCCTTTTCACACCCTCCAGTCGGCTAAATCATCGCCTGTGCTTTCCATCGACACACGTGGCTCTGTGAAGTCACACACACTACTATGTACACAGGACAGCGCTCAGGGGTTACTCGCAATCAAGTTTTTTTCCTTTTCATGTCCCTTTTTTGTCTAATTTTAAACACACGGCCTCTGTCTGCCGCCTGTCCCCACCTTTAGCCTTGTGACCCAGCATGACTTGGGCATGACGCTGCTTGTTTACCACTTAATACAGTCCCTGATTTTTTTTTGAAAGCAAGAAAGATCTGGCTCACCCGACAGGTGTAAGCGGTTTAAACCCAACCCTGAAGACTATCCGGAACAATGCATGGTTTGATGAACCGTTTGGATTTAGTTTAGTTTAAGGAAGCAGGTCAGCATCCCAGAGGTTTGATGTTTTCGCTGCTTTCCGGTGTTGCAGTTTGAGTGTTTAATGCAATTGTAAACTGGAATGACCTTTACAGAAGGCCACATCAATCAAAACTTTTGCTCAGTTTTTCTATTTCTTGCTTTTAATAATTTGCTGTCACACGTGTTACTTGGGATAAAGAGCTCCCGAACCTCATCTCTGCTGTAAATGTTGGAGTTTGACACATGCTCGCTCTCTCTACTATATCTCGGTGTATAGTTGCATATCTGAAATGTCATGTTTTTGCTGAATTGTAGATGTCGCAGCACTCTGAAGACAATGTCATTCATCCTTGCACGAGTTGCACTACTGATGGATCTGTTGTACAAAGAATCTATGGAAAAATTTAACTGCAAGATCTCTACCTCTTGCATATGACCAATAAATCTTGTGGATTACATCAATTTCAAAATGTCCTTACTTTAAGGAACCACTTTTTTTTGTATTGGTAATGTGTATTCGGCTTTCTTTATCACTGTGCCAAGGGTTGAACAAGAAAGAAAGTACTGTAACTACAGCTGAAATCTTTGAATTATCTGGTGAGTAAATGTAAAAATCAAGTCCTCAAGGTAAGATGAATTTTATAACAAAAAAAAACACAAAGTTTCACATTTATTTCAATGTGGTTTAATAGCATTTTAGCACAGTAAAAAGTACATCATGTACAAAGTTAGACGAAATAATACACCTTAAATCTAATTAAACAAGCTTTGTTCAACTAAATCCTAAAACCTTTTTTTTTCCTCTTTTTTTTGCAAAAATTAAAAAATGTAAGATTTTGAAGGGGGGAAATATTTTGTTCAATCTATTATCATATGTAATTGTACAAACAATTTCCATGTTTTTTTAATAAAAGTGCATTTTTAGTCAAACACAACATTCTAGTAAAACCCACTTAAAATCTTTGTGCTAAACGAGCAGTATTTCTTCTGTAATGATTTTGTAACTTCTCCAGATGTCCCTGCGATGATGGACAACATTGGTTATTTTTTTTATTAATTATGTGTTAATTGTCTTGAGTTCTTTGTGATGATGATGGACAGCAGTGTGGGTGTCATGAGGAGTGACGCGGCCATATTTGCCGGTGCTGCTCCGCTGTAAACAAAAAGTGTCTGTGAGACGGACGCTCCGCTGATTTTAGGGACAATTTTATTTCTCTCATTTATTATCTCTTCAGGTATGTCTTACAAACCCAATCCCCATCAACACCTTCCGGGAACTTCTGGGAACCAAGGTATGCCGAAAAAGCGTGGAAAACTCTTCGTCTTGAGTGTATTTGATCGAATGTAAGAATTGGCGTGAGAAAGAATACCTGGGGAAAAGCCGTGTGTAGTTTTTGTCCAGTCTGATCGCTACAGGGTCAGATCCTTCACATCCGCCATTATTACTAGTGAAAAAAACGCTTTCCTCGCCTTCGATTGGGCTAAATATCGGCGTGAGGTGCATTTTCGGGTTCTTCCCGAAGGGTCCGCGTCGCGCCGTGGCCGGATGGGTTTGTGTGGAGGCCGCTAGATTGTGATAAAAATGAATCCTTTTAGCGGCTAAGATCAAGCCCGTGCCGTTTCCTCCATGATTGTCTCTTGGGCTGTTGATTGATCGGATTCAGACGTGCAGTTTTTTATTGCTCTTTGGGGGCACCTAGTGGCCGACGGTGGTATTGCACAGAACGAGCGTGACGGAGACCGGGGCTAGTTGTCACAGGGGTAGTGTATCAGTGGGTTTGAGACAAAAGGCCAATTACGGAAACGCACAAACAATTGCTCTGCATTTACACTCTATTTAACTGGCTTGTCTAGAAATAATGTATGTATTTATGTAAATCATAACCGCTGTATGTATGTTGTTTCATACAGTGAATTATTTGTATTTTTGTTCACTCTTAACAGGAAACATTCCTTCTCCATCTTCCATGGCAACAATACAGTCATACAAGCCAATTCTAAACGACTTTGGTCCACCTTCATTGGGATTCCCACAGGTAAGTTTCAGGCTTATTATAGTATAGAAATCAAAATGAACAGTTATTATTATTATTGCTTATTTTTTATGAAATATTGCTTGTCTGGCTATCACCAGATCAAGCTTAATCTTTTAAGATTGAACATTGGTCTGGGGAGTCTGCTCTGTATTTTGTGTGATCAACGGGCATAGTTCAAATGACTCTGTATGAAATTGGATAGTCCTTCAACCAATCAGACCAACGATCCATCGCTATCCGTCATTGTGTTAAACCCGCCAATAGTGCGCCGGGTGGATAAGCCGCTTTGTGATTGGTCCCTGCAGATTTGTAACAGAAGCAGGATAAAACTAGCCTGTAAAATACGAAAGTTACGAAAATAAAAAAAAATTCGTAACTTGAAATAAAATAAAAACGAAATTGATTAAAAACTATAACGGAGGACAAAATTACTGTGAAATTAAAATGAAGACAGAAAATATTCTCATTCATTTTATTAGCCATACTAGTTCCTAAGACAACCTGATATTAATAAATATCCTGGCTCTTCTAAGCTTCATAATGTCAGTGAATGGTACCTTAGATTTTGAAGGCCAAAAAAGCGCATCCATCCATCATAAAAGTAATCCACGAGTCTAGTTACTGTGGAAGAGTGACCTCTGACCCAACACATGACGTATTGATGAACGCGGAAGCGAATGTGGGAGGAGCTCTCACCTAAGCTTACGATACTCCTACATCGTGAGTCAGGTCAGAGGTCACTCTTCTACCAGAACTCGACTCACGTACGGCCGCCACCGGAAGCCAGTGATTTATGGTTTATAAAGTTATAAATACAGATATTTTTCTTACACAAACGCATCATTTCAGAAGGCCTTCATTAACCCCCAGGAGCCGTGTGGAGCACTTTTATGATGGATGGATGCACTTTAAAATCTAAGGTACCATTCACTCCCAATGGTAGCTTGGAAGAGCCGGGATATTTTTTAATATAACTCTGATTGTGTTCGGCTGAAAGAAGAAAGTCATATACACCTAGGATGGCTTGAGGGGGAGTATATTATGGGATCATTTTCATTCATTTATGAAAAGTTCCCCCCCCCCTCTTTTTATCATGTTTAGGGTCCGAATGGAAACCAAGTACCTCAGAGTAAATATGCTGAACTCCTCGCCATCATCGAAGAACTTGGGAAAGAAATAAGGCCAACATATGCAGGAAGTAAAAGTGCCATGGAGCGACTTAAAAGAGGTTTGTGTACTAAAGCTATAGATCTCCTTTTATCAAATGTACTCGTGTTGTACTTGCTCAGCAAATCTAATATTGCGTCTTTATTTGAAGGCATCATTCACGCCAGAGGGCTCGTTCGGGAGTGTCTGGCAGAGACAGAAAGAAATGCGAGATCCTAGCGCCTCCTTCCTCATTCTCTCCATTCGGCTGAAAGAACTGTGTCTTCTTATACCGTCACACGGGAATCATGCATGCCTTTCCTTTGAGGGGGACAAAACAATCAACAACTGGAGCATTTATGTTACGAGTGCACTTTTCATCTGTGGTTTGGAGGGGATAAGGCACGACGCAGAGAATATATCTTCTGGTTTATAAATGCAAGAGATCTGGAAGAACTGTTGCCATTTGAGTCGTTTTTATATATTTCATTTTCTTTGACCACATAGTATCTTTAAGAACAAATAAGCAAAAATGCATGCAACTGGATGAAAGGTCCCACATTAGAATCTGCATGGCTTTTACAGGCTAGACTAGGTATGTGCTTTTAGAAATAGGTTTCAGGATTATAAGGTATTTTCTCCTCGGACACACTCATGGATAGCTGAGTTTTCTTTTAATCGGGGAGATTCTCAAAAGTATTATAGAAATGCCATTACTTCCGTCTTTATTTGTATTTATTACCTTGTGTAATACAATGTATTTTCATGTAAAGACAAAAAAAGTTCACTCTTTGGAATTTTGTATATCTGTCAATAAATATGACATTCATTGTGTATGAAATGTTTTTGTTTATTGTTTTGCAATTTTACTATCCTTACATAAATTTAACATGGAAATACCAGATTTTAATGTTGCTGCGGTAAACTGGTTTGATGATCCACCTAAATATGAAATTAAAATGCAAAGATTCTTACATTTTCGGTCATTATGAATCAGTGTTTACCATAGTACTTATTTAAGGCTATATTGTATAATTAATTTGCATGGTTTACAAATCAAAATAATACAGCTCATAAGCTCAAATTAACTAATTTAATTCAGTAAATTGTGAATTTATTATGAAATGTGTCTCTTTTAATTTCTTGTTTTGGTGATTCCAAAGGGTGAAGTTTTTTCCCCAAGGGGGAAAAAACAATAAGATGAAGCATATTTTGGATTATTAATTTTTTAATTTGTGAAAATAATTTTTCATGACAATTAAGCACATTTTTCCTTGCTCAATTAGCAGTTTTGTAATGCATTCTGGTATTATTTTTTAGTTTTTCTGCGTTCGTTATTCTCAAAAAAAGTGATTTATTGTATTAAAGCAAATTTTAAGTGAATAAATTGCTTAATTAGGTTACACTTCATATTTTATTTGATGTAGTTACATTGTACTTAAATAAGTACTGAGTAATATTAATCAAATACATGTCATGTACTTAATATAGAGTTACAGTCGGGATTTGGGTGTATTATTTGTAATAATGCATAATTACCATAGGGTTATTACGTAGTAATGTGCAACTTCGTGACGTTAAAATAAAGTGTTACCATTAAAT
Source organism: Gobiocypris rarus (assembly GCA_023029165.1). Taxonomy (NCBI): domain Eukaryota; kingdom Metazoa; phylum Chordata; class Actinopteri; order Cypriniformes; family Gobionidae; genus Gobiocypris; species Gobiocypris rarus. The sequence goes on along the minus strand of CM040922.1, from coordinate 29,083,792 downwards.
TTTTTTTTTTTTAAAGTAGCATCAAAGTGCAATTTTTTTTCTTTTTTAAAGCAAAATATAATCCCTAATTTATTTATTTTGAATACTGACGGAAATCGAACCTAGGCATTTCCTGACAGGTGAAACGCACCCGTTACTCAAAAGACCAATCAGAGCCACTGTTGTGCTCTTAAAATGCGCAGAATCCTGCAAAAGAGCCAGTCGCAGACCCTGAAGTGACGTTAACTATCTGCGCTGGCCAATCAAGTGACGCCTTTCGAACTCGTTCGGCCAATGGCTGTTCGCGGCGCAGTGTGTCGTCGTTGGGTGCTTAGAACGTTAGAAGGTTGAGCGAGGAGCAGTCAGTGACAGAAGAAGAGAAAGAAAGAGAGCGCGCGCGGCACATGAGGAAATGTCAAAATGGGAGAACAAGTGATGATAAACAGTAGCAAGTAAGTGACGCGTTATTATCATGGTAAGTGTGTCAGCGCCTGTGCTCGCGGGATGCAGCTGCAGAGGTGATGCGCGTGCTGTGCGTGTGGCGGCTGCGCGAGGGAACAGGAAGCGCCATAGCGAGATATCTGTGGCTGTGTTTTGCTGGCATGTCCACATCTATGAACCAGCTTCACATCTTTTTTAAAACAGATATGCGATAAAACACCACCAGCTGGGTTTGTAAGGTTCCGGATTTGCTTTGTATAGCTTCTTGATCTGATGCTTGCATAATGTGTATGTGCTTCTGGCTTTACGGTTTCATTTAACTTGCTGTTGGTCTCCATCCAAGTTATTACCAATGAATGACATTTGTTGGGAGAATATGCCAGTTGTTTTCAGACTGCATATAATTAACAGTATTTAACAGATGTGGTCACGATTGCCTGACAGTCTGACAGCTGGTTTCTTGTTTATGCCTTAACCTTTAAAAATAATATTATGAGTTATGTTATTTCCTAAGTCCATGATAGTCGTGAAACACCGTTGTGATGTAGTTTAAACTCTTGGTCCTGTAGATTTGATCTGCTGCTTGTATTTTGCATATTGTATAAGGATGAATATGAATAGTAAACAAATCCCTTGTGAAAATAAGTGTGCTTGAATCCCATTGAATATGCATTTGTATTGTACTTCAAATCTTAAAAGTATATAAAAAAATATATAATATTTATAAACTAAAATGCCACTTAAGTGTATTTAAAGATGATTGTTTCTTAACACACTCAAGTACACTTTTAAAAAGTGCATTTTGTAGTGATCTCAAATTAAACATTTAACACTAAAGTACATGTTAAGACATTTTAAATGTACTAAATTGCAGCTTCTTCATCACAAATGTGCAATATTTAAATACACGCCACACATTTCAGTCAATAGAAATTTCACACATTTTTAAGAAAGGTCAGTGAGTTCGGGAAGAACGTAGAGGCAATTATGAAATTACACATAAAGATGTACTGAAGTCCTACTTAAGTATGTCAAAAAAGCACTCTAAAGGAAATATAAATGTAAACATTTTCATTTAATTCCAGGAAACATGCAATTAAGTGTCCACGCTTATTCTTTTAAAGTATATTATTTCTGTAATAAGTACTCTTTTTGTTTGTTTTTTAAAGAAAGCTGGTGTACTTGTTTTTTCCACAAGGAATAACACGAATGAGAATGTTTTTTATTCTTGACAAGACAACTTGTATGCATATAAAACTACATATTCTAGGGGCCATTATTTGTAAACGATGTGTTTAACTATTTTTAATCAGTGGCAGATAGATCATTTCTTTTACATATCTCAGTTAATATGAGCAGATAAATAATTCTGAAAGTAAAAATAGGCTTTATTTTCATGGGTAGATGGCTAATTAGTTAAATATCTGGGCTGGTAATTGTAAGGTTACAGGTTTGAGCTCTAGTGGCTTTGGATAAGTGTCATCTACATGCATTTACTCTTATGCATAATATTCTCCTTTTTTTTTAACACAGCGCTCGCATACGGTCACTGTACACGGCTGTTTAAGCATGTCCACAGATGACAGCATTTCTGAGGACGTGTCCAGCTCTGTGGCCTTGAGCCACGATCAAATCAGTGCCAATGGTGGGAAAGAGAGCGAGGCGTCCATCGTCTCCTCTGAGGACACAGTATCGGGTCTCCCCGAAGAAGAGCACTCTGCGTCCCACCCCGAGGGCTTCCTTCAGGCGACAGAAGGGGCAAACCGACCCTCAACCACACCAGCATGCAGCATTTCCAACAAAATAAGGTCTGTTTTTTTCATGTGATGTGCACTGTTTTTGGTTTTGCAAAGATTCTGTCACTGATAAGCTGTTTTAAATCCCTCTGGGTGTCTTTCTACTCATGTCACATGCTTTAGGAATCTGTGTCTTCGTACTGAGGAGGAGTTCAGCTCAGGGAGAAGTTTGCCTTTCATCAACCCAAGCTCCCTTGAGACCCTCCGAGCCCTGGTCCAGGAGATCCAGAGCAGTGGGGAGACCGACCCTGAGATTTGGAAGAACTGTGAGGTGCGCAGATGCCCGGGACCACACTGTCCATTCATTCTCTCATGTGGTGTTATGAAGCAGCCATCATGGCCCAGGTTTCTGGGCCATCGTCTGGTGTCTCCCCTAGGAGTCGACAGCAGCAGCCACGCTCAGAGCTGTGGAGAACATCCCACAATGCAGCTGATCCCCGACATCCCAAATGAGATCATTTAGAAGTATCTTGAAGCATTTAAAATGGCATGAACAATTATTACACCCTATTTTCTAAATGCATATTATAGATCTTAAAGGATTAGTTGACTTTAAAATGAAAATTACCCCATGATTTACTCACCCTCAAGCCATCCTAGGTGATTATGAGTTTCTTCTTTCCGACAAACACAATCAGAGTTATATTAATAAATGTCCTGACGCTCCCAAGCTTTATAATAGGCTAGTGAATGGGGCTCAAAAATAAATAAAAAAGTCATCCATCCAAGTACTCCGCACAGCTCCGGGGGTTAATGAAGGCCTTCTGAAGAAAATCGATCGAGTTTTGTAAGAAAAATCCATATTTAACACATTATACAGTAAAATATACCAGGCAGCTTCCACTTATGAAAAAAGCATAACTGGCTGTAACTGTATGACATTCGCTACTTCTGTTTCATCTCCACTTTTAAAAATTGTATATGCTGAGAATAGTCACATGTTGGTTTCTTTTGTGAGATTGGCAGTAAAATTTCTCACTCACTCACTTACAACCTCTGAAACCTCTTTGCATCCACAGATTCTGTGTTTATCCTCTTATTAAAAAGCAGACAACATAGTGACAGTGTGTTTTCTTGCTCAATCAGGGCCGGTGGCTTCATCTCTTTCAGTTGGTGGAAAAGCAATATCAAGAGCAAATCCTTGCTCAGCAGGAGCAGTACCAGTGCCAAATACAGGTATGTTTCTCAAAGGATCTGACTGGACTGTTATCAAATTATTGTGTGTGTTCATGTTGCCGATGGTCCAAGTGTTGTGCTTTGTATCTGATGCCGATAAGGTGCTTCAGTGTGTTCTGGTTATGCTAGTCGAAGGATGTTTTCACACCTATAGATCGTTTGTTTTGTTCCGTAACAGGGACTTAATTTGTTACAATGTTGCAGTTTCTTCTCGGTTCGGTTTGCTTTCAAAAGGAAACCTTTCAAAGCGTACCAAAATGTGTTTATGCAAGTCAGAAGTTTCCTCTGCGTCATCCATCAAGATGATTGACAAGTTCGCTCTTTTGGTTTTCAACTGTGATGTGAAAACCAAATATATATATAGCATATTTCCCGTTATGAATTACAATACCGTTTGGTTTGTTGGTTCATTGGGTCGGATTGCTTTCACACCTCAAGTGAACTGTCTCAGAGTTCGTTTGCAATCTGCCCGAGACCACCTCGTTCAGGCGGTTGTTTTGGTGCGGATCCGGAGCCGTGTTCACATATGCTTGAGCTAACCAAACCAAGGGAGAAAACGCACCATGTGCCGAAACAAACACTCAGGTGTGAAAGCACCCTAAGGCTTAAAAAACACATTTCTGTGAATGCACACGCGTCTAGTTACACAAACTTGATGTTAAAGTGATAGTTCACCAACAAAAATGATCTTGCATGTTTTCTTCCAGCTCATACAGGATGAAATTAAGGCGTTAGTGCAGTTACAGAACCGCCTAGTCAGCACACAAACACACTCTCTGGAGCCCGGTAAGATCCACAAGGCTCTAGAGGACCCGACGGCTGAGAACACATTCACGTCGTCGGCTGTGGGACCTCTGTCACATCCCCAGCTCACCGTTCACACTCAGGAGAGCTCGGAGGAGGGGATGGTAACCGTGCTGAGCAGCGGATATGGGACTCTTTCCACCTGGGAGCATGGATTAGAAACAGGGCGGCCCAGTTCCATAGAGGGTCGGGATGAGGCGATGTGGTCCCCGAACCAGCAGGATGGGAGTCTTACACCGTCCCCTGTACCTGACACAAGCCCACTGGGCCAGAACCCGCTGAGCAGAACCATCACAGCCAATGACAAACGCCAGCAGCCTGCGATGATCACACCTGACACCCTGACTGATAAACGGAGAGTTGTAAGGTAAAACTGCAGTTAGTCAAGTATGATTGGAGTCATCAAAACTGAAATGACACGAATGAATGAATGGGAATTAAGGGTGTAACAATACACTCGCGTCACGATTCGATACTATCGCTATAATAAACTCACGATACGATATTTATCGCGTTATTTAAAGCCAAAACAAATAAGAGATTTTCTTTATTATTACTTTTTTATTATTATTAAAATGATATTATTGTTATTATATTATTATCAGGACACACAAATACCCAAATAATAATAAAAAAAACATTACTCTTCATTAAATATAGTAGTTTAATGTAGTAATTTCATTTAAACTCTGCAAACTATTTTTTTTTCTCATGCAGTACTTGCACAGACACTTGGTATGTTCAGCCTCTTCTGCTATTAATGCACTAAACATATAAGAATAAACCATCTAAAACGCTTTGAATAATCATACTACTAAAACTAAATGTGATCTGGTGTTTAAATTGATGTTTTGACTTTGAGGAGTGTCATTCTGGCAGCGCATGCGCTTCAGATGATCAATGCAATCAGTCACAGTTCTAATCGCAAAAAGCATGTCAAAATGACTATTCCCAAACTGTGAATGGTTAGTTCTGCATTTACTCACTGTCATGTTTTTGATCGTCCGTGTTTACTACAGTATGCGCGTCGTTGTAAATCCGTTCATCATATAAAGCCATCGTGTCTCTTCAGAACACTTGGATTTGGATTAGACACTCGATTAGTTATATTTACTATGCCTTTATGACATTTTTTGGATCTTTCAAGTTTGAGAGGAATGGACTTTAAATGGAGGTGCTTCTCTGGTTTCTTGAAAAATATCTTAATTTGAATGAAAACCTTATGGGTTTGAAGCGACATGAGAGTGAGTGCATGATGACAGAATTTACATTTCTAAATGATTTATACCTTATAAATACAGTAAGCTGACCCTGGGATAAAACTAACTCTATATCTCGCATCATATCGTTGACATCAATGATGCAAATCGTCGCATTTTTATATTGTGATATCTCGATAAACGATGTGTTGTTACATCCCTAATAGGAATTAATTAATGGATCAACTTCATTTAATAATCAACCCTCATTGTATATAAACATTTACATTGCACATAAGACAGTTTTATATCATATTTTTAATAATAATATTACGTTTTTACTTAATAAAAAAATATGTAAACATTTAATAGGTGTTCCGTAATAACTTGTTTTTATGACTGATTTATTTATTTTATTTACATACATTGTATACTGAAGACAACAGGTTAAGTCTAACTATAATGAATATGTAATATAATGCATATAGTTATATTTTAAATAAAGTCAAATGTGTTTAAACTTTTGACTATAATGTTTAAATATGTAATTAATTGTTGTAGTCACTGTTGTTATCATTAGCTAAAACTAAACTATTAAAAACTATTAATTAACTGAAATAAAATAAAAACATGAAGTAATGATGAAAAACTAAAAAAATTAGAAATGCTGCCTTGACTGCAATAAGTACTACAATTACTAACTAAAATTAAACTAAAACTGAAAAATAAATTAACAAAACTAATAAACAAAATGGCTAAAAATAAATTTTAAAAAGGAAAGCTAAATATAAAAGTAAAAGCTGATTCAGAATATTAATAAAAACTGTAATAATATGTACTAAAACAACACTGGTGATTATGAACTCCTGTCTTTATAACATGAATAGATCTAGTTGTTTTGTGTTGTTTTGTGTGGTGTAGTCAACCTCTGACCTCCTGGGCCCAACGGCAAAAGCACAGACAGAGAAAGAGCAGAACGGCACAAAACCGGACGTCACATGAGGACGATCGAACAAGGAGCACAGCAGGAGCAGGATCTCCTAAGGAGCACACAGATCATTTACCTGATGTAAGCAAATATTAATATTGAATGATTGTTTGTTTATTTATTTATTTTAAATAACCATGAGCAGCAGGGATGCATGAGATATCGGTGAGCATATTAGTGTTGGCAATTAGGAAGCTTATTTTGTTACTCATTTAACCAGTAAACTCTTCTTTGAATATCCTTCCATCTTTTCTTCTATTTTGATGTCTGATTTCACGTTGTAAATTTAAAGGCAGAAATTATTTTTAATTGGTCAATTTCTTTAATGCATCTTTGATTTTTTGTATTTTATTTTCATAAATTGTTCTGTTTCAGAGATAAGACGAAGCATCAATGTTCTCCTAAGTACTTCTAAAGACTTCTGTGTGCATTTATAAATTGCTTTCTGAATATAATAAACATCTTTTTTTCTGGCTTTCCCCACAGCGTGGATGCAGTGTAGCCTCCATGAACCCATTGCCTCTAAAGAGAAGTGACAGTCTGGTGTCTGAAGCCTCAGGTAACACATTTCACTGAGAATCAAGCTCTGCTGTCCGTCTAACAGCACACTGGAGGGATGTGATTGTGATCTGAGGTTTTGGTGGGGATTGTAATGTGTAGTGTTACGAGGTTTTGAATTAGTGCTAAAGACTCTTTTCTGATTATTGTGAAATTGCTGTTCACATATTCCAATTCTGTTTGGTTTTTCAGGCCTATCTTACTGGAAGCTGGATGAGAGTGAGTTATACCGCCCTCTACCTGACAACTTTGAAAGTGCTTCCTTCGTCCTAATGCAGGTAAATTGTTATTAAATTAATTTAAAAGTCACTAATGGTAAACTCATTAATTAATAAGAAAACAATGTAGATGAAGAATCGTTTTGGTGCCTGAAGATTTCCACCCCTGGTATGCAATTTGGTGCAGTTCTTGATATTTATATAGCCAAAAATATGAAATTCTGATAGCTTGTAATGTAAATCAATGAGATCTTTATAACAGTATAACATACTACTTACATAAAATGAATATAAATACAAATTGTCACTTTATATCTCCCAATAATACTTATGTAAGATGATGCTTAGTTTTATGATTAAAGCTCTGTAGTTTTATAATGTAAATGCAATACACTGATGATTGAGAGATCAGAAAAGCCTGATGGATCTTATTTGATACTCGCATTTTAACATGATTTTTATACAAAATCATGTATGGAAAATCAAGTAAACAGAAGTTGCTTCAGTCCAGTAAGTGTTCATCTTGGAATATTACTAACAATATAAAAGTTATTCATACGTTTACTTGATATAAATCAGTAAAGATTTCACAGCAACCTGAATGTGGATGTTTTTACAAGTATAAACTATCAATCATATGACAAAAGGCATGTGGAAGATTATTTAAATCAGGTTTTTATGCTAAGTTTTGATGATTTTAATAATTTAGAGGCCTTAAAATGTGCATATCAAATATAATACAGTAGGCGTAAACAGGATAAGTCTGCACTGCTGGACACAGACTCTTTGAATGCAGTTGTTATTCTGTTGTACACAGAATCCAGATGAGAACCATCTGTCTCTGCGGGAGATCTACCAGAGCAAAAGAGCAGATCCCAAAGGCCAAGAGTGGGACTCCTTAATCAACTCCTCCACCTCGCTTCCTCAGGTCAGAACAGAGCCAATTAAGACAAGAATTAATTAAGGAGCAAAATGTCTAGTTTCATCCCTCACCTGTTACTTCCTCAACCAGGTGTTGACTCTGGACTCCACGGTGCATGTGAAGCACTCAGATCGCACGTCAGGCTTCACGTCTCCGTCCCACTTCAGCAGTCCGTCTGCGCATGTCCGGGCCTGTCCTAGCAGCAGCGACGCGCCCGTCAGTCCTGACTCCATGGCCCTGCGCAGCCACAGCGACACAGACTGCATCTCCAACGCCAGCAGTCTGTCTGCACAGCAGGCGCCAGACCACACGTCTCCCTCCCCGTCTGCGCTGAGAGCAAACCAGGCCAACAGTGAAGATGAGGGCAGCCACACTGCCACGGTCACCGTACAGCCTAGAGGACCGTCTGCTCAAGAGACGTACAAGCTGAACAGAAGCAGCCCAGGGGCAGGCAATGGGAAACTGGAGCAGAAGACCTCGCTGGAGGACCCGGTTGTCCTCTCACTGTAAGAGTTCTGAAAGTCAGCATAAAATGCCATTTACAATGCATTAATATCATTAAATTATTTTGAATAGCTCGGTCACAAGAAATGCATAACGATCAAACACTATTGGTAATTATTATTTTCCCATACCATATGACCTTGGTTGCATCAGCAGAACGATGTGGATGTTTGGAAAAAGTTATTGGGTTCCTATAAAAAAAAAAAAAAAAAATTATTTAAATAAATAACATGCACTATTCATGCTCCTCATAATTGCATTTAGAAGACATTTACAAGTTGCTTTTATTCAGAGCGACTTACAAAAGTGTTTTAGCATCATGTACGAGCAGGAGCCTTCTGTGCATTAATTATTTGGGTCAGTTTTGATTTCATGATGCTTTTTCCCAGCAAGAAATTTTGCATTTAAAAGACGTCTAGACATGTGCCTGTACAGTATAGGGTAATACGATATATCACGATAATGAACATGCACAGTTTTGTTTTCGTGGTCACTTCAAAATACTGTGAATATTTATTATGAATTATTCCAATTTTTAGAATGCATTTTAAGAATACTTTACCCATCTACCGTTTAAAATGAACAACACCGCTGTATGCTGTATTAAAGCGGTACTTGCACTGATGAAAACAAGCCCAACGCGCATGAGCAGCTAATGGAGGAACGAGTGAATGAAAATGCACATTCACTCTCTGACAGCAGATGGCGCTGATGGAACAGCAGAAATGCAGCCGTTTCACCGAAAACCTTGTAAACAAAGATAACTCACGCTAATAAACAGTATTTAAATGTTTCAAACAACCATTCAGTTTTCTGTATTAGCTACGGTGCTCATTACATCACCAAATACTTAAAGATTTACGCCTATTTATTTTCAAATTTAAACATTTTATATTTGAATCTGGACTACATGCCCTAGATATTGTTTGAGTGTGTTCTGATTCTTTATTGTTCAGTCTCACACTTTACAATTAGGCTCTATTATTTAACATTAGTTAATTCATTAGTTAACTGTAAACTGACAATGAAAAATCCTTCTAAAGCATTTATTAATCTTAGTTAAATTACAACATTTAATAACACATGATTAAAATCAATAGTTGTATTATTACTGTATTATTAAATTGACCTGAGCTAACATTAACAGTTGTAATGTTAACTGACGTTATCAAAGAATAATAACTTTGTAACAAATGTAGCTGTGCTCTTTGTTAATGTTAGTTAATGCTTTAACTACTAGTGAGACCTTATTGTAAAGTGATAGCCCACCTATTGTTCTTTATTCTCTTGCACTTTAATCTGTTTGAAACATTTGTTTACTTTATACATTCAAATTTTTATACATTTATTGCTTTATTGTATTTAAATGTTCAGTTATTTTTGTTATCGTATGACAATACTTGTTTTTTGCTACTTATTTCGATATCCTGATAATACCGTATACCGAGACAAAAGCTTCAGCGATTTATCGCAACATTAAAATTTGATACGTCTAATAGCGGTCCAAACACAGCCCTGACATCTAAGCTAAAACAAGGCAAAATTTGGGCTGTCAGTCATAGACTAGGCATCTAGAACATGAACATGTCAAAGAAATGAAACCAAACATATTCTAATCACCGTGGACTTTGCTTTCATGGTGGAATATCATGCATATTGCAAGTTATTTAGGCAAAAGCGTCATGCAACCAAATATAAGGTTATTTCGGCTAGAAGTTGGTTACTCATAGACGTATTATATCGGGTCTGTAGTTAACCGAGACTGTCCTTAGACAAATATGTATACAAGTTTGTGGTCTTTTTTTTTATTTAAAGAAATTAATGCTTTTTTAGCAAGGATGCATTAAATTGATTGCGTAAAGACATTTATAATGTTACAAAAGATTTCGGTTTCAAATAAATTCTGTTATTTTGAACTAAATATTCTCATGTTTTTAATGTTTTCAACATTGATAATAATCAGAAATGAGCAGCAAATCAGCATATTAGAATGATTTTCAGTGTGACACTGAAGACTGGAGTAATGATGCTGAAAATTCAGTTTTGATCACAGGAATATGTTTAATTTTAAAATACTTAAAAATAAAAAAGAGAGTTATTTTAAATTGTAATAATATTTCACAATATTACTGTTTTTAATGCATTCTTTATCAAAAATTGCAGCCTTGGTGAGCATAAGAGACTTCTTTCAAAAACATAAAACAATCTTTTTAATGGTAGAGTAGCTTAAAGGAACACTCCACCGTTTTTAGAAATAGGGCTTATTCAGCATCTTTTTCTACATTTAGATATGGGCGTATTCACAACGAGTTCAAATAGCGATGCAGATTAAGACTAGGCGATTTCCTAGGCAGATATTAATTTGGGACTATATTATGGGGAAGCACAGGCGAAGCACTGCTACTTGGGCGCAGAGATATCACGCAACACATGAAATGTGTGTTGATGGAAGTTGTGGGATTTCATGTGTTGCGTGATATCTCTGCGCCCAAGTAGCAGTGCTTCTTTATTAAAGGATTAATAGATTATTTAAGGATAATCTTTATTGAGTGCTTTATTGAACCTATCAAATGCTATTTGGTGTATCCACACTAACTCCTCTGGTTGGTCTACTCTTGCTAGGCTGAGACAGAAGCTGAGAGAGAAACATTCCCGCCACATAGCCGATCTCAGAGCGTACTATGAAGCAGAGATTGGTGCCCTGAAGGAGAAGCTGGATCTGGTGAATTTGCCTCTTGACATGGAGAAAAGCAACCAGATCCTGCTTGAGAGGTGAGAAACGAGACACTGCTATTTTGTAGGATTGCATACTACATTTCAGATTGGCATCCACCAATATTAGCATTTTATCATGTTATCAATATCTGTCTTGATTTTGTCTGCTGCTAATATTAATTCAAACTGTTTAAAATGTACTGTTTTACAGTACATTCACATGTTTTGATGCCCATGTACATTGACAAATTCCTTATTGTTTTTTACTAGCCAAACATAAATGTCATCAGCCATTATTTCTATATTTGTGCATTCCTTATATTTGAATATTAAGAGTCTTCTACATTGTTTCAAACTGCATAACGAAATTTAATAAGCTAATAATTAATAACTAGTAGGTCTAATGTGGTTTTGTATCTGCTCTCACATCAGCACAGTGAGTGTGGTGACATCTGGTGTCTGGTGTTTAACGCACGATAAACACTGTCATTGGCGGAGTCCGATGAACTCTGACTGATTGTGTCTTTGATCATCGTTTGGCAGATGTCAGCACCTGGAACGAGCGTTAACGGAGGCGAGCACACGCATCCGAGAGCTGGAGATCAAAAACCACCTCTTGGAGAGACAGCTGGTATGAGTCACCACCTCCATCTAAAACAGGAAATACATCAATGGCTTGTGTTTGAGAGACTTGAATGTTGACATTGCAATTGTGTTTGTAGTCATCAAAATGATATTAATGATATACTGTCACTTTAAAGGGGTTGTATCATGGAAAACAGGATTTTTGGTGAACTTTGTAAACAATTCAACAACTCAAAGCTTCTTCCCCAATATATGCAGAACATTTACTATGTTGGTTTGGGAAAATCAATATTCTGATTTACTATTTAAACTTACAAGTGTTATACCTGATTCATGCACCATATTGCCAAATGTTTTGGGACATCTGCCTTTACATGCACATGAAACTTGACATCCCATTAATGACATCCCATTAATCCGTAGGGTTTAATATGGAGTTGACCCACCCTTAGGAGCTATAACAGCCTCAACTGTTCTGGGACGGCTTTCCACAAGGTTTAGGAGTGTGTTTATGGGAATATTTGGCCATTCTTCTAGAAGCGCATTTGTGAGGTTAGGCACTGATGTTGGACGAGAAGGATTGGCTCAGTCTCCGCTCCAATTCATCCCAAAGGTGTTCTATCGGGTTGAGGGCAGGACTCTGTAAAGGCTGTCAAGTTCCTGCACACAAAATCCATGTCTTTATGGACCTTGCTTTTTGCACTGGTGCGCAGTCATGTTAGAACAGGAATGGGCCATCCCAAAACGGTTCCCACAAAGTTGGGAGCATGAAATTGTCCTGAAGCATTAAGAGTTCCTTTTACTGGAACTAAGCGGACAAGCCTAATCCCTGAAAAACAACCCCACACCACAATCCCCCCTCCACCACACTTTACACTTAGCACAATGCAGTCAGGCAAGTACCGTTCTCCTGGCAATCGCCAAACCCAGACTCATCCATCGGATTACCAGACAGAGAAGCGTGATTGGTCACTCCAGAGAACAGGTCTCCACTGCTCTAGAGTCCAGTGGCGGCGTGCTTTAAACCACTAAATCCCACGCTTTGCATTGCTCTTGGTGATTTAAAGCTTGGATGCTGCTGTTCAGCCATTGAAACCCATTCCATGAAGTTCTCTACGCACTGTTCTTGAGCTAATCTGAAGATCACACAGCATTTGGAGGTCTGTAGCTGTTGACTCCACAGAAAGTTGGTCACTTCTGCGCACTGTGCGCCTCAGCATGCGCTGACCACACTCTCTGATTTTACGTGGCCTACCACTTCATGGCTGAGTTGCTGATGTTCCCAATTGCTTCCTCTTTGTTATAATACCACTAACAGTTGACTGTGGAATATTTAGCAGTGAAGAAATTTCACGAATGGACTTATTGCACAGGTGGCAACCTATCACGGTACCACGCTTGAGTTCACTGAGCTCCTGAGAGCGACTCATTCTTTCACAAATGTTTGCAGAAGCGTCTGCATGCCCAGTGCTTGATTTTATACACCTGTGGCCATGGAAGTGATTGGAACACCTGAATTCAATGATCAAGAGGGGTGTCCCAATAATTTTGGCAATATAGTGTATACTGGTGTGAAAATGTCCTCACCATGACATCCCTAATAACAGTGATCATGAATAACTAAAAAAGTAGTCAAAATGTTTTTAAACACTGTGCTATATCCTAAAGCTTGTGTTTGTGGTCCAGGCGGAGTGGCCAGAACGATACGATGCGGCCAGCGCCACAGTCCAGACCCTGCAGCAGCGGTTAGAAGAGACCAAACACAGCAGCCGCGAGAAAGACGCCACCATGACCAAACAGAAGAACCACCTGCGTCAGCTGGAGGAGGCCATGCAGAACGCCTGTAAGGAGGTGGATGAGAAAGAGGCTCGCATGAAGAAAGAACACAAGATGCTACAGGATGTGAGCCATGCAGAATCCTTTAAACATCCCTTGTGCTGTTGTTAGACCGTGAAGATCAATGTGATGATGTGCGTTGTATCTTTTTTTTGCAGCTCCTCCACGAGTATGATTCCTTGAGAAGGGAGCATGAAGGAGCGAAGGTGAAAGCTGTTTTATCTGACATCATGGCACAAATCGGCAAAATGAATACAAAGTGGACAAACTAATCAGTTGTTTCTTTCCTAACAGGACAAGCTGGTCTCAACTGAAAATAAGCTCTTTGATGCCAATGAACAAATATGTGAACTGAAAAGGTGGTCAGATTTAATTTAAAATTCTGCATTTCGTATCACGAATTGCTATTTTAGAATTAAGATTACAATTTTGATTTAACAAATTTCATTACATTGTTTAATTTTGAAATGTTATAATAATTTAAATGTTAATAGTCATATTTAACAAATATTAAAGCAAAGTTATATATTTATTTATAATAATATATATAATTGTATATATTTAATTATAACAATTATAATAATTAAGAATGCAAATGAAAAATATGTTCTTAATATGTAATTATTTTGTGTTGTAAAGTTTGTTAGTATGATTGCTATTATAATTATTTATTTTTACATGTAATTTCTACAGTAGTGGCTGGAGGGGGTATTTGTTCTTAATGAAATATGAGGAAAATATTTATATATATTTTCAAATTATTTTAAATATGTTGGAAGTGCAAAACACTAAACGTGCTTAATGTGTTTATCTGACTAAATTATTTGGCAAAAAAATGCTAATTGCAGTTACAAGTTTTATTTGACTTATATATAAGATCTTTAAAATAATAATTTATGATTTTCTCTGGTTTTGAAGGGCCATCTCTAAGCTAGAAACGCAAGTCCGACAGCTGCAGCACGAGAATCTGGCCAAAACACGTCAATCTCTTCACAGTAACTCACAACCATCTGGAGCGGGGTACGAAACTCACAAAACGTCTTCATCAGGGGTCTACGGGTGCTTTCACACTTGGTCCGGAGTTCGATAGCTCCGCTTCCCCCGCTGGTCTGTGTTCACATTATATTATTTGGGGCTGATTCACGGTATGCTTGCATCATCAAGCTGCATTCTTGTTTTGTTTTTATACCTTGCATCTATATGCCACGATTGTACGGCAAATGTTCTAAAGATTACAGTTTTATTGAATTATACACATCATACATAGTGGTTAACTTTGTACAATTGCATTTATATCAGTAGCGAACTATACCGGAGTTAACACAGGGTTTCTGCAGGTTTATAAAAAGGTTTTTACACAAATTAAGGCCTTAAAAGGTCCAGACCAGAAAAGGGCATTAAATATTGCATGCATTGCAAAAAAAATTTCCTCAATATTTTCTTATCCAAAAACATTTACTTGAGATGCAAATGTACAATGAAATCTTGAAAAAAATGATCAAAATGAAGTGAGTTTATGCTTCCCTGGAAGTGTTCCCTATGAAAACTTCCCTTTGAATTAAGTTGATAATTGTTCTGTACTCACGTCATTTGTACAGAAAACAACTTTATATTTTGTCATTTTGCATCTCAAATAAATGTCTTATTTAAGATTTTTTATGTTTGTTAAATTAATTAAAAAGCAATGGATCTTTTGAAAGTTGTATTTTCAAACTCTGAAGTGTTGCTAATACAACTCATTGCGTTTCTCCCTAGACATTTACATTTAGAGAACATATTTTGTTTCCTTCAGGTTATTCCTTAAATTTCCTTCAGGTTATTCCTTAAATATTCTTTACATGGTTTTAAAAGGGTTTTTAAGAGAACTCGCCGACTTTTTGGGACTTTATCTTATTCACCATATCCCCCAGACTTAGAAACTTTGTATGACGCACCCACCGCTAGCCTAGCTTAGCACAAAGACTGAAGTTAAAACGGCTTTCTAGACTGATATGGCTAGGACCTATACTGTCATTCCTGCGTAATAATCAAGGAACATTGCTGCCGTACCATTTGTGCAGCGGCACAATTAACATTTTCCTATTTACATGTTGTGATGTGTATAGTTACATTGTGTACTAAGACCGACTGAAAATGAAAAGTTGCGATTTTTCTAGACCGATTATGGCTAGGAACTATACTCTCATTCCTGTGTAATAATCAGGGAACTTTGCTGCCATTTCATGGGTGCAGCGGCGCAATGTTATTTCGCAGGGCCTGAAAATAGGCTAACTTCCCTCAACATAACCAACGTGACAACCTGCTTGCACAGAAAGCGTGCTCGGGACTATTCTCAGGCACTGCATAATATCATTGAGCCACTGCATCCATGGGACGGCAGCAAAGTTCCTGGATTAGTCTTTGAGAATGGTATGTATGGACTTATCTAACTCCTGGGGATATGGTGAATAAGCTAAAGTCCCAAAAAGTCGGCGTGTTCCTTAAAATTTTAATCCATAAAGCCTGCAGAAACACTCTCACATGACCTGTACTCCAGACAACCCTTTTTAGATGGACTTAGTTAAACGGTTCTGAAAACAGTGTTCGCATCAATCATATGAACTGAACTGTGATGTCTATCGAGCCCGGGTGAGGACCAAAAGAGCCAGTGTGAAAGCACTCTAAAACAGTGTTGTAGTGTTCTCTTGATGCACTTGTTATCACAGTTGCAGTTATTACTGAAACTCACTAATTGAATCTTTCCAGTTTGTTCCACCACCCTGATCTTTTGCTTTCACCAAGTAAAAGGCAACGAGATTTTGATGTGGGCATGAGGAACAGCGCTGGTCTCAGGGGTGAACAGACATACTCTGACCGAACAGCTAGGGGGTATTTCATTATTCATAGTTCTACACAATATCCATTTCTTTACCATGTTGTGCAGTGGCACGTTCACTTTGAGAAGGTCATTTCTGACCTGCGTTATCCTCTGTCATCAGGCGGCTGTCTCCACCAGAGAGAGAACAGACTCCGGGTCACTGTGAAGAGCCGAGGAAGAGGGATGTTCCACTGACGCCCATGATGAAGGCCCTGATCCATATGGAGGATACAAAAGCCACTGAGGGACGTGTTCTGTCCAAGAACGGCTGCAGTTCGTCCAGTATGTCTTGAAATGCTCCTTAATAAAACTGCATTTGAGGTTGGGTAAACATGTCTGAATGGTGTCCAAGTGCCTTCTGCAAAGTTTTGGGGAATGTACTGTTATGAATGTACTGCTTGACTTTTTTGGAAACGGTAGTTAGCTACACTACAAATAATTAACAATAACTAACTACCCTGAATAATCTTAAGGAAGTAATATATTCTAATGATGTAATTATATACATGTAAAATTATATACATAATCAGCCATACTATTGTTGCACGAAAGCAATGCGAGTTTCAATTAGGGTGACAGCATCAGATTTGAACACACAAATTTACACTAAATAATAAAACAGAATTATAAGTTTATTTATCATATAATTTAAATTGTGTATTTAATAAAATTTATATTTGCCTATTTTTTATATTTATTGACGGTAATAATTACTCTACCATTCAAATGTTTGGGGTCATTGGAATTTCTTTTAAAGAAATTAAAACTTTTATTCAGCAAAAATGCATTAAAATGATCAAAAGTGACAGTAAAGACATTTACAATGTTACAAAAGATTATATTTAACAAAATGTTGTCCCTTTAAACGCTCTATTCATCATCAATAATCAGAGAAAGAGATGTATAAGAAAATATGTATTTTTGGTTACCACAAAAATAAGAAGCAGAATAACTGATTTCAACATTGATAATAATAGGAATGTTTCTTTAACATCAAATCATAATTTTAGAGTAATTTCTGAAGGATCATGTGACACTGAGACTGGAGTAATGATGCTGAAAACTCTGATCACACGAATACATTACTTACAAATAGAAAGCAGTTATTTTAAATTGTAATATTTCACAATATTACTGTTTTTACTGTCTTTTTGATCAAATAAATAAATGCAGACTTCTATCAAAAACATTCAAAATATACTGGGTATTTTATGAGCCCACATTTTGATCACATCTGTATTGTTTTTATATACAGGATTTATAGTAGCTATTATCTATAAGGAAAGCTACAATATTTCGAAAACTGCTGATCTACTAACCTTAACAATTATTTAGGTACTTTTTGATATTCCCAACACTTCCAATTTTTGTGATTTGTCTTAGGGTTGGATAGGAGGAGGCCTACGGTGGCTTTTGTGGAGAATTCTGTGAGGGACGCGGTGGAGGAGCGGAGTGGAGCTGTCCTGAGGGCCCAGAGGAGTCTCTCTCCAGAGGGCCACAGGTCATCATCTCTGCCCCCCCGAGCACAGAGGGCACAGATTTCCATCACCACACCTAGTGAGTGACCCAAACTTTGGATGTATGATTATGCCATTTTCATAAAACTGATAAATCTCCAACTTCACTGATTGTTGTTGTTTTATTTTTGTTAGCAAAGAGGGACACATTACTCACACCTCTCTCAGCCAAGTCCAGTCCTAAGCGCTGCCCAAGTGAGAACTTCTCCACCGCGTTTGGTAACCCTCTTCCATCCCAAGAACACCTGCAGAGCAGGTAACATTTTCTGTCCTGCTATCTGATCTTGCCAACCACGCTGATCAATTGTCAATATATAATGTGTCTCATAAATGCCTTGTTTTTTAGGATTGATTTTGATCAAAATGGAATCAGCTCCTCTTTACAGTCTCATCCAAGTCCAAGGAAGAGGTTACAGTTCAAGCCCTCAGAGAGACTGGAAGGTATTGTTACTTTTTCAGCTTTTAGCTATCAAATGGTGACAATTCTAGAAGAAAAAAACAGTGATACTGACCATTGTTTACAGTGCTTGTTCTTTCTTTTTTGATCATCTTTTATCATCATAGTTACACTGCCCAATTTTAATAGTCCATAGTACAATCTGTGGCCTTCAGTGTGGCCACTATGGTGTTTGGCTAAGCAGATTTCTGTGCATATGAAGGATGTTTTGCATGGATTGGTTTGATTTTGGAACACGAGTGAAGTACAAAGAAAGTTTACATAATATATAATAGTTAGCATCCGAATACATTGCAAAAATGGATTCATGCCGAAAGAGAGAGTTAGCTTATGTGAGCCCAACACCGGTTTCTGTTTCAGTTTCGCTTAAAATTAATTTGTGTTGGCTTGACGTTTATATTTTATTTTTCATTCTTGTTCTGTTCAGAATACCATTAAATTGAAAGGATTTGCTGTGGAGTGAGCTATTTTTATAGTGTTTATAATGTTTTTTTTATTTATTTTTTATATTTTTTATTTATGTTACGCTTTATTTAGGCTTACCAGTATTTTACAATACAACTTATCTGTTTTAATTTTCTCTCAAAAACTGATGAATTGCAATGAAACACGAGTTGCATGGTGATGGTCCATAGCAGTGTCTTCGAAAATATGCTGAGAATTAAAATAATAACTGCGTCTCTACCACAGTGAAGCATGAAGTTAGAGGTGTCATTGTGTTTAAATGAACTGTTTGAAGCCATTAACATAGAGTGGAAGAACACTGACTCTTCCTGTAAAAGCTGTCTGCAAGTTGGGGAAGACTTTTTTACTACAATGTTTGTGCAATTCTTGATCATTTCCTGACCAGTGTTTTGTGATTTAAAATGGTTATGACCATTAAAAGACCACTTGTAGTGTATATACAGTATAATGGAACTATTATTTTACCTAAAACATTAACACTACTCATTTGCTACCCTGTAAAGTGTAAACACTGGTATTTCCTTCAGGAAATGTAAATCTTGTGTGAATTTCCTCCTCAGTGAATCCTCAGTCCAGCATGGGCTCATCTGAGCCTGCAGAGAGCAGTGAATCTGAGGAACATGCGGTTGGACCCGGCTGGGAGGAACAGGAAGCCGCTGTCAGCTCGTTGCAGACACAAGACGCCGGTGAAGAGAAGGCCCTCTCCTGTCAGCCTCGCATTCAGTCGCTGGATGACGCAGAGCGCCTCTTTGATGAGCTCACACAGGAAAAGCACCAGGTGATTGTGGGATGTTTCCTGTTGTGACACTGTTCTGTAGAATACTTTATTCTGATTGGTACACTTTTAAATTAACAGTTCTGCGATAGTACTGAGAAATTTAGTTCTTTGAGTGTGCGCACAAAATCAGCGGGATTAGGTGAAATCCCATGCCGAAATTCAAAACCGTCAAGGCATTGACTCCACTAGACCCCTCAAGGTGTGCTGTGGTATCTGGCACCACAATGTTAGGAGCAAATCCTTTAAGTCCTATAAGTTGTGAGCTGGGGCCTCCATGGATCGGACTTGTTTGTTCAGCACATCCCACAAATGCTCGATTGGATTGAGATCTGGGGAATTTGGAGGCCAAGTCAACACCTCAAACTCGTTGTACTCCTCAAACCATTCCTGAACCATTTTCTGTGGCAGGGCGCATTATCCTGCTGAGAGCCACAGCCACCAGGAGAGACCGTTTCCATGCAAGGGTGTACATGGTCTGCAACAATGCTTAGGTAGGAGGTACGTGTGAAAAAAAAAGACATTCACATGGATGGCAGGACCCAAGGTTTCCCAGCAGAACATTGCCCCAAGCGTGCCTACTGTTGGCGCTTTTGGCGGTGGACAGGGGTCAGCATGGGCACCCGACTGGTCTGCGGCTATGCAGCCTCATAGACAACAAACTGCGATGCACTGTGTATTCTGACACCTTTCTATCAGAACCAGCATTAACTTCTTGAGCAATTTGAGCCATAGCTCGTCTGTTTGATCTGACCACATGGGCCATATATACTTATTATACACATAGACATATACAGTATTTTTTTTATATTTTACAATATGTGAAGAAGAACATGTAGAAGAAAACCTGATATTTTTAGCAATTTCTAATGATTTATTTTCAGCTCATTTGTGTTTATTCACTATTTTCCTTCTGGCCATATACATTCTGAAGACATTATTATGAAACGATGAACTCTCAAAGCTCACGGATTGCATGCCTTAACATCACATGAGTGTTCAATATATATATATATATATATATATATATATATATATATATATATATATATATATATATATATATATGCACATTACATAACCTGCCTTTATAGTGCTGCTTGTTAATCATGTCTATTTTTAGCACAGGCTTCCCTTTCCCTAATCATGCTGAGGAGTGCTAATTCAAAACCCTGTTGTTTAAGCTCAGCTGTTTCCATCCAGCAATTTGCTGAGTGCTGTGACAGTTTCCTCGAATATTTATTTATTTTCCACAGATTGAGGCAGCACTGAGCCGGATTCCTGGAGCCGGGGGCCGGGTCACGTTGCAGACCAGGTTAGACGAGGTGGGAACACAATCTCTTTCCATTCAGATGCATATATAGGCCAAAAATATTATATCATGATATGAGCTATTTTATTTTACGGTATATATCACAATCTATGGAAGCTAGTTTCCGCCACAGAATAAAAAATAATAAAGGTAATTGCGACATCTCACTATTCTAACTTTTTTTCTTGCAAATTGCATGATATAAATCTCGAATTGTGAGAAAACTCAGAATTTAGTTATAAAGTCAAAACAATTGCGAGTAATAAAGTCAGAATTGTGAGATATAAAGTCAGAATTGTGTGATATAAAGTCAGAATTGTGAGATATAAAGTCAGAATTGAGTGATATAAATTCAGAATTGAGATATAAAGTCAGAGTTGTGAGATAAAGTCAGAATTGAGAGATATAAAGTCAGAATTGTGTGATATAAAGTCAGAATTGAGAGATATAAAGTCAGAATTGTGTGATATAAAGTCAGAATTGAGAGATATAAAGTCAGAATTGAGATATAAAGTCAGAATTGTGTGATATAAAGTCAGAATTGTGAGATATAAAGTCAGAATTGTGTGATATAAAGTCAGAATTGTGAGATATAAAGTCAGAATTGTGAGATATAAAGTCAGAATTGTGAGATATAAAGTCAGAATTGTGAGATATAAAGTCAGAATTGTGAGATATAAAGTCAGAATTGTGAGATATAAAGTCAGAATTGTGAGATATAAAGTCAGAATTGTGAGATATAAAGTCAGAATTGTGAGATATAAAGTCAGAATTGTGTGATATAAAGTCAGAATTGTGAGATATAAAGTCAGAATTGTGAGATATAAAGTCAGAATTGTGAGATATAAAGTCAGAATTGTGAGATATAAAGTCAGAATTGTGTGATATAAAGTCAGAATTGTGAGATATAAAGTCAGAATTGTGTGATATAAAGTCAGAATTGTGTGATATAAAGTCAGAATTGTGTGATATAAAGTCAGAATTGTGAGATATAAAGTCAGAATTGTGAGATATAAAGTCAAAATTGTGAATTGTGTGATATAAAGTCAGAATTGTGTGATATAAAGTCAGATTGTGAGATATAAAGTCAGAATTGTGAGATATAAAGTCAAAATTGTGAATTGTGTGATATAAAGTCAGAATTGTGTGATATAAAGTCAGAGTTGTGAGATAAAGTCAGAATTGAGATATAATGTCAGAATTGTGTGATATAAAGTCAGAATTGAGAGATATAAAGTCAGAATTGAGAGATATAAAGTCAGAATTGTGAGATATAAAGTCAGAATTGTGTGATATAAAGTCAGAATTGTGTGATATAAAGTCAGAATTGTGAGATATAAAGTCAGAATTGTGTGATATAAAGTCAGAATTGTGAGATATAAAGTCAGAATTGTGAGATATAAAGTCAGAATTGTGTGATATAAAGTCAGAATTGTGAGATATAAAGTCAGAATTGTGAGATATAAAGTCAGAATTGTGAGATATAAAGTCAGAATTGTGTGATATAAAGTCAGAATTGAGAGATATAAAGTCAGAATTGTGAGATATAAAGTCAGAATTGTGTGATATAAAATCAGAATTGAGAGATATAAAGTCAGAATTGTGTGATATAAAGTCAGAATTGTGAGATATTAAGTCAGAATTGTGTGATATAAAGTCAGAATTGTGTGATATAAAGTCAGAATTGTGTGATATAAAGTCAGAATTGTGAGATATAAAGTCAGAATTGTGTGATATAAAGTCAGAATTGTGTGATATAAAGTCAGAATTGTGAGATATAAAGTCAGAATTGTGTGATATAAAGTCAGAATTGTGAGATATAAAGTCAGAATTGTGTGATATAAAGTCAGAATTGTGTGATATAAAGTCAGAATTGTGTGATATAAAGTCAGAATTGTGTGATATAAAGTCAGAATTGTGAATTGTGTGATATAAAGTCAGAATTGTGTGATATAAAGTCAGAATTGTGAGATATAAAGTCAGAATTGAGAGATATAAAGTCAAAATTGTGAATTGTGTGATATAAAGTCAGAATTGTGTGATATAAAGTCAGAATTGTGTGATATAAAGTCAGAATTGTGAGATATAAAGTCAGAATTGAGATATAAAGTCAGAATTGTGTGATATAAAGTCAGAATTGTGTGATATAAAGTCAGAATTGTGTGATATAAAGTCAGAATTGTGTGATATAAAGTCAGAATTGTGTGATATAAAGTCAGAATTGTGTGATATAAAGTCAGAATTGTGAGATATAAAGTCAGAATTGTGAGATATAAAGTCAGAATTTGTGTGATATAAAGTCAGAATTGAGATATAAAGTCAGAATTGAGAGATATAAAGTCAGAATTGTGTGATATAAAGTC
Source organism: Gobiocypris rarus (assembly GCA_023029165.1). Classification (NCBI taxonomy): domain Eukaryota; kingdom Metazoa; phylum Chordata; class Actinopteri; order Cypriniformes; family Gobionidae; genus Gobiocypris; species Gobiocypris rarus. Next base: position 29,060,325 of record CM040922.1, on the reverse strand, counting down.
AGAATTGTGTGATATAAAGTCAGAATTGTGTGATATAAAGTCAGAATTGTGTGATATAAAGTCAGAATTGTGTGATATAAAGTCAGAATTGAGAGATATAAAGTCAGAATTGAGATATAAAGTCAGAATTGTGTGATATAAAGTCAGAATTGTGTGATATAAAGTCAGAATTGTGAGATATAAAGTCAGAATTGTGAGATATAAAGTCAGAATTGTGTGATATAAAGTCAGAATTGTGTGATATAAAGTCAGAATTGTGTGATATAAAGTCAGAATTGTGTGATATAAAGTCAGAATTGTGTGATATAAAGTCAGAATTGTGTGATATAAAGTCAGAATTGTGTGATATAAAGTCAGAATTGAGAGATATAAAGTCAGAATTGTGTGATATAAAGTCAGAATTGGGAGATATAAAGTCAGAATTGTGTGATATAAAGTCAGAATTGTGAGATATAAAGTCAGAATTGTGATATAAAGTCAAAATTGTGTGATATAAAGTCAGAATTGTGAGATATAAAGTCAGAATTGTGTGATATAAAGTCAGAATTGTGAGATATAAAGTCAGAATTGTGTGATATAAAGTCAGAATTGTGTGATATAAAGTCAGAATTGTGTGATATAAAGTCAGAATTGTGATATAAAGTCAGAATTGTGTGATATAAAGTCAGAATTGTGTGATATAAAGTCAGAATTGTGTGATATAAAGTCAGAATTGTGAGATATAAAGTCAGAATTGTGAGATATAAAGTCAGAATTGTGTGATATAAAGTCAGAATTGTGTGATATAAAGTCAGAATTGTGTGATATAAAGTCAGAATTGAGAGATATAAAGTCAGAATTGTGTGATATAAAGTCAGAATTGTGTGATATAAAGTCAGAATTGAGAGATATAAAGTCAGAATTGTGTGATATAAAGTCAGAATTGAGAGATATAAAGTCATTATAGATATTTTGTTGTGAATGTTACTTAACTAGTTACTTGAATATGGTAATCTGATTACGTAACTCGAGTAACCTGTAATGCGTTACCCCAACACTGATGTTTATTGTAACCTTCTCCTTTAAAAAACTTTGGTCATAATTTATGCTATTTTATATGATTTATTTGAAGTATTAAATGGGCTGTTTCATGTCTTTCCATATTTGTTCAGCTGGTCGAGGTTGATGTGGGATTTAGAAAGTAATTAATAATGCAGTACTTTCTAGCGAGAGTAATAAGTACAGTAATCTAATAACATTGTTAAAGATGTAATTAGTAGCTTGTAATAATTTTTTTAAAATAACTTAACCAACGCTGATAACAATGTAGTTATTTTATGTTACATAACTGTGATAATGCCTATTGTTAATAATACCACTTTACAAAAATGAAAGGCTCTCATTTGATTATTTTTGTGAATAAAGCAAACCCAAATGTGTAACATTATGAACTTTCTGATGTTATTCGCCTCCCAGGTGTCCCTGGAGAATCGTCTAGAAAAGGTGAACCGTGACCTCGGATTCATTCGCATGACTTTAAAGCGATTCCACATCCTGCGCTCTTCTGCCAACATATAGCCAACGGCTGCAGTGAACTCTCATGAATTATGATCACATGCAGTGACTTTCTTAATCCTGGACCATATGAATTATTATCACAAAGGAACGATCGTTCCACTGTACAGACTCTGATATGGTAAATATTTCTACTTTTATTACTAGGATCTATTTTGTATGTTTTATTACATGGTGAACATACTATAAATTATATTTTAATAATGCCTAGATTTGTAAAAACATTTACTTTTTTAATGTCACAGAAATATGGAAAATTGTATGCTCGACTCATTCAGGTGAATGATGTAGATATTTTTTATTTTATTTGTTTGCTGCTGATAAATGAATGGCAAAACTATAGTCCTGCAGGGCAGCTCATTTGCATATGTTTCCATTCCACGATGTGTCTTATGACTCCTGATTTAAATGACACTTGAAAAGGTATATAATTTGCTTTCACTGTTTGTGGCATGTTCATTCATTTACACTGGCTGTGCCATATAAGAGCAGAGAATGATAGAGTAGAGCTGAATTGCCTTGTTGAAATCATCTCATGCAAAGAACACAAACCCAAACCAGCACTGACTGTTTACACATGATTATCAAAGGTAGACCTCTGACATTTTCCAATGCAACACAGGATGTGCTGCTTACTTTGATGCATGAAATTTGAAATATGCTCTTTTCCATCGTTAGCTGTTGACAGTTCATCTCTTTTTTCCTGTAGCTCACTGAATCTATTTAACTGTTGCACAAAAATGTTCCACAATTAAAACTGGATATGGAATAATGTGTTTGGCCGTTTAATTTAGTGCCGAGTCATATTATGATTTGATGACATCTGTATTATGTTACTCTCTTGGCTGTTTGCTCAGATCATTCAATAAATGAGCTTGAAATGTGTTTGTATTCATCGCAACTGTTCAAGTGTTAAAGGCAAATTCAGCCAAAAAAGGAACATTCCCTTCTGGATATATGTAAACAAAGAAGTGTGTGTATTGCAAACCTGCCAGATTTGTACGTGGATGGAAGGCAAGATTTTCAGTTAATATCAACTTGAAGGTATAGTGACTTTTAATTTCTTGGTGAACTACTCACCACAGAACGGTCCTATGCCTTTTGTTGACATTTAAAGGGACAGTTCACCTCCAGTTATTCCAAACCTATATGAGTTTCTGTCTTCTGTTGAAGAAGATATTTTAAAGAATGTCGGTAACCAGACAGCGTTTAGCCGCGTTTCCACCGACATTACCTGGAACAATCAAGCGGCAACCTCATTTGAAGCCAACATGGAAGTGACTTAAAGGTGTACAGTGTAGATTTTAGCGGGTGAGGTTGTGAATTGCAACTGCTCACCCCTCCCTTTCGTAGCACATAGAGAAGCTACGGTGGCCGACACAGGACAAAGATGTCATTGTCTGAGACAGCAGAGAGTAGCTAGCGCTCTGTAGAGCAGTTTGTCCGCTTAGGGCTACCGTAGAAACATGGTGGCTCAAAATGGCGACTTCACTGTAAAGGGGCCCGTGGTGTGTGTAGATAGATATGACTCATTCTAAGGCAATATAAAGATAACGGTTCATTATGTAAGGTCTTTATACACCCCTTAAAACATAGTTATGTATATTACATTGCATTTCCGTCAATAGATCCTCATAAAATCTACACACTGCACCTTTAAACACTGAAATTTATCGACTGGCCGCTAGACACAGGCTCTAAAAGGGAGTCAAATCTGTATCTCCTCTATGTTAAAAAAATAATAATTTTACAGCCTGGTTAAAAAAAGTGGTTTTGAACTATATAGCTAATTTCGCCCTTCATGAGAACTGTGAGATGGGTTTTTTTTATAACTCAACTCAAGTGTTTAAATTATATTAAGCCTTAAAGTTCTGCATATTTAAGGGCGTGGCAACTAGAGTGACAGGTGGATTGCTATTTGTCTGCTGTCTGTTAGCCATCAGGTAACCTCAGCTCCACCCACATCCTGCCTCTTTGCCCATTTTCAGTTTTCCGTAAGTGACACGCTGCCAAGATGCAATGGTCGGCTTCACCCACTTTGGGCTTCAAACATGCTCTGCTGAAACCTACAGGTGATGTCACATACACTACGTCCATAGTTTTACAGTCTATGGGAACAATTTGTCCCAGGAATTTTCCTCCCTCAGACCTGTTACTGTCTGCTTTTCCATCGTGGTGTAAAGCACCGTGAAGATTAGGCAAATTAGTCCGGTGATGACGTAGGACTGCGTGCGACTTTCCAGTTCCCGCTGGATTTGTCCTCCGCATATGAGCTTAATAAAGCCTGATACTCGTCGTCGGCCCATTGGCCCAAGTCCCACCCCCGAAAGTTCCTGAACTTTGAAAAAGTACTACCTCGCGAGCAGGGACTTTCTGAGGGGGGAACTTCATTCAGACCCTGGTCCCTGCGGTCCAAACACACTGTAAGGCCCGCCCGATTGTAAATTAAGGTGATTGACTCAGTATGGTTGCGTCTCGGGTGGGGATGTTAAATGCACAAGAGAGAGTTCAGATGTTAATTTCCTTTGTTTTCTCAGACAGTCACCCTCTCTTCCGGCTTTCCAGTTTCTCCAGTTTTACAACACAGAGTTTCCCCTAGTTCCTGGGGAAAGTTTCTGCAGTGGAAATGCGGTTATTGTGTTGTTGTTGGTTTTTGTGTTCAACAGAAGAAAGAAACTCTTACAGGTTTGAAACAGCTTGAGGGTGAGTAAGTAATGACACAATTCTTTGGGTGAACTATCCCTTTATAATATCTGTAGTAACCATCCACTTTAATGTATGGAAAAGGGCTGCTTGGACATTTTGAACAAACTTTTTAATTTCACAGAAGCATGAACATTTTACTTTTAAGTACTTTTCCTTTTTGTCTTATTGAGCAGCTAGTCCCCACCCACTTCCATTGTATAGACTAGAGCAACTTGGAGATTAAGCAAATTATCTTGCTTCATATTCCACAGCATAAAGAAATCCATTAGGATTTTGGTGAGTAAGCAATAACCGAATTTGAAGTGTCACCTTTTTAAAGGGATAGTTCACAGAAAAATTATTGTTAAGTTGTTCCAGACCTGTATGAATTTCTTTGTTCTGTTGAACACAAAGGAATATATTTTGGATATTGTGGGAAACTAGTTTTGGGGCACCATTGACTTCCATAAAAAAAAAAAAAAAATTCTACTATGGAAGTCAATAGAGTGGTTCAGATATGACGTCACTTTGTAGGTCAATCGGCAGTTAGAATCACTGGTTCCCTTGAGAAAAACCCAATAGGATTTTCCCATAGGCTTTTGGATTATCGTTAAAGACAAGCTCTGAAAAACAAAAGTTTATAAAACTTGCACGTTTTGTCCATCAAGATAATTATCACAGATAAACACAACTTTTATGAATTTGGAAGTCTAAATGCAGTTGCCAGAAGTAAAAAGTTAAAGGTAAGCTATAAACAAACTACACCACGGTCGCTTGACTTCAACATCACCATCACTAAGCTTCCGAATCTTCCAGTTTTTGTCTACAAACTATTTACCAGAACGTTTGAGATAAACTAATTTATAAGAGCACATTTATAAGCATAATGATATTGTAAAAGCGGACTGAGGTTACCTGCTCGGCGTGATGATGTTTAATCTCCTCAACAGCCTCTGTAGTCCCGTTTAGCCACTTGTTAGCAAATACTGATGTAGTATGTCGTAACGTAAAAGTGTGTTTACCACAGACCTTATTTCGGACATTTAACCAATACCCCATAAAAAAACCCCATTTACTTCAGGACTAGGGAACCAAAGTGATGTCATACCTACACCACTCTATGGTGCCCCAAAACGGTTTGGCTACAAACTTTCTTCAAAATAACATCCTTTTTGTTCAGCAGAAAAAGAAAACGTACCGGTTTGGAACAACTTGAGGTTGAGTAAATCATGACAGAATTTTATTTTTTTTTGGGAAAATGTACCTTTAAGAAACAGCGGTGATTTAGCTATCGCATTATGGCAGGCCGCCGCCAGAGGGCGGTACAGCGATGGAAAAATAACCCCTGGAGGAAGGGGAGAGGCGACTTTACCATCCAATGATATCGGACCAGAAAATGATGCTGCTCGCACTTTCGGTAAATATAGAAAGAAGGAAAGGACGTGCATGCTCTGAAAAGCTAGGTCAAGGTTTTGAAAAAGAGCATATGCTTTAAATAGATCCACCCCAGAACCCACGGGACGTCACGCAAATGCACGGATCAGCATACCTGTACAGTTTTCCTGCTTGCTGTTTTTAAAGGATCCACTACAGCTGCAGCGGATATAATGATGCAGGAAGCCTCTCTGCCGTTGCTCTATATGCTGAAAACAACAATGCAAAGGCAGTGACAGCCGAGCTCTAGTGTGGTTTAACCAGTCCTGTCACTTCCTCTTTGGCGTGTGCATGTTTTGGACTATCTGTCAGTTGTACGCTCTAATTTAAAACCACAGGACTGTCTTATAGATTGCATGTAGGACCGTGTTGGCCTGCTTTCTTGTTTTACTTAGTCGGGTGAACCAGTAGCCAGCTGCTCGCTTACACACCGCGCGAGGAAATTGCGTTGCAGCGACCGGCAGACACCTCGACCTGCAGCGGGGATGTGTGAGAGCTAAAGCCGACGGATATAGATGGCCACGTCGCTCTGATAAGAGCCGATTTGAGCTAAAACTCCGCGCCGAAGGTAAGGAAAAAAACAAAGCCCGCGAAATATCTTCTCGCGCGGTTGTCACATTTGAAATGCAATTCTTAACGTTCACAATTTTAATTTTAACGGTCGCCTGCGAGTTAGCTAGTCACGGCCTTCTCTATCTGTCATTCGTGACCAAAATAAATAATTAAACTCCATAAACCCTGATTTTTTAAAAACGGATTGCCCTTTTTAAACCAACCATTTGGGAGTTATAATGAGATTAATGTATGTGAGTATTAAAGGGGTTAATTACTTGTGGAAGAGATTATTGTAGTATTTAGAAGCTGTAATATTAGTCTTATCTTCAGGCTTTTACAGTTGTCTAGATTAGATGGGATTCATAAAGTGGCCAATCTTCACAGTAGCATGAATAGTTAATGAAGGTTATCACTGGCCAGTCAAATCACTTATCACAGTTTGATATTGTAGTCAAACTCCAGTACCTGTAATAATGTATTCTGTGTTAATTATTCATTAGCATTGAATTTATTTATATTTTCATTGATATTTGGGAGTATATCTTTAAAGAGCCTTGCTTATATCTATTTCTGTGTAATCTTTAGATGTGCATGGAAATGGATAATTTTTCCATATGTGATTGCCTCAGGAAAGCTGGTTATGAGATATAGTTTTTTGGGGTGTTGAAACAACATTAAAAGTTTAGTAGCTTTTAGAAGATTAGTGAGCTCTACAAGTGACATTATGCACTGTAAGTACTAATATATAACAGATGAACAACTAGGCCTTCTTTAATAATTCTGTGTTGTAAATAAGTTATATAACTTTTTTTATGTCGAGATTTTAGATTCACAATTAACACTGTTCCCACTGTCATAAAAACCCTGTAAATATGTTTTATAATGTGATTTACAGGCCAGGAAAGGTCATTTACATTTCTATTTTGATTATACATTTTTCAAATTAGTATCTTATAATATCTTCTGCAGTATTATTTTTCTTAAAGTGGGAAAACTGGGCTGTCTCAATAGGCTGATACAAATTAAACATACATGACACCATCTTGTTTGTGTGCATAAAAATTGTCCAATCATTGTCTCCTTGATGACCATGTTTGTCTTGGTCTGTTCATACCAAAAGTTAATCAACTGTTAGAAATAACTTACATGGTTAAAGATTAGTTTTGGTTATAGTTTGGCTTATTCTGTAATCCATTCATCCATCCATCAGTTTATTTGTCTCTCCATCCATTTTTCATAACATCCATCCATCAGTTTACCCATCCATCCATCAGTTTATCCATCCATCCATCCATCCATCCTTCCATCAGTTTATCCATCAATCCATCAGTTTACCCATCCATCCATCAGTTTATCCATCCATCCATCCATCCATCCATCCTTCCATCAGTTTATCCATCAATCCATCAGTTTATCCATCCATCCATCAATCCATCAGTTTATCCATCCATCCATCAGTTTATCCATCCATCCATCCATTAGTTTATCCATCCATCCATCCATCCATTAGTTTATCCATCCATCCATCCATCGTTTCACTGGTTGATTCTAAATGTTTTACATTTGATCCCCCAGTCCTAAATCTGTGGTTCCATCCTCGATCATTTGTCTTTAAATAATAAACACATCAAACACAATCCATCCATCCATCCATCCATCCATCCATCCATCCATCCATCCATCCATCAGTTTATCCATCTCTCCATCCATTTATCATTCCATCCATCCATCAGTTTATCCATCCATCCATCAGTTTATCCATCCATCATGGTTTTACTGGTTGATTCTAATTTTTTTACATTTGATCCCTCAGTCCTAAATCTGTGGTTCCATCCTCGATCATCTGTCTTTGATTAATAAACACATCGAACATAGTCCTGCATCATCCAGTAATAATTTCAGTCTTGTCAAGATAATTGGGACGTTGTTCATGTCTTAATCGCAGGGTCACAATTATCTTGTCATGGAATTGTTAATTTTAGCTGCTATTCCACTTCGGAGGCTCTTTTTGCCGTGCGCATGCAGGACACTCCCTTTCGCTAGCAACCTACATTTTTAGTTAGCGAGACCTCATAGTTTGCCATGTTCTTTTCAAGCACATCGATGGAGAGGAAAAAATGCTTTCCTGTATCTAATTATCTTGCCAAAATGATTAGGTTTGTCCTTAATGAATCCTGTTATGAAGCAGCCATCGTAGAAAGAATGAGTCAGAGTATTGATTGCCTTCCACTCCCCTCCGCCCCGGCCGGAGAACGCCTGCTAATGGCTGCAGCTCTGGCAGGGATGTATGGGTGGACGGTGGCGAGGCCGGCCGCTGCCAGGCTCATGACAGCATGCCGATATGACCCCGACACTGTCAGCAGCGGGTTGTTGCCACACCGGAGAGAGGAAAGCGAAACAACACGGCGACACTACGCAGTCACATCTTGTTATTTATAGCCACATAGTAAACATTGAAATGTATTCCCTCCAAACAAGGCAAGCAAACATGCTATGGGCCACAAAGCTGCTACAGAACATATGTATGTTCATATGGGCCAGGAAGTGTGTCATCCATTGTGTTATTACTGTTACAGGAGCCGTTGACTTTTCCTTAGGTTAAATTTTTCCATGATTTGAGACATCACAGTAAATGGGCAAATTACTATATTATCAAAAAGTTTTTGATAAACCACTGAATTAAATACTTTAAATATACTTTAAAGATGACAAATGAATGCCTGGTAGCGAATCAAAGCAGCATAACATAACAGCTGTGCGTTTTATGTAATACTTTTTTTGTTTTTTAAACTTTTTATTAATTAGAAATGAAAAGAATCCTGAAAAAATGTTTCACAATAAAAACAGTTTACACAGAAATATTAAGCAGCAAAAACATTACACACATTGATAATAATAAGAACCATTATTAATAATTGACTAGCCTACCAAAAATAACTGATAATTATTGAGCAGTAAATCATCATATTAGAATGAATAAAAAAAAAGTAATACTTAAAGGCACAGTGTGTAAGTTTCGCCGCATGCGAGTTGTAGTCTTGACTCTTAACCTCCAGCCGATGGAAAGGAATCCGACATGCTCATAAATGAGCGAATGTATTAAAATTTGATGAACGTTGCGGTGATAGGAAGCAGGATGCATGAAAGCTCTTGGGAGTGAATGCTAACGAGAGAGATCTGCGCAAAACACCGGTCTCATAGCTTTTATTCTGCTTATGCTGCAGTCGCCGCTTCCGCTCTTTTGTTGCGTCATACTAAATACATCTGAGTATGTTGAATGTAATGTTATAACGACGCTGCGGTCGCTCAGTGGCTAATATGAGTGACTTCATATGAATAAAATAGACTAAATGACGGTTGCTAAATGACAAATAATTGTAATATATGTTGTATGATGGAGGAATCTATTTTAATAAAAAAATCTTACATATTGTGCCTTTAAGTTAAAAACAATAGACTTTAAAACAGTAATATGATATATAAAAAACAAATGTAATTGTATATAAATACAATACATTTTTATGTCCCATCTCAGACACAAATTTCAAAATGGATGGTGGTTTAGTTGTAGTGCTGTAGTATAAACTGTATAGCCGGGTTGACTTGTTTATACCCTTGCATTGTATATGTCTTCAGTGTTGGGGTAATGCATTACAAGTAACCAGAGTTACATAATCCGAATACTTTTTTCAATTAACGATGCATTACTTTTGAATTAAACAAAATACATATTTTTTAAATATGTTACGCAAGTTGCTTTGTTTTCCCATAAATTTACTGACAACTCTCTCATCCCCATGTTGAGAGAAATTGGGAGTTTGTGCTGAGGCGTTGTGTGCGCTGTGTAAACTTGAGGGTTATTGTAGCTCAATGCTGTGTTCCAGTTGGTTTTTATTATGCCCTTCACTCGCTAACTTCCCTCCGTCTCGTTCACTTGGATGTGCTTCATTGCTTACTTTGCATGAGTGCCCACTACTGGCACTGGACCTTTGCTATGGACTGGAACGTCCTAAGCCAATTATGGAGTTGATTTATAATTTTTTTCTTTAACGAAATTGTTTAATGCAGCATTCTATATGTATATAGATGTGTTTGGGTTGTTTTAAATGTTTTTAAAAATGATTAAATATCAAAGAGTTGTTTGTGGAGGGATAAAATCGTGTTGCATTGTGGGATATGAAGCTGCCTGAAGTGTACATATGAAGTAGACTCGCTCCTTCGGTCAAAATCGAGGGGGCAAGGGTCTGTATGTAGAACTTCTCTTGTCCATTTCACAAAGTGGAACGCACTTCAAAATGGGGAAGTGCTTAGGGAAGTTCGCAAGTGCGTGCCTAAAAGTGGAGTGGAACGCAGCACTAGACTAATGTGAGCGTGCATTTACTCATCTCACTTTCACAAAAACAGATACACTATTTCTCAGAATGAATAAAAACTGAAAAATGCAAACCTGCAATTATTAAATATGCTTGATAATACAAATGTACTTTATGTATTTAATGTCACTTTATTAACTACTGCTTTTGCTGCTGACCATCAATGATCCAATTCAACCTTACGAATAAGCAAACATGACTGTAGTTAAGCATCACATTTGTGTTTCATTTTTTTGTTTTTTTTTTGCTGAAGTAAGAGTCATTTCACTTTTGGTGTGAAAGGGCTGTTACATTTGCCAAAAATATAACTTTTTTTGTTATTAAAAACCAAACAAGCCGAGCCCAGGAGAGCAAAAGTTACACAAACGTAATGTAACATTACTTTCCATACTCTATTTTTAAATAACTTTACCCACTGCATATCATCATACGGGCCAGTCCTAGCCCTTTCTTTAAAAATAAATGAATGCAAACACAAAATCTTGCGTTCATGTTCGCACGCGTGATATGACTGACAGTCGTTGGCGTACAGTGGAATCTGTTAACCCGTGTAACAGTAGCACTTTTCCCTCGAGCGGGCAGAGAGTGTAACGGAGACGCTCGACCCTCTCGTCTCCAGACACTATATCTCTCAGGTGAGACCATTAATAAATGAAGTGTGTAGGTTTATGTGCGAGCGCTTTGTATCATGTTTAGTATAGCTTGTTCCGGATCTCCTTGAGGATTCGTTGGGGAGAATCATCCCATCAGTCATTCTGGCATTGATGCGTCCTGTTCTATTTCTTGCTGGATTTTCTTGGCGAAGGTTTCCACTGGGCACCACTGGTCTCTCCGCTTCCACATATACCCAATGTGCTCGTTAATAAGCGTACTGTAGCAGGAAATGTGTTGGTGTTGGCAGAAGAGCTGTGTGGGCATATGCTTGGGTGTTTTTATATAACTTACGGAAAGTTACAAATAACCATACCATCTCCATCGACACCTCTATTCCCTATTCTGCTCATTAGTCAGCTCAGCTGATCTGGAAGAGTTGATTCCCGGCATCTGCATGCTAGATCTGTAACCTGACAGAATGATCATGGGATCTTCATGGAATGGTTCACCCAAAAATTAAAACTCAGCCTCACGTCTTATCAAACTTGGTTATTGTTTTCTTTGGAACACAAAATGCAGGATTTTTAAGTTCCCTTTAAAGCTCCAAAAAATACAAAAGCACTATTATATTTCAAGTCTTCTTTTGTGTGATCACTTGAAATATGTTGTCATTATTGACCTAAAATTTGCAACTCTCAAAGCTAATATTGATTCGGTCAAATCTGGAGCAAATAATGTCATATATTTGTCTGTTCCTCAAACTAAGCTATCAAATGGCTTTGAATATAGTGTGCAAGTCATATGATTTACTTGAATTGTGTTTTTAGAGCGATGGTCATCATTATAAACTGTTGTTGTATAAAATAGAATTGAAAAGACATAATAAAATGACTGTACAGGCTTGGATTGACGTGAGGACGAGTACATAATGACTGCATTTCATTTGAGGGTGAACTATCCCGTCAAACACATCAGAAGCCTCTGTGTGTTGAAATTTTACCATCCTCTGACCTCGTCCCAATTTCACAAATGGAAAAGTTGCATAGGACCATCCCCAAGCGTTATTGCGCTCATGCTGCTTGTGACGGCAAAGCCAAACATTGGTGTCTTTTGAAATTTTAATAGTGTTTGTCCGCCCCACTTACAGTAATAGACTTGGAAAGGCAATACACTGAAAGGACCACTCTATTAGTATGGACTTACCTGCTTCAACCTCTTTTGTGACATCAGTACTTCAGGTTTTTGTTTGTGTGCGGGTAATAGCTGTTCTCCACAAAGCAGAGTGCTATTATTAATGAATGCAATCAGGAAATGACCAGTTGGTCTTAATAGGTGCCTAATCTTGGTAACAAATGGGTCCGCGGTTGTGAGGTTTTTGTCATTACGTGCTCGGAAAGGCGTGTCTGCGAGAAGAATAAGAAGAGCTGTATATTTCTCACTTTTTGCACTTGGAGCCCGTTCGGACACTAATGGTATTAGGCTGTGTGTGGCGCTCTGAGGCCACTCCCACTGTGACTTTAATTGATGGTGAACTTGGAGAAGTGACTGATAAACAGATGCTATATATATTTAATATATTTGTAATGTATTTGCAATGATTTTGCTGTCGGTGTAAAATGAATCAACTTTGTCAATATTGCAGTTTGATTTTAACGTACAGTACTTTTAAGACCATTAAGTGGTAACACTGTAAAATAAGGTTTTATTTGTCAACAATAGTTAACTATAATGAAAAATATTCACAAGGATTTATTAATCTAATTTAGCAATACATTATTGAAATCTAATATTATATTTGTTCATATTATTTAATGGACCTGAGCTAATATAAACAAACAATGAACAGTTGCATTTTTATTAACTAACATTAGCAAATATTAATAAATACTGTAACAAATGTATTGCATATTGTTAGTTAATATTGTAAGTTTTCTAAAGATTGTGTCATTAAGCTCATTTGTCACAAATGGTTTTAGAGTTTTTATTTTTATTTAAATATAATTTTCCAAAAACTATTAATTTCAATGTATTGATTCGAAACTCTGATTATATAAGTTTGAGTCATATCTCAAAAGTTTTCACAAAAGTCCCTGTGACATTGTTCATCTATTAAAGTGTTAATGATTCAGAACTAGGGCTGCACGATATTGGAAAAAATTATATTTTCTTTTTCTGCAATATATAACTTGATATGAAAACAGTTTCACTGGATGAACAGCTCTCTTTGAAAATAATTCATAATTCTAAAATGATTTGGGGAATTTTGTAGGGGTGTGAATCTGCATAATAATAAACAAATGACAAGAATAGATAAACACTGTAGATACAAATGAAATAACACTGCTTCCGCCTTTGTTTCTTGCGGTAAATCCAACAGTATTCAGGTACAGAAATGAATTAATCAAATGTAAAATAACACTGCATAGTCTTCACTGAATAAATTAAATACAACTAATCTTTGTAAAAGCTACAAAAGTGATTTTCTCTTTGTATTTTGTTGTTTGATTAACATTAGTGACAGCAGGTAAATCAGTTTGCTGTCACTTTAAGACCGAATGCACAGATTCAATACAATGTTACACATTTGTTTTCTTTCTCAATTGTTTATGTTTACGTGAGCCATAAGCAGCTGTGTTTATGAGGATACTCGTTGAGAACTTGCGTGCCAAAAACGACGCACAAATTCCGAAATGAGTTCTCTTTCGCGTCTTCTTCCTTGAATGTTTAAACTGACAGGACCTAAAACACGTGGAAATGCTAAACTTCTCTCTATGATGGTTAAATCTTGTAATTAATCCCAGAATCACGTGTGTTCTTCAGAACTCTGATTCAATGATATGTAAATATAAATATTGAAATACCTATTTAATATTGTCAAAAAGCTGAAAAAGATCTAATCCTCAGTAGGTGTATAACAATACATTGATATTGATCAAAACAAGGATCTAATGTGTAACGATACGATGTACCAATGCAACGTGTTAAAAATCGATACCTGTAGGCTATTTTTATATTTAAGAGGCACATTTATTTTAACACTTTCCACGTTTTTACACAATGTCAGTCTATGCATTATCGCCAATGCGTGCATTCCCGTTTAAACCACCTTTCAGAGCTTGTGAAGACGCTCGGGACTGTCGACGGTACTGTCACTATCCCGCAAAAAGCAGCGCGCATTCATCTCAAACAGCGCACAAATAGGACATCGATTTGAGTCTTCTTTTACTTACTTTTGTGCTTCAGTTCAGGTTTTGCATAAAAGGACTTCATCTTAATAGAGTTTATTGCTGTTTCTAAATCATGTTACTTTCTACCGAGTGTCTGTTAGATCACAACACTTGAGAATAGAGCGCTATGTATCGTTCTTCACACACACAGTAAGTGAAGTTTAAAACTGTTAAAAGGAAACGCTCATTAAACTGCTGCACAGGAGCGCTGTGACTGCTTCAAGCACATCATTTAGCACACGGGATACGCATAAGTGCTTTGTGCCGCTCTGTATTGGAGCCTTTCATATTATAATGCTTTTGCACTATGAAAGAATATTAATAGCCTATCTTGTTCTGTCCTACCTATGTTGCTGCTTCATTCATTAAAAAGCTGTGCTATACATTTAAAAGAAATGTCTTTTAATTTTATACTATTTATAGTATATATATATTTTTTTCTTGTTTATCAGTTTTTTGACATTACACATTTTAGCACAGTAGCCTTAAATGCTTTCTTTAGCTGTCATTAGATTACTGTGTGAACAATCAGGGTGCAGGATGTGACATTTTGAAGTAAATGTTTATTTTATATATTTTGGTTGCAGTTGTGAGTTAATAAAAATGTAACTGGTTGTGTAAAACGGGCTCATAATATCGAAATATTGATCGATATACCCCTGAATCGCATCGTATCATAATTGTATTGCAGTTTTTTTTAAGACATCTGAAAATATTGTATCACTGACTATGAGAATCGTGATGAACCGTCCGATTTACACCCCTAGTCCTCAGATGGCACGTTTGTGTCTCTCTTACACAAAATCTGTCAGCAAATTCTGATCCGCAGTTTTTCAAAAGTTGTGTTAAACTGTTGTATGTGCTGGAGATGACGAGTCTGTTTAGTTTTCGTGTGAGGTTTGTGTTTAATCTCCTGTCTGTAAAATGATACTCAATATCAAACACCTGATGCAGTATTCAACAGTGCAATCGATTTCTCAAGCCTCAAGTTATGCTAATTTCACATAAAAATCAATGCCAGCCCAAGATGTTCTACAAACTGATTTTTCATATTTGCTCTGCCCTTTGAATATTTACATGCAGGTTAATGTTGAAACATCAAAACTATTTCCATTTATGGTTTTCATCATTACCAGCTAATGGAACCCAGAAACACCGGCTAGTCGATTATCTGCATTAATGTTGGTGTCTGTGGCGAGGCTTTTCGGCTTCTGCGACTCGGCAGAGTTTCTCTCAGAGTTCATATCTGATAGGGTACCAGGGCCAGTGGAATTTTCCCTCCACCGCACACAGCGACCCGTTTACGACACAGCCTTGTTGCTCACTTGCTAAGCGATTTGCATTTTATTGTGAGGTTTTTAGATTTGCATTTGTTATCACAGCAGGTATTTGCAACGCAAAGCAATGCAGAAGGAGAATGAAGGAGTTTGCCATTGATATATTTTGTGCTTAGCATAAGGATATCAAGAACCAGGTCTAAAATTATATGTTCTCAGCATACAGGTGTCATATTTGCATATATTTATCCGTCATGGCTTGACTTGAGATCAGAAGATTTTCTTTGGTATGCATTTGTATGTCACAGTGTTTTTTGCATTTTCCCTCCTAGCCACGTTATTTGTTCCTCCCCATTACCCAACAGCATATCAGCAGTCGCATCATGTATCCACCTTATGAAACTCATGCATTATACCCCGAGTCCCCTAATGTGCTCCGCCAACACCAGCGACGTACCATCTTAGACTCCCGACGGAAGCCGTTTTCTCAATAGGTTCCATTTTTCCTACGGCCGGCTCCTAAAAAGGCTTTTTAATAGCTCAGAGTAGAAGCTCCGCATGAGATGAGTGGCTGACGATTATCTGAGCTCAAATCCCCGTGAGGTGAGTGATTTATTACAATAATTTAAAGAAACGAGTGAGCACGGAGGCGAGCCACTATCAGCTGGCCCGCTCTATAAATAAACTGCCTTTTCTCATCATCCGCCCCTCACGTCAAGGGTTTGTTTGCGCTTCCCTCTTCCTCCATTTATTCATGTGTCTTGTGTAGCGGCGCGTTGTCTCAGACTTATTTGCCTCTAATTTATCTGAAGCAGAAGAGACTTTGGATGTTCTGATAAGAATTTTATGGGGTTTTTTTTATTTTTTAAAGCTTTGTTGGAAGCAAAGCACATCGTCTGTGTGTGCGTTTAGTAAGAATGGATTGGATGGAATGGATTTTTTGTTATTTTGTTTTGGCAGTGATTTTTTTTGGTACATTTACCATGCACAAGTATTGTACTTTACATACACAGACTTTACAAAATCAAGAAATTATTTGTTTTGCTATTTTTATTTGGATTTTTAAGACATTAACCCCAGGTTTCACAGATAAGGCTAAAATGCATGTTTGAGCTGTTTTAACTGAAAGCAACTTGCACTGAGATATCTTAAAAAAAATGTCAGTGCCATTGTTTTGTCTCAAGATACACACCAGTAATGTTTTTTTTTTCTAAGGCACATTTATTAAAGCTATTTAAATGCCCTAATTAAACAAAGGCCTAATCCTGGCTTAATCTAAGCCCTGTCTGTGGAACCAGGCCTATATGTATTCAACTATGTTTTTTGTTTGCTGAAGAAAATGTTAGTGATGCTTTTCGATTTCAAGTGGCACAGTACTACATGTGGCTGGTTGCCAGGGTGTTACTATGTGGTTGCTAGGGTGTTCTGGCTGGGTGGTTTCTAGGGATTTTGTGAACATTTTTTTTAGAGTACTGATGGGTCTCAAAAACAAGTACTGTGTGTGTGTGTGTGTGTGTGTGTGTGTGTGTGTGTGTGTAGGGGGTGTAAACATCTAAATGGAATATTTGCATGAGACGAAGCTGAAGAATGAAGGAACACCATTAAACTGAAGCCTGTTGACACATATTAAATGAGATTAATCAGATATCCTAGATCAGGGGTTTTCAAACCAGGGGTCCAGATTAAATGTTTTTCATGCATACAAATATATAGATGGATTTATCCGATCCAGACATAGCCTTTGACAAAAATATGATTTTCTCAACTTTTTGCTCAATGATTATTTATTTTTTTGATGAAATTACCTAGATTTAAGTGTTGATAAAATAGAACCCATGAAGCTTTAGTTTTTATATTTAGAAGCAGAGGCTCTATTCTTCTTCTTTTTGATACACTGCATGTTCAGATATTCATACAACAAAATATTCTGGGGGACATGAAACGACTTAAAAAAATCTGACAGGGAAAGAGTTAACTAAATCATAGTTTAGTTAGAACGAGGCCTGCTATAGAAAAAAATATGACGAGGAAAAAAATAACACAACTGGATTATTAATAATATCTATGTTTTTTAAAAGAAACATCTAAAAGGAATATGACCTGTCTCAAATAACCCAATCATAGTCAATAATGTTGCATTTGAGCTGAAACTGAATAGTGTTCTCATTGTGTTAGGCAGCTGCACATCTTGCACGTATTTTCATAATCAATGAAATTCATAGTCCATAGTTTCACTTTTTGGATTTCATTTCCATTATCGATCGCCGCTGTCACGTCCGAGTACTCGTGCACATCCCTAGTGGTTTCCCTCTGGTTTTTGTGATATTGTTCTTTAGACTTCCATTTAAAAGATATATTGAATTTTTTTTTTACTTGTTTCGTCGTCCACCAAGTATTCACTTAGCAAGCACAACAATATGTCTCAACAAAACACATTGAATTTACTGAAGGTTAGAGGTTTGTTAAAATATTAGCAGGCACTGCTAATTGTTTAATTTATAAGAAATTAAATTTAAACTTTGACATCTACAAATGGGATAATGTTCATTCTTATGGCAGTGATGCCCGTATCAAATAACCCCTTTTATTCTCCTCTATCGAGTTGTACAAGACTATTTATCACAATAGCCAACAGTTGATATATTCAAAACACTCCCTTGTTCTCTGTCCTTTTATACAGTTGGTCCAAAGCAAAGGAAACAGAAGGAAGCCCTTTGTCACCGTTGTGTGCTCATGGATTTACTGTCGCATTTAAAAATCCTGTTTTATTTTGCTGTGTTCAGCAGTTACACTGGACTAGTGACGTGGGTCATGTGCCTTCAGAGCCAGCATGTGTCAGACTCCTGCGTCTGCGTTATGTCGGCAGCGTTGAGACGCCAGAGGACTTCAGATCAATTAAATTTAACAAATTGCCGTTGCTAGATAGACGGGTCTGTTAACAGAAACCTGCTGATGGCGGGATAACGGATGAGTGGTGTTTGGTGCTGAACACAACAGGCTCTGTCGGCAGGTCGGCTAGAAGGATGTGAAATGTCAAACATACCCAAAGTCCCCAACATGCTTCCTGTTTTTGAACATCTCAAAGTGAGACATGTATACCACTTCTTTTAAGGTTTTAAGTGTGGTTGTCACAATAGCGGTAAAAGTGACATTTCTTGATTAATGATACTGCTTTAATGAAGTTTTTAAAGAAACAAGTATTGCCGAATTTCACTCATTCAAAAGTAAGATTTTTTTTAAATTGTTTTAAAAATAAGTCTTTTACGGTCACCAAGACTGCATTTATTTGTTCAAAAGTACAGGAAAAACAGCAATATTGTGAAATATCATAAGATTTTAAAAGAACCGTTTCGTATGTTATTATATTTTAAAATTGTATTTTATTCCTGTGATCAAAGCTGAATTTTCAGCATCATTACTCCAGTCTTCAGTGTCACATGATCCTTCAGAAATCATTCTAATATGATGATATGCTGCTATAAATATAAAATAAACTGTTTAATATGATAATTTTAAAGTAAAATATTAACCAGTTAAAACATTAGCATGTGGCTATCATTATATCATAATAATTTTTGAGTGACCATTTCTTCAAGAGTTACCAAGTAATTATTGAAATAAATAGTGTTTATTAGTTTTATGCCAGATGAATTTATCTACGTCATCATCTTGTTATCATAATAGTTTTCAGTTTCCCTCCTGTAGGCATTCCGTATGAAATCGGATGTCTGGAAGCGCTGTGCTGACTAACTAACCTGATGCGTTGTTGTAATTGCACATCGCTTTGAGATGCCCAATCGTCGTGGACGCCAACATTAAAGAAATCAATGAAGAGCTCTTCGCTTCCCTGCACAGCTTAAGGCAGCGCCATATGAAATGTCACGCATATCTAATCTACGGGCCGACCTCACATTAGCACTGTTTAAGTGAATTAATCTCAGAGGTCGATTGTGTTTCTGGGAACCACAGTGTGGCTTTAGTGAGCCAGTATTCATCAATGATAGTTTTCATTAAAGTGAATTGTGGTGGCATATATTATTATGCAAGTTCTTCCAGTGCAACCTTTGCATTGGTCAAACAAGCTCTCTCAGATGTTTGAGGGAAATTTTGGTGCATGCAAATAATCATTTACAAGTTTTGAAAGATTAATAACAGGATGAGATGAGCTCAGGCTGAGTTGAAAGTGACTTTTTAAAGTTAAAACAAAGTGGCTATTAATGTCATTATTTGGGTTAAACATTAGAACACAATGTTCTTGAGAGCAAACTAGCCAGATGGCTTCTGTCCAGATATCTTTTGCAATTTAAGACCTAGTGATAAAATATGATCTCTTTTTAACATATTTTTTGGTCTTTGGTTGCATCACAATTTACTTTAACTGCACACTAGATGAATGTACCTGACTTGTGATTGGAAAGCACATACTAAGTGTTGTAAGACAGTACAGAAGTGGTGGCTTCAGCTCAAATTGCTCGTCATATTTTTGGAAAGAGACCCAGTACAAATTCCACTTCTGTAGGACAAGGGATTGTGGTTAGTGGTCGAACCAATAGGTTTTTCAGTGGCTCATGTGGTATTTAGAGTGCAGGATGGGCGATATAATGTTGATATAATTATTAAATTAAGCCTTATAATTAATCCTAAATTATTAAACTCTTGCAGATTATCCTGACGTTTCAAAGCTTTATAACTGCAGTGACGGCGTCCATTGAGTTTGAAGCTCAAAAAAGCAAAAAAAAATTATATTAAAGGTTATTAAAGGCCTTCTGAAGCGAATCAATGGGGTTTTGTAAGAAAAATATCCATATTTAAAACTTTATAAAATTAAATATCTAGCTTCCATCAAACCGCCTTCCCTATTGTAGTGATTTATGGTCTTAAATATTAATATTAATATTGAGTTTTTAGTCACCAGCCAAGGAATTTCACCTTGACAATAAAGAACAATCATGGAAGATTGTTGACTGAATTATAGTTAAAATTTTGATCAACTAAATATCTTAAATAAAATGAATTACTAAACTATTTAACTTTATCAACTATATCTCTGATCTGCCCACATTATCACTATTTGATAAATTGAAATGAGCTGATGACATCACCGTTTTCTCCAAAGCAAACGTATAGCCAAATAAAATTGTTGCAATATTTTCCTGTTTAACACTGGAAAGCTGCTTTGAAACATTCGTCATTGTAAAAGCGCTATATAAAAGAAGTTGACTTGACTTAATTATATAAATTATAGGAAGTTCATCATCTGACCAGTCTGAAGGATTTAGTGAGATTCTGGTGAGCTTGTAGAGCTTCTGATTATCAACACAAGAATGACACAGTTTGCAATAAAATGAATTTATTCACAAAAAGATATACAAGATTAAAATATCACACTCACTAAATACTACTAGTGATGTAACGATTCACTCAACTCACGATGCGATACGATTCTCGATACCAATTTCACGATACGAGTTTTTCACGATTTTTTTAAACAAAATTAGATTTAAGACAAATTATAAAACAAAGCTTTCCTTTTATTTATCAGAAAAAAATCTGCATATTTCCTTGTAAAATGTTTAATATATAATTAATGTTAAATAATAACTCGATTGGAAAAAAAATTTAAATCCTCAAAGTCCCTTCAAGGTGATTTTCCAATAGTGTTTTCTTGGGAGGAGGTAAACATATTCAGAGATTTACACATTTAGAGAAAGAGATAGTAGCTTCTCGCTGTGGTGATTACTAGTCGTCAGATAGTCAAAATGCCACACTTCCGAGTGCTTTTTTTAGGTACAGAAATTGAATAAAGTAATCAAATATAAAACAACATTGCACATATAATCTTCACTGTATAAATTAAATAAAGATGAGTCATTATTGAAGTTACAAAAGTTGTTCATTCAGGAGCATTGAGTGATTTCTTTGTCATTTGTTTTTAACATAAAAACACAGACAGCATGAAAAGGCTTCTTTCCCTTTAAGTAATAATGCCAACACATGTCTTTCTCAACTGTTTGCGTTTTACTTAAGACATAACCTACTATGTTTGCTAGGATTACTCACCAAGAAGGCCATGTTGACATAATTTTTGTGTGAATTTGTCTGTTCGAACACAAGACTTGAAAGAGAACTCAATATCTGCTACGAGCCATGTGCGTGCTTCAGATGAGTGTACACACACACACACACAAATCTTTTCTTAACGTGCACAAGTCCCCTTTGTATCTTGCTCTTGAATTTTTAAATTGGCAAGTTTTACACAAATAGCAACATGTGCTTTTCAGGTCTCACCTGCGCTCGCGTGCTATCAACACCCGGGTGATGACGGTGTAAATGACTGGGTCATGTTCGAGCATACACACTCGCATACAAGAGTGACTGTTAAGTCCACGCTTTTCTGATCATCGCTGTTGTAATGTATTGGGAAGCAAGAATGTGTATCCATCGATATAAACATGCATTAACCTAACTCTAACTCATTCTAACTCTAAGTCTGTCTGTCATTTTTAAAAAATCATATTATAGATGGGTCATCAGATTTGAGATGAACCACGGTGCTCTTTTTTTTTTTTTTAACCAATAACTGTTCCACCCCTATTAAAAACCCATCTGACCACTAAGTATTATGAGTATTATTAGCTCAAAAATCATGCATACTATTTTAGGATGCATAGAATGGAAATTAGAAAGATACCAAAGTGTATTGCAAAGTGTGTGAAGTGAAGTGTTGCATTGCGAGTGTAAATAATAATTAATCCGAAGTATTGAAATGTATAAAGTTAATGGCAGATCAGAATTAATGATTGCAGAATTCCACATAATTGGCTCAGCCGTCATTGGTAAACATCAACGCATTCCCCTTTCCCTTGTGTGTTTGTTTAATAAATATTTTGGCTGATTTAATTATGCGATCAGCTAATAATGAGAGTGGAGTACTCTCTGCAGTGTTCTAAATGTTTACCTCACCATGTCTAAACTTATTCCACCGAATTCCACAGATTTCCCTCCAAAATCTGTGCAGGAATTGCAAAAATGTTTAAAGGCTTGAGTCAATTTATGAGGTTGGAATCAATATGTCAGTTTCAATGACTCCTCCCTGTTCATTTTGCCCCTATTAATTTTCTTTTATTCCATTGATGCTGCATAATGCTTATTGACAGACCTGCGCTCATATTAAGCCGCAGATGACTGAATCTAATAGCTATCAGTCAGTCTGAAAGAGCGAATGCAAACATGAGGGGGCGGGGCCGCTCATGAGCACAGCAGTCAGTGGGCCGTCTCTGAGATGCTTTCATCACACCACCTCCGGCCAATCCCATAACAGCCTTTTGCATTTCCATGGCAACAGAGCTTTATAGCCCCACAAGAGGTGGATACAGGCGAAACGGCAGAGGAAAAAGGTTGCAAGTGAGAAGGAGATAAAAAAAAAAAGATACATTTTTTTTTCCCCCCTTCATGTTTCCACGATGATTCAACTGGCAGCGTTTGATGACATCTTCATTCAGACCAGAGGATAACAAAGCACAGCAATGGTGGCAGGATGCTAGAATGCTTCTGTTTGGGAATGAGATGTGGACTGGCTGCTTTCTGTCCATTGATCGGATCTTTTGGATAGACAGCATGATAAGCGCCATCTAACAGGTAAGACGTCTATGGTTGGACAGACGTCTTGAATCTCGGTGCCTGCTTCTCGACGCAACTGATAAACAGGTGTTTTTCGAGGGGACAGAGAGTTCAATCTGCATGCATTGTTTTCCTGTTTTTGATCCGAGTCTCTAATGGAATGCTCATGAATCCCACAGGATTTTCACATGCAAATTCCTCTGTGATTTTTGGCGGTCTTAAGACCCTAACAGCCTCACATCTCTTCGCAATCTAACTGATACACGCCTTGACGTATTAAGATGGAGGTTGAGGGGGGAAAAATCTTACATTCAGTGATGTCAACATTTTTAAGGGTGTACAAAACAAATACTGCTCAGACAGCGTTTCCTCGTATGTTTATGTTTAGATACAGACAGGTTCTCTACTAGGTCAAAAAGCCTGTTGAAATGTGACCCTAAATTATGATATGCAATATTACCATGTGGGAACTTGACACAAACAAGCAATTACCTTTTTCCATTTCCCATCAAATGCTGTATGGTAATTAATACGCCATTAAATGTTATTGCCCCCTTTTTAGTCACTCACACACTCCTGTATTTTGCATTTAGCTTCCGAGATGTGCTTAAAAAAGATATCGGATTGTGGTGTCCGTATGTGTGTTTGTTTGGACACAAGCGGTCTCAGTAGGGAACTGTCCTCTTATAGGCACTGTAAACACTTGCCAACAGGAGGAATTTTTAGAAAACATAATTATGGAAAACTGCAGCGCATGTCTTTTTGTCGTTACAGATCGATGAGAACACATGCTCGGAAGCAGTACAGTATCATTTTAACCAGCTGGTGAGAAATAGGAAGATAATGCGCTGAAAATCCCTCTCCTTAGTCACATATGTCAGGGTTGTGTCTGACACAAATGAATTCCATAGTGCTTGTGGTTTGTTTTTAAAATCCACTGTAGGGGATCGGGTGACGGCCGTGGCGTGGCATCCAGACTAACTGGTTTCAGTGGGAGTGAAAATGTCATCCGTAATGTAATTTGAAGAATAGGTACATGTCTGTTTAAGGAAGCAGGCTTTGTCAGTGTTGTATTGTGGCATGCAGCAGAACGTCTCAGGCCTTCATGATGGTGTCTCAGTGCATTTGGCTGATATTTCAGGTCTAGCTGCAATGCTCTGGGTCGCTGACCTAGTTGCACCAGCGCTGGAAGCTGTGACTCACCAGCGGTGACCATTACAGGCTTGTTCCTGGTCTCGAGAATCACTTCCAGCTGTGACCCTTTATTGCCTGTCCTGTGGAAGAATGGCATAACCACAGAAATTCTGATATTTATATGCGAAAAGAGAATAAATGCAATAATGTTATTATACTTCTGTTTTTACTTTGGGTGTCCTTTCTAAAACACTGAACTGCTGTATTTGATATCATTTATTTAGATTCTGCCGTTCCAAACCGGCACCTGACTTTTTTCTTATTTGGAGCACAAAGGGAGATGTTTTGCTGAATATTTCAGCTGTTCTTTTCCATTCAATAAATGCATACATTGACCTGAAAATGTAATTTATTCCTGTGATGAATTTTCAGCATCATTACTCCAGTCTTGAGTGTCACATGATCCTTTATAAAGCATCTAATATGCTGATTTGCTGCAAAAGAAACTTGAATTATTACTATTATCAATGTTTAAAACATTTGTGCTGCTTCATATTTTAGTGGAAGCCAAGATACATTTTTTTTGTTTTGATTTTTGAATAGACAGTTAAAAAAAAGAAGTCTTATTTAAAATAGAAATCTTTCGGAATATTATTAATGTAATTTTCATTAATTGATTCCATCCTTGCTTAATTAAATCATTAATTTCTTTTAAAAAGACCCCAGACTTTTGAACGGGAGTGCACTTGTAGCATCTTAAATGTATTATTTAAAATTACTAAAAAAAATTAGTTCAAAATTAAATACAGGTTTGTAACAACATGAGAGTACACTATGTCTTATAATTTTCTATAATAATACCTATGCGTTTGAGTATCTTGGAATGAGGCAGTGGTGATAAACAGTAGTTTGGTCTCTAACCTTTCCTTTTGTGAGCCTTTGATTATTGTTACTATTTTTAGAGACTCGTCGAGGGTCCAGCCAATCTATTGTAATTGTGTTGAATGCTTCCTTTTCACCAGGGGCAAGACAGCGCAATCACAGTGCAAACCTTTTTACTGCAAGTGTGCGTGACGTAACCGAGCCATACAAGCTATTTATAGACCAAATAGCAAGATATTTTTCGTCATGGGTGCCATTTTTAGCTCTGACAGCTGTTGCACCTAACATGGCCCCTCTTGGGAGCCCTGAGATGGTCGCTTAATCAATGGTTGGTGATTGTTTATGAGTCTTATGGTGTTTGTGTTTACACCAGCTCACCTTTCTGCTCACACGCTCAGCTGACCGCTTTACCTCTCAGGGAAGAGTTGGGTAAGTTGTCTGTGGATAATCCGTCTTACACTAAGCGGCCTGTGTCATGTGACGCACCCTGTGGAACTGCAGGAGAGTTACGGTGTCTGCTGGACCTCTGTGTGTCATCAGCAGGTGGATTTACGTTTCTTACGGCAGCCGAAGGTCAAAACGAGGCCCCTTGTGTTTTGTTCCTGGAAACCGCTTGCATAGATGTCATTCGTGGACAGTTGGATTCCGTTACAGCACTTCTGCCGTACAGTAACACTGTTTTTATCAGTCGCGAGTTATGTCTGCTGTGTCTGAATACATAATGCCTGTGTGATTATACAGAACATCTGTTAGTTTTGGGTTTTGTGACTGATTATGAAGTAATATGAAATATGCTACTTTGTAAACAGAGAAATACATTGTTTTTAAAATGCGTTTCAATTTAAAGATGCTTTACCACTGTTTTTATACACACACACACACACACACACACACACACACACACCATTATGTCTATGGGGACTCTCCATAGACGTAATGGTTTTTTTATAGCGTACAAACTGTACATTTTATCCCCCTACACTGCCCCTAAACCTACCCATCACAGGAAACATTCTGCATTTTTACTTTCTCAAAAAAACTCATCCTGTGTGATTTATAAGCCTTTTGAAAAGTGTAGGTGAGCTCAAGTTTTACTATCCTTATGGGGACAGTAAATCCTTATCCCCACAATGTAAAATAAACAAGGGCACACACACACACACACACACACACACACACACACACACACACACACACACACACACACACACACAGTTATGTTTGTGCAATTAGTTTTTTATTTCTATATATCAAAACATAAGATATTATTAATTAATTATTTATTTTTATCTGTAGACATGCCATTTTTTTCATACTGAGACACTGATTTTTTTGTCTTGTTATCAAAACTAGCTAAATTTATGCAGTTTATGGTGTAAGATTGATTATGTTTTGATATTTTCTCTGTGTTTTCTCCCCAGGTCTGAGAATGAGCTCGGCTCCTTCTCTCTGATGATTTTGAGCTAAGGGCCGTCCTGGTGGATTTGCCCCTGACCCAGCGGAGCGTTTCCAGCCCCTGCCCCGCTCCACGCCCATCATGCTGATCAAAGAGTACCGCATCCCCATGCCCATGAGCGTCGAGGAGTACCGCATCGCTCAACTCTACATGATTCAGGTTTGCTCATGGTTTTTTCTTGCATTAAAGCAGTAGAAAATTCTGCCATTATTTACTCCGCTCACGATGATGTGAATGTAACATTTAAAATTTCCTACCAAAAATATCCAACATCAAAGATCTCACATCAAGTATGGGACTCATATAAAGCTTGACGTCAATAACCAACGGCATGTAATCTGCGCCATACTTTGAGATCTACATCTTGAAAATCGGTCTGTTCTAGAGCTGGGTAAAAATATTGATTTCTATTTTAATCTAATTTTAATCCATTGTCATTTTTATAAACCAATATCGATTGTTAAAGCGGTCCTTGATTATGATTTGACTTTTTTAAACTTTAGTTAGTGTGTAATGTTGCTGTTTGAGCATAAACAACATCTGCAAAGTTACGACGCTCAAAGTTCAGAAATGACTTTTTAAGAACTATAACAAACGTCTGGTAGGGACTACAACAAGCTTCTTCCCGGGTTAGTGGAATCACTAACCCTAAAATTGACATAAACCCCGCCCCCGTGAACACGCAACAAAGGGGGTGAGGCCATGTTGGGCTGCTTAAGAGAAGAGGAAGATTTGTTGTAGTCGTGCACATCTGGGAGTCTGCTCAAGCTGTCACATCCGTGTGTTTATTTCAATACAGTACGTAACACAAATGCAATAGCATGTCATAAAACAAGATGACAACAAAAGTAATTAAACTATACTATGCCAGCAGATTTCTCTGGCTCTGTGCATCTTACAACAGTTCCCATACCAACGATTTATAGATTATCATGACAGGATATGCTAATCAATAACTTGAAGATACTTAAAGGTACTTCAGCGCTGGGAAGATTAATCTGTATTTAAACTGGGTCATTAATGTAGTAGTAATGTGAAATTATTTTTGAATTTGGTGGCTTCTAGACTGAGAAAACACAGAAAATTGATTTTTGTCTCATGGGGATGAAAGACAACAATTCCCAGAATACACTTCGCTGCCCTGGCACGGTTACTGGATTACTGGATCACTTGCCCACCGCGTTCATTTTCATAAAATCAGTTCAGTTAGAGACACTACAATTAAAAACTGAATATGTCTGTTCAACATAATTTGAGTGAGTCGATTGAGTGTCACGGCCGTCACGGCACAAACACAGCAGGAGTCGGATTACATTCATCACTGAGCTGAGGTAAGCGCGGGATTCGCGGCTGCGGCTGCATTCACAGCACGTGAACAGTCTGGCACATTTTCAGATCATGTCTTTGGAAGCTTAACTTTCATAGGAAGCTCATTTGAAAATTTTTTTAAATGTATGTACATCTAAAACACTAATACTTTGTATTATATTACTTTTGCATCAAATTACATAAAACAAGTTACCGCTGTTGTGAGGGAGTTTCTAATACAGTGTCTGTGGAGTGATGGTAAAAATGAACATATTTTGCTCTTTTCACTGCCGTTTTCAATCTCACTCTATTTTTTCCCTCTTTTTGAAAGTTTTGGAGTTTTTCTTTTGCTATTTAGGCAAATGGGGACACCAAAAATATATTTAATGTATAATCCCATTCACCACTATAAAAGTTTACCCAACTATGACGACTTCTGCTTCGAGAAACCCGGAAATGTGAAAAGGGTCTATTCAGAAACGTCCTGTCTCATTCTACCTGTCGTCACTTCTTCTTGAGTCTCTCCATCATTGTCCGACTCGGGTTTGAACATAAAAGGCTGAACAGTTTCTGACATTTTCAGTGTGTGTCTGCGTGAGGTATTCAGAGCTGCTAACATGAGCTCTTGAAGCTCCGCCCTCTTCCAGCTTGTTAAAAGGGGCATTATAGGACCCCTTTAAATCCCCCAAATACAATTTTTTAGTCTATGCCTCCCATCCAATAAATCGCAATAAGCTTTGTTACTTTTAATGTGAAACAAAGTCGACATATCATTATAGTTGTAGCACAAAATAAACATGAATGAACATCAGAAGGTATGTTGCAAGATACAGTGCGACTTACTGAAATCTGTGCCATGTCTCCTGTAATCTGAAAGGCGTCAATAAAACAGCATGTACACAAATGTCACGTACCTCAGAAAAGCCATCAGTGTCCATAAACTTGGTAGTTAGCCAGAAAAAATGATTCTAGAGATGAGCTTTTTGCTAAATATGTGCATGTATATTGCATATCAATTGTAGTTTACTTAAATTTTTGACAGCCACCATTTACAAATCTGTTCATATTATAGTAATGTTGCACCAGCTGCTGCATTAGTTGAGAGATTTTTTTTTTCTTGAGAAAATTTGCCATGTACTGTACCTGATATATATCCAAATTATGGAATTGAATCGCAAGCTTGTGAATCGAAATCATGTCGTATCGAATCATATCGTATCAGCTCAGGTCTGTTCCTCACAGGAAACTTTCACACAATTTTTGAGGACTTATTTTGAGTCATTCTGATTATTTTTATGTGCTTTTTGAAGCTTGACAGACATGGTCACGGTGAACCATCGTGTGGAAACGATCTGTGTGAATCTTTTGTGTTCCATGGAAGAAATAACAGCCTATGGGTTTGGAACAACAAAAATGGCAGAATTTTCATTTTTGGGTTTTCCTTTTAAGCACGTCATGCACTTCTGTTGTTTCTGTGAAGTGCGTAACATACAAAAAGATGTGACTCACAGCTGGCTTGCTTGGTGTTTCCTTTTTGAAACATGCTGTGCTCTCTGGGTCAAATGCAACGAAACTAACATGAATGTTTGAATCATTCAGATATGATGCACGCATGCAATTTTACAGAACAAAGATGGTGCTTCACGTCTCGTACCTCAGTCTATTTTTGGTAGGGCACAACAGTTTCACATGCTCTAAATATTTCACTAAATCTGGCCCGCGATCCCCTGAGAGAGGATGTCAGAGAGGTTGTGGGTGCTGGCGAGGCAGGAAGCACCTTACGCATTGTGCTGATGCCGAAACCACCAGCACGCTCGTGGAAAAAACGCTAATGCTCATCGGCAGCCAGAAATCAATACGCACCTCTGCGATGTGCTAATGTGGATGTTGTGAGTGTTTCTAGAAGGGCTAATGTTGTGAACTGTGGTCTGAACCATGGCATTGTTGGTTTACTTCATGTTATTGGTTGAACAGGCAAGTTAATATCTTTGTTTTGAAACCTAGTAAGCTCCCTAGATAGACAGAATTGTAAAACATCATGGTCAAAAAAGCTGTTCAAGATGATAAACAGCAATCTTTCATTTAGTTTTGTCCAAATTCTAAGACGTGACAAGTATCCTTCATAAAGAAGGCAATCCCAGAATGCCCTGGGCCGAGCTAAAAAAAAACCCAAAAAACAATAAGTGTGCGTTTCAATAAAAATTGTTTAATGTAATATGCCTGTATGACTAATCAAAGTAAAACCGTAATTATAAGGCACAATGAAATCCATAATTTTTTTCCCCAAATTCCGTTTTTTCCATTGAAATTTTTCTGGACGTTTTAATGGATAATTACATTTTAGAAAAATCAAAAATCAGGAAACTTATACAATTTAAGAACAATTTATTAAAAGTTGAACAAAAATGACATATTTATGGCCCTATAAAATAACATTATTTTTATTTTAACAAATTCAGTTTGAAAATTCCAAATTCTGTCTTTTCTGTTTTAAGTTTTCTGGATTCCATTTTAATGGTTTAATTCATTTTTAATTATCAAAAATATGTCTATTTAATTGAATTCATAAAAACAACCATTTTCATGATTTGTAATTTAATTGTTCTGGCAATCAAACAAAGGCATAAAACATTAGTTTAATTTATTTTTTAATCATATGAAATTAAACAAAATTTTTTTTGAAAAAAAAGTGCTGCAAAACTTTACTTTTAAAATTAAGCATTTTTATTAAAGTTTTAAATTTTAAATTTATAATGTTATTATTACTGTTAGTGTTTACTATTACATTAAACTTCGCTAAATTCTACTGGACAATAGGTATGTGCATTTCTGGCAAAAATACTATTGGATATTCGCAGATAAGTATTCGAATATTATTCGAAAATCGGTCAAAATTCCCCGAGCATGCACGCACACATGCACACACAAACCTCGGATACACGCACACACAATGATACAGGGAGAGGTTTTTATGATTTGTATGAAATCAATGTTTAATACAACAACTGTACCATCAGCATCAATTTATTTCAACGTAGGTTTAGGCAGAAAGGCCTACATGCCTGAAAACAGATCGCTATAGATATAATTTATATATATATATATATATAAAAAATTTTTTTTTTTACTGAACGCATCCTGCATGACTGAACTAGACTCGTCTTTAGTCTATGGAAACGATGGCCTATCGGAAACTGTTTATAACCTTTTCAATGTTAAAAACTGCTAAATCATCTTCAAGTCTTCAAAACTGATAATCTCGTAATGTTGCCTCAAGCATTAATGATTTGGCTGCAGGAAT
Source organism: Gobiocypris rarus (assembly GCA_023029165.1). Classification (NCBI taxonomy): domain Eukaryota; kingdom Metazoa; phylum Chordata; class Actinopteri; order Cypriniformes; family Gobionidae; genus Gobiocypris; species Gobiocypris rarus. The sequence goes on along the minus strand of CM040922.1, from coordinate 29,028,925 downwards.
GAGACTACAACATGACTGACGTCAAACTCTTTAAACAAATCAACCTCTATTAATAGTTGTACATTTACACCCATAGTTTCGTTATCAAAATAAAATGTTCATACGAAAATGTGCTATCTATGCCAAAATGATTTAGGCTTATAGGTTAGCGGAACACAGTTGTCGGCAATATAGCCTAACGCGAACGTTTATTAACACCTCGTTTTATTAACGAAAGTAAGTGGTCCTAGTCTAGCACTATCTATCTATGCCATATTTTTGTTAAAAAAAATGAGCATATCCACATGTTCGGGATGAAGACGGGTGCGCAATCTGTTGACAATTAGTCCAGCTGTGTATGGTGTTATTTTCTTGTCAAATGTCGAGAGCGCATTATTGTAGCGCGAAAGTAAATTAATATTAAGTTTCTCTTTTTTCGAGCGCACGGGACACAGTCTGTGCTCATACACGCTTACTTTACGCAAAGAGGAGGGATTTGCGATTGCACTGGACACGTTTTAAGTATGTGTTTGCCAATTTTGCCAGGCGGGGATATTTGCAGTCGTTGGCTTTCCACCAGGTCATGGGGTCTGTGTGGAGAGGTGGGCATATATCCTGGCAGTAATTATCTAGCTCTGTTGTGTGTTTCTCCGCTGTTATCTTCACCAAACAGTACCGCAATTGCACATAAATATGTATGGCGGAAGTTTTGGTACTTTAGCGACACCCTCTGGTTGGATCTAATGTGTTACAGGAGCACATCTGCCTTTCTAGCACGTGTTTCTTTTATTTTTTTCTTGAGTTTCTTTAGTAATGGAGATAACGATAGTCACATTCATTATTCGATATTCGACGTGATTCCGACTATTCGACGATCGTTGCCCATCCCTACTGTACAACAGTATTATATTTCTGCCACAGTTTCTTCAAGTTAAACTTTTATTCTGACGGGTTGCCGTGAGGACCTTTGAGTTTCTGTGGGTATGTTATGATGATAGTATTTCTCAAATGAAATTGTAAAATGCTCATGAACGACAAATGTGTGACAAATTCCGTGAAATTCCGAGCTATACAGTAAATGACTGGATTCCGCGATTTCCACAACATTTTTTCGCATTGTGGAAATCATAGGGCCCTATAATTATCAATTGGCTGTTGTCAACAAAAGAGAAGCTTTAAGTTCTCCTTACAGTTTTCCTCCAAAATAAAAGTAAATAAACCTGGAACCTTTTTATCAGAAAAAGCGCAATTAGAGATTTTCCCCAAATTGTGCAGTACTAAAATGTGTTTAAAATAGGGTTTTACCTAATATTTGTGAATGCTATGTAGTTTATATTTCTTTATACTATCTTGGCAATAGTTAATCAACATAATGTCAAACTCTATTGGAATCGATTGTAAGTTGAGTCTTGAGTTCATTTGTGTGCCACAAAGTTGCTGCTTTACATAAAGAGCTGTATCTAGTGAAACGTCTGTGGAGGTTTGGGTGAAATATAATGAACTTGCACGTCTCCAGCATGCTCAGATTGTTCTTCAAGCTCACAGTGAGGTTACGGCCACAGATCTAACTGAGCTTCCACCCACATGCTCTGCTTTCTCTGAATGGTCTTATAAGGTTAATTAGCAGTCTGTCAATGCAGCTGCCTCTCTGTGTTGTTGTCAGTGAGGTTTAAAGCAAACGGCCCCTATAGACAGCCAGGACGTTACTATCCAATTGCAGCAGACATGCTAAATTTAAGCACTTGTGCTAAGTCAGTAGACATCAGAATCGAGCCTAAGCGATGTTGATTCGCTCAAGACTTGAAGTCCTTAGGGAACGAGTGTCTAATTAGCAGATTTCTGAAAGCGTGAGTCATCGAAAGTGTGAAGTAGCATCCATATGACTGATGGTGGAATTGGTTAGGGTTGGCGTGGAGATTCGAAGTTTGAAGCCAATTAACACACTAATTCAGCATCTGAAGAGAACATTTGTGTCCTCGTCCTTGTTAAAGTTAGTTTCAGTTGTTTATTTGGATCGTTTTATGCGTTCTTTCCAAGTCCTCCTGTTTATAAGCACCATCTGTTGACATGCCGTCGCAGAGTTCCCCCTAATGAGTGTGCAGCGGGCACGCACACTTTTCGGCATGCTCGTACACTGACTGAGTGACCCCAGTGCTGGTGTAGTATTAAACCGCCGTGTGTGTTTGTGTGCCTATGCTTCCGATTACAGCGAGTGCCGTTCTAGTAGCCTCATGTTACACGGCAGAGCTCTGGTCAGAAAGCGTGAACAGATGTTCAACGCAGGTGGAAATATAAACAAAACTAGTTCCGCTGTGGAAGGTGCAAGGTGGTTTTTAGTGTGTGTGAGATGCACCAAAGATGAGTTTTTCACTTCATAAGCCAGTGTGTGTCATCCGAGTTGTCACACCAGTGCGTTATGGATTTAGATTGTTTGGTTGACTACTTCAAGCTTGGGTGGGGCAATCAAATTAAGACATAATGGATGTTGCAGTGATTTTAAGTGCACTTTGTATTTGGCAATTAAAGGGATATTTGCTGTTAATTTAGTCAACCCCAGGCCTTCCAAGATGTAAGTGACTTTTTCTTCTTCAGTAGAACAGGAAGGAAGACTTTTGTGCTGAAACCGTGGGCCTTGGTGATTCATGTAATGCATATAAATGTATATAAAGTTACGACTTAAGTTCACAGATCTATGAATATTATTATAGCCCAGTGGCTGCAACCCTACAGCGTGCGTTTACACTGAATATGTTAACATGCATGTTCTTAACCCGATTATGCTTAATAAGCCAACAATGCACGTGATCATGTAAATGCGTCATAAAAATGCATAAACTGATCATCACAACTGGATTTTTGCCCCTTATGGCGATTTTGCCCAGCATGTAAACACATTAACCTGATTTCTGTCTACTTATTGAAGTGCACATGTGTGATATGTGACATGTGATATGTGACATGTGATATGTGATATGTGATATGTGACATGTGATATGTGATGAGAACGCGTCCTTACTGTGTATTGAAGTTTTAATTTAAGTTTAAAAGATCCGCTGAGACCCTACACTGTAAAAAAATATGGACGTAGTGTCCTTGATGTCACCCATAGGATTCTGAAGAGCAGTTTTGAAGCGTAGAGTTCGGGTCGAGCTGGCCGTTGCCATCTTAGCAGCGCGTTGCCGTGCTTCACTTCCGGATAATAGAAAATGGGAAAAGAGGCGGACGGTGGCAGAGCTGAGGTGACATGTGACTAACAGACAGAAGACAAACGGCTGCCCACCTGTCACTCAAAGTGGCCACGCCCTTAATTATGCAGAACTTTGTATAATGGATTTATATAATGTAAACAAATGAGTTAAAAAAAAATTACCCACCTCACAGTTGTCATGAAGGGCAAAATTATCCGTATAGACCAAAACCAAAATTTTTACCAGGCTGTAAACATGTTTTTTTTCTGCTGTAAATTTGGGCATTTTAACATGAGGGTCAATGAGGTTCTGCTCACTTCTGGAGCCTGTCCCTAGTGGCCAATCAATAAATTACAGTTTAAGTCTCTTCCGTATTGGCTTCAAGAGAGACTGCGGGAGGTTGTTGCTTGGCCTAGATGCCCGCTTTCAAACACTCCCATGACTATATCTGTGTATGCGCTCGGTGAAGACCGTCAGAGATGTCTGTTTACAATGTGTTTTTGAAGCATTGATCATTGTGGCCAATCACAGACATAGGCCTATATGTTGAGCGCATGAACACAACGGCCAATCAGAGGTGTTTAAAAAAAATGCACTCAAAATTGAAGAGGGAATTGCTGGTATTGTCAAATTATTTTTACATTTCAGTACCAACTTTTGGTACCGAAGTCGGTACTTTTGACAACACTATTATGAGCCGTTAGTTTCCCACTGACACAATACTCTTCTTCTCTTTATTTAAAATCACAATCAACATTAACACAACAAATTAAATACTCAGAGTCAGAGACGCATATTATTACGTTTTGACATCACTACCGGGAAATTACCTGATTTATTAATATTTTATATATATATATTATGAATACTTTACTTGCGTCGTTGGGTTATTGGTTTGCATATAAACCTGGACGACATGTTATTTCAATAAACTGATTTTTGTGAGTTATCCGCGTACTGGTGTGCATGTAAACATGCTCACTGACACACACAAATATATAAACTCTAGTTGTTTTTGATGAAAGGAACATTGAAAGCTCCAATCTCTGACGTGTTTAGCGCGAAAGCTCATGTGATTGGCGAGATCGCCATGCAGTACAGTCGTGTACCAGCTGCTTTGACACTATTATCCGAATTTGCACAGTGTACGCCCACCTTTATATATATATATATTTTGAACAATACTGTATGTGTTGCACGATATACCGGTACTAGAAATGTATTGCGATACCCTGCTATTACAAACGGTACGATATGGAATTTTATTAGTACCGGTACTTTAAGAAGGAGCGCGCGTTAATAAGAGCTGTATTTATTTGTGTCGATGAGTGACAGCAGGAGTTAGGACGTGTGTGCAGAGCTCTCCACCGTTCACTAAACATTGGAAGCAGAAGAGTTAAATATATCTGCGCATCGCATGACAAAGAAAGCAATAGAAACAGGCGCATGAGAAAATATAGCGGTAGCGGATGTGCTCGCACTGCCGGACTTTGATCTAAAGCACGAGCACACGCCTTTCAGACAACATGCGATCGCGATTCAGTTCTTTCGGATTATGGATTTCAATGGTCAAAAATATGTAAAAATGCACATCCTGAGAGTATTCAGGTAAACACAGTCGGGGGTGTCTTTAGTGAACGTGTACAGTTGAGGTAATTGGATCTGTTAAGCCGGATCTAATATTCTGTGTGATTTAATGATTAATCAAACAACAATGAAAAAAGGAAAACCACCCCATGACTGGCTAAATAATTTTAATATATTCATTAAGAATCAGTGTATATTAAATTTATTGAGTGAAGACTAAGCTATTTTTTTATTTCTTTCTTAAATAGACCTATAGCTGAAAAATAAAGCACTGATTTGTCATATTGTTTGTAATTTGCATTTTTAGCTTATTTTTAAAAACAAAGATAAAATAAAAAAAATGCAATAAGTAGAAATGGTCAAAAACCAGGGAAGGAACATGCTGGCAACGTGAGTTTTTAGTTAAAAAATAAATAAAACAAGGAATAATAAGTTCTGTTGTCATATTATTCAATTACTTTTACTGGGTGGTATTTTGACCGTGGTATCGATTTAGTATCAGTATCGAGGTATTTTAGTCTGGTATCGTATCGAAGTCATAATTTTGGTATCCTGACAACATATATATATATATTGGTGTATTTGTACATATAAATAAAATGATTGAATAATATTATTTCTTGTTTTTATTTAATAAAGAACTGCTGGAAAGCATCTTTTGCCTCTTTTTTTTAAATGTATATTTGTACTGTTCTTTGTATAAATTTTTACCTGGATTTTTACATTATTTTACTTCTTGCATGAAACCTTTTAAATCTATTTGGCAACAGTGGCCCAAAAAAATCACCCTTTTAAGCCATTTCAATGCAAGCACATAATTAAATTGAGATGTATATTGAATCCTGTCAGTTTTGTTCTATACACCAGCAGGCATTTGTCTTTCCAAAGCTTCCGTCACAGCAGCATCACACTTCCCGCTGTATCTCTCGCTCTCCTGTTTTCTCTTTCTCTCCCCTCCGGTCAGACCCCCCCCCTCCTCTGCAGCGTCACAGCTGAGCTCCGGTTGCCATGGTTACCTGTGACATCAGCCCGAGCGTGGCGCTCACTGCAGTCATTTGTTTGCGGCGCGAGAGGGAGAGGTCACGATGATGCAGGCCTGTTGCCAGGGCAACTTCACTCCCGTGATTTCTGCTCTCCGCAGATGGGCAGCGCGGCGAGGTTAAACCTCTCACATGATCTTGGCCGTCCGTGACCATATAGGGCAGCATTTGCTTTTCACCCATCCACGGAGATACTAAATTAAGGGTTGAGTTGAGTGTGGCTTCAGCAAGAAATAGGAATGTTTTGAGGGCAAATCTCAGGTGGTAAATTTCAACTGGAGAGCAGGACATCTCTGTGGATTCTCCTTTTAGGGCCTAGTCGTTTTTCATTTGAATTAAAGTCATCCATGTGAAATATGTAATTAGCTAGAGTGCACAGGAATCCTGCCAGGCAAAACTGATCTCCAGTTTTCTGCTTTCTATCAGTTACGGTAGTCGCAACACGGCTCTTGGTGCCAACCGTGCATTTTTATCATCTTCATTATGATCTCTCAGCAGTTATTGGCTTTTCAATTATATTCAGTTTGCATTATTTTTGTCATAAACCACGAGTAAAGTGCTTTCTCAGCATAAAGTACCTTTTGTACCATCAGCACTACCTTCGGATACTAAATTATTATCATATTTCAACCATTTTAGGGTCTGATTCTATCAAACTGGGTCATTTAAAAGTGATTATTAGAGCTGTCATTGTCTAACCGGAAACATAATGTGATCATCAAGTGATCGATTGTGTTCAGAATCGAGCTGCATCTGAATGCTAGAGGCTCAGTGTGTTTCAGGACGAGAGTATTAATGTAGTTTATCCAGCCGAGATGCTTTGGTGATGTTTTGGTGAGCTACTCATCACTGATTTGTCAAATGATGAAAATCGTAATTTAATTGCATAAGCAAGATCATTGTCTCTTTTGTGTGGTTTGCTTCACTATTGTGATTTCATCTCATAGATTGTTACCTCAACAAAAGTGAAGGAAACCGCAGCGAGGTTAAAACTATTGCACTGAAAAACTGGTTCTCAACTGGTGAGTTGTGACCCGAAATCAGGTCACAGGTCTGTCGTGATAGGGTCATGATTAGAGCGGGAAACCAATGCTAAATGCAACTGTGCTTGTTGAACATAAGCAGTTCATTATTATGTACTAATAAGTAGGGCTGCACGATTAGTCAAAATAAAACCAAAATCCTAAAATGGCTTTGTGCGATTATCTAATTGTAAAGACTGTGATTTGATTAAATAAGTATATGTGTTGCATGTATCGGAGTAAAGCGCTGTGTTCTTACACGTGTGCTGCTCATTATACGCTGGTGTTTCCAGCGGCTCGGTTCACAGTAAATGCTGCTCCACATCAACTCCATCTCTGCATCTGCTCTGAGTTTGGATCGATTGAATGTTCATTTTGGATCGCAACAGGCGGTTTTCTGTCAAGATAAAAGTTTGATGGTTTAAGGTTTGAAAATGAAGAAATTAAGACAATCGTTAAGAAAGTTATGAAATTTGGCAGATAGATAGAGGACAGTCCGAACATTAACCACAAAAATTTGGTGTATCTAACTCAATCCCTCTAGCGCCATCAACTTTCCAAAGTGGCACTTATGTTTATGCTAATAATAATACATTCTGAACTGTAAGAGCTAGAATCACAATTTACCGTCATAATTGTATGTTTCCGTATGTTTCCGTACCGTATGTTTCATCATACCTAGACAGTGCATCCTATTCTCACCACTCAGATCATCTTCAGACCATGCTCGCAAAAAGTTCTTAAATGCTTTTTGACAAACCCATCCGTTCTTGAATAATGTGTGAGCAAATTAAATGAAGAGCATGCTATAATGAACACGTGGCTTTATCTACGCAACGCTTTAGCAGAGAGAGACTAATCTTGGTACATGTCATCACAAGCATGACCTGAGTGGTCAAATGCAGTGTTTTGGCACAGTGCCACCTACTGGTCAGAAGATTTAAAAACATTTTGCCCCAAAATCATAAAATTGGTCTCTGTTGATTCAGAACAGCATACCCAGTCAAATTATACCCAGTTTTCCCACACTGGCCAAGTTGTATTTAAAAATAAAATGCTGTAAATTATGCACGCATTAGCGTATCTTTACGAAACTCGGTATGTCATTGTGACCATGCAACAGTTTCACAACAGCGCCACATTCTGGTCTAAATTTATAATGAAATTTCCAAACATGCTTATAGCGTTTGATTCATTTTATGAAACAGGTCTTGATAGATTACTTGAGTCATACCGAGAACAGTGATACCAATTATGCCATATTCGATCAAACTTGCTGTCTTTTTCACCACAACTCCTCAAATTTTTCAGATCATCTTCAGACCATGGCAGCAAAAAGTTATTAAAAACTTTTTGATTAACCAAAACAATTTTGAATAAAGCATCAACTAAATTGATGGCTTGATGCCAAGCTGATCCTGAGGCTGTAACTCTGCAACGCTAAGGCATATTGAAACCAAAACACTATAATAATTTGATTATAACAGTACCTATTGGTCAGTGATAAGCAATTCAATCGTATTACTTGTAATTGTAATAATGATTTTTAAACCATAATAAAATAATATAAAATGTTTCTTAATTATTCATTGTTGCAGTTGGTCTGATGCTCCCCGCCATGCTTGCATGACTCATTTGTGAATTTTTGTGCTTGGCCCCAATAATTGCTACTTGCAGCTATATTTGCTACTATAAATATAAACAAATTGTGCAGTCCTACAAACAAACACCGCAAACCTGGACTGTTTTTTTTTACATATTTTATTTAATTTTTAATTCCAATTAAAAATGGGAATAAGATTTTTTTCTCCAAATCGTGCAGCCCTATCTCATGTTTGGTTTTAAGGACAATTTTGTTACTTTTTTGTAGAGTTTTGGTAACAATTTTGGTGCTAAATCAAAATCACTTGACAAGCACCACTGTAAAATATTAAAACAAAATTATGGGGGAAAACATTGCAATATAATTGTACTGCACAGCCTTATGGTGTCAAGTGTGTACGTGGGATTGATTGTAGCGAGTGCGGGACCTGATGTCATCTGTCAGCACCATAATGAAGTGCTGGCGACTCCATGCTGGGAGGATGAGCAAAAACAGATACCGCAGCCCAGCGCTTCTGCCGCCTCTACCGCCTGCCATTTGTCTGTCTGTCCCCACCTCCAGCTGCTGACAGCTCACCTAGACGACGTGATCGGTCCGCTTCTTCCTGCTCTGCACATGTGAGCTACAACCTCCAGATGCCACGGATGGGCTCTAGCTTCACATGCATTATGTGGAATGTGTTGTCTGACGTCAGTCCTGACAGTGCAGTCTGCAAGTTTGACAGAAAGTAAGAGAAGCAGCTGTCTGACATTGAGATATGCACAGCCGCTATTCCCTTGCTGGCACGGGCCTGTGCTTTTAAAATGGAAATATATTACTCACCACGTATCCAGCGATTGAGGACGAATTAAAAAACCCTGAAACTGAGAGGCCAAGAGCGATCGTTGCTCAGGCGTCAGACAGTTTGGCACTTGCTGAGCACGGACCAATGTTGCACCTGTGAGCAGTTTACAGAGCTTTCTGCTGCTTGTGTTTCCTCATCTTGTGCCAGTCAGGCTGGTTTGAAATTCAGGATCAAAGAATATATATATTAGGGGTGGCAAGGTTCACAAAACCCTCGGTTCGTATCACAGTTTTAGGGTCACGGTTTTCGGTTCTGTACGGTTCTTTTTTTTTCTTTCTTTTTTTTAATTGTTAACACTCCATAAATTTACTTCAGCATATGATATATAGCTTAAATATCCACAATTTAGGATACAGTATTAAAAACATTGTTATATCATGTAGAAGTTGTTTCCTAACTGGCTGTCTTCTGCTTACTGTCTACAGAGTCCGACACATTGGCGTAACATTTTTCATGTTAATCATGTCAGTTTTGATCAGAACAATGCACTGTGGCTTTAATTCAGCGTGAGCAGCTTTATGCCCAAAGGCCTGTTTAAATTATTAAAACTAGAAGCATATCTTAACTTTAATTTTACATTTATCATGTGAACTACTTATATAAAACATGCATGTGTGTTTGGGACAGAGGGGAACACGGTCGCATTTGCAGCAGATATATGCTGCCCATCATAAATCAAAGCACGAGACAGACAGGGGTCGGAGGAGAACACCGGAAAATCTGACAGAATGGACGATATTCGTCTGTATTTGCAATACACGAGCAGCGGTTCAGCTGCGCGAGACAAACGCTGCCAGTGTGAATGGACAAAGGGCGCGCACGGCTCCCGCTCTTCATACGCACTGCTTCTGCCCTGCCAATGCACTGCTTGTGTGTGCGGTGTGAAGTCGGCATTATACGACGCTGCCGCATCCTCCAACTCCGGGCAGCCTTCCTTTTCTCTCTACTTGCCATTTTTACACATGACAGGACCTGCAGCTCTCCACTTTTACTGTCTTTTCATTCTTTTAAATCTTCCATTTCCATCGGAAAGGACACACACTGTCTGAGGTAACACACGGGCACGAGGCTACATTGCGCATGCGTCAAACCATATATACCCACCCCTATATATATAACCACCATATATATATATGAAAATACCAGTTAGGTTATAAAGAAATACTAGGAGCTTCTAGAGTAATACCGTTGCCATGTCTTCCATCTTAAGACTATGTTGACATTCAGTGCCCATGTGGTCGTCTCATGAGAGCACTTGGACGAAATTAAAATGTTATAACTTTCTTCATCTCTGGAACAAACTTCACCCTAATGAAACTAAGCTGTGTCGACTTTTAATCACCCTGCTATCATCTTGAGAATGCAGAGTCACGGCTGATGGGATCTGTGTGGCCATCTGCCCTGCGAGTGTGCCAGCTCCACTGGCCTGTCATCATCCGTCTTTTTATTTAAACATAGAGGACGCATAACAATTACATAATTACACCTACATTCATGTCAATTAGTTCAAATAAATATGTAAAAAAAATGCTGTAAAGAATTAAAACTGATGTTTGACACTGTCATCCAACTATTATTAATTCACTTTCAGGGGCCCGGGACACATTTTTAAGTGGAGACACTCTCCTTCCCTGGACCTGTCATCTAGAGTAGAGTTTAGTGGGCCGAACTTGTTCTTGATGGCTTCATAAGTAACTTGATATGCCATTAGTCATTAGAAGCGTCCAACTACCTTCGTATGACCTTCCCAATCGAGGCAGATATGACGGCTTGTGCCACCTTGACTGGCACAGTGGGCTTTCTCCCAAAATTCACAGCTCCGGAGCCTTGCCAAGACTGAACCCTATTTTTACGGTTCTGTCTGCTGGAACTCACAGTGAGACTTGGCTTATCTTACTGACACAAAGCTGAAGGTGTGGCGTTCCTTGATTGGCCAACACCAGTAGCGCTGAGCATGTAATTGACTTATGTTGGGTTTGAGTCAATACTGTTTTGGGATGGACTGTCACCTTCCATTTACGCTGAGTTTCGAGTGGCCTAAGAGGGTTTAAGATTCAAGCTTAGGTTATTATCGATTTAACTGCACTGACACTATTAGATGAGAAATAAATTCAGCTGGATAATGACACTAACACTGATGCACTGATCATGATTTTTCATGGATGATTCCGATTTTTTTTTACAAGCAAATTTATTTGTTATTTATTTGCTCTATAACAGACAAACTGGCCTTAAATCAAAAATATCTAGCCATTAGAAATAACAGGGAGCCACTGCATTTTAATCACGATCCAAACAAATATTCTGCACTCATGTAGTATGAGCAGTTACTTTTGATTGGAATTAGATTGTATAATTTTTAAGATTTGAAACAAAAACAGAATGAACTGACTTTAGCTTTGTGGAATTATGCTACATAAGACACACCTGCACAAAACAAAAACAGCAGATGGACTGAATGAAAATATCAATTCCCTCTTTGACAGTAGGTGGCGCTTATAAAACAGCAGCAGTTTCTTTTCACTGCGCTTAAAAACACTTTATACGGAGATATGTGGAAAAGAAAATGCCAAAAGAACTTTTCTGAAGACAGTGAGTTCCTTTCAGAGATGCATTCATATAAACACCCCTATTTCAATATTTATATTTCTCTTCCTATATTTCGAGCATTGTGAACAGTGAGTTTGCTGTGCCTGGTACAGTGTTTGTCCTGCTGGCGCGTCTGTTCTCTTCTTTGCATCCATCTTCAGTGTATCCTGTCTCTGACCTGTGTTAACATCCTGTTGATAGACTTCATAATATTTACACACAAATTGCGTTTTGGGAAATGATTGCAATGTAGTTTGTGTGCAATTCTGGAATAGAGATCGGCCAAAATTGCTGTGTTTGGAGCAATAACTGGCCAGTTCCGATTTATGGCCGGTCAACCGGTGCATATCCAACAATAACTTTGCAACATTGACACTGACTTGAGCAAAAATAATGACACTATTGTCTCCTGTAGAGCTTCATATGGCTGAAGGGATCCTGTTCCATAATTGATGAGGATTACAATATTATAACTGTTATTTGTTCTGTTTATGAATGTGACGCTGTTTTGAAACAGTCTGTATAGTATAAAGCGTTATATTGACTTGACTTTATTATAATTCTGGTCCATTTGGAAGTCTGTGAACCCTAATCTCTGACCTTTCCCTCCCTGCAGAAAAAGAGTCGTGAAGAGAGCGAAGGCGAGGGCAGCGGGGTGGAGATCCTGGAGAACCGACCCTACACAGATGGCCCAGGCGGCTCTGGTCAATACACTCATAAGGTTTACCACATTGGCCAACACATCCCTAGCTGGTTCCGCTCCATCTTGCCAAAAGCTGCGCTTCGTGTGGAAGAGGAATCCTGGAACGCCTACCCATACACCCGTACACGGTGAGTGCCATAGCTCCTAATAATAAAACCCTCTGGCTCTTTTTCAAGAGTACTCAGGATGAATTTCCAAAACAGCTTTTTAATATTCAAGTCAGGGCTTTTTGTTCTGGGCTTAAAGTCAACATGAAATCAAAATAGATCAATGTTTACTTTCTTAAAGAGGCCATATTATGCCCTTTTTTATTGTTTTGGGTTCTAATAGAACAGGATTTTATGCTTGAATGTTCAAAAAACACATTATTTCTCCCATATTCTCGATTGTTGCAGCTCCTCTCTTCCCAGTCTGTCTGTAACATTCTATTTAGTTCTTGTCTCAGTGAAGCCCCTCCTTTAGAAAAGCGCATGTTTGAGCATGTTTGGTAAAAATGTCCTGCCTCTTAACCATAACCGCGAGTTTCAACACACTACTAACGCAACTCCACCAAGCCTCGTCCCTTTTTCTGCATATGCCTTGAGGGATATTCCTTCCTGAAAGAAAACGCATGACTACAATGGAGGCGTTTCAGGGAGTTTAGAAACTGTGACACTGATATAGAGAATAACTGTCCTTTTTATGCTCAAACAGCCACATTAGACACTAAAGAAAGTAAAAAAAGTATAATAGGACCTCTTTAAAGCATCTTTCTGGTCTTATGGTAAACGTTGCAGCGATGCACGTTATTCCATGAACAGAGTTTCACATTGGGTGCAGCTTAGGGATGAACTTCTACTGCAATAAACATGTATCTGTTACCTAATGAAGGGGTCATGGTAGTTATAGAGAACGCCTGTGTGAAGAGTGGATAAGCTCACATGAACCTCTGTGGTAATGCATGACACTGATAAAATGAAATGACATCAGAGTTAATCTCTCCTTGCCTGTCCTGCAGCTACACGTGTCCTTTCGTCGAAAAGTTTTCCATCGATATCGAGACGTACTACAAGCCTGACACAGGTTGCCAGAATGACGTCTTCAACATGTCCTCGGCCGAAAGGAGACAACGGGATATAGGTACTGATGCACTTTCTGTATTTTCATTCAGCATGCATGCTTGAAGCATACATTTAATTTATGCTTTTGACAGTTTTTGAAGTGCAAAACCACATATGAGCATCTAGAACAAAAACGTTTCCAAGAAGTCCAGTCATTCATTAGCATGCTTTTTACCACGTGAGCATTGCCTGCTTCTCAAGCTATCTCAAGCAATCCAGCAGGAAGAGCTCTCGAGTCATGCCTCAGTGTTTAAGATGCAGACAGCGTGCCGTTTCATTGACATAGTACCATGCTGCTGTTGGGTAGCGTGCCGCTGCACGAGAGCCCCGCTGCACTCTGGGACAGGTACTGGAGGCTTTCTGAGCCGAACATAGACAGACGCAGGCACTGCAGGGGGAAGCGCCCTGTGAATGCTGTTACATAACTCCATTCCTGACTGAACATGCACCTTTGTCAGTGTGCTGTAGAGACACCTAGAGGCCGTCTGCCAACACGGCAGTCTGCAAACAGGAAACGACCCAAGATCAGCAACTGTGAATAATTAAAGACCTACAATGTTAGGTTAAGACATGAAAGATTAGGGATCTGAATTAAGAGTTGTTCTTTGAGAAAAGGCAAGTGAATAAACAAAGAAGAGTAAAAATCGTAAGAAATGTAATGATTATGTTTACACTAAATGATTCTGGTTCCTTTCATTAGTAATTGTTTTAGTATTTGTGAAGATGTTACTTCCGCTGTCAAAAATTGATTCTTATGTATGTGTGTGTGTGTGTGTGTGTGTGTGTGTATACATGTATATGTACTGCAAACAAGGTTCCTACGCAATTTGGAAAAGTATGGAGTTTGAGTAATTTCCAGGTCTGGAAAAGTATGGAAAATAAGATAGCAGAGTATGGAAAAATATTAGCATTTCCAGACTATTGCACCTATTTTGTTTTCTATAATAGAAAAGCTGTTTAGTGATTCCTGTTACAATTTCCAGATTTTCATTATTATAATAATAATAATAGATTTGATTTATAAAGCACTTTCCATTCCGTGCTACATCTCAAAGTGCTACAGGGGAAAAATAACAATAGAAAATAAAAATATAGAATAATAAAAACAATCAACACATTAAAGCCTTTCTGAACAGAAAAGTCTTCAGTCCTTTATTATGCAAAAATACAGGTTATATCATGTCTTATAAGTGTTTTGGGTTTCTTCTCACAATATTCTTAGCACTGTATTACAGAGCCTCTAAAAGGACTGTTTCAAAAATAAAACAATGACTTTCATGTGCGCACAAGAAACCATTAAACTTATTTTACTTACCATAAAACCTATTGCATTATCAGCCCATTTTGCAGTGTGGTTTCTTGGCCACCACAGAGTGTGTTAATGCAGAGCTAAGGTTTTGAAATATGACACACTGCCCTAATGAAAGCCACATTTTGGAAAAAATGTTTTACAGTTCCAGTCTTTTTTATAGACCTTTAAACTTGGCAAATAGAAGACTGCACACAGCCGTATTGGGCCATCAGCCCATTCCGTGTCAGGGTTTCTCGGCCGCCACAGAGGATGCGTTAAATTGGACATTAGGCCTTGATATAAGAGGTACTATCCTAAGGAAAGCCACATTTTGAGCAAATAGATCTCTATTAATTCACGTGCTTCCATGCTCTCATTTTCTTCATAGTAAGATGGCAGTGATGCACAAAGGAAATTGGTTATAGTATCCAGTTTGCATGTGAATAGTTTCTCGAGGGCACGAAAAGTTTCTTTCTTTTTTTGTAGGGGCTCTTTCACTTCAAGAAAATCAATGAACAAACCCCTGAGAAAATGAAATATTTACAGATGACTACTATATACCAAATATTAAGCTGCAAATAATGCTGTATGAACCATTGATGTTAAATAATATGTGGACATTTCAGACTGGAAAAGTATGGAATTTTGAAATGGAAAATTTGTAGGAAACCGGTGCATAAAAAAAAAAATGCTATTTTTAGTAATACATATTAGTTTTTCTAACAAAAGTAATGACCTTTTTTAATGGAACAACCCACTTCCTAATGTTAAATAAGAGAAAGACTTTATGACACATAAGACAAACAGATAAACTAGGTTTTACGGCCTCAGACAACTCAAGGTCCATGTCATTACCTTTCAGAAGGTTCAATAAAATCTCTGTGATGAACTGATTTGGTTTGCATTAATGGATTAAATATAAACCCCATTAACCATTTGTGCCTTGTTCATCCCCACCCCACCCCACCTCCCAATAAATACAGTCTCTAATGGAAGCAATTGTCTTTCACAGATCCTATCGATATTGTGAAAGATTTCATTGCCCCTCACGAGTACCTTGCAGAAGAGGACCCTAAACTCTACAAGTCGTATAAAACCCAGCGGGGCCCCCTGTCTGATGACTGGATCGCGGAAATCAACAACAACCCAGGCAATATGCCCGTCATGTGCGCTTACAAGTTGTGTAAAGTGGAGTTTCGATACTGGGGCATGCAGTCAAAGATTGAGCGCTTCATTCATGATGTGGGTAAGTGTTTGGAAATGTTCAGACACCTCTTTGGGATTCTAGGTCATTTTATATAATGGACACATACAGGGAATTTATGATCAACTTAGTACCAGTACCAGTACCAGTCAGTGGTGTCCTCTACCATATGTTATTAGCACTGAGGGACATTTCTCTCTCCAATAATTCTATTTGAGTCAGCTGATCCATCTGTTGCATATGTGCGTGAATTGATGCTTGGTAACATCCTGTTATCGTTGTGCGTGGGTGGGCAGCAGGTGTCAAGCGTTTTTGTCAGGAAAAAAGCCCTTAATCATTAACCTGCACTTAATGAAAACGAGATTGATGCAGTGCGGATCCAGTGAAAATCAACAATGTTTGAACCACCTCCTCCTGACTACATCAGGGCAGAATTAATTTCCTTTCCATGTGCTGTTTGCGTGCAGCATAATCTTTTTTATTACTTCGATATTGGCTTGTTTATTGGCTTCTTTCACTGATAATTTGCAAGCAGACTGTTGTTGTCACTCATTTGCAAAAGTCTTTAACTTCTTTGGCTGATTTCCTTTTATTTTTGTCAATTTTTCTTCTTGCGGTTTCCTGGCCGCTGTGAAAACAATTTAGTTTGCACGTCTCTTCATTACTGAGTTCAATTATCTGAAAGACTGGTTAACTGCATCTTTCTCACATCTTAATCAATCGAGGAAATCGCACAAGGAAATGAGCCAAACCACACCTCAACCCCAAATGTTGAGCCATCTCGAATGCAGTCAAGCAGGCTTATTATAGTTAACTAAAGCTTAAAAATAAATCTATAAAAAACATTTATTATTTTAAATAAAATTAACATGACCTGATATAAAACTGAGTTAAGTTGATGTCCGTGTTGAGAAATGTTATTTTTAAAAGTAACATGTTGCTTATACTTTATAAATGTTTCTCATTATGTTACTAAGTGTTACATTTTCACACCATCTTATCTGAGACTCTCTTTGAGAACAGAAGTGCTATGCACATTTAAATGCACTAACAACACTCTCATTATCTTCAGAAGATATAAAAATCTACTGTGAACATTTCTTTTTCCTCCCAAACTAGTTTGCATAAAGTGACTATGGAGACAATTTGCCTATATGAACTTAAGAATGAATCTCATGACATCTTTCCATCAGGGCTGAGGAAGGTGATGGTACGCGCTCATCGACAGGCCTGGTGTTGGCAGGATGAGTGGTACGGTCTGACCATGGAGGACATCCGACTACTGGAGCTGGAGACCCAGCTGGCCCTGCAGCAGAAGATGGCACAGTACAGCTGCAACGAGGAGGGCGGTGAGAACAACGGCACCGTCACCAGCCCCGAGAAAGAGCTCGAAGCCAGGGAGGCCAACAGCTCCAACGAAGCGGACGGTACGCCGAGGACCATGGGGGACACACTGCAGGCGCGAGGAGAGCTGACCAAGCAGTGGTCCACCTCTTCCAGGTCTTCACGTTCCTCCAAGAGGGGCGGTAAGTTCACATCGCCCTTCATGTGAAATTGACCAAAACAGAATTACTCAAGAAGGACATGTTTCTGGATAAACATCCTATGTTGGCCTGGAACAACTATTCTTTGAGGGGAATTATTGGTTCATGTCTCACTTTCAGATTTTTTCCGACATGGAGTTATATAAATAAAAACGTCAAAGCTGCTCTGTTTATATAACTGTACTTTGAAAATGCATGGTGATCACAAGCTATTAAGCTCAGCTTAATGATACAGTGCCGGTTAAATGTTTGGAAACATCACTATTTTCATGTTTTTGAAAGAAGTCTCTTATGCTCATCAAGATAAAAAACACTAAAAAAAAACTGTAATGTTGTGAAATATTATTACAATTTAAAATAATGGTTTTCTATTTTAATTAAAATTGTATTTATTTCTGTTATGCAAAGCAGAATTTTCAGCATCATTACTCCAGTCACATAGCCTGACAAGCCAGACCCACATCAAGATGTTGGGTCTGGGAACTCACCTTTGGCAGGGCTTAATCCGAGGGGCGGGATAAACTGTTGTCTTTCAAATTCCCTCTGCATGCAATTGGATAGCACCATGAGCGCCACAACCAACCAGAGTGAAGAAGAAGGTGAAGCTGAGCTAACGTTAGTTGGTAGACTTTTGGCGTATCCGTTCGGCAAAACTCAGAACACATCTTCCTTTCTTAAGAATGACTTCAGTGCCGTTCTTTGTTCTTTTCTCAAAGAAAAGCTTAACTCCAAGTCTTCCAGAGTCACGGCCAAAGCCGATTCAAAAGGCCGCTGTTCGTTAGCTTCTTTGTTTACGAGTAGCACGCAGAACCTCCGCAACTCTGCCGTGACAAACTGTCATTATGTTAAGCCCGCCCACCGACTCTACACACGCTGTGATTGGCCTGACCAGAGTTTGGTTTTTCCAGCTCTCAGGTCTATCGAGAATTGCTAGACTACACTCTCGGCAAAATAAATTCTGCCGCTAGGGTGCGTCTAGATTTCTAGGCTATCAGTCACATGATCTTTCAGAAATCATTCTAATATGAGGATTTGATACCGGTTATTATCAATGTTGGAAACTTGTTGAAAGTTGTGATGCTTAATATTTTTTTGGAACCTGTGATTCCTTTTTTTTTCAGGATTTATTGATGAATAAAAAGTTGATGAATAAAAAGCATTTATTCAAAATAGAAATATTTTCTAACAATATAAATGTTAACTATCACTTAACTATAACTATCTTTGCTGAATAAAAGTATTCATTTATTTAAAAAAAAAATTGACCCCAAACTTTTGAATGGTGTATATTGTTAAAAAAGATTTCTATTTTGAATAAATTCTGTTCTTTTTTTTTACTTTTTATTCATCAAGAATCCTGAAAAAAAGCATCACAATATTAATAAGCAGGACAACTGTTTCCAAAATCACTAATAACTCAGCATTTCTGAAGGATCACGTGACACTGAAGACTGGAACATATCACTGGAATACCTTATATTTTAAAGTATATTAAAAAAGAAAACCATTATTTCAAATTGTAATAATATTGCACAATAATATAGTTTTTTTCTGTATTTTTTATCAAATAAATGCAGGCTTGATAAGCATAAGAGACTTCTTTCAACAACATTAAAAAAAGTAATGTTTCCAAACTTTTGACCAGTACTGTGTGTGTGTGTGTGTGTGTGTGTGTGTATATATATATATATATATATATATATACACACACACACACACACACACACACACACGTCTGGTTTACTATCTTTTTGGGGACTCTCCATAGGCGTAATGCATTTTATACTGTACAAACTGTTATATTCTATCCCCTACACTGCCCCTGCCCCTAAACCTACCCATCACAGGAGACATGCTGCATTATTACATTTTCAAAAAAACTAATTTTGTATGATTTATAAGCTTGTTTCCTCATGGGGACCTCAATTTAGGTCCCCACAGTGACACGAGTCCCCATGAGTCTGTGTGCAGTCAGGTTTAAGTCCCCACCAGGATAGAAAAACATGAACACACACACACACACACACACACACACACACACACACACAAATATACATATATAAATTACAGTAGTTATATTATTAGGTGTTTTTTTTTCAGGGGGATGTATCATATTAAGCATTGATACATATAACTAATATGATAACATTTGTCTTTATGTATGTATTGTGTGTGCAGGAAGCCCTTCACGCCACAGCATTTCTGAATGGCGCATGCAGAGCATCGCCAGAGACTCGGAGGACAGCACAGATGACGAGTTCTTTGATGCTCACGGTAATGCAGGTTTGATCCTCAGTTTAAAAGGTGCTCTTGGCAATCTGTTATTTACTCAAATCTGAATCCTTGTTCCTCAGAGGACTTCTCTGACAACGAGGAGATCTTTGCCAAGGAGATCACCAAGTGGAGCTCCAATGATCTGATGGATAAAATCGAGACAGCAGAGTCAGAGGAAGCTCAGGGTACGCGAGGGATTATCTTCACCCATCTGACACGCTCTAGGATTGCAGGGTGGTATTGCAGGCGGGTGATGCAAAGCATTTCTTCCAATGCTTTGGTTTTGTAATGCATAAGCCGAGCCCACTGGAAGGAGTTTTTTCCATTCATCCGCCAAATACAGAGATTTTCACATCTTTAATAGGATTAGCTGTAAAGGAGCCCCATTGACTCTGAGGAGGTTAGGGTGTGTGTCAAACAGTGTGAGATTATGGAACACTTAATTACACAGAATTCCATGCTGTTTGCGAGACGGGTCTCACTGTTCACTGGACTCACGGGCCGTGGAGGTCTTTACACTCCTCAAATCCATGGTTTCTTTTGATAGTATCAATAATACTAGATTTCTAAAAAATATATATATTAATCATATACAAATATATTTGATAATAATAAATTGAATGATTTATATAATTTAATACTATGTTAATTTAAAGGGTTACTTCAGCGATTAGCATTAAGCCTTGTATTAGTAGAAACCTGGTAGTATATTCGATTGATCGTGCCCCCCTCCCCCTCATATCCCCCTGAGACGATAGATTTATGTATTTCATGTCTGGAAAAAAGCCTCAGATGACATGTTTTCAACCCGTCCATAGGGGTGGGCTCTCACTCACAGAATGTAAAATGAGTACAGCCGCTCGGGCATTGATATCGGATTGGTCAGAGCATTTCAAGTGTTTTCAATTAATTCCTATACAGGTCCTTCTAAAAAAAATAGCATATTGTGATAAAAGTTCATTATTTTCCATAATGTAATGATACAATTTAAATTTAATATGTTTTAGATTCATTGCACACCAACTGAAATATTTAATGTCTTTTATTGTTTTAATACTGATGATTTTGGCATACAGCTCATGAAAACCCAAAATTCCTATCTCAAAAAATTAGCATATCATGAAAAGGTTCTCTAAACGAGCTATTAACCTAATCATCTGAATCAACTAATTAACTCTAAACACCTGCAAAAGATTCCTGAGGCTTTTAGTAACTCCCAGCCTGGTTCATTACTCAAAACCGCAATCATGGGTAAGACTGCCGACCTGACTGCTGTCCAGAAGGCCATCATTGACACCCTCAAGCGAGAGGGTAAGACACAGAAAGACATTTCTGAACGAATAGGCTCTTCCCAGAGTGCTGTATCAAGGCACCTCAGTGGGAGGCCAAAATGCCTGAAGTCCAGTGTCAAGTACCCACAGTCAGTGATGGTCTGGGGTGCCATGTCAGCTGCTGGTGTTGGTCCACTGTGTTTTATCAAGGGCAGGGTCAATGCAGCTAGCTATCAGGAGATTTTGGAGCACTTCATGCTTCCATCTGCTGAAAAGCTTTATGGAGATGAAGATTTCGTTTTTCAGCACGACCTGGCACCTGCTCACAGTGCCAAAACCACTGGTAAATGATTTACTGACCATGGTATTACTGTGCTCAATTGGCCTGCCAACTCTCCTGACCTGGACCCCATAGAGAACCTGTGGGATATTGTGAAGAGAAAGTTGAGAGACGCAAGACCCAACACTCTGGATGAGCTTAAGGCCGCTATCGAAGCATCCTGGGCCTCCATAACACCTCAGCAGTGCCACAGGCTGATTGCCTCCATGCCACGCCGCATTGAAGCAGTCATTTCTGCAAAAGGATTCCCGACCAAGTATTGAGTGCATAACTGAACATTATTATTTGAAGGTTGACTTTTTTTGTATTAAAAACACTTTTCTTTTATTGGTCGGATGAAATATGCAAATTTTTTGAGATAGGAATTTTGGGTTTTCATGAGCTGTATGCCAAAATCATCAGTATTAAAACAATAAAAGACCTGAAATATTTCAGTTGGTGTGCAATGAATCTAAAATATATGAAAGTTTAATTTTATCATTTATCATTATCATTTATCATTTTTTGAGAAGGACCTGTATAAGTTAAGCTTCCATAGGCATGAACTGAAAACACGCCAGACTGGACACGCACCGTGAATGAATGAACAACAATGTGGCCGTGAATGAATGCCGGGCGGCTGTTCTCATTTTAGTTTGTCTCATTTGGCTTGAAATAGCGTCAATTCGGGGGAGGGCTGCTTGAATTGTGGGTTATTTGCCTATTATTCTTATTGAAAAACACATCAACAAAACAGTACAATGACAAACTTAAAAAGGCGCTTTTATATTTAGCTTTGAAACCAAATCTTCTGCGATCATCTGGTCTGTCAGCTCCTCACTCTCTGATGAGTGAAATCTGACTCCAGCTGCTGGTCTGTGCGGCGACTCACGTTCAGCTCACGCTGTATTGAGCGGACACGTTCAGTTTTTAATTCTAGCGTCTGTTCTCTAACTTAACTAAATTATTTTATTGCTATAAAAATCTAAACGATGGTGGGGGTGGTGGTTCGGTGGGCAAGTGATGTTACTGGTGGGAGTGGCCTTGTAGGCCAGCGAAGCAAGTGCATTCTGGGAGTTGTTGTGAACCATATAAGCCAAAAAATACATTTTCTGGCTTTTCTCAGTCTAGAAGGCACCAACTTCTAAAATAATTTATTACTACATAAATGACCCAATTTAAATTCACATCTTTCCAGCGGTGAAGTACCCCTTTAATAATATTTACATATATATACACACAAACAGTACCGGTCAAAAGTTTGGAAACATTTACAATTTTTTTATGTTTTTGAAAGAAGTCTTTAATGCTCATCAAGCCTGATTTTAGAATGATCATGTGACACTGGAGACTGGCGTAATGGCTGATTTTTAAAAATATATTAAAATAGAAAAGAATTGTTTTAAATTGTATTAATAATATTCCACGATATTACTGTATTTTTTATCAAAGATCAAAAATGAAAAAATCAAAGATCAAAAATAGTAATGTTTCCAAACTTTTGACCAGTACTATAATTACTAATTATTTTAATATAATATTTTTTTAGTAGTTTAATAATAATAATATTTTCTATTTTTCCTTTTCCATCAATGCAGATCAGTTTCAGAAAGAATTATGCACATGTGAATGTTTTTTCTTGCATTAAGCACATTCATTTTAGGTTTAAATGTTATGTTTCTAGGTGACTTGTATCAAGAATCTGGGACTGCCGGCGTGGAGCGACTCAATGAGGTATGTCTACAATTGTGCATTTTCATAGAACGCTTTTCCATGTACATTAATCGAAATATAATACAGCATAAACATTACATAATGCACAGCAGTGGTGTCGTATTATTAATGTAACTGCAGCAGTGAAAGATGCATTGATCTGTACTTGTGCTAATGGAGCAAAAATTCTGCCATGGTCACGCTGTGTTTATGCTGACGTAAAAAGAGGAGGAAAAGCATTACAGCTTCTCTGAGGGTACATTATGCAACAGCTCTATCAGTTAGGATCAGTGCCAAACTATCACAGAACAATCCGAATGACCTTTCACAAAATGAATCAGCATCACTGCAAAGGTTGGCTCATTATGTAGTCATAAGGTCAAGTTCTCATGGTGTGAAGGGTTTCATGGGGACGTGTCGAGGAAGAGCACGATCAGGGCTTTTTTGGGATGATCTCAGTGCTCTTTAACTCTGGTCCGCAGAGACCCAGGTCCATGCAGCGCTCCACCGCCCGTAGGCGTCGGTGTACAGCACGCAGACGCCCAGCTGTGAGTCACAGCGACATCTGTTTAGATCCCTTAGAAGTGTGGAAGTTATGTAGAGTCAAAGGTGTTTTCCTGTGTTGTTGCAGTTCTTCATACAGATTGTGTTGTGTTTAAGTAGAGTTTAGCTGATCTTTACTCTGAAATATAGCACCTTATGATCTCAGATGCAGTAATTTGTAAAGTGGACACACATTTGAGATTAGACTATGGAATTATCTTCATTAAACAGTGATGCCCACTTTGTTTCTGGAAGTGTTTTTCCCATTGGGTTTGTCCTTTTAGTTCAAAAAAGAGAGATTAATTAATAAAATAAAAAATCAAACAGCTCATAGACATTTAAAAGATAATAGACTGATTATTTTATTTATTTATTTATTTATTTATTCACAGTTATTTGATATAACGGCAACCAGAAACATTTTGTTATAAATATACATGAATTTTAGTGAATGTATATTTATAACAATACATATCATCTAGCAGTTTGTGAATGTAATGTAGTCTAGTTTCATTATTTATTGGTTTTCATTCATTTGCATAATTTCAAATCTTACTAATGCTGCTCACTTTTTATAATCAACATATGAAAAAAACATATAACATAAAAATAATATTATAGCGTAATATTAAACATAGCCTAACTCTGAAACAAAATGTTCTTTAACCCATGGCCGACGAAGGCACCGGCACATTCTGATGGATTTTTACTCAAGTATAAGGTGCTTTCCTTGCCATTAATTGAATAACACGCCTACATCTCCTTCCATTAAAAATAGTGGCTGGGATACAAGTAAACCTACCAACATACGTGGCATAATTTTTGGAATGACTTATCACAAGAGGAAAAAAATACGTTTTAGTTGCATAACATCGGTTAATGGAAACGGTGTCATTTAACAAAAGTTTTTTAATCAATATTCAGAAAATATTGCAAAAGTTTTGCGCAAATTTGAAATGGAAACGCGGCTAGTGTCTTCTTTTTATTAGTATATTATTATTAAGAATACCCTATTCAAAATCTGTAACTGACATGAACAAATCAGATAATTAAACAACCCGTGCATAAATATTTTTTGATATTGAGCATAGTCATAATTGTTTGACAAAAATTCATAAGCGACATAATGATAACAGTAGAAAAAAGACTGTACTTATGAGTGTGAATGAACTGCTCGCCTCATAAAAGTTTTTGAGCACAAATTTCCTTATCAGTATATATTTTCTAATAATATACTAGATATATTGAATAATATTAAAAAATATATTATAAATGACCACTGTTATATTTTATGCTCTCACACTACAACACCTTTACATAATGCAGTACAGGTGGCTAATTTTAGCTGTGGTCATCTGAGTAGCCACACTTGTGATGTGGTTTCTACAGAAGCAAGGGTCTGCGTTTCTCTTGGTAGGTCTGAACAGATTTGTTTTCTATCGATGGAGATTTTGAATGGGATTTTTACTTCCGTAAGACTTCTATTGCGCTCTGTAGCGTGTTGTTCATTAGTATGTAATCCTCTATCACAATAGCATGTTGTCACGAGTGTGTGTGGATGTTTTAAATGAACCGAATGCAGCTGTAGAAACAGCTGTCCAAATGTGTCCCTCAGGACGGTTCCTCACAGCAGTGCTTACAGCCGTCCAAAATCCACGTCCTCCTCCTGGTCCTGCATGGCGGAAACATCCTGGATACGGGCAGCGGAGACCAGAACAGCAAGCAGGGGGACGTCAACACCATCAGCAGCGCTTTTGATGCCGTGATGCGGGTTCATTACCCAGCTGCATTGGGCCGCATCGCCATCCGTCTGGTTCCCTGTCCGGCCGTGTGTGTGGAGGCCTTCTCTCTGGTGTCAAAGTGAGTGTCAAACACACACACTCCATCCATTCAGGAAACTAAACATGACCTCTGGTAGTCATGAGGTACTGTTGGGGAGTAACGAACTTAAACTAGCAACAGTTCCAACTTTCCAACCTTCTAGTAGCATAACAAATATTGCTTAATGTTTCCAGAAACTCTCTGCATTCATTGATTCAGCAAGTAATAATTTATTAATAATTTATATAGTATATAAGTAAATATTAAACATTATATAACATTTTTAAAATAATGATTGTATTATTATTATTATAGAAAAATGCTGTTGTTATTGCAGTGAGTAACTTAATGAGTAAATTATTATTAGTTATCATTATTAGTTACATCGCCGTTGATATTGATTCATTTAGTGCATTTTTGGCAGCAAATTGCACTGTGGGATACAGTTCTGTGCTGTGTGCTCTAGTTGTAAACTGCACATTTTGGCAAATGTAGTAGATCAACAAAGTATTGCATGCATAATGCAGAAAGACTAGTATGATTGTTTTCCGCTCTACTTGCTAATTCAGTGCATATAACTGCTTCTCGCTGGTAATAACCCAGCATGCTCTCTGTTCCTGTGTCCTTGACACAGTTTGAGTCCCTACAGCTATGACGAAGGCTGCCTCTCCAACAGTCAGGATCACATCCCTCTGGCCGCCCTGCCCCTATTGGCCACCTCTGCACCACAGTACCAGGACGCCGTGGCAACGGTCATAGTGCGAGCCAATCAGGTCTACGGTGACTTCATCAAATCCCTGGAGGGGGCCACTTTCACTGGCCAAGTAAGTGGTTTGGGTTTTTCCCTTATGTAGTTTTTTTTAATTTTATTTTTTTAGAGCAATTGAAACATTTTGTGGCAGTGCAATATGCATCTAGTTTTAGTTTGTTTCCTGAAGAGTCTGAGTGTAAAAATTACTTTTGGGATAAATTTGGTTTTCTCACTGAATAACATCACATGAAATGAAATCACATTCGTCCGTGTTTGCTTTCTTTACAAATGTCTGGTTTTATTGTGACAGTCGGGGCTGAATATCATGCAGACGTCACATTTCACAACTAAATCAAAACAAAAATGACTTTCCTGTAGAACATTCATTCACAATCACATTTTGTAAGTTTTAAGTGTTGTGAATGTCGTTTATGTCACTCGTTGCCCATGCACATGACTTGTGATGTAATGTGTGTCTGTCTGGTATTTGTGTCCAGGTGTGTCTTATTGGCGACTGTGTTGGAGGGATTCTGGGATTTGATGCTCTTTGCAGCAGCAACATCACAGTGTCAGAGAGTCAAAACAGCAGCCGACGTGGCAGCATTGTCAGTGTGCAGGTGAACACACACATTTTCACACACGCAAGGCCTGGTCATCCACAGTGATTAATTACTGTTAAAGGTAGGGTAGGCAGTGTTTTTCATAAACATTTTTTGTAATACTGGTTGAAACTCTCTTCACATCCTGATAGCATCAATCATAGAAGTGGTGTAAATGTAAAATTTTGGAAGTCTAAGTACCTCAAAATGTTCATGTAATACAATGAGCACTGCAAATAAACTCCCCGAAACGCCTTCTTCCGGGAACGTACACATCACAATATCTCATTTGTATAACTCCTGCCCAATGTATACACAAAAATGGCCTGGTTGAGTTGCATTAGCAGTGTGTTATCAATCGCATGTCCAAGAGACGCTGTTTTTCCTCCCTAAATCCAACCACCCTTTTTTCAGTCTCTATAAGGTCGGCAGATGTAGGAAAAAGTCGTTAAAATTTATTCTTAACCGTGTTCCTCATCAGTATAACCACAGACTTTTGTTGCGTTCTCCCCATTTTTCTAACTTCCTTTTTTGAACCATGCAGTTTGAAGCAGGTCAGATGTTATTAATGTTTATTATAACATCACATCTGAAATGTAAGAGTATAAAATAAACAATTACCAGTGTGAAACATCCTCCACAAGTCGTGTTTGTGAAGGTGGTGCAGGTTGATCAACTTGTTATTATCGGAGTCGGCAAACTGATGCCATAGTTAGTGTAGTTACTGTAGTGTTTACAGCTCCACAGGAAGCCTCCAGAGCTGGTACTCGCCGGTTATCACAATGGCTGTTACATTTCCAACATGCACTAAGTGGTAGACCAATTACAACAGACTGGGGCCGGGTGACCAATCAGAGCAGACTGTGCATTTTTGAAGGTGGGCTTTAAAGAAAGCCAAACTAAAACAGAACATTCAGACAGAGGGGGAAAACAGGTGCTGCAGGAATGTAAATTATGAGTTTCTGAATTATAAATGTTTTATTCTTGTAGACCCCATTAACAAAACTATGAACATTTAAATTAGCATAATTAGACCCCTTTAATAAATGACATGAGATAAGATAAATTGAATCATTTTTAATTTGTTATAAAAGTATGCCATTTACTGTAATGCATCAAATTCTTTAGCATCCTGTTTTACTAATTACTGATTGACTTCCTCCGCAGGACAATGACCTGTTGTCACCAGGGATCATTATAAACAGCACTCACTGCTCGGGTTCTGGCTCGGGTTTGTCTCTGGAGGGCAGTCGGCACCTCAGCCGTAGTAATATAGACATTCCACGTTCCAGCGGTCCGGACGACCCCAAAAAACAGCTGCCCCGGAAACGCAGCGACTCCTCAACCTACGAGCTGGACACCATCAAACAGCACCAGGCCTTTCTGACCAGGTGGGCCACAGTCGTTCTTTTGTTCAGTCTGTTTATCATTCAAGTGAACATGTCTGTTTTATTTATCATAATTATGTGTTACCATAGACTGTGATTGTGCATTTCCACAGTAAATCTAGCGAAGGGGTTTATATCTGCACATTTGTAACACTATACTTTTTGTTTATATTACCTTGGCATACATTTACGGAAAACTAGTGAACGCTTCTGCGTATGAGTTTCTAACACAATGGCTGAGCGAGTGATGGCAATCAAGCTGTCTATACTTTTTTACTCTTTTGGAAAGTCATTGAAATGCTATTGTGGCATTTACTCAACTATTGACTACTTCTGAGGAAAGGGTCCATAAACGTATGACTATATTGATATTGGCCATTTTTAGCATTTCATTAACTTGTTGGTTAAGTCTGGTTATGTTTGATTAGAAGCAGATGATATCCAAGATTATTTTTCTATTTCAAACAATAAAATGTAATACATTTTAAAATAAAATACAAGTTGCTTTCAAATATAACTTGTTTTTAAATGAAAATAAAGCTGACTAGATCTTCATCCTGTGTAGAGTCAAACTTCTTTGCTATCTTATTTGTGATCAAATCTTCTTCTTCTTGTGGTCTTCTTCTCCAGTAATCATAAACTTTTTGTTTATGAAATGATTTTTTCCCCCACAAAATTGTGAGCTCTGTAATATAAAAAAAGAATATATATATATATATATATATATATATATATATATATATATATATATATATATATATATATATTTATATATATTTACTGTAATGCACAATAATACAATTTTAAAAATGTATATAATAATGTAAATTTTGTATATATAGTCTGCACTCCAGCGTTTTGAGGAACGATCCGGGTTCACGTCGGTCCAGCAGCAGTACCATGCTGGAGGGAGGGGGCGCTCTGGGAAAGTTTGACTTCGAAGTGTCCGACTTCTTCCTCTTCGGCTCTCCACTGGGCCTGGTCCTCGCTCTGAGGAAAACTGTGGTCCCTTCTTTGGACGGTATGTTAACCTTCAATACTCTTATTATAGTTTCTAGTGGAAGAAGAGTAGAGAGAATGAAATCCTGCGTGGGTTGGATGCCAAAGTGATCATTTAAAGTGTGACTTCATCTAATGGATTACCTGGACTGTGTAATCTCTATTGTTGATGCTGTTTTTGTTCCGAAGTCCAAATCTTTTACAGGCTTCAAACATATTAATCCTAAAAGCAATTTAAATCTGCCAGCAGAATACTAGAGCTTGTTTTAGAGGGCCGGTGTCACAGAGGAAGTGAACAGAATGCTGACGGGAGATTCCCGATCCAACATCTGTCATGTAGAGCTCGTCAAACAAAACATAAACAAGGAATGTGTTGAACAAAATACTAAAGGCATAACCTCCTGAACCACCAACAGCAACGTTATTTTTAGCTGGTTTATGGTGAAAGAAAACACTGAAGTACACTACTGTTCAGAAGTTTTGAGTTAGTACAATTTTTTTTAAATACTTTTATTCAACAAAGCATTAAATTAATCAAAAGTGACATTAAAGACATTTATAATGCTACAACAGATTTCTATTTTCTCTCTATTCATCAAAGAATCCTGAAAAAAATGATCAGTATTTCCACACAAATATTAAGCAGCACAAGTGTTTTCAACATTGATAATCAGAAATGTTTCTTGAGCAGGAAATCCTCATATTAAAATGATTTCTGAAGGATCATGTAACACTGAAGACTGGTGTAATGATGCTGAAAACTCAGCTTTGATCACAGGATATTCAAATAGAAAACAGCTATTTTATATTGTAATACTATTTCAAATATTACTTCTATTTACTGTATTTTTGATCAAATAAATGCAGCCTTGGTGAGCAGAAGAGACTTCTTTCAAAAACATTAAATAATCTTACCGATCTCAAACTGTTGAACAGTAGTGTATAAATGCATGATTCTACTTGAACTATTACAAACCAGCTGAGAATTGTTTTATTAATCTTATATTTTTATGAGTAAATGTTTATTCTAACACCACAACATTTAACATTATCTTCCTTCCTGCAGTGGCTCATCTTCGACCGGCGTGCCAGCAGGTTTACAACCTGTTCCACCCCGCGGATCCCTCCGCCTCACGTCTGGAGCCCCTGCTGGAGAAGCGTTTCCACCTGATGCCACCGTTTAGCGTACCCCGCTACCAGCGCTTCCCACTGGGTGACGGCCAGTCTGCCCTGCTGGGTAAGAGTGGAGAGATTTTTCAGTCAACAGGTTCACCTGCTAAGACCCGGATTACACCTGGTACTCTCTCGGGTGATCGGATCACAAGTGGTCAGGCGAGACAGATAGCTGTTTTTCACCTTGTGAACACGTGTCCTCTGACCACTCGTGATTGGATTTAGTGTGAATGGTCTCTTCATGTTGTGACTGCATACCAGTGTTATTTCAGTATCATAAAATGTGATTATTGTGATTATTAACTTTTTTTTAAGTTGCCAGCCACCGCCAGCATTTTTGATAATTTTCACAAAATTTCACAAAAAGAATATTTTGTTGCTGAACATTCAGTATACCAAAAGAAAGAACAGACCCTCTGCTTTTAAACAACGCAAAACTTTTTATTCTAGCAAGTTTCATAAAAAAGGAACATTTTAAACAAAAAGCTGAGAAAATCATGTTTTTGTCAATACTACATCTGGATCAGATTCAGAGCAATGATCAAACACAGATGGAGTAGATTGAGTCCATCAGCACCCCCAAAACTTCACAGTCCTAGAGCTCGTCCTGGGTCGACATCTCATTCAGTAACATCAGGCAGTTATGATTTATATGCTGTTTAATGTTGATGATCGTGTTATTTTACATGTGCATCAGCTTACATATGTTATCGCTTGTTTCTGCTTCTTCCCCTGTGTTTTGATCCAAAAATTCTGTACACTTTCAGAAATGCATAATAGCACCCCTTAGCGTAAAAACAGTAAAAACACAGAAAGCCGTACATTTCCGTCAATGGCGGGGAAA
Organism: Gobiocypris rarus; assembly: GCA_023029165.1. Classification (NCBI taxonomy): domain Eukaryota; kingdom Metazoa; phylum Chordata; class Actinopteri; order Cypriniformes; family Gobionidae; genus Gobiocypris; species Gobiocypris rarus. The sequence goes on along the minus strand of CM040922.1, from coordinate 28,997,536 downwards.
GTTAATATTTCAAAATCTTATTTTTATATTTTCTGTTTTAATAATTTTGTTGTGTTTGTCATGTTTATTAGTTTTTTTAAAAATATATTCCTTTATAGTTTTTATTTAAAAAACTAAATGAAAATGAGAAATGTTGCCTTGAAATGTGCTAACTGGAATATGTTTGTGTCTATAATAACGGCTGCATACATCACTCATTTGTAATGTTTCACTTCTTGCTGATTACAATGCAAAATGTGTCAAAAAATGCCCAGAAAGCAGCACATTACTGGCTAGTTTACATGTTTTATTGCAATGGATGATTGACAGAAAAGTAGCCGGTCTTTTGTCCAGGATGGACATCTTACAGTAGCATTTACACTACAAATGCGATGTGGCCACATGCATTTCTAGCTATATCAGATCACAAAGCATTTTGGACCCCATTTACATCTGAGAAGTCATGATTGTAAACGGGGCCTAAATGCGATCGCATGTATATTAAAGCAGATATTCTTATGGTTTAGTCTAAAGAAGCATCGTCCATCACTGCAGTTCTGGCGTGAGTTTTGCTTCACGACTGGTGTTCTCGTGCCTCGGTTTGTGTCATTTCTGTCTGTTATTTGTCTTTATTTTCTGTTTCTTTGTCTCTCTCCCCTTCACGTCGCTCTCATGTCTCCACGTCCCTCATGCCGCTGGGTTTGACATGTGGCAGTGGAAACCATCCAGAGTAACCCTCACCTCCTGTTGGAGAGTGTGAGCTGTGCCGCCCAGCGTTTTCAGGATGGCATCAGCGAGACTTCCATTCCCGTGCCTGTGCTCAACTGGCAAGCCACGCCGGCCCCCGCCGAGTGTGTGTAGCCATTCCTGGTTTCTTGCTTCCCTTTAGCGTAAACTCCCTGTTATGTGTGTCACCCCTGTGTGGCGTGAGCCCTCATTTCACATAATCTGTTTTTGTGCGTCTGCTTTGCCATTGATTCTCTCATTTGGGCTTGTTGGTTTTGAGTTTTACTGTGATTTCCTGCCACTGGATGCTGCAATGTGGAACTGATGGTATTGAATTTAGAGGTGAAGTGTGTATTTCTTCAGTGTTAAAGTGATTTTTCCTATCCTAATTTAGTGTTGACAGTTATAAGCAAGACTTAAAAAAAGTTTTACATTTCACCACAAAATCAAAAGAATAATGATACTTTACTTGATAATTAAGCATATTTTCACTCCCAATACAATAGATGTCGATTTCGTTAGATTCTTTACTGTAAGGTTAGGGTTAGTAGTACAGTAGAAATTACTGTAATGCATGTTGCTATGAAAATAATGGTCCTAAAATAGATATTTCCTTCTTTTGATTCTGGCGTGAAATATAACCTAGGCATGTTCTTGAAAGATTTCATGGTCCAACCATATGGGGAAACCTGTTTGGAAACCAGAGCTAATTTTGCAGTTGCATTCAATGTGACTAATACTGCAGAAAATACACACTCCACCTTTAAAATGACATTACAGCAAGAATAATACAAAAAAATGTAAATTCAAGCTTGACTAATGACAAATCCTGATTCCGATGATGGGCTTGCATGTGTATTTGGTAGATAATGCCCCATGAGGACAGTAAACGCTCTCCTAAATTCCTCCTGAATGGAGAAACTGATTAAAATGGACTCAGGGGCAGTATTTACTTCTTTTATATATCTTTGGACTTGTGTTTGCATCTTCTCTTCACTTCCTTTTATCATTTTAAATCAAATGGCCCTTTTGCAAACGTATAATGATGCATCATTAAAGCTCCGATCCAAAATCTAGTGAGTCCGCAACACTGCCTTGAGCACACCTATGATGCTCTCTAGATATAATGCTGTCCAAATAGGCAGCTCACTAGGTTTTGGAACTGAGGAGTTCTTCTTCCTGGCCCCTGCGAGTAATTACTGGTTTTGGTCCTTACAGCGGACGTGATGCAGTCTCATGGCATTATGTTTGGGGATCACTCCAATCCTTCGTCTCCGGGATCCATTCCAGCCTTCCGTGGGGCCCGCAGGGCCAGTGAGACCAGCATCGCCAGCCAGGTGTCGGGGTTAGCGGACAGTTACACCGCCTCCAACATCGCCAACAGTAAGTTAACTCACGTTCACACTCGCTTAGGTTCAATAGAATAACATATCAACAAAATCTTCACCAAGGCTTCATTTATTTGATCTAAATTATAATAAAACACTAATATTGTGAAATATTATTGCAAATTATAATAACTGTTTTATATTTTAATATTTTTTACTAATTTAATTTATTCCTGTGATCAAAGCTGAATTTTCTTTAGTGACATGATCCTTCAGAAATCATTGCTGCTCAATAAATCTTTTTTTTTATTATCGGTGTTGACTTTTTTTGAACATTTTTGTGGAAAACCATGATTTTTTTCTGTATTCTGTGATGAATATAAAGTAAAAAAAACTTATTTTATTTGCAATAGAAATCTTTCCTAACATTAGAAAAGTCCTAACATTTAGTGTAACATTTGATCTTTCCTAACATTTAGTGTAACATTTGATCAATTTACTGTGTCCTTGCTGAATAAAAGTTTCTTAAAATAAAAAAAGGCTTATTTCCCCAAACTTTTGAATGGTAGTGTGCTGCAAAAAAAAAAAAAAAAATCAGCGAAAGCATTTGAATGCTGCAAATATAGCTAGGAACTATCACATGTCATGTTCACCTTTTGACTGCTGTTGTTTTGATGTTGTTGTTTTTTCTCTAGTAACGCAAGCATGCCATCTTAGGCTCTCCAAAAAGCTCAGTCTTTTGTCCCAATTGGCCCTTCCCTATAATAAAATCAGCTCCCGAAGCCCCTCCCCCAAATCCTGCAAAGCACAAAGTAAACGGCAGGTAGAAAGGCAGGATTCCAGCTGTTTGGATGATACAGAGCAGAGCATCTCTCTAGGCTTTGAGCCCTCACCCTCGCTCGCCTCAGACCCGCCATCACCATGTGTCCTGCTGGACATCGAGCAAGGTATTTGGAGCGTGGGTAGACGTCCGGTCAGAGGGTCTCCTGGACCCACCAGATGCACCCGCTCTCCTGTTTGCCTGCGTTAGTTTCTACCATTGCTGCATTCCCTGCAATCCCTCCTACTGCCTGTTTTAGCCCTCCGAATCTTCAGCCTGTTTTCTTGCTGACCTCCCCAGCGCTGACGCCTTTGTTTTCTGAATTCATGCCCCCATCCTTTAAAAGCTCAGCGCTGGTGCTCTGGTTCTTCATCTCTGGAGCCTTGAGCCGCTCTGGGTTTGCTCTGGATGATGAAGACCTTCTGAAGATGCTTTGAAAGGACGCTGACTTGTCTTGCTCCCATTATCTGGCTGTGCGTCATGCTTACGGCCTGTATGTTTTCTGTTAGCGGTCGCTTATAGATAAGGATGGGAATCAAGGAATTTAGCGATTCTGATTCCACATATTGATTTTATAGTACTTTTGAGGAAATGGTCTCAACTATGTACTAACTAAGCTACTTTGTAAAAATGTAAATGTTTAAAATAAATTATTGTCATAAAATTATCTTCATTATATAAAATTTATATATAATCAATTATATATATATATATATGAATATTATTTTATAATATTATTTATATAATATATTATTTAAGCAAATCATGTATATTAAGTGATTTATTACAAAATAATTACAAAAGTATAATTTTATATTATTATTTTAATAATATAATATATTACTTGGATGATATTTCAAGCTAGGAAGAAAAATAACCAAATATCATATTTGGGTACGGATTGGGGACATGAATTGTTACTTTTTTTTTTTCTTTTTGTCCTACCAAATTAATATTACTTTATTAAAAGTACCATTTATTTCAGGTCTGTTCCAAATTAGTCTTTAATTGCATTTGGACATGAGTGATTCCCTTTCTTTTTTTACTGATTCATTTAAACCCGACTCTTTTGTTTGTGACTCAGAATGCACTGCTCACGCTGTATGTTTAGTTTACGTGAGGACATTGCAATAAAAAAACTAAAATTGTCTGTATATTGTCTCCTCAGTCTTCCTAGTCAAAATGGAACCAGTTTTGAATAAAAACTGGTTTTCAATTCCCAATCCTACTTGTAGAGAACCAGAGGCGTTTGCTGATTCAAGAACATTTAACCCCAATGAAAAGAATTTCAATCCAAAAATAGGGTTGTGTTCTTGAGTGTCTTTGCAATGGGTCATGGGAGGAAGGAGACAAGTCATATGCGCTACTGCCTCGCATGGCCCAGTGCACATTACAAAATGACAACTTTCCATTTCTTTCCTTCCTTTTGATCCCCTGAAGCAAATCTGCATCATATGTCCTCGTCCTGTCCTAGAACCAGCATCTGAAACATTCATAAATTATGTACAGATGAAACCGAAATCTTTAATGGTATTTTAACCTGCCGTTGTAGCGGTAATGGTTTGGACGGGCATGACTGAATCTCTCGTGTTGTTTCTCCTGCAGTCGCTGCACGCTGGTGGGGCACGAAACGCATTGATTTCGCCCTGTATTGTCCCGATGCTCTGACTGCGTTCCCCACTGTGGCTCTACCTCACCTGTTTCACGCCTCCTACTGGGAATCAACAGACGTCGTGTCCTTCCTGCTCAGACAGGTGAAGATTACCATATGTTTAAGATGATTACATTATTATATTTTTCTTGAAGGAATATTTAGGGTTATTTGCACCAAGAACATTTTTTTTCTGGCTTTTAGTAATATATATATATTTACTGTTATAAAATTATCTGTATTATATTAATCTTTGCTGTTTTTGGTAACATTTGAATGTAATAAAATAAGGGTGTGCCAATTTCAAATTAGTTTTAATAAAATTTTAATAAAGGCCAATTGAATTAATTACAAAACATTTGAGATTGACGTACAGATCAGGGTGTGAATTCATTTTGTGGTAGTGCATAAATTGTTTACATTTCATCCATTTTATTTAAATTATTAGTCATAGCAAATGATTATTTTTTAAATACCGTTTTATCATTAATACAAATATCCTACAAAAGCAATTCCTTTTTAAATTTAATGTGATTTTCTTTTGCCTCTTAGGTAATGAGGCATGAGAACTCAAGTATTTTGGAACTAGATGGGAAGGAGGTGTCCGAATTCACTCCGTCCAAACCGCGAGAGAAGTGGATGAGGAAGAGGACCCATGTGAAGATCAGGGTGAGGCGGGCATCTAGACATCTCTAAAATCTCATGTTGCCATTGAGTGCATTACAGGATTGTTTCTTACGTAAAGATGTGTTTGTGTTGAAGAATGTTACAGCAAATCACCGTGTGAACGATGCCGTGTTTAATGAGGACGGCCTTCAGGTAGTCATGGGTCGCTTCATGTACGGGCCGCTGGACATGGTCACACTGACAGGAGAGAAGGTTAGTGCCACTCTTCAAAATCTACTTTGAAGTATTGGTTTCCATTGGCATCTTATGCGATTTCATTTCATCCATAATTTTTTTTGCTCTTTTCAAGGTGGACATCCACATCATGACCCAGCCTCCATCCGGTGAGTGGGTGTACTTCAGCACAGAACTAACCAATAGCAGCGGTCGAATATCCTATGTGATTCCGGAGAGCAAACGGTTGAGCATCGGAGTGTATCCTGTCAAAATGGTGGTCAGGTACGTCATAAATGTAAAAAAATGTCTGCATATAAAAGGTTGTATTTTCAACAAGTGAACAACGTTCTCTTTGTCCAAAGGGGTGACCACACATCTGCTGACAGTTACCTGACAGTGCTGCCGCGTGGCACAGAGTTTGTCGTGTTCAGCATCGACGGCTCTTTTGCCGCCAGCGTGTCCATCATGGGCAGCGACCCTAAAGTACGAGCAGGAGCGGTAGACGTGGTCAGGTGAGAGCTTGTCTTTATCAATTTAACCCTATAAAGCCTACAGTGATACACACATTTCTAAGGCCTCTAAATGATCAGCATGATCAGAACTGCTGAAAAACCTGCTGGACATAATTTACTACATACCCTCGTCCACATTCAGTGTCTTTTTGCGGTGATCTTTACTGATTTTATTAAGTAAACGTACAAATAACTTTTATACTGTCAGTAATATTTTACGATGAACACTCTCATTGATTCACATTGCAAGCAATCAGAATTTCAGCTCGCTTTTTGGCCATGTAAATATCAGCAACTGCACCAAATGGCATTTTTTTCTTTTCTCAGTTTGGGCCTCTGAATAAAACTAAGGGTTTGAGTTTAAGCTCCATATTCTCACTATATCATACTATATTAGCCATAAAAGCCTGATGTATCAAATATGATACTCAACAAACGTATATGCAAATGTTTTATATTTTATATTTTAACAAATATAAAAAACAAACAGATTATTTCATACATCAGGCTGTACAGGGTTAATGAAACTCGACTCGTAGGTCAGTCATTTGTAATGTTTGCTGTTCTTGACTGTTGCAGGCACTGGCAGGACCTAGGCTACATGATAGTGTACGTGACGGGGCGGCCAGACATGCAGAAGCAGCGTGTGGTGGCCTGGCTTTCACAGCACAACTTCCCTCACGGGATTGTGTCCTTCTGTGATGGGCTCGTACACGACCCCCTCCGACACAAAGCCAACTTCCTCAAGTCTCTCATCACAGAGGTGAGAATATACAGTGAGAACCACCACAAACGCCTCCTTTTCTGTAATACTGGGGATTGTGGGTAATATAGTATAGTCATTTGCAATGCATTAATCCTGAATCAATATTTATCAGGAAAAAAATCCACAATATTGATTAACAGCGTAACAAAAGTCTTAAACATCATTGGCCCCACTTTATATTAGGTGGCCTTAACTAATGTAACTTACATAAAGAAAATATGTACAATGTACTTACTGATGGAGCAGAGAATAGGTTCAGTACACAGCTCAATGGCATGACAAACTCATTTTCTTTTGATTTGGCGTTTATCGCGTTTTGGAAAAGAGATCTTCATATGCTTGAACCAGAAACTGATTCAGAAGAATTATAAGGGAATTATACAGGCTCGTCTACAAGTCGATGTATCAGAATGGTAATGCGTTTTATATATTGCTCTCTTCGTCGGACATATAATGCTAATTGATATGATTAGCCTTTGTCTTGCCTACGTTATCAGCTGTTATAGCTGCCTTCTAAAAATCAGTCCTTAGAAACGCTTTGAGCATCATAGAACGTCAGTGGAGAAAGGCATATAGTTAATCATAAAATAGTAATATATATCATATACATACTTCACACGCTATATTGCTAAATGTACCCAATTTTTCATATCAACAGAAAAATGTACAGGGATAACCTGGCTTCTCTTGAGACTCCCCTGCTTCAGAGTGGTTATAGTTATTGATTTGCTAAAGCCCGTCCGCACGTTGACGTGATTGGTTACAACATGTTTGTGATGTAGAGAACAGTTGCAATTTTAAACTGGGTTTTTGAGACTGTCTTTGGTTCACTTCAGTTTTAAGAAGAAAATACTCAGCAATGGTGTTGACTTCTGAATTTTGGACATGGTTTGTCTTAAAGAATATTAAAGACACCACACAGACACATTAACAACTTGATTTTCAGCACAGTGGGTCTCTAGTATCGTCTCTTTGTGTCATCCGTCACAGAAAGGAAAGACTAAGAAGTTTATTTAACACTTACATTGTATAGATTTTATTAGTGTCAGCACAATATTATTTTTCAATATAATTTATCATATCAGCAAAGTTGATGTTTATATTGTAATATTGTAACATTTGATTGTGCGCATCAGCCTTTTTAATCAACTTAAAGAATCCCAGATGCATTATTTAAATCATGATTTTAGGGGTTGGTTCTGTATGGATTTTATTTTATTTTATATGTCTTAAAAAACTCTGCAGACTCAGTGTTAGCCTTTGCTCAAATATGCATGACGTGTAATTGAAAAGCTGCTCTTTTGTAGGCACATATGAAGATCTTCGCTGCTTATGGCTCCACTAAGGACATCTCTGTGTACACATCACTTGGTCTGCCACCATCACAAATCTACATTGTGGGGAGACCAACAAAGAAACTGCAACACCAGTGTCAGGTATGTTTACGTGCAGTTTTTCCTCGACTTTTTTTCTCTCACAAGTTTTTCTACACTCTCACTGAGCCGTTACTCTCTCTCCACAGTTCATCGCCGATGGCTACGCGTCTCACCTTTCCCAGCTGGAGTACAATCAGAGGTCAAGACCCGCCAAGACCGGCAGCGCTCGCATGGTCCTCCGGAAAGGCAGTTTCGGGCTGGGCGGCAGTGGCGACTTCTTACGGAAGCGCAATCACCTGCTGCGCACCATCTCCTCGCAACCCACGTCCTCAACTCCGCCCGTGCATGTAGGCCGTCCCGAACGTGCGCAGAGCCAATCGGAATGTGACCGCGACCGGGCAGAACGTGCACAGAGAAGCATGAGCATCGCCGCCGGCTGCTGGGGCCGGACCAGCAAACTTGAGGGCGGAGCCCTGAGCCCCAAATAGGCTCCTCCCACCGGGTCCAAATTCTGGAGGCATTCATTAGGCACACAGGCTGCAGGAACGGTAGGAGACGGTCACGACGGAATCTCACAGTATTACAACAGACTCTGTGAGCAAATCTCACGGAATTACTATTGTTGCATGGGACATTTTTTCGTTCAATATTTAGTTGTTTTTTTTTAAATCGGCAGCCAAACATTTTCCAGAAATCTAGCGCCTTAAGCATCGCTCTGGGTCATGGCCCTCGCCTCTTGACTTGATTGAATGTACTGTTGGGACTGAAAAAACGGATCGTTGGGTGGGTATGGACTCTTCCCGCTTCCTCTATCATTCCCCAGACTCCCTTCCGGTGTCCGCAGAGATTCCCACACATGTAAATATGTGCCTCCTCTTACCTGCTCAGGGCAGCCATGAACTTGAGGAGCTGATAAGACCCAGAGGCCATTTTACTCAATCGTTTCCGTTGGGTCGCCCCATCCTGGCAGCCTCTCCGAGTCGAATGGCAGCAGCATTTGGCAATAAGGATGGAAGCCCATCACACCGAACTCCGTCTATAGGTCATCAGAGGCCTTAACTTCTTATTCAGAGCACGAACAAACTCTCAAAGGAACAACAATCCCTTTACAAGGCCATCTGCTTGCAATACCTCCGAGATGCCACCTCGACATGGGCTGCTGGGTCACCTTCCACGTTTCTTTCTTTCTCGACTGCTGTTTCGTTAACGTCTGAGCCACCAAACACCGGTCGCAAGCACACGCCACATCTGCTGAAGTAAAAACGTTCCTGCTGCTGCTGCTGCTGTCGTCGTGGAGAGAGTTTCCCATCGAGGACGCGCCATGCAGCTCGCTGTATTTGCATGTTCGAAGACGTCGGACGACCATTAATAGATTTCGCTCAATTATTTCCTCTCAATCCTTTGCACTCATTTCCGGGTGGTCAGGGAGCGATTCGACTCGCTCGCTCGATACTGCCGACGGCCAAAACGAATTCATTTCAAAAGCTGTAGTTCTGCAACTGCATAACCTCATTGTTATTTTGCACTAGTGGAATAGTGGAGGTCCTTGTTACCATCTCACGTTCGCGTGTAGTACATGTCCCTTATTATTTATGGCAGGGTATTTGTGCGCATTTGCGCGATTATATAGTTCTCCGAAGATAAAAGAAGGCAAGAAATGTGCCAAAAGCAGGCAGATCATAGGAACCCAAACACGTCCAACGTTACCGATGGATTGTAGCAACGTTTCCCAAGCGTTTCCATGGCACATGTATAATGTTTTTAAGATTTTAGATCATTTTAGATCAACTTCAGTTATCTATGATATTGTCCATATGTTCATATGTAAGTGATTGAGGTAAATAGAAATTGTGCTTTTAATTTTTGCGATTTTAAATCGGACAGCATGACAAAGTCAGGTGGAGTCGTGAATTTCTATATATCATGTCATGAACACACTGGAATAGCCATGCTGCATGTTGCGGACGCATTCTTCTAATCGAACTGGGAGGCTTCGAACGTGGCCTTTGTCTGGAGTGGATGTTCTGAACCGAGGTCTGAATGGGACTTCAAACAGTGTAGATACTGTAAAAGATGTAAATTTCACTATAATAGGATATGTTACGGTCAGAATTTATTTATTTCTGTAGCTTCATAAGATGATGGATATTTCAGGTTTGACTGTATTTCATGTGTTGCTTTATTCTTTTGTCCAACAGTTCTGAAATGCTTCTTTTAACGGACCAATGACGTGTCTCCTTGTGCATAATCGTTGACAGTGTTTCCGTAGCAAATCTCTAGATGACGCAACCACCGCCACCGCACGGACAATCAGTTCAGCAAACAAACAGCATCCTCGAGCGTAACTGGCAAGGAGCACGCACACCTACACATGTACAAACGCTCAGTCTCTTCTCCTGCAGACGCTCGGTTTAGCGCATTGAAATTTCCACGTAATGTGAATTGGAATTGTGAATGTGGTTCTGTGATAAATTTGCTCCAAACAACTGAGTTTAAATTGGTGCTGCACGGTTTTTGAAGCTCTGATATGGCATTTGGACTGGTATTGCTAGTCTTCACAGGTAAAGCATCTAGTTCAGTACTGGACGTCAGGGGTTCTCAGTGGACATCCGCTGAAAGGTCTGTCAACTTGTACCACTGATATCTACGTCATCTTGGTTGTTGGTTTATGATTTGAATGTTAACCACTGAACAAATTCTCTGTTATATTACTCCACACACACTCTTGCCATTTGAACTGACCTACTTCTACACTTTTTCCTGTTTTCAAATCAAGCTATTTTTCACCAATGTTGAGAAAGTTGATGAGTTTCATTTCTGAGTAAGATTCAGACGCATCGCAGGGAATCATACGGCATTGTGATCGACAATTGTGCCACAGTTTTTACACGGCAAACATCAGTTTAAACATCCGCGGCCTTGCCTGTAGGCCAGTGTACGAGTATTATAGCTTCAGATAAACCAGATTATAGCCACTTTTGTACTTTGCATGTCAGAGAGAAGCTTTCGTACACTTTCCTGTATTCTTCAATAATGGGCCACACTACAAACCCCCAATTTATAGTTATTACAAATATGCTGTTGTCTATATAGAACGTCATATCAGTTGTTAATACCAAATATTTAAATGATATTACCATTAATCCTAATTCCAACCATTTTTTTTAATACTGACATCTGAGTAACGGCATTGTTAAATTATGTTAAATGCATAGAAAAGCATTTTGAAACAAATAAATTGACATTACAGTATTTTTTACATGTAAATGCTGTCTAATTAGTGTGCCGGTGTTTCAAAACACAAGCTCATTGGATGAAATAAATATTCTGAAATATCCTGAAACAATCATGTTTTGTGCCCATTTTATTTGTTGCCAAAACTCTCCGATTGCTGTACAAATCATTGCAAATGAATCACTTTCCCAACAACTTTTCAATGATGAATGGAGACGTACTGCAGGTTGATTTTACACTCCTGTTGACGTACTGATCTGGACTGACTCGCTCCTTTACAGTTTTCTTACCAGGTCGGTGGTTCAGTGCTCTCATGTGTATAACTGTATGTACTGTGGATTAAATACAGTTGGACAACTGCAAGTCTTCTGTGATTTATAATGCTTTATGAATGTATATCATTTGTTACATCGTCAAACATTGTATATAATTGTTTTATATCTTATATGTTAAATGTATAAACGTATATATGTATAGAAAATATACGTACTGTAGGGATGGATGTAGGTATGGATGTGCACACACAGTACGTAGTAGGGATGCACAATATTATTTGAAAAAATAATGCCGATTTGATAAAGTGTTGATATACGCCTGCAATAACTCGCATGTGCATAATTTGCGTCTGCAATAATTCACGCGTCCATTAATGTCATAAATCACAAGCATGACATTTGTTAATTTAATAATTTTATATACAGTTTATTAATATGGAATACAATTTTGTCAAATGGATGATGAAAATAACTTAAATCCATGGAGCTCTAAAATAGTTTTATTTGAAGTAAACTTGATGAAAACTTTATTTTTGTTATTTTGAGAGCTTTTAATTTACACTTAATATATGTTAATAATGTTATCAAAATTATGTTATCAACATTTATTAATGTTTTAACAAGTAACCTTTTGGGAAGACCTCAAAACTCTAAAACCAGAATGAAAAAAAAACTATGTATTTACCGTAGGAAGGTATGTAGAATGTACTGTCGTTAGGTAGGTATGTATACAGGTCCTTCTAAAAAAATTAGCATATTGTGATAAAAGTTCATTATTTTGTTCATAAAATTAAAATTTCATATATTTTAGATTAATTGCACACCAACTGAAATATTTCAGGTCTTTTATTGTTTTAATACTGATGATTTTGGCATACAGCTCATGAAAACCCCAAATTCCTATCTCAAAAAATTAGCATATCATGATTTGTGGAGAAGGACCGATTCCAGACCTTGGGGGACCTGCGGAAGCAGTGGACTGAGTCTGGAGTAGAAACATCCAGAGCCACCGTGCACAGGCGTGTGCAGGAAATGGGCTACAGGTGCCGCATTCCCCAGGTCAAGCCACTTTTGAACCAGAAACAGCGGCAGAAGCGCCTGACCTGGGCTACAGAGAAGCAGCACTGGACTGTCGCTCAAATTTTGCATGTCATTTGGAAATCAAGGTGCCAGAGTCTGGAGGAAGAATGGGGAGAAGGAAATGCCAAAATGCCTGAAGTCCAGTGTCAAGTACCCACAGTCAGTGATGGTCTGGGGTGCCATGTCAGCTGCTGTTGTAGGTCCACTGTGTTTTATCAAGGGCAGGGTCAATGCAGCTAGCTATCAGGAGATTTTGGAGCACTTCATGCTTCCATCTCTTGAAAAGCTTTATGGAGATGAAGATTTCGTTTTTCAGCACGACCTGGCACCTGCTCACAGTGCCAAAACCACTGGTAAATGGTTTACTGACCATGGTATTACTGTGCCAACTCTCCTGACCTGAACCCCATAGAGAATCTGTGGGATATTGTGAAGAGAAAGTTGAGAGACGCAAGACCCAACACTCTGGATGAGCTTAAGGCCGCTATCGAAGCATCCTGGGCCTCCATAACACCTCAGCAGTGCCACAGGCTGACGCCACGCCACATTGAAGCAGTCATTTCATTGAGTGCATAACTGAACATTATTATTTGAAGGTTGACTTTTTTTGTATTAAAAACACTTTTCTTTTATTGGTCGGATGAAATATGCTATTTTTTTTAGATAGGAATTTTGGGTTTTCATGAGCTGTATGCCAAAATCATCAGTATTAAAACAATAAAAGACCTGAAATATTTCAGTTGGTGTGCAATGAATCTAAAATATATGAAATTTTAATTTTATCACTACATTATGGAAAATACTGAACTTTTATCACAATATGCTATTTTTTTGAGAAGGACCTGTATATGGATGGATGTACTGTAGTTTTCCTTACATTGATCTGCAAAGCACTTTAAATGATGTGCAGTGAACAATAACATGCCAGATTAATGATGTCATCTGATGGATCTTTATTTTAGCAACGCAATACACTGAAACACTGAGTCCAGATCCAGATTCCCCTCAACACAAACAACGTTTAAAAATGAGACGGGAACAAAATCATGTAAAGCATTGCCGGGGAACATTAAAAAAACACTGATGCTTAATAGCGTTTTTAAAAAATGAGACAGTAGCCTGAATTTTATAATGACCACTTTCACATATTTCTCAAAATGTAAACAAAACACTGCGGTAACAAAAACCATCTTCTTAATATCAGAAAATTCTATCATGTGAACTTATTTTGAACTTCTCTGGACTGTTTATCAGAGCTGAATTTGCTAATACATGTATAGTTGCTCAACTACACATTTCTTTCACTGAACAGGTTGATTGTGAATTTGGTGCAATAAGGCCTGCATTTGTTTTGTTTTTTGTTACAGTAAAGGTTCTTACTGGCAAAGAAAAACAAAAAAACATATATTGTCTCACTGCTACACAAGTTTGAATAAATTAGTTCCTGTAGGTCTCAATAGAGATCATCCATATTGCAGTCATGCAACTTCTACTGTAACTAGGAATGCACAATATATCAGTGACCATATCAATCTCGGCCGATCTTTTTTATCAGTATTGGTCTTTCCTACATTTTTTAACAAACAAACCAATTATTTAATTTCATGTGTTTCACAACTGACAGCCAGTGTGCTTTCATTTAAAAACATGACATGTTGGTTAGCAGCCATAAAATAACTGGTCAAAATGTCTGTATCAGTGCATCCCTATTCTCTAGACCGTATTCTCTTTTTTTCCATTGGGACGGCATAATTGTATTTCATTAACTGGCAAACTGATATGCAAGTAGCAGGTATATACATCTGAAAAGCATTAATGAAATATTTACAGGCTTGACACAGATGCAGATGATGCAGAGCTGGTTTGTTCATGCATTAGCTCAGAATCTCGCCCTCCCATGGCCTTTAACTCTATGATCAGTCATTTTAGTAAGAACTGAAATGATTTATAGAATTAAAATGTGCTTTTCTCGGATGAAAGAAAACCGTCACATCACGTACAGGTTACACATGTACATACATTGATGAAATGAGAGCTGGTGATGAGCTGGAGCTACAGGGCTCGCGGGCGTTTGGGGTTTATCTGCTTACTGGCCTGTTCCTCCTCTTGAAGAGCAGAGCGGAAAGACTTCACTTTATCTGAGACCAAAGGAAACACAGTTTACTGTGTGTGACTCTTTACACTGATGAAGCATTTAATCTGACATGAATGAAAACAGCTTTGTAAGGGAGACTAGTGTAATGGGTTGTCATTCTGTTGTGTAGCCTGGGAGTCAGTCGCTGACAACAGCAACAAAAAAAGTCAAACTGTCAGAAAAGTGCAGCTCAATTTCAGCGCAAAAATCAATAGGATTTAATTTTTATAAATCTGCAAAAATGTCAACAATTCTGTGATTTTCTGTCAATATGGGGTGCTGTGTGTACATTAATGAGATTTTTTTTTTACTTAAATGATTTTAGCAAATGGCTGCAATATAACAAAGAGTGAAACATTTAAGAGGGTCTGAATACTTTCCGTACCCACTGTAATTATAAATAATAAAATGTTATATATTCAAAATTATTGTATTGTATTGTATTTTATATATATATATAATTTTATTTTATTTATATTTTAGTAATGATATTTTAGGAGAAAATGTTCATTCATTTTCATTTTCATGATTCATTTTCCTAATTTTAAAAAATGTATACCCCAAAAATAAACGTAATTTTCATTTATTCTTTTGATTTAGTGTACTTTAATGTGTGTCTTCTCTGATTAATATGCATCACATTTAAAAGACTCCCTGTATCACTGGATTATAAATGAAGGATCTTGGAGGGCGACTCTGTAAACACTGACCTCTGAGCTCTGATAACACGTCAATCTTCTGATCTAGAATTTGTTCGAGCTGAGTGGCGAAGGATTCCACATCGTAATCGACTTCCTCCGTCATCTCCAGAAGAACCTTCTCATCCTCGAGCCAGCGTATGGACTCCTACAACACCACCAACACACACATGAGCAGACAGGAACCTCTGAGCTCCTGAAGTATCCATCAAACACATTCAAGACATTCAAGAAAAACTTTCTCCAGAACAACAAAAAAACTCATTCAAAATAGAATTTATTACACAAACTTTTAGATTTTTAATGGCCATATAGAATTTTCATTTTTGGGTGAACTATACCTTTAATGGTTTGTTTAATGAAATGATACTCGAAATAAGAACTGCCAGTAGGTCTAAATGAGTCGAGGGCTGCATCCGAAATCACATACATCTCTTCTATATAGTAGGCGAAAAACAGTACGTGAGAAGAAGTATGTCTGAATTCACAGTACTTTTTCAGTGGTTGTAATGTAATTGCTTATGCAAAAAATGTACCAACTCAAAAGAGTATGCGATTCATTCAGGAATAAAGTAAATGGCTCTCTTTATGAATGGGTCATTGATTCGCTCAAAACACGAATTCATTCAGAAAATAAACACCACTGTGTTGCTCAGTTCTGCTCTGTGTCTTTTTGCTCAATTTTGACAACAAAAATAGAACCTATAAAGCCAATATTGTGTCTAAAATATAACAATATTAACTTCTTATTTATTAAACAGTTGTATAAAATCAATATCACAATTGTGAACATGCTATTTGGGATAAAAACAGCACTCGTGTGATATTGTCTAACTTTATCATGATATAACAATCCTACAGGGGCATTTTTTCCCTGATATCTTGAATTTTAGGCTCATTCAAACTGCATTCAATAGGCTTCATCACACAGTGAGGTGTTGCCCTGCTTCATGTCCGTCACCATCAACAGTGTGAAATGTAAGATGACATACATAGGTGTGGTGGGAGCGTTTAATGCATTAATCATTTTAGCACGTTATTTTCCCCCATAATTAATTATTTTAATTAATGCATTAAATTGACAGCCCTAATATATATTTCATTTAACAAGGACACATTCAATTGATCTTGAGCAGCAAATCATCATATTAGAATGATTTCTGAAGGATCATGTGACTCTGAAGACTGGAGTAATGATGCTGGAAATTCAGCTTTGATCAGAGGAATAGATTACATTTTAAAATATATTCAGATAGAAATTATTTTAAATTGAAATAATATTTCAAAAATTTGCATTGGGTACTGTATATGCAGATACATTTTTTTTTTTAAAACAAGCATTAATTAAGCTTTTAAAGTGCTTTTGAGGATATTTAGTGAAGACTGGAGTAATGATGCAAATTCAGCTTTGATCACAGGAATAGATTACATTTTAAAATATATTCAGATAGAAATTATTTTAAATTGAAATAATATTTCAAAAATTTGCATTGGGTACTGTATATGCAGATACATTTTTTTTTTTAAAACAAGCATTAATTAAGGATTAATTAATGCTTTTTGAGGATATTTAGTAGTGGTGGACCGTTATCTCTTATCGGGCGATAAAAAAAATATCACCAAAGTTGGGTTGGGAGCTGGGTCTATACTACGCAAGCTATGATGACTTTCACCTTGATATTTTAGCGCAGATGTATATCTAGCCAAATTGCACTGTAGGGAGCGAGAACGAGTCTTCGAACCAAGCGGCAACCTCCCGCGGTCTCTCTTGAAGCCAATACTTGTGGATTAAACTGCAGTTCATCGACTGGCCACTAGGGACAGGCTCCAGAAGGGAGCAGAATCTCATTGAGCCCCATGTTAAAATGCCCAACTTTACAGCAGAATTAAACATGTTTACAGCCTGGTACAAATTCTAGTTTTGGTCTAAACAGCTAGTTTTGCCCTTCATGACAACTCTCAGAGTGAATTTTTATAGCGCATTTGTTTACATTATATTAAGCCTTAAAGTTCTGCATAATTAAGGGCGTGGCCACTTTGAGTGGCAGGTGGGTATCCATTTATCTGTTGTTTGTTAGTCATCGCGTCACCTCAGCTCCGCACACGTCCCTCTTTGCCTATTTTCTGTTATCCGGGGGTGACGGTTGATGATGCGCTGCTAAGATGGCAACTGCCAGCTCGTCCCTACTTTACACTTCAAAACTGCTCTGCAGAATCCTATGGGCACTACGTCCATATTTTTATACAGTCTATGCTTCAAACCTGCGTGTATGCTGTGAAATTACCACATCAGCTGCTGCTTTGATGACGCAAACGCACCCCGGTTCAGACCCAAATAATATAATATGAACACAGACCAGCAGGGGGAGGCCGGAGCAATCGAACTCGGGTTCAGTCCAGCAATCACACCAAGTGTGAAAGCACCAGTCATTATTTAGGTAGCACACATATTCTGAATGCCTTCATCAGAATTCAAATGAGCCACTAGATTAATTCCAAGATCACAGTGAGATTAATCTAGATTAAAAAAAATGAATCTATGCCCACCACTAATATTTAGACATTTTAAAGGAGTTTAATAAGATATGCGCAGTGTAAAAAAAATGCTACAAAAGTGTTCCATGTGCCCGATGTATAGGGTCTCCTGTTTGCGCACCTGAAACACGGCGCGGTGGTCCTCCAGAACCTGCTCCTCCATCTCCACCAGCTGAGACACCACCTCATGGAAGGTGAAGAGCTGTGGGGACACCTCCTCCTCCTGTGACCAGCATGCATCACATCAGCACACGCCACGTTTTCATGTCCACCAAAACAAGCTGATGTGTGCAGTGAAGCACTCTTACGTTTTGTTCACAGAGCAGCTTGAGATCGTCTCTCTGAGGAGAGCTGCCCACTCCCCACTGCGCCTCCAACACGTCCAGCTGGTTGACCGAGTGTCCGACGGACCGTCCATCCATCACCGCACTGGGATCAATGGTCAGCTCCTTCACCCTACGGTCACAAACAGCGTCTCAATTCAAGACAATCAGCATATCATCAATGTCGCGCGGAAACCTCATATCTCTACGTTTTTCCTCATAAATCATAACTATTGGTCACTCTTTACATCGGTCTGTGGGTTTTGCAAATATTTAACCAATGAAAATATTAAAAAGAGCTTTTGATTAAACCTTGTATCTCCATTGGTAACCTCATAACTCCACCCACCTCTATCGTGAATGAAGTGCCACACACATTCTGAGTCGTTTCTGCTTGTTTGCAATGCAGTGGTAAATAAAGAAACGGTTGTTTGAATAAGTATAGCATTTTCTTTACTCAAGAAACACATAAATAAAGGCTAATGTTTTAGCACCCACATAGCTACAGTAAACTTTACAACCTGTAAGTTGATGCAAACGTAATGCAATGCACTTCCTGCCTCAGATAATCTGTTCTAATGATGGATAAAACACGTGCCTGGTCATTTGAGCTTGATTTTGGTCAAATGTTAATAATATAATGAAGACATGCACATGTCTGACCATATATAGAAAAGTAGTGGTTTTGGTAATACAAGGTTTCCGCCTGACAGTGACATTATGAAAGCATGAGGTATTCACGTCATGATGCAATAAACCAATGGAAATGGTTTATGTTACAGACACATGGTCATGCAGCATGATAATGATGGACTCCATCCGCT
The DNA here is from genome assembly GCA_023029165.1 of Gobiocypris rarus. NCBI lineage: Eukaryota > Metazoa > Chordata > Actinopteri > Cypriniformes > Gobionidae > Gobiocypris > Gobiocypris rarus. The sequence goes on along the minus strand of CM040922.1, from coordinate 28,978,432 downwards.
CTATAAGGCACAAGCAAACACAAACCAATATGTTAGTGCAGCTGCAATGGAAAACGATTAAAAAACGCAACAGAAAATACAGACGCATGCCTGGAATGAGGTACAAATGGACTCAAAAAACAAGGGACAAAAATAGCAGCCGACCAAAAGGAAAAGATGCACATGTAGACACATTCTCAAAACTGAAAGTGAAGCGAATCATTAGAAACACAGGAGTCGTATGGAGGCTCTGTCTGAAAAGAGACAGGCTGGAAACTGGAAAAGGGTGAGACCTGCTGGGTGAGGTAGCAAAGTCATCGTACTCATAGGTAGGAGAGAGTTCGGAGCGACCGCCACCCCCCTGGGAGAAGGGAATGTCGGAAGGGCTGATCCCAAACTCCTTCACTCTGAAGACGGGATGACAGACGGCAGTGAGACAGAGAGACGGGAATTACAAACCCCTCCAACACAAACATTCCTGATTCATAATCCGTGGAAAAGAGTTAAACGTGAAATACACTCAAGAGTTTGATACTAAACACTGAACACACAGAAATAAGTCATTTGTAAATAGATCATGATTCAAATCATTGATTCAAATTTTTTTTTTTTTTTTTTACAAATTATTGTTTTATTAAATTATTTTAATAACATGAATATAATGTAAATAAATACACAAATATTTATTTATAGAATGTATAATATTCATTATATATATATATATACACATAAATACAATAATTGATTATAAAATATAGAATTGTTTTAATACAGACTTAATATATCATGTTTTTATATATATTATATAATATAATTATTCTATTGTTTTTACAACATTACAATTCAACTAAATAATATTTGTAAATCCTTTGAAAAATATGCATGAACAAAAAGTCATGTAAAAAGATAATGATTAATATATTCGATTCTAAATAATTTTAGATAAACTATTATTTTATATAAAGAATTTGCATATATATAAACATAATATACATATTTTATAGAATATGTATGTATATATATATATATATATATATATATATATATATATATATATATATATATATATATAAAACATGTTAAATTAATGTTAAATGTTTACATATTACAATTCTTTAAACCCTTGAATTCATTTTATATTCTTAATAAATATTTGCATATAATCAATATAAATTATAAAAATAAAGAGTATTTAAATACATATCATTAATATACTTTTATAGTTAATTATTTTTTACAAATGATTAATAGTAATATTAATTTGAATATTAATATAATGTGTATTAACACGTATATTATACTGTATATAATATACATGTATTAATAAACATTATATTGATATTCAAATTCTTGTATATAAAGACATAAAGGGTCAGATAGGTTGATAATTTAGTAATTCTCTGTGATTTGTTTTTTCATTAATAGCCGCAGATTTGACAGTCAGGTTACTTGCATTAGAACGCTTGACATAAACAGTGTTCACCACCATGCAGCTCAGTCCTAGAGGCGAGCCTCTTTGAGTGTGTTTTCAGCTGTCTGATGTGCTCCCGTACCTGTTGGCGTATCTCAGAGTGTTTAATGTGTTTTCACATGATGCCATTCCAGGAGAGATTGTAGCGATCTATTACAAACACAAACACAAACCGTTAATAAATACACATATTTGTTGAAAATGAATATATGACTGAAACGCGAACATCATCAGTGTTCTTACCATACATGTTCTAGAGTTCTCTCCGATGAAGGAATCTCTTAAGACCTGCGTGAGTTTACTGGCTCTAAACGGAGTATGTGGTTTGTTTCGACCCAAAGCCCTGATGCATTCCTGTCGTACACAAACACAAACGGACCATGACAACAACTTAACTCTGTCTAAAATTATATGAACCAAAAAGATCACAGTCTACTTTTCATGAACAAATCAAATCCAGATGCATGTCATAATTTCCTGTTTTATTCAGAAAGGTCACGTTACAGAAGTTGTGAATGACATCTTATACTTTTGTATGTGTAATATATATTTATATGTGTCTTAATATATATATTTTTTAATAAAATATTTTCTTCTACATTTGTTACTTTGTACAGTATGTTTCTATTAAACATATTTCTAATATTGTAATATATTTTTTATATTTTAAAGCCATTTCTATATGTGTTACTTTGTATAGTATGAGACTAAACAACATTTATTTTTCATATTTCTAATATTTTAATATATTTTTTATATTTTAATACAAATATTTCTATATTTGTTCATTTGTACAGTATAAGACTGAACAAATTATGTTTTTTATATTGTATATTTAATATATATTTATATACATTTTAATATTTTTTTAATATATATATTTCTATATTTGTTACTTTTTACAGCGAAAGACAGAACAAATTCATTTTCATATTTCTTATATTATTTATATTTATATATATTATTTTCATAAAATATTTGTATATTTGTTACTTTGTACAGTGCAAGACTGAACAAATTATATATTTCATATTTTATATTTTCATAAATAATTTTTATTTTTGCCGCTTTGTAGTGCAAGACAACAAAAATGTCTCTCTCTCTCTCTTTTTGTAAATATCAGTAAATATCTTTCCTCAGCGTACAGGTGTGGCAGGTCAAACATCATGAAATCAAGTAGTTCTGGTCCCCGTGTGTGACGATTTGAAGCACAAACCTTCAGCGCCAGGAGACTTTTGTTGATCTCGGCGCCCTCGAGGCGTGTCTGTCGGTCGGCGCTCGACGTGTCCGCCCCTCGCTCGTTTCCCGCCAGGTCGATGAGAGAGAATTTGCCGTGCATTTTGCCCCTCCGGCGGAGAATAATCTGAAACACGGCGTGACTACGGGACGAATGAGCGTTAGCTGAGGTCTGTCCAGACGTCCTGAGGAAAACCGGATACAAAAATCACAATTAATACAACTGTTTAACAACACCACTGACAGAAAGATTGGTCCGATTGGTCGCACCTGCAGCTGTTGCCCATCTCGATGAGTTTGAGCACGTCCTCTGTGCATTTGACCTCTCGCTCCTGCAGTCCGACCACCTGAACCTGCTGCTTACCGTCTTCAAGAACACGCAGCTTCGCCTTCCTGTTTAGGAGGTCAAACACCTGCACGGACGGTTGAAAATTGACTTAATGCACTTTATGAATATTAAAAGAGCTCATTAATTATTCATGCGTAATAAAGAACTCGCCTTCCCGCTGTAGATTTCAAAGAACGTTGCGTACACCTGAAGATCCAACTTCTTGTAGTTTGGTTTTTTTAACATAAGAAAAACATCCCGTGCTGAAAGAAAAGAAAATTCAGGAAACGATAACTCAATATTTATTTTGAGAAACATCAGGACTGGCACATACCAGCGAGTGCGTAGATCCCTTTAGAGCAGTCCTGGTTCTTCCCTGAAAAATCTCCTCCCATGGTCTGGAATGAAGGGAAAATCGATTATGACAGAGGCAAGTGGAACGATCCTCTGGGAGGATCTTTTCCTGTAATGTGATGTCTTCTGGTTTTGTTTACGGTCAGATACTTACATGAGTTTTCCCGCTGCCAGTCTGACCGTAAGCAAAACAGGTCGCCATTCCCCTCTCAAATATGGTCTCCACCAGCGGCCGGGCGGTAAACCTGAAACAGATTATTAGAACATGAATATTAGAACATGATCAACAAAGATTATCTTTTTTTTTTCTTTTTTCTTAAATGTATCTTTTTTATTGAGAACTATTGATCAGGTCACATTTCCAATTAAAATAATTGTAATTGTAATGAATAATTTTGTTCATGAAACTACTTTCTCTGAAATTAATTCCAAGGCCATGTAGGCAAATAAAATAATATTAACCAAAAAGAACACAGTCTACTTCTCATGAAGCACATTACAGAAGTTGTGAATGACATTTTATATTTTTATAAAAAGTATGATATATTTTTATATTTGTACTTTGTACAGTATGATACTGAATAATTTATACATTTAATATATATGTATATGTTTTATATATTATTTTGAGTGTTATATTTTTCATTTTAATATATTCTATATTTTCATAAAATATTTTTTTATTTGTTACTTTGTAGTGCAAACCAATCCAGAGGCATAATAGCATTACTGAATTAAGATGCTGAATGAAGTTTTATTCAGAAAGTTCACATTACAGAATTTTTCAATGACATTTCATATTTTTATTTAAAAAATTATGTAACTTTGTACAGTGCAAATTATATTTTACACACACACACATATATATATATATATATATATATATATATATATATATATATATATATATATATATATATATATATATATATATATATATATATATATATATATATATATATATATATATATATATATATATATATATTTATATATATATATAAATATATATAATATATATATATATATATATACACTTATATATTTTAATATATATATACTTATACACTTACATACTTTTTAATATTTAATATATAAATGTTATTAGATATTTCTATTGTTACTTTGTACAGTGTGAGACTGAACAAATATATTTATATTTCTATATATTCTATATATTTTTATTATTTTCATATTTCATATTTGTTATTTTGTACAGTGTGAGACTGTATAAAACAAATTCTGCTCTCTTTCTCGTCTTTGCTTTTTAGTTTCACGATTTCTCTGTAAAGCAATTAATATCTAACCTGTAAACCATTTCGTTTGTCGAGGTGTCGTCGAAAGCGTAATCGAAGCGAAACGTCTGGTTCTCCAGGTATCTGGTTAAATCCACTTTCTGCTTGGGCTCGTGGACCATGACCACATCTTTACTGGGGATGGTGATGACGTCTAGATCCTTCATGGTCAGCTCTGAGAGTGAACAGATGATGTGGCGTCTCGTAAACAGCACTATACACTTACAGCACGAATGTATTGTGGAATAAAAATATTTCATTATCACCTTTCTTGTTCAGTGGACGCGTCCGCACACACACGCATATCCTGTGGTCCTCAATCTGAGAAAATATACATATTATTAATACATACATACTATAATACCATGCAATACTGTTGATAAATCACATGGAAAATAAATGACATAATAACTGTGAGATGAGTGGTAATGATGTTGTCACTCACCAGATCTGCAGTGGTCAGCGGTCTGTAGTCCAAGCTCGCTCTGAAGTCTCGGATCATGCACATAATTTCATAATTAGGGGTTATGGCCTCGACATCCTGTGTAATAAAAAAACTCTCAGTTAATATTGTAAGAGTAAGAACATATTCACTTTCTTGCGATGTTATGTCATCATGTCAACAGTCAAGACATTTTTATGTAATCATTTTGAATATAAATTAAATTAATTTTAATTACTGAGATTTGATAACTGCTGAGTAAATGTGGTCAAGTGGTCAATGAAGTAAAACATTGAAGTTTATTACATACTGTGCTTCCGGAAATTATTCACAGCGCTTCACCTTTTCCACATTTGTTTATGTTACAGCCTTATTCCAAAATGGATAATTCTATTATTCCATAATTCTACAAACAGTATCCCATAATGATAACATGAAAGAAGTTTCAAATCTTTTCAAATTTTTTTTTTAAAAACGAAAAAAAAAAAAAAAGAAGAAATCACATGTACATAAGTATTCACAGCCTTTGCCATGACACTCGAAATTGAGCTTGGGTGCATCCTGTTTCCACTGATCATCCTTGAGATCCTTGATTTGAATCCACCTGTGGTAAATTGAGCTGATTGGACATGATTTGGAATGGCACACACCTGTCTATATAAGGTCCATAGTTAACAGTGCATGTCAGAGCACAAACCAAGCCATGAAGTCCAAGCAAATTGTCTGTAGAATTGTCTGTAGAAATCCGAGACAGGATTGTATCGAGGCACAGATCTGGGAAGGGAACAGAAAAAAATTCTGCAGCATTGAAGGTGATGAGCACGCTGGCCTCCATCATCCATAAATGGAAGAAGTTTGGAACCACCAGGACTCTTCCTAGAGCTGGCCGCCCAGCCAAACTGAGTGATCGGGGGAGAAGGGCCTTAGTCAGGGAGGTGACCAAGAACCCGATGGTCACTCTGAAAGAGCTCCAGCATTTCTCTGTAGAGAGAGAGGGGAACCTTCCAGAAGGACAACTATCTCTGCAGCACTGCACCAATCAGGCCTGTATGGTAGAGTGGCCAGAGGGCACATGACAGCCCGTCTGGAGTTTGCCAAAAGGCACCTAAAGGACTCTCAGACCACAAGAAAGAAAATTAACTCTTTGGCCTGAATGCCAAGCATTCAACCAGGCACCGCTCATCACCTGGCCAATACCATCACTACAGTGAAGCATGGTGGTGGCAGCATCATGCTGTGGGGATGTTTTTCAGTGGCAGGAACTGGGAGACTAGTCAGGATCGAGGGAAAGATTAATGCACTAATGTACAGAGACACCCTTGATGAAAGCCTGATCCTGGCCTGATCTAGACACAAAGCTCTGGACCTCAGACTATGGTAAAGGTTCATCTTCCAATAGGACAAACGGCCCTAAGCACACAGCCAAGATTACAAAGGAGAGGCTACGGGACAACTCTGTGTATGTCATATGAGTGTGTATGTCACAATCTCACCACTAGATGCTGCTAAAATTTACACACTGCATTTTTCTAAAATAAAACGTTATCATAATACGCATGTTAATAAAACAAATCATTATTATATTATTTAAATAAATAAAAATGTTACACATTAAGCAACACTAAACTTTTCAAACAAAGAAAAATAAATAGTACACCAGTGTGTTTTGTCACCTGTGCCCTTTTCTCTCTCAGCTCCTGCTGCTGCAATCGTCTCCTCTCCCGCTTTTCCTGAAGTTTCTCCACTTCCTTCACGCAGTTGGACTTCCTGCGAGCTGAACACACACAGAAAACTCAATGCAAACAGACATCACTGTTTAACAAACAGTTACAATATTAATCAGCTAAACCTGAAACCTGCTTTTTTTTTTACATAAAGTCAGTGTGCATTAGCTTTTGCAAAATGTGTTTGAGTGATTCCCTCAACAATGGCATCATGAGGGGTCATCTCTGAGACGCGCTGGAAAACAACTCTAAATGCTGCTTTTGTTTTGGTGTGACGGCAGACAACAGTTGTTTGTGACGGCGCTGAGAGCCCTTCAGCTCCTCCATCACTGCTGGAGTCTCTTCATACACTCACAGATCAGAGATTACACACCCAGGCATTCATAAAGGCTCTCAACAGTAGTGTCAAAAATAATTGCACTACTGTTCAAAGGTTTGGGGTCGGTGTTTTTTGAAAGAAGTCTCTTCTGCTCACCAAGGCTGCATTTGATCAAAAACAGTAAAAACAGAAATATTATTTCAATTTAAAATAATTGTGTTCTATTTGAATATATTTTAAAATGTAATTCCTATCATGGCAACTCTCAGAATAGTTTTAGCATGTTATTGAATATGGCAATGTTAATGTATTTGGTCTTGGTGGACTAGATCTACTATGCAACTAAGTATGGACTTGCTACTGCTAAACGTTACGCAGACAGGCTGCTGTGAGCATGCAAGATATGCGTCTACTGCATAAATAGACATATAAATCCCACAGCAGATCTAGGCAGGTGGAGCTGGGGGAGGTGGAGGGTTTCAGAGGACCATCTTACTACAACAAACAATGAACTAGTGTTGCACGATATACCGGTACTAGAAAAGTATTGCGATACCCCGTTATTACAAACGGTACGATATGGAATTTTATTAGTACTGGTACTTTAAGAAGGAGCGCGCGTTAATAAGAGCTGTATTTATTTGTGTCGACGAGTGACAGCAGGAGTTAGGACGTGTGTGCAGAGCTCTCCACCGTTCACTAAACATTGGAAGCAGAAGAGTTAAATATATACGCGCAGCGCATGACAAAGAAAGCAACAGAAACATGCGCACATGAGAAAATAAAGCGCGGCGCGGGATGTGCTCGCACTGCCGGACTTTGATCTAAAGCACGAGCACACGCCTTTCAGACAACATGCGATCGCGATTCAGTTCTTTCGGATTATGGATTTCAATGGTCAAAAATATGTAAAAATGCACATCCTGTGAGTATTCAGGTAAACACAGTCGGGAATGTCTTTAGTGAACGTGTACAGTTGAGGTAATTGGATCTGTTAAGCCGGATCTAATATTCTGTGTGATTTAATGATTAATCAAACAACAATGAAAAAAAAAGAAAACCACCCCATGACTGGCTAAATAATTTTAATATATTCATTAAGAATCAGTGTATAGTTAATTTATTGAGTGAAGACTAAGCAATTTTTTTTATTTCTTTCTTGACTTGCTATACTGTTAAATAGACCTATAGCTGAAGAATAAAGCACTGTTTTGTCATATTGTTTGTAATTTGCATTTTTAGCTTATTTTTAAAAACAAAGATAAAATAAAAAAAATGCAATAAGTAGAAATGGTCAAAAACCAGGGCAGGAACATGCTGGCAACGTGAGTTTTTAGTTAAAAAATAAATAAAACAAGGAATAATAAGTTCTGTTGTCATATTATTCAATTACTTTTACTGTGGTATCGATTTAGTATCAGTATCGAGGTATTTTAGTCTGGTATCGTATCGAAGTCATAATTTTGGTATCGTGACAACACTACAATGAACCAGACTATTTAAAGTGATAGTAAAGTTGTTCCAAACCTGTATGAGTTTCTTTCTTCTGCTGAACACAAAAGAAGATATTTTAAAGAATGTTGGTAACCAGATGGTTGACGGCACCCACTGACTTCTATAGTACTTTTTTCCTGATAGATTACAACATTCTTTAAAATATCTTCTTTTGTGTTTAATGCAGTTTTGAAACAATTTGTGGGTAAGTAATGACAAAATTTCTGTTTTGGGGTGAACTAAACACTAAGTATTCAGCTAAATACTATATACTGATCTGCCCGCATTGACACTATATGATAATTGGACTGAGCTGGATGACATCACTGTTTACTCCAGAGCGGCTCTACAGCCGGATCAAATTCTGTCGCATTATTTTCCTGCTACCACTGTAAAGCTGTTCTGAAACATTCTGCATTGTAAAAAGCGGTATATAAATAAAGGTGACAATGACAATTAACTTTTCCTTTTAATGTAGCGTAAGCAATCTCATTGGCTGTAGGATCAGCAGAGGCCAATCAGCTTGTGCCATGCAGTAATGATGTGATTGCTCGCAGAGTACATGTTAAGACCCTATTAAGACCCTAGGGCCCTATTTTAACGATCTGAGCACATGGTCTGAACCGCATGGCGCAGGTGCACTTAGGGCATGTCCGAATCCACTTTTGCTAGTTTAACGACGGAAAAAACGTTCGGTGCGCCAGGCGCATGGTCCAAAAGGGTTGTACCTTAATTGTACCTAAAGGGTTGTCTCTTAATGAATCATGGGTGTGTTTTGAGTGTAATGTGCAATTACCAATCAGAGTCTCATCTCCCATTCCCTTTAAAAGCCAGTTGCGCTTGCACCATGATGGATTCGCTATTTAGATGGCGAAATTAGCAGAAAAACTGAACGCTTCTCCAGAGAGGAATCCTTTATTTTTAATGTGTGGCATGTGTGTGTGTGCTGCTGCGCGTCCCTGTGTGTGTAATAAGCAGAGTGTATATGCATTGTGCACCGGCCTATAGGCGCATATTACTTATGCGCCCTTTAAATAACACAAAAATACTTGCCATTGTTTCACAAAATACCAACGTGCCAGCAATGCACCTGAACACACCTGGTTTTCAGACCAGCACGCCCATGGGTGAACAGATGGTACGAGTGCATTTGATATTTAAACAACGTCATGCAGGAAAATATCACGTGAAAATGATAACTGCGTCTGGCTGAAACTTGCAAAAAACACCTGCGTTGCACCTGGCGTCGCATTGCGCATCATGACTGAACTACATATTTATGAAGGATTATTTAATGAACAGAAGGTTCAAAAGAACAGCATTTATTTGAAACTGAAATCTTTTGTAACATTATAAATGTCTTTACTGTCACTTTTGATTAAATGCATCCTTGCTGAATAAAAGTATTATTTGTGAATGGTAGTGTATAACAATTCAAAAGTAGCTTGATGTGTGATGTGGTACCGTTCTGCTGCTGCTGTAGGGTTTGGTGTTGTATCGGCGGAGGTGGTGCGGGCGCTGCTGGAGGAGGTTCGGTCTGTTGGCTCGGCCGCGCTCGAGTCGTCCCTACAGAGACTGAATAATGGTGATCACATCATCAGGTCGTTTAGAAGCATATGCTTATTTATGAGTCTTCTGTATCACTGTTTTACATGTTAGAATAATAGCAAGTTATCAAAACTCTGAAATAACACATTGAATTTTGGGAATGATGTTGAGATCAAAACATGGTACAAATAAAACATATTTGTTGACATCAAAGACATCAGTATGGCTTTTAAACATCACTGAAGGAGCAACAGGTTTGCCTGTTAATGCTTTTCCTTTTTTATACACAACTCATCCATTAAGAAAAAAAGTGGTTTATAATTTAAAAACACAAACTGTTGAAATCAATATGTGCTGAAATTAATGCACTTTGAGACTAAATGTGTAACAGTACTAGATTATTATCTTTCTTTTAAATAACTTGAATACCATACCTCGATTATCCCTTGCAGGTGTTTCATTTTTTGGTGGCGCTACAGTTCGGCGATTCTACAAAAGATGAATCAAGAAAATAATCATGTTTTGTGCAATCCAGTCTGCAATCTAACTACAATAAATATAGATCCACACAAAATCATTCACAGTGAATGTATGCCATATTATAGCTGTGTGTTGACAAATGTGACCCTGGACCACAAAACCAGTCATAAGGGTCAATCTTTGGAAATTAAGATTTATACGTCATCTGAAAGCTGAATAATTGATGGTTTGTTAGGATAGGACAATATTTGGCTGAGAAACATCTATTTGAAAATCTGGAATCTGAGGGTGCAAAAATTTAGAAAATTGCCTCATAAGTTGTCTAAATGAAGTCCTTAGCAACGCATATTACTACTAATAATACATGTTTATATTATTTAATACAATATTACATACAATATTGTCTATTGCCACAAACATGGATGCGGCTATTGTCACTAAGTGAAAATAGTGATATATATTCTATTTACACCATGTAAAAGTAGTTCTTTGCAATGTGTAAATAGTAATTAGATGCTATTTATACAGATTTATGCACCTCAGTATTGTTGTATATAAACAGGATGCAATAATAGCACAGTGTAAATTATTATATTTATCAAAATTATTAAATGGATGCCGCATTAATAGGACAATAAAAGCCTTCCCTACACCTGATATGTGATAGGAAAAGTGAGAAGGTTGATACGAACCTGGGTCGATCATGTCAAAACCTACATCTTTAAGCTTTACTTTACAGACTACGCCACTGAAAACATTGAAATACTTTTTTTTAAATCTTGTTTTTCCCAAACAGGCTTTTTTTAGGTCGGAGCTAATGCGAATAGCACTTGCCAACATGGCACGCTATTTGCACTTGGTATGAATAGACACTCCGCACATATATACCCATGCGACTTATGAAACAAAGTACTTTACTAATAATTACAAATTACAACTGGTTAAATCTTCCTATAATTATTCATGCATATATCATTAAATTATTCAAGCACAAGGATTTCTGGGTAATATCCCAATGTAGAATGACATATGCAAGTTATTTTAGTGTTTTTTTTTTCTATTTTATGTTTTACAACAGGAATTTAACCAGCCTGAATTGATTTGAACGTAAAAACTGAAAACAGTATTTTATGACTTTATGATGCCTGTCTGGAAATCCATTTGAGAAGTTATAAAAGCCAGATGGAGTGCACTACAGTCATCTGTCCACTTGTTCTTGGTTACGACTACTATGGTTTAGCAAAAATGGACACCAACCTTGTTTTGGGGGATCTTGTTGATTTTGATGGCACTTGACACGGGTGGCGGAGGGGTTTCAGGACTTTGTGGGATTTCCTCTTCAGGTGCAACATCTGGATTTAATGCAAATATGCTTTCCAGATCGATCTGTTCACAGAGAACAAGAGCACGAGCGTGAGGCTGCCAGTTTCAAAAGCACTTTTAAAAACGTACTGAATTTGCACAGAGCATAACACCCCCCTTTTTTGGGAAGGAGGTTCCTCGTTACACTTGTGTGTTCCCAAGCAAAAAAAACAAAACAAAAAAAGCCTACAAAAATTTGCTTATAAATCTCATCTTATGCGATGTCATTGCCGAATATTGGATTCAATCTTTTTATCAACTTGTTTTCTTTCAATTAGCACAGGTTTTTGTATTTCTTTTTGCAACTGAGTGATCAAAAGCCTCATTGATCTGAGTTGATGCACCTCCGTTTTCACTCAAAAACTCAGCTACATTTCACACCAAATTAGGTAAATGATTTTCAACACAGCACAAGGGACTAACAGAGAGCAAATCCAGACGTGTGTCTCCTATAGAGCTTCAGAAGAGATCTCAAAGTACGCTCAGATTTGCCTGCAATCAAAAGTCAGAAATCTCAACATGAACTCAAATATTTCTTATTCAATTCCTTCAGGACCAAATGATCTGAGCTGCTATCCAGATTCATTTATATGGCTCTATTTGTCATGAGGATTGATCAGAGAAACATCTGAGATGAAGTTGAGTTATATGAAACATTTTCATTTGTTAATTTTACACTTTAAAACTGCACATGCAGACCAAAGTGATGTACAATCAACATACAAATACAAATACAAATACATACTAACCCCACAATACAAGATCAACTAAAACACACATACTAGCCCAATTTCTTAAAGGCTAAAGACAAGAAGTATTTTTCAACACCAGTATTAAATGTGTTTATGAATGTGACCGCTCTAATTTCATACGGCAGACTATTTCAAAGCCCCAGACCCACAACAGCAAAGGCCTGATCCCCTTTAAGTTTTAGAGGAGTTCATGGGATATTAAGAAGCAACTTGTTATCGAGATGTATGGCAAAATGTACGGTAATAAGCTCAGAGACACAAGCAGGAGCCATTGCATGCACTGCTTTAAAAAACATACAGCAGGACAAATTATATTTTATCCTGGAGTCAATTGGCAGCCACCTGAGTGAGGCCAAACTAAGAGAGATATGATCACTCTTTTTTCAGCACTCACAAGCAACTAACTGTAAGCGTGAAATAACGGTCCGACAGGACCCCACATACAGGAACAGAACGTTACAGTAATCCAAAACAGACAAAATAACCACAGCATTGATCTGCTTGTCGACTTTCAGTTCTGGGTCAAACACAGTTAGATTGCTTATTTGGTCATGACAACAGGCTGACAAAAATCTGAGCATCCTTTGATGGCACTGAAGATCATAATCTCAGTTTTTCATTGGTTTAACTGAATCAAATCATGAGCCATCAAGCTCTTAACCTCATCCAGACATGCCAAAGGTGAGTTAGAAACACTATACTCAGTTTTAAAGAGAAATACATTTGTTTCAGACAAGGCTTAAACTAGTCTCAGACTAAAATGCATGTTTGAGCTGTTTTAACTGAAAGCAACTTGCACTGAGATAACTTAAAATATGTCAGAGCTTTTGTTTTGTCTCAAGATGCACACCAGTAATGTTTTTTCTAAGGCACGTTTATAAAATCTACTTAAATGCCCTAATTAAACTAAGGCCTAATCCTGGCTTAATCTAAGCCCTGTCTGTGAAACTGGGCCTTAACCTCTATTAATTTTCCGTACGAAAGACCAATGTGAGGAACAAAAACTCTGTCTTTGTATTTCATGCACACATTAATGCACAGCATTTACTGTAGATAAACCTGGAAGCTATTTAAAGGGATAGTTCACTCAAAAATTTAGGCCGCCTTCCGTATTCAGTTTACGGAAAAAGTGTAACGCCTCTCGCAGTTCAAAGTGCTTACGCTACGCCACACCAGTTACGCTGTTTTCGTACGTTGAATACGGATGGCGGTCTGGTGGAAGCTAGATATTTTACTTTATAAAGTTTTAAATATAGATATTTTTCTTAAACAAACCCATCGATTCACTTCAGAATCCCCGGAGCCATGTGGAGTATGTTTATAATGGATGGATGCACTTTTTTGAGCTTCAGATTTTGGGCTCCCATTCACTGCCATTATAATCACAATATTTGTCAGGACATGTTTTAATATAACTCTGATTGTATTTGTCCGAAAGAAGAATGTCATATACTCCTAGGATGGATTGAGTGCGAGTAAATCAAGGAGTAATTTTCATTTTTGGGTGAACTATCCCTTTAAGGCAGAGGTACAAAAGCTGCTTTGGAATAAATCTCCCTCGATCCTGACACATCAATATTACACAGCCAGACAGCTTTGTCTTTAGAGCATTATGCCAATATGATGGACATAGTAAATGAATGAAATGAATATCAGACATCACCTCTTTCCCTTTTGTGTCTCCGTTTTCAATCCACTCCACCGTCACACTCTCATTGTCTTCATTCAGTGATGTCACCATGGCCTGGTGTATTCTGCCTGAAATAGATAACAAAACAATGGTTTACTGCAAAGATCTGTAGCCAGATGATAACACTCAAAACACTACATAAAACCCATTAATAAAGGAGCTACATCAACGGAAAGTTCAGGTAAAGCACAATCAAAATTTCCAGTCAATCATAACATAGTACTGTTTGTAGCGATTTATACAGAGTTTTTGAAAGGTCTGACTGAAGGAAAAATAATAGACACAAAAGTTATGAAAGGAATAATGTATATCCAGTCGGTTATTATCGAAAAATAAATAACATATCATCCTGAAAGGTTTTTGTTTTGTGATAATGACCAGCTGATTGCACATTATACATGATTACTTGACAAAGTATTGAATAAACAGACTTCAGGAAGATAAAAGTTGTAGAATAACATTAAAGTCACAACATGTAATTTAATGCCGCTAGAGGTCGCTAATTCAAAACAATGGTGTTGATTGATGATGCCTGGATTTCGCAGAGCTTTTATTATGCCTCAGATGAGCGCTTCCGCTTCTTTCATTCATGAGTATGTGGGGTAACGCAAGCCTGTTTCATCATATCTGATACACCTGAGAGTGTAGAAAGTTGTTATAACGCTCGGCAGCTACTATGAGGCAGTTTGTTGCACAGTGCAGTAAGCTAGATCGATATTAGGCATGGTAAAATATGGAACTCGTGGTAAATCAAGAAAACAAGATTTAAACAATAAGACTAGCTGTGTTGAGCTAGATAACAATGATTAGTTTTCTGTCGATTAATGTATCCAAACAGTTGCTCACCTGTCTAATAAAACACATCATATTAAACCGTCTTTGGTGTTTCCATGGTTTCTACAAAATGATGTCTATGATGTCATTGACATGGTCCGTGTCCTGGTTAAAATCGCTTATTTCTCTGGATTTAAACATTCTTGGAAACATTTGGGATAATGTATGTACACAAGTCAACAAAATATATAACATTGTTCTAGTAGTTTTTGGATATTTGAATCCAACAATCTTATATACTGTGCCTTTAACTAACAACCAAACTGTAGGGTTCATACTTGCTTTCCTTAACTTTGCCATGTACTAACCAGCTATAACATTTAGGCCAAAGGTTTATGCTTTATTTCATGTACATTAAAGAGAGAGAAAAATTGTCTGCAGCTTACACTTATACATTGCTGTAATGCCAATAAACTAAAAAATAGGAATAAAAATTTACCAAAACAGCAGTACAAACGAATTTGCAGGAGATGTCTCTGGGCGTCTTCCTCAGGGAGGATGCTAAGAGACTGCGAATTTACGAACGTACTATGGCGAAGGCTTAGCTTATGAATATTAATTACGTAACACAGTACGCTTATCTGATTGGCTGAAAGGCACACATAAGCGAGTAAGCCCCTGTCAGCCAGCGAATCGGTGTGGTGACGTCGTGGCTTATGATTCTACGCCTAGACGCTCCAAAACGGTTACCAAGCAACGTCAGGAGGACAACATTAATATTTATGAGTCAAACCTCCGCCATAGTAGAATTAGTAAATTCGCTAACGGGTTAGCAGGAGCATGCATCCCAAAAACAGGCAACACAACGGCGTGCCAAGGACAGAAAGCCATTGGATGTGTATTTATACGCATATATCGACCCCCTCCCGTCGTTTGCACCAGCTGTCTTGTGTGAAACGGCTTTACTGGGTTAAACAAAGATGATGCACCGACAAACTGCATATCAGCCTGATAAACGAGCTGCTGCTGGGTGTGACTCACCATCACTGCGCTTGATCTCCACATAAATGCCGATCTGGATCTTCCCGAAGATAGCTGCCATGCCTCATGTGTGTGCCAGGATCAGTAGGGCTATATTTGAGCGGGTTTCACGAGAGAAGTTGTTCAGCAGCGCAAAAACCGGGAGGAGGTCAGGAGGGAGAGAAAGATGAGCGCGCATGCGCAGATCACACACACACACCCATCACAGAATGTCACATCAACCTCTTTTGTCTAGTTGCAGTGGACACAATCTGTCCAGCAGTTTTTTTAAATGGTGTTTATTTTTTGTGTGTCGGTCAAAAATGACCGATTTTTATTTTATTTTAGTAAAATTATTGTTCTATATTTTAGTTCGATTTTAGTTTTTATTTTGTATTTTTAGTACATTTTATGGTAGTAAATTAAATGTAGTAGCTATAATCCTTTCATGCACTTTTTGAGCATGGACCTGAAAATTAAATTTCCAATTTAAACTTTTATAAATCTTGAATGCTTTGGTGGACTTTAGCTTTAGCCTCTTTAAAGACACTTGGAAGATTATTGCTAAAGTTAAAAAGTTTTAAAAGTGAACTTGAAAAAAATAATAAAAAAAAAAAAAAATACTATTTTAAATTTTTATATGAAATATATATATTTGCCAAAACACATTTTACTCTAAAACTGTGAGAAAATCAAAGCCATAAATCTAAACAAGCTGTGTCCAAATTTGAGGTTGATATCTCAAAAAATTTGCTTTCAGTAACAATTTGTTTGGACGTCATCCAAACGTTGCCAGATGAAATTAGTCACCCATTAATTTCCAATGCTGTAATTTTTGACCATGAACAAAACAAGTGTGACAATTTTTTCCAGTATCATTTAAAGTCCCACTGAAGTGCCTTGAAACATGCAGCATTATTCAATGTGTTGACGTAATTTCAATGGGGCATATCGAACAGCTCCTCCCCTTTTTAAAAATAGCCAATAGCATTGATCTTAGTAAAGCCGCCGTTTCCTCTTAATCTCTAACCGTTTCTCCCCCTAAACTCCTCCATATATTACTCCAAAAAATGCAATGTCAGGTGTGGGTTATTTTTTATATGCTCATGAATACAAATGTCTTGGGCTCTTAAAAGAAATTTGATATTTTCACCAAATTTGACACGCTTATATATGGGGGCACTCTGAGGACACAAAGTGGTGGCCCTATAATTAACCGATGAAAACCCAAAATTGTCTCCAAATGTCTTGAATTGTTGCAGTTAGTCTGCTGCTAGCTTCCTTGTTTGCTTCTGTTGTGCTTGGCCCCAGTAATTGCTGCTTGCAGCTATATTTTTTATTACTTATTATTAATGTTATTAACCTAACTTATTAACTTGAAATCTCAGAGGTAATTCAAGTAAATATATTGGGTCAAAGAAGTTCAGCTGACACAATTTGGGGAATCCCTGTATTGCATGAAAATAAGAAGTGAATTGTGTTTGAAAGACAAAAGCCACAGTAATACATGTTTAAATGACTTGCTGTGATAATTCTAAAAATAATTAATGTTTGTCAGGAGTTTATTAGATATGCAATGTTGAGAGAACTCTTCTTAAAAGTGAGATGATTTCTGTAAATCCAGTGATCAGCTGTGTGGCTCTCAGTTTTCAGTGGCTGGTCTTTGTGAGCAATTTAACAAACCTTGACATATTAGCAGTAGACTTTTTAGAAAGATAAAAAAAAGGGAGAATCAATGAATTATGAATAATTTACTGCCAATGTGAGAATAACATGTAATTATGCAATCAATAAAATTAGCCTAACTGTAGTCCGATTACGATTATTTTAAAACGTAATACAATCTAATTACAAGTACTTAATTTTTGGAATCTGATGGAAAGAGTCAATTTGTCTTGTGCATATATGGTATTTCCCCAATAAAATTATTACCTGTGCTATATACACCGATCAGGCATAACATTATGACTGGTGAAGTGAATAACACAGATTATCTCTTCATCACGGCACCTGTTAGTGGGTGGGATATATTAGGCAGCAAGTGAACATTTTGTCCTCAAAGTTGATGTGTTAGAAGCAGGAAAAATGGCCAAGCGTAAGGATTGACAAGGGCCAAATCGTGATGGCTAGACGACTGGGTCAGAGCATCTCCAGAACTGCAGCTCATGTGGGGTGTTCCCGGTCTGCAGTGGTCAGGATCTATCAAAAGTGCTCCAAGGAAGGAACAGTGGTGAACCCATGCTCATTTCTGTAGACCCTAATCATTAACATACATTCTTATTCACTTTTTGTGCCTTACATTACTTTATTATATTGATTAATAATACATTGTTAGCCAATCTGTGTGCTTTATGTACATTTCTGATTTACATAACATGGACAAATCATTTTAAATTGTAATATAGATGCATGCATTTTCTGTGAAGCTGCTTTGAAACAATATGTATTGTGAAAAACGCTATACAAATAAATGTGATTTGAATTGAAAATTGAATTGAACCGGTGACAGGGTCATGGGCGGCCAAGGCTCATTGATGCACGTTGGGAGACTATTTACACCCTTTCATGGAAAGGTATTCCCTGGTGGCTGTGGCTCTTTCAGCAGGATAATGCATCCTGCCACAGAGCAAAAATGGTTCAGGAATGGTTTGAGGAGCACAACAACGAGTTTGAGGTGTTGACTTGGCCTCCAAATTCCCCAGATCTCAATCCAAACAAGTCCGATCCATGGAGGCCCCCACCTCGCAACTTACAGGACTTAAAGGATCTGCTGCTAACATCTTGGTTGCAGAAACCACAGCTCACCTTCAGTGGTCTAGTGGAGTCCATGCCTCGACGGGTCAGGGTAAAAGGGGGACCAACACAATATTAGGAAGTCGGTGGAAATTGCACTTAATTTAATATCTTTACATAACTTGTTTGATTTCTTTACCAAGCTGTTTGCCTCCTTCTACTGGCTGCAGTGTGTTACTTCAACATGCAGGTAAAATAACCCCAGTACGAATGTAATGTAATGTCTTTATTGACAAGAAGATTTTGAGCTTCCAGTTTAGCTACAGTGATTTTTTTTATACAGAAATGAGAGTCTACATTATTGTGCAAAAACAAAAATAGAAATACAGCAGCAACATTTCCTACAGCAGAGCTGACTCTAAAATCTGAGGACACAACGAACAACAACAATAATAATACGAAGCACTGTTTACCACCATTCCCACATGCTGCTTGAGCTCACAGACGTTTAATACTGTACGAAAATGTGTTCAAAAGAGTCTGAGACATGTGAGCTATACAACGGTCCACCATCCTTCATTTGATTGTCAGTAGGAAATGAATCTAAGTTCACGGGAGACTAGACCAGTGAAGAAATATATTTGACTGTAGTATTACACTGATTTATGGCATGAACTATGATGAAAGAATTTTCATTGAGGGTGTCCGTGTATCTGGATCACTCCAGTGTTTCCATACAGACTCCACCAGAGCTTGATTTTTCATTTCACCGGCAGCCGTGCCGCTCGTCCCTGACACGTCGACTGTGAAAAGAGGTCACGTTTCTGGTTTCACTCGAGATGTGTGTACGGTCTTCACCACCTTGGCGGTGTTTTTAGTGTCCTGTTCAGAGCTCTCAGAGAGAGTGTCTTTGGAGCCTTTCTTCTTCTGAAAGGAACAAAACAAAAACAGGCACACGTTACAGTGAGAAACATAAGACGCGGATTATATCATTAACAGACCAAACGACAGCTTACATTTGAGCGTCTAAAGTTTAGAATAATTAAAAAAGTTTAATGTTTTTGAAAGAAAGCTGCATTTATTTGATTAAAACAGTAAGAACAGTAATATTGTGAAATATTATTACAATTTAAAAGAACTGTTTCCTATTTGAATATCTTTTAAAATGTAATTTATTCCTGTGATGCAAAGCTGAATTTTCTAAATCATTACTCCAGTCTTCAGTCATAATCCTTTAGAAATCATTCAGCTCAATTCAGTTCACATTTAGTTGAACTGTAGTGTCAGTGCAGTTAAATCAGTTAAGGCCAGAGGAGAACTGGCACCCCGACTGAGTCTGGTTTCTCCCAAGGTTTATTTTTCTCCATCATGCCCTGATGGAGTTTTGGTTCCTTGCCACTGTCGCCTTTGGCTTGGCTTGCTCAGTTGGGGACACTCAAATGATGTTCCAAGTTACTCAACTAAATATACAAATAGAATTTATTAATTTGGTCATAAATAATTCTATAAACTATCCAAATTAAACTAGCCAAATCAAATTTTGTTGCAATGTTGTCCTGTTTAACACTGTGAAGCTGCTTTGAAACAATCGTCATTGTAAAAGCGCTATATAAATAAAGTTGATTGATTGATTGATTGATTGATTGATTGATTAAATCAATAATATTACTGAATATTATATAGTCCTTGTGACTCTAAAGGCCGTTCACACCAAGGACGATAAGTATAAAGAAAACGATAAAGATCGTTAGCTATAATAAGAAACAATATTGCTGGAATCAATTTCAGAACGATTTTATCCAGCTGATGAATGATAAAAACATTGACAGCCAATCAGAATCCATCCTGACTTTAAAGAGCTTGAGCATTTAAAGTGTCAGAGAAGCTCGTGCTTAAACAGAACGATATATCGCCCGCTGGTGTGGATGAGGATGCTAATATAGTTATCTTAATAGTAATCGTTCTTGGTGTGAACGGGCCTTAAAGGTTAATATTTAAATAAGAAATGAAACTTTCACTAGTTAAATAATTAAGCAGGCCTTTGCAGTAATGAAGAAGGTGGGCGTCTGACCTGCGCAGGGGTCGAGCTGGAACCGGGCACGTCTGCGGTGCGGGTAACAGGGAGAGGAGGCACCAGATCAGTCCGAGAGCTACAGAGATGAATAAGTGGAAAGAGCATTAAAGAGGACCTATTATGCTTTCTTACATGTTCATCTTTCTTTAGTGTGTAATGTTGCATAAAAAAGTTCTGCAAAGTTCCAAAGCACAAAGTCCCTCCAGCGGGAGTTCTTCTCTATATCAGTGTCAGTGTTTCTGAACTGCCTGAAACGCCTCCATCATATAGTCTTAAGTTTTCAACTGGGAACGAACACGTCACAATATTCCTCTTTTAAAAAATTCCCACCCAAGGCATACGCAAAAAAAGGGACAGGGCCAGGTTGAGTTAATTAGTAGTGTGTTGTCGCCATGTTCAAGAGACACTGGCTGCATCCTAAATCGCATACTCTCTTAAAGGGTTACTTCAGCGATTAGCATTAAGCTTTGTATCAGTAGAAACCCGGGAGTATATTCAAATTATTGTACTTTCCCCCTCATATGACCCTGAGACGATCAGGGGATATTTTATTTCTGGAAAAATTCCTCCGATGACGCAAATATCGTCATTTTGCGTCATCGGAGGAGTTTTTGGCCAGAGGCTAAAGACTACAGCCAGCAGAGGGCGCTATTTCCACATGTTTTCAACATCACACTCACAGCACTCGGTTCGCGGAGCTGCGGAGATTCATGTAAACGGAGCTGTGGAGAGTAAAGTGAGTGTTTTAACTTTTAAAATGAACTTCCTATGACAGTTAAGCTTCCAAAGACATGAACTGAACACGCGCCAGACTGATCACGTGCTGTGAATGCAGCCGCGAATCCCGTGATTACCTCAGCCAATGTGATGAATGTAATCCGATCCTGCTGCGTTTGTGCCGTGACGCTCAATCGCCTCACTCGCATTATATCGAACAGACACGTTCAGTTTTTAATTGTAGTGTCTCTAACTGAACTGATTTTCTGAAAATGAACGCGGTGGGCAAGTGATCCAGTAATCCAGTAGCCGACTAGCCGTGCCTAGAGTAGGGCAGTGAAGCAGTGCGTTCTGGGAGTTGTTGTCTTTCATCCCCATGAGACAAAAATAAATTTTCTGTGTTTTCTCAGTCTAGAAGGCACCAAATTCAAAAATAATTTCACATTTCTACTACATTAATGACCCAGTTTAAATACAGATTCATCTTCCCAGCGCTGCCTTTAAGTAGGTACTTGTTTTCAGTACATACTTACTGTGCGACTGCTAAAAAAAGTATGAATGTAATCTGGACGTTCATGTTATTATTATCATGTGACCAGGGCTTGACATTAACTTTTTTGATCACCAGCCACTGTGGCTAGTGGTTTGCCAATGTTACTAGCCATTTTCACTGGCCACAATTTTGACATTGATACCATGGAGGAAAACTACCATATACTTATCTCATAATTTGGCAGCAGGCTTATTAAGCTGAGACCTGACACATAGATCCATTATACTGTTACACATAAGCGTGTTCTTTCTCAACTGTTTATGTTCAATTAAAACATAACTTAATGTGTTTCCGTGAATACTCACCAAGATCAACATTTTGAGATTATTTTGTGTGTATTTGACTGTTTAAGCAATTAATACTGAGAGGCGGATTTATGTGCACGCACTTTGGGTGTGAGCACAAAATCTGCATGAATGAGGAAAATCATGCACAATACGTGCAATCCCACGCCGAAATTCAAGCCCTGTAACACCAACAATATTCATCCGGAGTGAGGGGAGGCGGGTTTGTGTGTAACTCACTGTCGGAGAGATGATTTTAGATGCCTTTAGGTTCAGATACAATTTAAAAATGTATATATGTATATATATATATATATATATATATGTATATATATATATATAATTCAACCCGCCAAAGTGGCTAGTAGGAGTACATCGAATGCGCACTCAGAATCTCGCTGGAAGTAGTAGGTGATCCAGGTACTTTTGAGTACTGTGACTTCGGACATGCTACTGTTATCACATACTGATTTTCACCTACTATATAGTAGGGAAGAATGCGATTTTGGATGCAGCTGCTGTTTTTTCCATGCTGGATCTAAACAGAGCGTTACTGACAGACTGGGAAGAGAGGAGCTGCAACACTGACAAATATGTGAAAAATAACATTTGAGCATGAAAACCTAATAGAGCCCAAAAACTAAATCTAGGACATAATACTGTAGGTCCTCTTTAAAATGAAGAACAGTAACAGTGACAGTGAGTGTGATATATAAAATACTTTTGACCACTCAGGACTTACTTGACCTCGGAGAGCACAGACCTCTCGCCGTCTGAACAGTGGGAGCGGCGATACTGCCGGAAGCTCCTGGGAGAATGTGAATGGCGGATCTTGATGGGGTCACCTTGTGTTCTGAAACAAGATACATGCAGTTGTTTGCATGTTAATACCACATGGGCCCTAGTCTTTAAAAGCTTCGTTTCAGGGTTACTGCAAACTCAGCGTTCATCAGATTTACATGCAGCTAGAGGCTCAGTGAGCTGAATAATGCATGATTCTATGGGCACTTATTGTCAGTGTAATGCACTGGGGATTTTGACACACTGACAGACATCATTATTTTTAAAAATTCATGTGCCTTGTAATCTTTTATCACAATATCTTCCCCTCGCTCTTGCAGTGACATCTCTTCTCTGATGATGTGTTTACTGGCATGAGGGCGGGACAACCTGTCACTCACATGAGATCAACCAATAGCAAACCACAACCATCCAATTCATTCTCCATGATAAAATCATGTCCCGCCCTACATTTATTCTTGATCAAGAAGCTGTTTCACACAATAGGGAAGATGCCCCGACTTTAAGGGTCCAACACACATTCTTTGCATACATGTTTGCAATCGTGTTATCAAATATAACAATTTGGGGTTTTCATTTTTTATGAGACAGCTAATTTTACCCTATTTGTGGAAATATTTTTTTTATTTCCTATGTAAAAGTTCATGTATTATCATAGTTTCCCATGCGCTCTTGAATGAATGGTTTTGCACATATAGGGCCCTACTTTAATGATCTGAGCACATGGTCTGAAACGCATAGCGCAGGTGCACTTAAGACGTGTCCAAATCCACTTTTGCTAGTTTAACTACGGAATAAACAGTCGGCACGCCAGGCGCATGGTCCAAAAGGGTTGCAGCTAGTCTCTTGCGCAGCATTCACATGCGGCATTGGCATCAACATCAATGCTTCTCATTTACTTTGAATGGGTTACATAACGCATTGCCAAACTTAATTGTGGGTCCTGTTGCGTCGCGTCGCTGGCGTTGCTCGCGGCATAAGTTGAATAGTTTTCAATCAATGTCAGCTATGAATCAATGTCATGTGAATGCAGTGTTAATGAGTCATGGGTGTGTTTTGGCCGTAATGTGCAATAAACCAATCAGAGTCTCATCTCCCATTCCCTTTAAAAGCCAGTTGCGCTTGCACCATGGCACGGCGATTTGCTATTTACATGGAGGAATTTGCGAGCGGAAAGACTGAACACTTCTCCGGAGAGGAATCCTTCAATTTATCATATTTCAAAATGTTTGTGTGCTGCTGCATGTCCCTGTGTGGTGTGATGAGCAGAGGGAACGCGTGTTGTGCACACGCCTATAGGCGCATATTACTTACACGCCCTTTAAATACTGCGCTAATTGACTTTTGGTCGCAAGTGCATTTGCTATTTTAACAAAGCGGCGCACAATGATAACTCCATCGGGCTGAAACTAGCAAAAAACGCATTGCATCATGTGTATGATAGTATGATAGCACATATTTTCATATGAGTTTGATTTGACTCACTCCACTTTCTTGTACGGAATCTCCTTTAGTTGCTCCTCAGAGAGACCGGATGGATCAACCAGCTCCTTCCTGTTCACAAACACAAAATGATCATCACAGACTCATCTTCTGCTTTATAATTAGTCTAATTAGTGACGAGAGTGACGTTAAACTCACTGGATGTGTTTCCAGAGCAGCTCTTTAGCTTGAACGTCAGGACTTCGTCTACATCAAGAGAAAGAGTTCAAAGACTGGCATGAGACATGGGTCATATCATAGATTGTTTTATTATTTAACCCTATAGATCTACTGTATCATATTTGATATGTACATTTTGAAGCCTATTACACACAATCAACTACATGCCTTCTGTCGTCTGATTGATATAGTATCGTTTTTAAGCAACTAACAGGCCTTTTAGTATATTTGTAAAATGTCCATCTTCAGGTCGTGGTTCATGTGTGTTTTTGCTGTGAAATCTTTACTGACTTTAAACATTATATGCAAGAATAACTTTTATATTGTTAGTAATATTTTAAGATGGACAGAAGCTTAAGTTGACTTGATTATCCATACAAATATGAGTATCAAATATGACCCATTAGTTGCATTGCATTATATGTTTTGAAACTAAAATTTGATCATAAAACTAAGCACTTGAATATCATCTTACCAAGACATATAATTGAAAGATAGAGTGAAAATATATTATTAGATATCGATTTACATTTTATGTAAGCAATTTGCTATACTGTTATAAAGATCTCATTGATTTACATTACAAGCAATCGGAATGTAATTTTACTTTTTTAGCCATATAAATATCAACAACTGCACCAACTAGCACATTCTTGCTCAGTTTGGGCCTCTGAATAAAACATTTATTTTCCTCCATATTCTCACTATATCATACTATATGATTAGATTTTGTCTAAAGATTCAATAGCCTATCCATTGAAAATAAATGATCAGGGGTTAGCGATTTAATCTCGGACAGATGCTTACGATCGTGAGCGGTGTCTCGAGCGCCGATGGTTCGGATCGTTGGCTGTTTTTTCTTTCTGTCTGCGCAGCACAACCTCCCACTGCGGACCAGAATCCACCATCTCGTTCTCCTGACGGGACCTGCAGCACATGACATATTTATGATAGAGTTTTATTAGTGAATGCATTGATACTGTCATTCAAATTCAAATTTTTGCAATCATTTTTTTAAGACCATCATTTATAATGCACATATATTTCACGAGAGCACCAGGACAGCAGGTCTGTGGCTTTTATTTTTCCTGAAAGCTCAGTGGATTCACCCACCGGTTTCTTTTTTTACGATGTTCCCTGTTGGAATTCTCGGATTCGCTGCCGCTGCTGGTGTTGCCACGGGAACGTGATCTAAAGGGGCAAATCAGAGGGGTCAAAAGGTGTGAAAGAGGGAGACACATTCCTGAATAGTTCTAGAATGTTTATCAACATAAGTTTTGCAAAAACTAAAAATTATAAAAATCACAGCCCACAATTTATAAGAAATTGTGGTATGAAAATTAAAATGGTATCTGCACTCCAAATGAGATGTTATTAAAAATTGATTATGAACATGCATGCACATTTATTAAACATTTTGGTTAATTCAGCTCCCAAAGAAGTGTGATGCACACTCAGCTGTTTAACACAATTCATTCAGCAGATTTTGCCTAAAAATCAGTGCAAAGAAAAAAAACAGCCAGTGACAAACTTGTCTTAAAGGGTTAGTTCACCCAAAAATGCCGTTACAAACCTGTAAGACCTCCGTTCATCTTTGCAACACAAATGAAGATATATTTGTTGAAATCCGATGGCTCAGAAAGGCCTCCATTGGCAGTAATGTCATTTCCTCTCTCAAGACCCATAAAAGGTACTAAAGACGTCGTTACAAAGTCCATCTCTCTACAGTGGTTCTACAATCATTTTATGAAGCGATGAGAATAGTTTTTGTGCGCAAAAAAAACAACTAAATAATGACTTATATAGTGATGGGCTGATTTCAAAACACGTTATGAATCAGTGTATCGAATCATGATTCGGATCGCGTGTCAAACCGCCAAACTGCTGAAATCACGAGACCTTGGTGCTCCGAACCGCTGATGCGATACACTGATTCATAACGCTCCGAAGCTTCAGGAAGCAGTGTTTTGAAATCGGCCATCTCTATAAAAGTCGTTATTTAGTTTTTTTGTGCACAAAAACTATTCTCGTCGCTTCATAAAATGATTGTAGAACCACTGTAGTGAGATGGACTTTGTAACGACGTCTTTAGTAGCTTTTATGGGTCTTGAGAGAGGAAATGACATTGTTGTCAGTGGAGGCCTTTCTGAGCCATCGGATTTCAACAAATATATCTTCATTTGTGTTCCGGAGATGAACGGAGGTCTTACGGGTGTCGAACGACATGAGGGGGAGTAATTAATGACATTTTTGGGTGAACTAACCCTTTAAAAACCATAGACAGTATTAGAAAAAGAAAGAGCTGTAAGACACCAAACACTGATTGTTTCCTCACACAGAGAAAAAGGGTATCAAAATTGTACCTTTAGGGATACAACAGCTTGATACTGGGGCAGTACTCTTAAAAGGACATCTTTGTACCTTTTTTTTACCACAAAAAGGTGCATATTAGTACTTTAGAGTACAAATACATACCTTAAGGCAGTGGTTCTCAAACCTGTCCCCTCACCACTGCACATTTTGCATGCCTCCCTCATTTAACACACCTGAAACTACTCATGAGCTCATTAGTAGAGCCTGCAAGACTTGAATTGGGTGTGTCTGATGAGGGAGAATTACAAAATGTGCACTGGTGAGGGGTCCCTAGGACAGGTTTGAGAACCACTGCCTTAAGGTACTGCTATGAACCTTTTTGTGGTAAAAAAAAAAAAAGGTACAAATAAGGTACCGCCCCAGTATCAAGCAGTTGTATCCCTAAAGGTACAATTTTTATGCCCTTTTTCTCTGTGTAATATTATATTAGTTGTGAATCTGTTATAATCTAAAGGAGTGAATGAATAGAAGTGGACCTCCTCCTGTGTTGTTTGTTGGCCTGCGGGTCGTCAGTGGTTTGACCTCTCCTGTCGAAACAAAACACAAGGAATGGCGTTTAAAGAGAAACACTGACTGTTTCATCATCTCTGACAGACAGACACATATACGTCTGCGATGCTTTGAGGATTCATCAGTATTTATTTATTCTCAGCCGCTCTTACATCAGTCCCTCGCCTGCGGTGGGACTCGCGTATTATTGACGCCCGGAGGCGAGAAAGAACTCATAACTAGAGTAACTTTCAGCTCCTTTACTGCCAGACAACGAGACTTGAGCTGAACAAATCATGTTTACATGATGCCAAAGACCATTTATAACTAGACATTCAGTGAGTTATCAATTATTTAAAGAACTAAATGATTCAGATGCAACTCTTTGTGTTTGACTTCTTAGTACAAATAAGAAGTAACAAAGGACATTTGTTTCCACTAGAGGGAGCAAATGCATCTGGATTCAGATTCAGGCTGTGTCCGAAAGCTTAAAAATGCTGTCTAGAGAGGTAGGAATTATCAAGGCACGCTTCACTTCCTTTTTCTTGAGATCTGAGTGATTTTTGAATGTAGCATCGATGTATCCCACAATTGTATCCATGCATCCATTCTGTAATAGTTGAGCTAAACAATAAAGATGGCATCTGAAAGTTGTGGTTGGTGGTCATTTTGTGTGTAAATGTACATTTTCCACCGAGTGAGAAACATTTAGCTTAAATATAAATATTTGCTTAGTTATCACCAAAGCTCACTCTATTTTGCAGTAGATCATTAAACCGTTACACTGCCTCAGAACAGAAGTCTGTCGGAAATCAGTTTCATGATACCTTTGTGTGCAAACACTGCCTGCAAAGTCATTGCTTGATAAAGCAGCGTGGCAACAAGTCAACACAGTCAAGTTTTCGGGCACAGCCTCAGTGTGGATGTTCAAAAAACTCCCTCATACTGCATTAAGACTCAACGGCTGTGTGCAAAATCGCCCCCTATACCCTTAAATAGGACAGTATTTGAGGGGACAGCCATTTATAGTGGTGTACGCAACCATAGTGGACATTATCAAGAGCACTTGTGTACACTCAAAGACTAGAGAATACCCACAATGGACTACGAGGGTCGTGTTGAATTTTCGCGTCTGACCAGAAGATGGCGCCGCAGCTGAATCATCCATCCATTTTCCACACCGCTGATCCAATGTGGCAACAGCGTAATATCATACAGGTATAAACTCCTTTTTAATTGATTATTAAATTGTTTAATTAAGGTTTATACACGCCGGAGTTGAAGGTAAATATTTTCATTACTACTAGAGCTGCCAGTTTGATAAGTTTTAAGTGAATATTAAACAGCACAAACTAAACAAAAGGCGGCAGCTCTTCCGGCGCACTCAGTGTCCGCATTCACTCACTCGCTTTTGCTCACTCCCTCGACTGGACTATATTAGTAGAGTAATGTAGGGAACAGTGCATGAGGGCTTAGTGTGTGATTTTGAACACAGCTAAGGTCATAAATGAGTCTTAATGAAGAAACTAAATGCATGTGAACACAACGTTGGCCCCTTGAGCACATGAGGGCACACCTGCGGCGGGCCGAGTGAGATGTCTCGTTCTCGCTGCCCCCTGAGGGTGAACGTCTGTGAGCTTTTGGGAATTTGGGAGATTTGTTCCGCTCACTGGCTGAGTTGTACAGTCCGCTGAGTAAAAACAAAGACAGGACAGCTTAGATGAGACAAGAACGCACAGAAAACAGAAGCAAACACTACAGTGGCATTAGTATGTGTATGTGTACATGGAATAACATCAAACGCCTCAGCACATGAATATGAATCAGTGTTATTCAGGGTTATTATCGTTAACTAAAACTATTAAAAACATGTCTGTCTGTTCATTGAAATAAAGCTGAAATAAAGTAAAATATAAATTGGTTCACTTAAACTAAATGAAAATGAGAATTTTTGCATTGGCAATAAACTGAAAGAAGTTTATGTATTAACTGAAATAAAATTAAACTGAATCTACAAAGCAAAAATAAAAAATAAAAAAGTTGTCTGTAACTTAAAAAAAGGTTTTTAAAGAAAGAAAAAAAATAAAGCTAAATAGAAATATAAACAAAATGAATTATATTTCTATTTAGTTGTGTGATTTTGTTAATAATAAAATTAACAAAATCACACAACTTAAACTAAAATGAAAAAGAAAATAAAGATACAGATATGCAAATAAAAGCTCATTTAAAATATGAAAAAATACTATAATAGTATACAAATAATTTGAATATGAATGCAACAGTACCATGGTATATACAGTATATCTGGTTTATTGTTCAATCTGGAACACGTGATCTCAGCACTGTACCTCTGTGGGGCGTCTTCCTCCCATGGTGCACTGGGCTTGTTCTGCTGGTCTGAAGTGCTGTCTGTCTTTGCTTTGGGACTTTAGGGAAATACAATGAAATACAATGAATGTTGATAGTCTGCAAAGAGCTTGTGCTTTACTATTTCACAGAATCCTGTAGGAAAAACACTCTAAAATGAGATCTTATTGTCATCAATGACACAGCAAAGGGAGACCAATCAGAATCTCCTGCTTCTTCAGAGACACATAGGCCAGTGATCTCACATGGAGGAATCTCCTCCAGAGCTTCAGAGACACATAGGACAGTGATCTCACATGGAGGAATCTCCTCCAGAGCTTCTGAGACACAGAGGCCAGTGATCTCACATGGAGGAATCTCCTCCAGAGCTTCAGAGACAGAGGCCAGTGATCGCACATGGAGGAATCTCCTCCAGAGCTTCAGAGACAGAGGCCAGTGATCGCACATGGAGGAATCTCCTCCAGAGCTTCTGAGACACATAGGCCAGTAATCTCACATGGAGGAATCTCCTCCAGAGCTTCAGAGACACATAGGCCAGTAATCTCACATGGAGGAATCTCCTCAGAGCTTCTGAGACACATAGGCCAGTAATCTCACATGGAGGAATCTCCTCCAGAGCTTCAGACACAGACAGTGATCTCACATGGAGGAATCTCCTCCAGAGCTTCTGAGACACAGAGGCCAGTAATCTCACATGGAGGAATCTCCTCCAGAGCTTCAGAGACACAGAGGCCAATGATCTCACATGGAGGAATCTCCTCTAGAGCTTCAGAGACACAGAGGCCAGTGATCTCACATGGAGGAATCTCCTCCTCTAGAGCTTCTGAGACACAGAGGCCAGTGATCTCACATGGAGGAATCTCCTCCAGAGCTTCAGAGACAGTAATCTCAAATGGAGGAATCTCCTCCAGAGCTTCAGAGACACAGACAGTAATCTCACATGGAGGAATCTCCTCCAGAGCTTCTGAGACACAGAGGCCAGTGATCGCACATGGAGGAATCTCCTCCAGAGCTTCTGAGACACAGAGGCCAATGATCTCACATGGAGGAATCTCCTCCAGAGCTTCAGAGACACAGAGGCCAGTGATCTCACATGGAGGAATCTCCTCCAGAGCTTCAGAGACACAGAGGCCAGTGATCTCACATGGAGGAATCTCCTCTAGAGCTTCAGAGACACAGAGACCAGTGATCTCACATGGAGGAATCTCCTCCAGAGCTTCTGAGACACAGAGGCCAGTGATCTCACATGGAGGAATCTCCTCCAGAGCTTCTGAGACACAGAGGCCAGTGATCTCACATGGAGGAATCTCTTCCAGAGCTTCTGAGACAGAGGCCAGTGATCTCACATGGAGGAATCTCCTCCAGAGCTTCAGAGACAGAGGCCAGTGATCGCACATGGAGGAATCTCCTCCAGAGCTTCAGAGACAGAGGCCAGTGATCGCACATGGAGGAATCTCCTCCAGAGCTTCTGAGACACATAGGCCAGTAATCTCACATGGAGGAATCTCCTCAATAGCTTCTGAGACACATAGGCCAGTAATCTCACCATGGAGGAATCTCCTCAATAGCTTCTGAGACACAGAGGCCAGTAATCTCACATGGAGGAATCTCCTCCAGAGCTTCAGAGACACAGAGGCCAGTAATCTCACATGGAGGAATCTCCTCCAGAGCTTCAGAGACACAGAGGCCAATGATCGCACATGGAGGAATCTCCTCCAGAGCTTCAGAGACACAGAGGCCAGTGATCTCACATGGAGGAATCTCCTCCAGAGCTTCTGAGACACAGAGGCCAGTGATCTCACATGGAGGAATCTCCTCCTCTAGAGCTTCTGAGACACAGAGGCCAGTAATCTCACATGGAGGAATCTCCTCCAGAGCTTCTGAGACACAGAGGCCAGTGATCTCACATGGAGGAATCTCCTCCAGAGCTTCTGAGACACAGAGGCCAGTGATCTCACATGGAGGAATCTCTTCCAGAGCTTCTGAGACACAGAGGCCAGTGATCTCACATGGAGGAATCTCCTAGAGCTTCAGAGACACAGAGGCCAGTGATCTCACATGGAGGAATCTCCTCCAGGCTT
Organism: Gobiocypris rarus; assembly: GCA_023029165.1. Classification (NCBI taxonomy): domain Eukaryota; kingdom Metazoa; phylum Chordata; class Actinopteri; order Cypriniformes; family Gobionidae; genus Gobiocypris; species Gobiocypris rarus. Next base: position 28,946,027 of record CM040922.1, on the reverse strand, counting down.
CAGAGACACAGAGGCCAGTGATCTCACATGGAGGAATCTCTCTAGAGCTTCTGAGACACAGAGGCCATTGATCTCACATGGAGGAATCTCCTCCAGAGCTTTAGAGACACAGAGGCCAGTGATCTCACATGGAGGAATCTCCTCTAGAGCTTCAGAGACACAGAGGCCAGTGATCTCACATGGAGGAATTCTCCTCTAGAGCTTCAGAGACACAGAGGCCAGTGATCTCACATGGAGGAATCTCCTCTAGAGCTTCAGAGACACAGAGGCCAGTGATCTCACATGGAGGAATCTCCTCCAGAGCTTCAGAGACACAGAGGCCAGTGATCTCACATGGAGGAATCTCCTCTAGAGCTTCTGAGACACAGAGGCCATTGATCTCACATGGAGGAATCTCCTCCAGAGCTTTAGAGACACAGAGGCCAGTGATCTCACATGGAGGAATCTCCTCTAGAGCTTCAGAGACACAGAGACCAGTGATCGCACATGGAGGAATCTCCTCCAGAGCTTTAGAGACACAGAGGCCAGTGATCTCACATGGAGGAATCTCCTCCAGAGCTTCTGAGACACAGAGGCCAGTGATCTCACATGGAGGAATCTCTTCCAGAGCTTGAGACACAGAGGCCAGTGATCTCACATGGAGGAATCTCCTCTAGAGCTTCAGAGACACAGAGACCAGTGATCTCACATGGAGGAATCTCCTCCAGAGCTTCAGAGACACAGAGGCCAATGATCTCACATGGAGGAATCTCCTCCAGAGCTTCAGAGACACAGAGGCCAGTGATCTCACATGGAGGAATCTCCTCCTCTAGAGCTTCTGAGACACAGAGGCCAGTAATCTCACATGGAGGAATCTCCTCCAGAGCTTCAGAGACAGTAATCTCAAATGGAGGAATCTCCTCCAGAGCTTCAGAGACACAGAGGCCAGTGATGTCACATGGAGGAATCTCCTCCAGAGCTTCAGAGACACAGAGGCCAGTGATCTCACATGGAGGAATCTCCTCCAGAGCTTCAGAGACACATAGGCCAGTGATCTCACATGGAGGAATCTCCTCCAGAGCTTCAGAGACACATGAGGCTCCAGAGCTTCTGAGACATCACATGGAGGAATCTCCTCCAGAGCTTCTGAGACACAGAGGCCAGTGATCTCACATGGAGGAATCTCCTCCAGAGCTTCAGAGACACAGAGGCCAATGATCGCACATGGAGGAATCTCCTCCAGAGCTTCAGAGACACAGAGGCCAATGATCTCACATGGAGGAATCTCCTCCAGAGCTTCAGAGACAGTAATCTCACATGGAGGAATCTCCTCCAGAGCTTCTCACATGGAGGAATCTCCTCCAGAGCTTCAGAGACACAGAGCCAATGATCTCACATGGAGGAATCTCCTCCAGAGCTTCAGAGACACAGAGGCCAGTGATCTCACATGGAGGAATCTCCTCCAGAGCTTCAGAGACACAGAGGCCAATGATCTCTCATGGAGGAATCTCCTCCAGAGCTTCAGAGACACATAGGCCAGTGATCTCACATGGAGGAATCTCTCCAGAGCTTCAGAGACAGTAATCTCACATGGAGGAATCTCCTCTAATGCTTCAGAGACACAGAGACAGAGATGGAGGAATGGAATCTCCCAAGAAAGAAAATCATTCAGCAGTTTAAGATACTTAATGAAGTTCTCAATTATTTTTTTGTATCAACTCTACTATGTTTTTTCCTAAAATTATTTTAAGTTTTCCTATTATGCTATTTTAAAGTTTCCTAATTCTGTTTTGGAGTTTCCTACAATAGGTTTACATGCATCCAAGGTCAAAAAACACTTAATTTGTTTTTGGGATAGGGATTAGTCTTCTCTGCACTGATTGGTCAGATTGCCCTGTCTGTTGTGATTGGTCTACTCTGCTCTGATTGGTCAGATGGCTCAGTCTGTTGATTGGTCTTCTCTACTCTGATTGGTCAGATGGCCCAGTCTGTTGTGATTGGTCTACTCTGCTCTGATTGGTTAGATGACCCAGTCTGTTGATTGGTCTACTCTGCTCTGATTGGTCAGATGGCCCAGTCTGTTGATTGGTCTACTCTGCTCTGATTGGTCAGATGGCCCAGTCTGTTGATTGGTCTACTCTGCTCTGATTGGTCAGATGGCCCAGTCTGTTGGGATTGGTCTACTCTGCTCTGATTGGTCAGATGGCCCAGTCTGTTGGGATTGGTCTACTCTGCTCTGATTGGTCAGATGGCCCAGTCTGTTGTGATTGGTCTACTCTGCTCTGATTGGTCAGATGGCCCAGTCTGTTGATTGGTCTACTCTGCTCTGATTGGTCAGATGGCCCAGTCTGTTGTGATTGGTCTACTCTGCTCTGATTGGTCAGATGGCCCAGTCTGTTGTGATAGGTCTACTCTGCTCTGATTGGTCAGATGACTCAGTCTGTTGTGATTGGTCTACTCTGCTCTGATTGGTCAGATGACTCAGTCTGTTGTGATTGGTCTACTCTGCTCTGATTGGTCAGATGGCACAGTCTGTTGTGATTGGTCTACTCTGCTCTGATTGGTCAGATGACTCAGTCTGTTGGGATTGGTCTACTCTGCTCTGATTGGTCAGATGGCCCAGTCTGTTGGGATTGGTCTACTCTGCTCTGATTGGTCAGAAGGCTCAGTCTGTTGTGACTGGTCTACTCTGCTCTAATTGCTCCGATTGCCCCGTCTGTTGTGATTGGTCTACTCTGCTCTAATTGGTCTACTCTGCTCTGATTTTTCAGATGGCCCAGTCTGTTGTAATTGGTCACAAATTAGTAAATAATTGACAGTCAATAAAATGAATGTGCATAGCAGCTCAGATCATTTGACCCTGGGAGAATGTGATATGAAATGTTTATTCTGAAACTCTAGAGGAGATCAATGTGAGATCATTGTGACCTTAATCTCAGAAGAAAACACATGAGAAGCAGGAGATTCAGCACAGTTTCCATTTGCTGTTCCACTGATAACTATGAGAAACAATTGAGATCTCATTTCAGAGTGTTTTGGGGAAGAAAATCATTGTTGCTGTTTAAAAACAATAAAACTGTCCTCTGGATGGCTAATCAGATAATGCCTAATGAAGGAGTTTAATACCTCTTGACCGGTGTAAGTGCAGTGGTTTTGGACTGGCTTTCGCTCATGTTCTCCGTCTTTGTGACCGTCTGGCCTCCATTGCTCCGTCCTAAAGCACAAATTTCCGAAACATGAGTTCTATTGTGGCCAGAGACATCAATCTGATGTTACAGTCTCCATCCAGTTAACCAGAACAATTCCTTATCACACTGGCTGCGTCCATCTGTATCCGCCACACAAGCCCTCTCAGTTCTTTCCTCTGTTGTTTCAAGTGATTGCCGTCTGAAGGGCGTTTGGACAGAACAATAGAGGTGCAGCACATGCATGGAGGTCAGGTGCGACTTCACTTACACACAAACACAAACACACACACACGTCTGGTTCTGGGGACTCTCCATAGACGTAATGGTTTTTTTATACCGTACAAACTGTACATTCTATCCCCCTACACTGCCCCTAAACCTACCCATCACAGGAAACATTCTGCATTTTTACTTTCTCAAAAAAACTCATCCTGTGTGATTTATAAGATTTCAAATAATATTTGAAAAGTGGGGACCGCTGGCTGGACCCCACAATGTAGGTGATCTCAGGTTTTACTATCCTTATGGGGACATTTGGTCCCCACAATGTAATATAAACAAAAACACACACACACATGTTGGGTTTTCATGTTTTATTGGGACATTCCATAGGCGTAATGCATTTTATACGGTACAAACCGTATTTTCTATCCCCCTACACTGCCCCTGCCCCTAAACCTACCCATCACAGGAGACATGCTGCATTTTTACTTTTTTTTAAAAACATCACTTAGTGTGATTTATGACCTGTTTTCCTCATGGGGACCAAAAAATGTCCCCACAAGGACAAGGATTTATATTGCCATCTTTGTGGGGACATTTTGTCCCCATACCGTAAGTCCACACACACACACACACACACACACACACACACACACACACACACACACACACACACACACACACACACACATTCCTGTCTTAGCCGAGCAACAACAGCTTTCTGTTGGCATGCCAGATAGCTACAGTGTTGATCTCAATCACATGCCTGTGGAGCCCTGAAGTGAAGGCGGTTTCACACAGAACCGGATCAACTCAGGTGGAACCAAATGGACCGATCGCACACCTGAGCTGCATGTCATGTGATACTCATGGTTTCTTTAAAAGTTTCTTTGTACGAGCCCAAACAGTTGTAATGTCCAACAACATGACAACGTGAATGAAGATAATCATCGCACTCCTGCCATGCTGAGGTGTCGCTATGCAGTTGCCAGGGAGTTCTGTGTGGTTGTTAGGGTATTTTGTGTGTTTAGTTGTTTAGTTGCTGTGTTTTGTATGGCTGTTAATTAGATGGGTGTAACAGGAGTAAATCTGCAGTGAAATGCAGCTGACCTGCAGGCGGTGCGCTTCTCTTCGGGTAGGTCTTGCTGCGGGTTCGGATCACCTGCAGGTCGGGTCGCGGGAGAGTTACAGACGGCTCTCTTACAATTTGCGTCGCAGTTTTTCCACTAGAGGCAGAAACAGACATTATAATTCAAGTCTTCCTTTATCACCATAAAAATACAGTTCCCTCAAAAATAAACCGAATGTTGTTCCAAACCTGAATGAAATAGAATAAATGAATTGTATTTTTTTGTTATTGAGTGAACTGTTCGACCCACATTTTGATAGATGTGATGCCGCCATTTAAGCAATTGGACTAGTTTGTTTAATGACTGGCCCTGAGAAAAAAGGACGTGACAGTAACACGAGTCACTGCTGTTTAACACACATTCAGCATTACATCACTGTCTGAGACTCATACTGTATCTGTCTGTACATTTGAAATGTCATTTCTCAATAACTCATGCATTGTGTTTTTATCTGACTATAGATTTATGCCTACTTCTACACTACTGTTCAAAAGTTTGGGGTTAGTAAGATTGTTTAATGTTTTTGAAAGACGTCTCTTACGCTCACCAAGACTGCATTTATTTAATCAAAAATATAGTAAAAACAGTGAAATATTATTACAACTGAAAATAACAGTTTTCTACTTAAAAATATTGTACAATTTTATTTATTCCTGTGATACAAAGCTGAATTTCCAGCATCATTCCTCCAGTCTTCAGAGTCACATGATCCTTCAGAAATCATTCTTATATGATGATTTGATGCTCAAAAAACATTTATGATTATTATCAATGTTGAAAACAGTTGTGCTTTTGTGGAAACTGTGATACATTTTCTTAGGACTCTTTGATGAATAGAAAGTTCTAAAGAACAGTATTTATTTGAAGTACAAATCTTTTGTAACAATATAAATGTATTTACTGTCACTTTTGATCAATTTAATGCATGCTTGATGAATAGAATAATTCATTTCTCTTTTACTAACCTGTAGCGATGCTTCGAGCCCAGAGAGCTGAATTTGGACAGTTTTCTTGTTAATGAATTAGTCTCGTTCTCTGGCATTCTGTAAAATAAAATTTTAGAAGGAACATTTAAAAAATAATAAAAAATATTTTACATAAACAAGAAAGCTTTAAATGAAGCAAACATAAACAGAAAACTGGCTCTTGCTGAAGCTCAAACGTGCTGCGTAACACAAGAATGAACCTCATTGGTTCTTGCCGAAGCTCAAACGTGATGCGTAACACAAGAATGAACCTCATTGGTTCTTGCAGAAGCTCAAACGGGCTTCGTTACACGAGAATGAACCTCATTGGTTCTTGCTGAATCTCAAATGTGATGCGTAACACAAGAATGAACCTCATTGGTTCTTGCTGAAGCTCAAACGGGCTTCGTTACACGAGAATGAACCTCATTGGTTCTTGCTGAATCTCAAACGTGCTGCGTAACACGAGAATGAACCTCATTGGTTCTTGCAGAAGCTCAAACGTGATGCGTAACACGAGAATGAACCTCATTGGTTCTTGCAGAAGCTCAAACGTGATGCGTAACACGAGAATGAACCTCATTGGTTCTTGCTGAATCTCAAACGTGCTGCGTAACACAAGAATGAACCTCATTGGTTCTTGCAGAAGCTCAAACGGGCTTCGTTACACGAGAATGAACCTCATTGGTTCTAGCTTGAGCTCAAACGTGATGCGTAACACGAGAATGAACCTCATTGGCTCTTGCAGAAGCTCAAACGTGATACGTAACACGAGTATGAACCTCATTGGTTCTAGCTTGAGCTCAAACGTGATGCGTAATACAAAAATGAACCTCGTTGGTTCTTGCTGAAGCTCAAACGTGCTGCGTTACACGAGAATGAACCTCATTGGCTCTTGCTGAAGCTCAAACGGCTTCGTTACACGAGAATGAACCTCATTGGTTCTTGCTGAAGCTCAAAGCGTGATCGAATGAACCTCATTGGCTCTTGCTGAAGCTCAAACTTGATGCGTCACACGAGAATGAACCTCATTGGTTCTTGCTGAAGCTCAAACGTGATGCGAAACATGAAAATGAACCTCATTGGTTCTCGCACATCAAGTGAATATGCTTGAGCTTCTGTTTACAACTGATGTGTGAGTCGATGAATAAAATCCTACATTTAATCTGTTCATCATATAAAGCGATCGTGTCTCTTCAGAAAATTTGGAATAAACCGCTCAATTCATATGGATTAGTTTTATGATCTCTTTAGAAACTTTTTGAAGCATCAAAGTGTCAGTTGTGTAGCTGTCAGTGGAGGGACAGAAATCTCTCAGAATTCATCCAAAAGATCTTCACTTGTGTTCTGAAGATGAACGAATGTCTTATGGGTTTGGAAGATGAGGGCGAGTGATTAATGACAGAATATTCTTTTGTTGTTGAACTAACCCTTTAATTTACAGGTTTTTATGTATTTATCCATTCTCCTTTTCTTTTCTTTTTTTACTTCTGATGAAACATGGATGCTCCTTCCAAACATCTGTGAGGAAAATCTGTTGTTTACACCCATATTTTAATGAGGTAAATTACAGAACGAGTGTTAAGGAGAGCTTTCCTCTCATTAAAATGTAAAAGCTATAAACATGCAGCTGATAAAACACACAACCAACCAGCAGAGAAATGAAAAGCCAAAACATACTGAGAGATCAGACTAGAACTGATGCATGTGGTAGAAGTCTGTGCTATTGCTACATAAAACATTCAGGGATCTTTGTGTTAAGATCACAGAACATGATTTGGCTTGTTTTAAAGTCCGGACGGTCCGGTTTCAGCTCAACGTTTCAAGCAAGGTTTGCCACTGAGCTCTTCACATGAACAATAGCAATAGCAAACAACACTACCAATCAATAATTCAGTGACACTTTACAACAAGGATTCATTTGTCATTAAATACAATACTTCTATGGCATTTATTAATCTTAGTCAATGTTAATTTTGTTGCTAATTGTGCATGAACAAACAACGAACAATTGAATTTTTGTTAGCTAATGCATTTACCGGTGTTAACAAATGGGTAAGTGTTAACAAATAAGTTTTAGTATTTTGTTCACACAGTTTGGAGGTGTAACTTGTCTAAATCTCTCTCCCGTTGCTCTTTGCTCTTTGTGTTTCCCGAGCTTGAGTTTCACACGCGGATTACCAGCTGAAATCTCCAGCCTCCTGCATTCTGTGCGGCGTAAAGCTCTTTGGGGAGCGGAGTGAGACCGCTCTGATTAAACAAACACCAGAGACGACTCTGAACGCGTGAGGCGACGCGGGGAGGATTGGATCGCAGCCCCCGAAAGCTTCTCTTGTAAATGAGAGCCTCAGTAAAGCCCCGGGAATCTGAAGGGCCCTTCAGTTCACAGAGTTTCTCTGTGAGAACGTACAGGATAGAGCGCCAGTCACAGTATAATGCAGATGCTTTTGGCTTTCTGCACTAAAACAAGAAGTTTAGACTGGATTAAGAGGATTAAGTGTATGAGGATGTCATTTTTAGTATCATTTACCTTTTGCTAATATTTTGAATGAGATTTGAATTGTATATTTTCTGTTTCATTTTAACTGTAGTTACAATTTAAAGTGTTTGTCATCTTTATTTTTTATTTTAATATGTCTATATATTTTATTTTAATTCAGTTAATGGTTTTGTTTATTTCAAGTAATGCATTTTTTGATGGTTTTAGTTAACGATAATAATCCAAAGTGTATTTAAACTGTAATCCCAGACCAAAAAGTATTGTAGTAAAGCAGGTTCCTAAAGTTGTTCTTGACCTGAGCTTTAAAATTAGTGTGAATTTATTGGTACTCACAATATAGTCATATAGTATATCATATGTTAATTTTATATATGGCCATAATTAAATATGAATTAATTAATTAATTGTATGTGGTATATACAGTATGCATATCCAAAAACACCATGCTATCATATCCCCACATTTTTATTTTATTTTTTTGCATTTGATCAGTGTTATTTTAGTATTATTTCTGTCATGCAGACTCTAAAAGTGTTTTGCACAGAAATGTATATGACAATGTTGATATGTTGATACATGGGGAAGGTGAAGGGTTTCTGAAAGCACACTGCACCTGCTATATCAAATGTATTTGAAGGTTGAGCAGTGAGCTCAGTGGCTACTGATAAAACAGGAACCAATCAGCTGTGACCTATAGAGAATGAATTTTGTATTTATATGCCATTATGTTTTTTTATTAATATTTTGAATTTGCTTTTATTTAAATGCTTTTTTTATTTTTATTTTATGTGCATTTTTATTAGTTTTTGTTTATTTGCAATATTTTTGTTAAGTACATTTTTTTATTTCAGTTTTAGTTTAGTTTTAGTGTTGCAACTTAAATTAAATGAAAATCTTTATTTGATTTTATCCTATTCAAGCTTTTTTTCAAATACAATTTTTTAGTTTTTGTTTTAGTTTAGTTAAGTCCACCCATATTATAACAACGGTCCGGTCATGCAGGTTTGCTCTTTACATCATCAGGAAAATCAGACCCTTCCAAGTTCTTGTCATCTCAAGACTGGACAACTGCGATGCTCTACTAGCAGGTATTCCGGCCAGCGCAACTAAGTCCCTGCAGATGATCCAGAAAGCAGCAGCACGTCTGGTCTTCAACCAGCCTAAGAAAACCCATGTCACACCCCTCCTGATCTCCTGATTGTGGCCAGAATCAAATTTAAGGCTTTACCATTGGCTTTCAGATCTACCACCGGAACAGCAACTTCCTACCTCAATTCTCTCATATAAGATTATACTCCCTCCCGCCAGCTATGGTCACTGAATGACCGTTGCCTTGTTGTTCTTTCACAACGAGGCAAAAAGTCACTCTCCAAAACTTTCACCTTCTCTGTTCCTCTCTGGTTGTTTCTTTTTTATTCCTCTCTTGTAAGTCGCTCTGGATAAAAAGATCTGCTTATTGCATATATATGTAAATGAAGCTGATTACAATAACCCTGCATTTGATATCACTTAGAAAATTGGGCCCCACTTTATATTAGGTGGCCTTAACTACTATGTACTTACATAAAAAAATAAGTACAATGTACTTACTGTGTTCATATTGTGTTGCAAAACACCTTTGCTGATATTGAGGTGGGTTACGGGTAGGGTTAGGGACAGGTGTGGTGGGATGGGTCAGTTTAAGGGTAGGGTTAGGTGTAAGGGAAGTGTCAACTGTGTAATTACAAATGTAACTACAGAAATTAATTACAGATGTAATTACATGCAGGTATTTTTTAAAATGTAAGTACAATTTAAAAACATGTATGTACACAATAAGTGCAATGTATCAAATAATTAATTAAAATGTTAGTACATAGTAGTTAAGGACACCTAATATAAAGTGGGTCCGAAAATTGTTGTTCTACCTAAAGAAGGTATGATGCTCCACGCAGCACTTCCACAGGTTCTTGCAGGCCGCCTTACTGGGAGCGTCAAAGAAGAACGACGTCTCATTACACTGCAAAGAAACAAGGAAGTTGTGATATGTGTATGTATATATATATATCTGTTGTCCCATCACCAGTGGTGCCCCTCATGTGCTCTAATTAGTCTGTGCTCACTAGATTAGATGAAGAGGGTCATTAAGGGCAGAGTCCTCGAATGAGAAGACGCCTTCACTCGCAGGTTAAATTGGCCCCTGGAGGAAACGGGTTAAAGACACTTTCAAAGAAGAGTCACAAGAGGCTTAAGGCCAGTCATAACACTCAATCAATAGTGGGATTTTCATTGACTCCTCATAAAGGATTTTCCTCCCAGTGGCCACGATTGGGGGAAATCAATGTTATGGAAGCAGTCGCAATAAAGTAAAGTAAAGCAGTTTTATATATGAATTTTGTTGCTTGCTTTAAATAGAGAAACAAAGACTCAATATAGTGTTTTGTTTGAGCACAGGGTCAACACTGAAGGGAAAATGTCAAGCCAAAATTCAAGTCAAGTCAAATTTATTTGTATAACGATCACAAAACACATTGTTTCAAAACGGCTTTACAACAAATCATGATATTAATATTCATAATATCTTAATACCTTCATGCATTATAGTCACATTTAACAGATTAGTGCTGGGCTATAATATAATGCAATGTTTGCATGTAAATTAAAGGGATTCGAGATTACACATCTTAAACACATCTATAATTGTTATATCATTTATTGTGATGTTCTTTTAAAAAGAAGACTTACATCTCTGCCCATAACCCGCAGCTCAAATTGTGTTTCCTTGAAATACACTTTCGTAATTCTAGGCCTGAAAAAACAAATATTAAAAGTTATTTTTTTAACATTGTAATATAATATAATATAATATAAAATAACAATATGATATAATAAAATAATCTGTTTAAAGCAATAGTTAAAAATCAACTAATCTACTCTGCTCGTTCCAAATAATTGTTCCATGCCATTAAAATGAATAGGACTGAGACTTCAAGCACCATTAACGTATCATAACATAACAATAGCCCATATGACTTGTGTGCTTGACTCCAAGTCTTAAGTTAAAGTCAGCTTTATGAAAGGAACAGACCCAAATGGGACTCTGGGTGAATTAATCCTTTAATAGGTAAAAAATTCAGTTTAAACAGCAACCTACCAGAAATATTTCCCGACTTGCGTTTTGTTTTTGTAAACCACAACCCCAACAGGCGTCAGTCCCAGGAAGTACTCCGATTGTTTTTCTCCCTGAAACGACACATATGAATTACATCACATTTACATATCCATAGTATTTTTCTTTCCATACAATGGAAGTCAATGGGGACCAGCAACTGTTGGTTGCCATCATTCTTCAAAATATATTCCTTTGTGTTCAACAGAACAAAGAAACCCATACAGGTTTAGAACAACTTGTGGGTGAGTAAATGAAGAGTAAATGATGAAGAATTTTTATTTTTGATTGAAAATATCCCTTTAAGCGACTTATAATAGAAGAACACAAGCAACTGACAACATTTATAGTATACAATGCCAGGCTTACTAGAAAGCTAGACTGAGAAAGAAGCTGGAGGAGAAATGCAAAGAAGAGTTAAATCATTGACAGAAGAGATAAATGTTGATATTTTATCAGAGCACAGCAAAATCATCTGTTGATATAACAGCAGGAACACTTGTGGGCTCTACTTACAAACACAGGGTGCAGATCGACTCCGTACATTTCCAGTGTTTTGGCAATTCCTAAGTAATTGTTTTCTGCCTCGGCAGGCACCTGACCCCTGCGCAAAGAGGTCAACATGTTACTGAACACTCAGGCCCAAGAAATACTATCAAAATACATAAAAGAGTGTTTAAAGAACATTTTGGAAGAATGTGCATAACCAGGATTATTAAATGAGGAAATGTTTAACTGTGCATTAAATGTTCCCTTGAAACAAACAACGATTTACTTAGAGCAAACATTTGAAATACCAAAGTAAACAAAAGCAGCATAAAAGAGGGAGAAAATCCCATTTTAATCATTAACTCACTGGTTTTCCCAGAAAGGTGTAATTTCCAATATTGCTTTAGTTTTATATTAATAGTATAAGTTTTAAAATACACAGAAAAAAAATCCAAAGGGATGATAAAAGCATGCTGGAATTGTGAAATGTGCATGACCTGGATTATCAGATGAGGGAATTTAAACCTGTTCATAAAAATAAAATAGAAATTCTCAACAGAAAATAATTTACTATGAGCAAACATTTGGAATACCAAAGCACACAAGTGCATCATAAGACCAGTAAAAGAGAAAAACAAAGGGTCAAAAAACTGCAATCATTAACTCAATGATTTCCCCAGAAAGATTGAATGTGATATTTAGTGTTGCTTTAAACTTATTCAGGAAATCAGTGATGTGTAAATGTGTGTTTGTCACGGACTGAGTAGCAGGCCCATACCAGTGAGGTCAAACCTGAAACCTGCAGGAATGTGCAGGCAGTGCATGATCTGAACACGATCATTATGTATAGATGCCAGAGGGGAAATTCTATCTATCTATCTATCTATCTATCTATCTATCTATCTATCTATCTATCTATCTATCTATCTATCTATCTATCTATCTATCTATCTATCTATCTATCTATCTATCTATCTATCTATCTATCTATCTATCTATCTATCTATCTATCTATCTATCTATCATCCATTCACACACCTATTAACATCAATATAAACAATGTCATGCTTGCTTTATATAAAAATTTGTTTAAATTCATAAATATTCAAAAAGAAATGCAACACATAAATGAAAGCATTATCTCCATCCTGTTCCTGTGGTCAATCTAGCATATGTACGAACGCGTTATGAATTCCCCTTACAGCGGCGGGTGGGTCTCTGATGATTATAGATGCTCTTTTAGAAGTGTCGGGCCCCGTCATTTGCTGGCCCCCCGGGGACTCGTCGCATTTATCTCTTTCATTCGGGCCCTGTGCGTGCGGCTGCATATTGCTTCTTAATCGCTGGATCTTTCAGTGCATATAGAAAATATGATGCAGCGCAGCCGGTCTGAGCCACATCACAGACGGGAGTACCCATGATCCTTTTGTTCTGTCTGAGAGGGTCGCCCTCTTGCTTTAACCGCGATTCTCTTTGTCTATGGCTGAGCGCAGAAGGAAACTCCAGCATGCACACTCTATCTTTATAGTATGCAAACCATAGTACACACATTTGTGTCAAAAGATCTCATTAGTAGTGATCAGTTATAATCCAGAATTAAGTACAGTTATTGTTAAAAAATCTTTTTTTTTAGCCTAATTTGTTGTATAATATTTTAACTTTTGACATCACATAATCAGTCAGAAAGCAGACAAATAGTATATATAGTCAGGGCATGAACATCATTCAATTTTTGTGTGATTTGTGCCACAGTAGACCTTCTGTTGGCTCGCAGCAGACGGGATAGCCTTTGCTGCCCTCGTGCATCGAAGAGCCTTAGGCGCCCAACACTCAAGACGGGGGTTTGTCCCATTCTTAGCACTGCTGACCAGGAGCAACACACAAGCCTGGCCATTTCAGAGATACTCTGACCCAGTTGCCTTGCCATTACAGTTTGACCTTTGTCAAAGTCGCTTAGATCTTTATTTTTCGCATTTCTCCTGAATCCAACGTGTTTATTATGAGAACTGATTGCTTGTTTACCATCTAATCTACCCAGACCTTAATATGTGGCCTTATTAGATGATCAACGATATTCGCCTCAACTGTGACTGATATATATACAGAAAATATTACTAGTATCTTCTTTTCATTTCTTCATAGACATCCTACTTTTATATTTTCTGTCTCTTCACTTAATTTCCTCACATTGTTTTGCTTTCTCATGTTTCCTGTTCTTAATCCCCCAACACGTTTAAGTGCTCCAGCATTCCTGATCAGAGTTTCTCATTTTACCTCTGACTGTCATTCACAGGAACGCCTTTGCCTTAATACAGTCCTAACCCTCGTCTCTTTCATTTCCCTCGTCCCCTGCCTTAAATCATGTTTTCCAGTAAAAAAAAAACATTCCAAAAACAAGATACTTCACCTGACGATCAAAATTGCACAAGGGATTAAAGCTTGAATATATTTAGAATGTGGTTTATTTTGTTCCACTTTCCACACAAAGATTTTTCTTGCAGTCTCTGCAGTTAGAGGAAAAATGTGTCTTTCCCGACAGATCTGCTCCACTTCAGCTCCTCACAGAGCTCTTAAAAATCAGCTCGCTGATAATCGTACAAAACTACGAGTCAAGTGGGGACTTGAGCCCTAAAGGCAAAAAAACATGACAATCACCAGTCAAACATGAATTCTGTGGAAATTTGAGTAAGGTAAGAGCGCTGACTTAGGAGCAGAAAAAAACTGGAAAAGAGTTTAAATGTCTCTAATACTCTAATCAAGTCACTCTTGTGACATGTCAGATTCATATTGCAACAATAATAGAGTAATAGTATATAATTCTGTTTATGAGGGGAATATTGCACGTTAACAATGATCTCCCGCCAGTTTATTCATTTGAGCTTCTCAGTGTTCAAAGCTTGTCATCCTTTTCCATTTACACTGCAGGTCTTGATGGCCAATTCCAATTTTTTGACTTTATCTGATATTTTCTTTTAAAAGTGACCCATATCCAATATCTGCATTCACTATACACTTGGCGAAACAACCCAAGGTAGATGTATTGACCTGGAAATTCTTAGGTAAGGAAAGTAAAAACGCCCCTGAAAAAACGGTGCAATTTGCAATGGATGAAACAAAATGCTTCCGCTTTACATACCATCTTTAAAGGTCAGCATAATATTGGGTCGAGGCTTCGTCCTTAACTGCCCCATTAAAAAGACTCATGTGATCGCGATTGGTGTCCACCCGAGTTGACGTCATTCGCCATGTCGCTTTTTCAATTATGTACGACTTGCATTGACAGGGGATTATCAGATCAGTCCACATACACGGCAGACGCAAAATGCACGTATGCGATTAATATCAAATTAATTTCCACATATGAATGAGGCCTGAAACCAATCGGAGAATATCAGAATCCATGTGCTTTTTTCCTGCTTACACTTCCGTGGGTCATATCCAATCTGTGCCACATGGGAGGAACAAAATGGAATTGGGTCACTTGAAGCATGTAATGTAAATGCGACCATAGTGTGTCACCGGACAGGTGCAGCCCATCACACACTCACCGGATCAACACATGCAGACAGGTGAGGGTTTGGCAAAGGGTCAAGTCTTTCAAACACACTGAGAGCGGCTCTCATTACAAAGACATGGACGACGGCCATGGGGGAATCTTTACTGTCCCTCACCCGAAACGCCGGCAGGCCCTATTCCCATGGGAAGCTCTTATATCTGCCATAGCTTGTCCTTTCAAATGACTTTCAACAGGAATGTAATGTTTAAGCTCTCAGCAGCGGCGAGATCTAATCTGTGATGGGATTATTACGGATTAAGGTGTGAGATGTGCTGTGTGTTTTATTGTCTTACATGAGCGTTTTATGAATCTGTTCGATGGTGTCCTCTAGTTCCTCTTTCTGGTCGGGGACAAAGCGATATTCTGACACGTAACCCGGTGTGTGTTTGTATGGGTCGTAATCTCCAACCTCAGCTGTAGGAAAAGACAAAGAGGACGCTATGTCATGTGGTATAAAGAAAATGAAATTATAAAATAAATAAAAGTGTAATAAATAAATAAATAAATACAATGGGAAAAAAAATAAAATGATGAAATAAATAAAATTATAAAAAATTTAATAAAAACATAAATACATTTCTTTAAATAAAATGAAATGTTGAAATAAATACAATTATAATAAATAAAATGATGAAATAAATAACTTAAAATAAATAAAAAATACTAAGTAAATAAAATTATAACATTGAATAAATTAGTACATTATAAAATAAATGAATACAATGAAATTTATATATATATATATATATATATTGTACATTAAATTAAAAATTAAATATAAAACAGAAATATACATACATATATAATTATATTGTGTAAGATAACAATCACAATGTAATATTTTACTATGATGTTATACCAATATGAGTCATAAAATATATTATAAAATAAGTTTTTTTTATTAATTTCATGGTTAATTAAGTGCTGACACATTATTTCTGTTTAAATTACTAGACTGAAGTGACATTTGCTGTAGGAAATAAGGACAAATGTTGTGAATTTGTACATACATTGAATAGCAAGAGCTCCCAGTTGGGTGCTGATATTAAAGGGACAGGGAAGTCTCCCCTGCAGAACATCCTGCTTTACCTGCAGAAAGAACTGATACCTGAGAGGAGACCGAAAGAGAGAGAGAGAGAGAGAGATGCACTGCAGTCAAACACCATCACCAGCCCCAAAATCATATAGCATGATGTTATTTATTCTCATGCTACACAGAACACACACCTTGTAATTTCCTCTTTCAGTTTACAAGGATCTTCAGCATAAAATTTCACCCCAAAGTAGAGCGTGAACGGAGGTCCAGCTGGAACGAAGGAAACAACCAATCAACACTAAACACTATAAAAACACAAAATAAACCCTAACCTAACCAGTAGTCTGTCCATCATAGCCAATCAGAACATATTTACTGTTTAAAGTAGAGCAGATTTTTGACCAATGAGATTCCACGGTGGGCGTGGCTTCCAAGCATGACGTGCCACAAATAGAATCCAAGAAATGATCAAATTAAAATGGTCATACATTAACATGAATCAGACAGGATAGTATTAGTGTTACACCGATTACATGTCCCAATCATTAATTATCAAAGTAAGAACAATAATTATAGATGATTTTAAACAGTTGCACAAAACAATTACATGCAGTTTATTAGTATCACTCTCTACATGCAGGCAAAAATACAGTGTAATTTAAAGTGACTAATTTTACATTCCTGCAAAACCTGAACCAGCACTCAGGATTATTATGGGAGGGTTAAAGAGGACCTATTATGCCATTTTTTTCCAATGTCTTGATTTGGTTTTTGGGCAGTTATTATTTCAAAAATCTGCAATTATTTTGTACATCTATGATCTTTGGTAATGCTCGGTTTAGTTTCTGTCTCTATGAAGCCCCTCCTTCTGAAAAGCACAGTGTGCTCTGATTGGTCGGCTGGAGTTGTGATTGGTTAAGCACTTTGAGCATGTTTGGGAGATTTCCCGCCCCTTACCATAACTGCACGTTTCAACACACTTCTAACAAACTCAACCAGGCCCGCCCCTTTATTCTGCGTATTAATTACGCAGTTGTGACGTGTTTGTTCCCAGAAGAAAACTCAAGACTACGATGGAGGCGTTTCAGGGAGTTCAGAAACACTGACACTGATATAGAGAAGGGACTTTGAAGCCTTTTTCATGCTCAGACATCAACATTACACTAAAGAAAGATGAACATGTAAAAAAGCATAATACAACAATAGGGTAAGCAATATATCTAGGTTGTCCTCTAAATTAAGAAACAGCAACACTGATATATAATGCATTAATTTCCCAGAGGAGTGAATTACAGAATTAAACAAATGTGTTGAAATTTTGCCCTACATTCACATCAGTAGATATGCAAATACTTAACTTTATTCATTACTAGATATTTGGATGGGCTTAACCGCATAATTACTTCTAAATTATCATTTGAAATGCATTGTGAGTTTTATCAGGAGGCCTTTAAAGAATCATTACGGCTCTTGCTGTGCTGATCCATTTTTAATCTGCACTGAAAATGGGGGGGTAATCGTTAGGTTAATGTCTTGTCCCATGACGCACAAAGAATTAAAGGCCATCTCTGAAGACAGAGAAAACCAGTGCATACTTACTTGTTATCAAATCTTTATGTTCAGCAAGTGTTTTTGAGGGATCAAGCCAATACTGTAAATAAAAGAGAAGAGATTTGATCAGATACAAGATCAAAAAACAATAAATATCATGTAACCGAAGCATCAGGCTTTAATTAGTGAGTAGTATTGAAGCTTTGCTTTAGTTCTGCATAAAAGCTTCGAGCTGCTGAGATGTTCAGTCATGCAAGTGCTGGCATAATATGATGCCTATTAAAACCGGCCTCTGAAACAGGCTCGTTAAAAATGTGTAAAACATGAAGTTTGAGCACGTCAGAGCATGTCGTCTAGAGCTGTACGAGTGTCTGTGGCCAGTAGCGGCCTTCACCTGTGAGACGGGTCTCGCGACAGGAGGGGCCTCCAGAATGTGACCAAAATGAATAAAATTGCTTCCAAAAACCAAAACATGTTGCGAAAAAAGTCTCAGTATAAGTTCTTGTTTTTGATACCCATACAGTAAGCAATATCACACAATCAAAAGTATGGTTTTCCCGTATATCAGCACGTTTGCAAAAGGGATATTGATTTTATATAAGGCTATTAGCTGACTTAAATTTTAGACACAGAATTGTATATTTTTCCTCTATTTTGCCAACGAAAATAGTTTCCAACTAGGGCTGGGCGATATGGTTGAAAACTGTATCACGAAATAAGTGTTTCATATCGGTCGATATTGATAATTATTGATATTTTTTATGACCTATTTAAAATAAAATGACCAGGAGAAAATTACATTGAAACATTTTTATTTTAAACCAGACAAAAAGTATAAGCAAGGCTTAAGGTGGTTAAACATGTTTACGGTATTAACAGTGTTGGTGGGGACGACGGTCTTGCATAATTTGCAGATGACATTGGTCTGACTACGATTAGACTTATAAAATCCAAAAAACTGAAATACTGGCTGACTTGTTTTCCTGGTTTATCAACAATTTCCTCTCTCGCTGCGGCACTCGTTTTCCACTTATCACTCCACGCTGGTTCTGTTACTGAAGAATCCCTCACGAGAAAACGATATGGCACAACCAAACTTGATACTCCCAAACCAACTTTCATCAAGCTGTTCAAGCGGATGACTGTGGTGTTGGTAACTTATCAACCCACAATAAATAAAACACCATCAGCAGAAACAGACGATTATGTTCGCTACATCAGAATTTATTCAGCGTATTTAATTTATTATATGCGTTCCCATCTCCCATTATTCGCATTAACTGTTTTTCCCACAGGTCAAAAACCACCTCATTCTTTAGACAGTGTTTCACTAATTGCCATGAAATGAAGCCTCAGACTTTAATTGAACATCTTTATGCTGATTTTGCTGCACATAAGTGCAATCATAAAAGCATTGATTGATTCTTCAGCTCTTGTGAGAGAGTGCCATGTTGTATATGAAGAGACCTAAAAACAGACCAGCTTGAAAGCCAACACGATTCACATTTCTACAGCGTTTGCCCGTGCAAAACTCACCCCCATGATGCTAGGTCAAGGTCAGTTTATTTATGTAGCACTTTTAAAAACAGCTAATGTATGCCAAAGTGCTGTACATATGCAAATAGAGTGAAAGCATCGATAATGATCTACAAATCCTTAAATAAGAGCACAGACTTTAATTAGGCTATTTGCCTTAGTTGGAAAAAACGGCTCTTCACCACAGCACTTATCTGTTTCACGAGTTCACACTTACATACAATTAGAGGGAGTAAAGTTTAATGCACATTTGGTGTGCTGTCCGGGGGAGAGGGCTCTGAGTATGTACATGGTTAGGTCTACAGTAGAAGTGTGGAGAAGGGGTGGTGGAGGGATGCTGCTAAACTGTTAACAAATGGAGGTGAGACTGCTGAATATATATACACCTCTTATCGTTGATTGCTGAGTGTTCTCCACTCGTGTTAATTATCTGAACGTGCTCCTCCCGAACTTTGTTAATAAAATAAAAATTTTCAAAATTCAGATCTGTGTCAAAAATCATAATATTATGATCCTAATATTGTGTTGGTCCCCCTTTTGCTGCCAAAACAGCCCAGACCCGTCGAGGCATGGACTCCACTAAACCCCTGAATATCTGCTTTGGTATCATCAAGATGTTAGCAGCAGATCTTTTAAGTCCTGTACATTTTTGAGGTGGGCCTCCAAGAATCCGACTTGTTTGTTCAGCACATCCCACAGATGCTCGATTGAATTGAGATCTGAGGAATTTGGAGGCCAAGTCAACACCTCAAACTTGTGCTCCTCAAACCATTCCTTAACCATTTTTGCTTTATGGCAGGGCCCATTATCCTGCTTAAAAAAAGGGCATAGCCACCAGGGAATACCGTTTCCATGAAAGGGTGTACATGGTCTGCAACAACGCTTAGGTAGGTGGTACGTGTCAAAGTAGCATCCACATGGATGGGAGGACCCAAGGTTTCCCAGCAGAACATTGCCCAAAGCATCACACAGCCAGCTTAGTGCATCCTGGTGCCATGTGTTCCCCAGGCAAGCGACACACACGCACCCGCCCATCCATGTGATGTAGCAGAAAACGTGATTCATCAGACCAGGCCACCTTCTTCCATTGGTCCATGGTCCAGTTCTGATGCTCACGTGTCCACTGTTGGCGCCTTTGGCGGTGGACAGGGGTCAGCATGGGCACCCTAAATGGTCAGAAGGCTATGCAACCATATTCGCAACAAACTGCGATGCACTGTGTATTCTGACACCTTTATATCAGAACCAGCATTAACTTCTTAAGCAATTTGAGCTACAGTAGCTCGTCTGTTTGGGGCCAGCCTTTGCTCCCCACAGGCATCAATGAGCCTTGGTCACCCATGACCCTGTCACCGGTTCACCACTGTTCCTTCCTTGGACCACTTTTGATAGATCCTGACAACTCCAGACCGGGAACACCCCACAAGAGCTGCAGTTTTTGACCCAGTTGTCAAGCCTTCACAATTTGGCCATTCAAACTTGCTCAAATCCTTACGCTTGCCCATTTTTCCTGCTTCTTACACATCAACTTTGAGGACAAAATGTTCACTTGCTGTCATAATGTTATGCCTGATTGATGTATTTCCTCATGATAGAACCCATAGGTGAGTGGTGCAGAGAAATCTAGTGCCATGCCCCTAATGCCGACTTCAAATTAAAATGGCAGGTTTACCGGTTTACTGCTAGAATGTTTTGGGTGTATACTATGATACAGCTATGCAGTTGCTAGAGTGTTTTAAGCGGTTGCTAGGTTGTTCGCGTTTCTATGATCGTCTGATCTGTGGATGTGGCTGGGGATCCTCCTTCAGTTTGAATCTGTGGGATTTTTTCACCTGTTTTATGGTCCAGTAGGTGAAAATGGTGCATTTGATTGCTAAAGTAACCACACACCACTCTTCAACAACTGACATGATTTCAAATTCAAAAGTAATTCAAATGCTGCAAGACGATACACAAACTGAACTTTAACACTAATTATGAGCATTATTAAAAGAGATGCTTCCATTAGCAAACAAAACATCAAACATGAGGGCATTAAAAGTGATTTTCTCAATCTGTGAGGCGGTTCAGCTAATCAACATCTCATGGCCTCTATAATGAACGGATCTCAGTGATTATCATGCATAAACACAGCCTGAAGATCTTCTTAATGTTTTATACTCCTGTCAGGTGATTTTTCAGTGAAGTCATGAGGGGATTGTATCTGGCATTGCCTTGAAGACAAGATTTATATGCCATTTAATGGATGTGCAAATGCATGCATGAAATACTTTATGAGCACGGTAAGCTTCACTTCCCAACAAACACAACAAACAAACACAACTCCCTCTGAACCGCGTTTACAAAGCAAACAAACATGTGTGCAAACAATAGGAAATGAGTGAAGGTGTGTGTGCAGACGGAAAGAGGATTAGTGCTGCATGTTATTAAATTAGAATACATTAAGTCGTTAAGACTCATCTAATAATCACATTAGAGCAGCTGGTGTGTTTCACTGAACTGAGGAGCTCAGAAACACAACAGAGAGAGTTTTCAAAATCGCCCCTATACACTTAAATAGGGCCCTATTTAATTGGACAGCCATTTGTAGCACTGTCTGAAAACCTAGTGGACATTATCGAGTGCACTCATTTAATCCCACAATGCACCACAATAACGAGTGTACAATCGATGTACACTCAACGGTCTGCTAGAGAATACCCATAATGCACTGTGAGAGTCTGCGCTAAATTCCTGCATCTTGCCAGAAGATGGCACACACAGTTGAATCATGTATCGTATTGTATCGTGAGTTCAGTATCGTGATATGTATCGAATCGTGACATGAGGGTATCGTAACACACTTTCTTTTTCTTTCAAGTTCACAGAACGGATATATTTTAAGTAAACTGAACTGTTGTAATGTTTTGAGTTTTATTAAATGATTTATTTTAATTTAATTTAGACAAACTTAAAGGGATAGTTCACTCAAAAATGAAAATTACCCAATGATTTACTCATCCTCAAACCATCCTAGGGGTATATGACTGTCTTCTTTCAGACGAATACAATCAGAGTTATTAGTCCTGGCTCGTCCAAGCTTTATAATGGCAGTGAATGGCTGTTTCTGTTTTGAAGTATATAAAAGTGCATCTATACATCATAAAAGTGCTCCACACGACTCCAAGGGGGTTAATAAAGGCCTTCTGAAGCGAAGCGAAGTGATGTGTTTGTGTAAGAAAAATATCCATGTATAAAACTTTAGCTCTAACTTCCGTTAGCTGTCTTAAGCACGTTCACGAAAGACTGGCGTTCCAGCGTATGACGTAAGTTCTGGTAACAAATTACAGTTTATAAAGTTTTATGCACTTTTATGGACTCAAAACAGAAACAATCATTCACTGCCATTATAAAGCTTGGAAGAGCCAGGATTTTTTTTAAATATAACTCTGATTGTGTTCGTCTGAAATAAGACAGTCATATACCCCTAGGATGGCTTGAGGGGAGTAATGCTATTGTAGAAGATTTTCTATTAATGTGGGATTTTGGAGTGTTACCATCATGGTGACAAGTGCATGCGGCTTGGTTTGAGAGCAAGTTAATGCTTTATATTGCTGCACTCAATCAGTAAGTGCTATACCATGCTATTGTTAACATGTTAGCAAATTAGCAAGTAAGCATTTTCTGAATTACTAAAACAAATGTTGAGGTTACAAGAACATTTTAAGTTAAATTTATGAATTAGTGTACTCCTAAATTTTAATTGTTCTTAACTTGAAATGTTTAAGTACAAAAACCTGCTTACTTAAAGTCCCAGTGAACTGGAAGTTGCAACTGATTTTTATTTCAATGCTGTGAAGTATTTCCAAATAAAACAGAATATTGAATAGAGGGCAGGGTTTTATTTCAGCGCTCCTCGTCTCCATCTCTCGCTCATAGCAGTCTAACGGTTGGAGGGGAGTGGTTACGCATTTTCAAACCTAAGCCGTCAAACTGACATCATCTGAGAAGGAACGCCATTCCAGACCAGAAGTTACTTTTCAGATTTTGATTAAAGATTACCACGGCAAACAATTTTTTTCTGTCTAT
Organism: Gobiocypris rarus; assembly: GCA_023029165.1. NCBI lineage: Eukaryota > Metazoa > Chordata > Actinopteri > Cypriniformes > Gobionidae > Gobiocypris > Gobiocypris rarus. The sequence continues at coordinate 28,922,659 of CM040922.1, read as the reverse complement.
TAACTTGCACAGATTAATTGTTCACTCTAAGACCAGAAATGTTTGCTAACAAAGTAAAGAAGGTTTCATGAGGACTTTAAACTTGTAATTTCTTAACTTAACATTTTTGAGTTTTGCCAACTTGTTCGGGTTTACAGTATAGTAATATAATAAACTATACTAAAATAAGACTGCTCAGAACAACCACAACCTCAAAAACACTGGAAACTGAATAGCAAGATGTTTAATTATTCCAAACACCCTAACAACATGTGAACAATGACCCCGTTAACAATGACCACAACTACATAGCAAACAGAAAAGTTCAAAATAAGAGGCTTTTCCTCCTATAAATGCGGCCAGATGTTTTATTTTGCATGTCTAACAGCACGTCAAAAATGTCCCAACAAAATCTGTGCCAAAGGAATTTTCAGTGCCTTACAATTAGATGAAACATCTCTGAGTCAAGAGCGCATGTAAACCACACCCACAGAGCAGAAAGCACCACTCTACAGCGCAAATTACACCGTTTTGAGGAGGGATTTTTATCTTCTGTCTCTTTTTACTAAAATAACCATTCATAGAGTTGATAGATTTGTGTAAATGTAAGTTACGGCGTGCCTCTCGCCCACTGCATGCTCAGTAATAAATTCAGGCTCATGGGACAGGGCCCGGAAGGCATTGTGGGAAACACCTTTCTCATTGGTTGAGATAATGAGGTAATGACACACACTGCATTTTGCCTAACCCAAAATTTGGCCCCTGGGTAAACCTTACCATCTTGACCTCACACGTGACCCTTAGGACCTCATGAAGGGTTTAAAGGAATAGTACACACAAAAATGACTCATTTACTCGCCCTGATGTTGTTCCAAACCTGTATGACTGTCTTTTTCCCCCCGTAGAACACAAAAGAAGATATTTTGAAGAATGTTGGTAACCATACAGTTTCCACTTACTTCCATTATATACTCCTAAAAATAAAGGTTCAAAGAGGTTTTCGCAGAGAAGCCATGTTCGGTTCCACAAGTAAAACGTTCTTAATAAAAAAAAAACATTTTTCTTAGCGTAAAGAACATTTTAATAATCTGAACACCTTTTTACACTATAAAAAGAAGTATAAAGTTCAATGCAAAGGCTCCATGGATGTTAAAGGTTCTTCATGGAAAGGTGCAAATCAATAGCCTTTATTTTAAAGAGTGTATGGGCAAAAAATTCAGTGGAAGTCAATGGAAACCAAAATTCTTCCATTTTTTTTGTGTTGTTCACTTTACTTTTTAATTCATTTTGATTTAACACAATTTTATCAGGTTTCCGGTTCAAATGTGATTGGAAACAGTTACTTAACTTGACGTTTTCATTTTGAAATAAGGTTTTAATCAAGTAACACAAATCAAACAGTATTTCAAGTTTCAAGTTAAATGAACACAATTAATTCTAGTTAGTGGTGCACGGTCGATTCTGTTGGGTCACGTGGAACCACTGTCCATGACTGAATGATGTTTAGCCAAAGAGCTATTTTGGTTTTGAAAGATATGAGTGCAAGTAAATGATGACAGATTTTTTTGGGTAGACTATCCCTAACCCCTTTTTTATGTTCAATAATACATGTTTGGAATAGCATGAGGGTGAGTAAATGATACCAGAGTCATAATTTTTGGGATGATCTGTTTCTTCAAGAGCTGACATGTGATAATCTTGAAGCACTCACCGTTTGATGGCTATGGTCACAATAGCGAAGCCCAAAATACTCTGTTTCGGCGAGGTTCACGTGACTGAACACATAGTCCAGCACTACAGAACCTTTGGTTGATTTCTGTGGAGAAATTAGAAATGCATTAGAAATCACATCATGAACATACTGTTTCAGAATAAAGCGAGCAGCATCAAAGACAATGACGAGCTGGGCTGGGCTACATCTCTCCGGAGGATCTGCTGACAGTGAGAGGAGGGTTTGTGGCTTTGTTCTTTGATTTAATATCGTTTGACGGGATACTTTCCACCGCAAAACCACACATATGATAAATGAGCTGTGCACACACCGATTACAGCATGAAAACACACACCACTAGCGCCAATAAAGCTGAGCATGACTAAGGTAAATAAAGGTAAAATGAGTTTAGATGAAGGAAACACTGACTAAACTTGCTATTACATGACAATGTCTGATGATCTACTTGTTTTTGAATATTGTTTTAGCTCTGAGCCCCTGTCCACACCTGGTATTAAGATGCGTTTTGGTGGATCGGATCACAAGTAGACGATGGAGACATTCCCGTTTACACCTGGGGTTTTTAATCCACCTCTTTCGTCCACTTTCAACCACTTCTGATTTCTTTGAGAGGAGGGTCTATTGGAGGGTAAATTAATGGGATTTTTCAGATCTTTCCACCTAACTGAACAAAAAAGCTCATGCAATTTGCAAATGTACACGCCGGAGATGACGGAAAAACATACAGAGAGCATCAGCTTTCGTTTCTTCTCTGATAGACAACAAACGCTGTGAGTGTTTATTATGAATGGTGAGAGAACATTGTGCTTGGTACATTTTTCGTCTTCGAACCAAACTTTGGACTTGAGGTGACAAAGTTTATATCAGGGGTGTCCAAAGTCAGTCCTGGAGGGCCACTGTCCTGCAGAGTTAAGCTCCAACTTGCCTCTACACACCTGTCTGGAGGTTTCTAGAATGCCTAGTAAGACCTTGATTAGCTAGTTTAGGTGTTTTTAATTGGGGTTGGAGCTAAACTCTGCAGGACAGTGGGCTCCAGGAGTAGGATTGGACACCCCTGGTTTAAATCCTGTCTGTCTAGCGCGCTTCCCATAATGCTTACGCGTCAGGTCAGTAGTAGGAGAGTAGACGGCCTTTTGTGGCTGTTTGAACATTCGACCACACAAGCGTTTACACTGCCAAAGTAATTCGACTACCTCTGGAAGTGGTGGAAAGTGGACAAGCTCAACATTGTTTAGACCCCGTTTACACTTGTATTTAGCGTCATCCACCTGTGAACCGAAAGCATCTTAATACCAGGTGTAAACAGGGCCTAAATATCCAACAGATATCACAGATCACATCTGTTTTTGAAACAGCAAAAAGAGGGGGAGTACACACATCCAAAGCACGTGCACAAAAAGCCGCTTCTCATACTGTATAGTATGTGATACTGAAGTTCTTTTACACATCTTTTTGCACTTATAAAATGCACACAAAAAACTCAAAATATCATCGTCAACCCATTAATTTATGTCTTAAGTGAATGTTAACAGTTGACAAAGAAAACACATGACAGTGTATTGGATCTGTGCAGCTCTTAAAGTGACAGCAGCCTAATATTCCTGTTGCCGTCTCTATAATAATGTTAATCAAACAACAAAAGACAAAGAGAAAATTCACTCTGTTCTTGACTGAATAACATTTGTAACTATATTTGTAATTTATATTTTATTTATAAACTGCAGCATTATTTTACACTACAGTTTCTGTACATCTGAAAATCTCAAAACGGTGTATTTCAGTCTGACCTTTGCTCAGTTGTATTTATTTGTGTAATTGACCCTTCGCTAAGCCACGCCCGAAAACCGCCACAGGCCAATCATGGTTTAGGAAACATGCTGAAGCATTGTGCTTATGGATTATGCAAATCTGATACCCGGTACCCTATAAATATCAGAAGTGTTCTTTAGCCTGTTGATTTGTGTACATGGCATTCAGCTACAATGAAATGTTTCGCAATAAGTTTTAGAATAAATGTGAATGATATCTAAGCTTTATTTTTTTTTTTACCTTATGAGAATCGGAATCGATAAGTAGGATCAAAATCTGAATCAGAATAGTTAAAATTCAAACAATAGTAAAGTAACATTGTTAAAAGTTTGGGGTCACCATAAGGGTTGGGCCTAAGTATGTAAGCCTACTTTTTGTGATGAAAAAGTGCATACTTTTGAGTGTGTACCAGAATAGTAGGCAAGTTTTGGGACATACTACATCATCATAATTGCTCTGTCATCGCTCTGTCACTTAGTTACGTGCATCCTGTCACCGTTTAAACTGCCCTGTCAATCATCTAAGTAGCATTTTTATCTGCTAATTGTGTCTTTCATGAGGAGACTCTCCTCGTGTGTTTGCATAATGATGCATTTAAAAGTTAATGACCATAAGTATCTTTATAAAAGTTCACAAGATGAAATCTAATGTGGATAACATTGAATAAATATTGTTACATCAGGTTAGATACTGATTATTCATCACTCAAACGCCTTTATGTAAACCTTCCTTCTTAACATCGGTCTTACATATCTGTCATGTTTGTAGTTTTCAAACACTTTTTATTAGTGTTTGTAGTTCTAATCGAATCCTCATTCAACGCACAACAGGGTTGTGGGCAATAAGAGACTTCAAAATATCCAAACATGAAATTATCTTACCAACACTAAACTTTTGAACGGTAGTGTATGGTCTTTTTTCATTCTCGAGAGCTTTTGATAAACATTTGGTTACACCCCTGAATACAAGGTGAGTCATTCTTATTTTTAATCTGTTTTCCTCTAAGAGAAAAACTGTAAATGTGTTTAAATCTGTTTAAAGTTTATATTTGGGCATTATATTTTGGGCATGGGGTATAAAAAACATCTCAATCATACCCGCCCTAAAAACCAGTTCGGCCCTGTTCTAGTAAATTCATGCAACAAGTACGTTACCACCAATAAAAGCTTTACTATGGTAATAAATCTTCAGTGTTTATGTGACATCTCTGCTGATAGTTGTGCAACTGCAGCTCACACGTATGACACACGTCAGCTCATATGACACACGATGAGTGAGAGGAAACCTGCAGGAGTTTCTCCCCGCTGGGAGTGTGTGTTTGTGTATGCTGTAAGAACACACACACATATAAAACACACAAAGGGTTTAGCGTGTATTCAGGGTTTTGCAGCTCCACACAGACGTATGTCATGATCGCTCTTATTACACGCTGCAGGGTGAAACACAATGAACTTCAAATCTGAAACACTATATACGCCAGCAAACCCACAGGACTGAAATATCACACAAGATCTCTTTAACGTCTCCTAGACAGAGATGAGATTAAATATAGAGCAAATGGAGAGCTCTCAGATGGGGAAAAGACTTTCAGATCAAATCAGACGCTGAAGTCTGCGCTAGAAATCCAGAGATCTCATCATGATCTCAAACATTTCTCATCAAATGATCTGAGCTGTTATTCACATTCATTTTACGGCACTGGATGACAACAATTAACTCATTTGGGTCTGTTTTTTTATTCAATTCTGAAAAAATACTTTTGATACTAATAGTTAATGAAATGCAATTGAAGCCTCCTGAGCCCTAAAAGACCAACATTTGAGAAATAACATTACAATGCACCAAGAGTGTTTCTTTACCAAAACTCACACAATGAAATGAAAGTTTTAGTTTTCATTTAGATTTCATTTATTTTCCATATTATAGACGTCTGTCCAAGGTTCAAACACCGACTGAGTGTTTACATGAGACATAATCAATAAGTCGTACTGTATCTTTCATTCATTTCGGCCCTACATTACTGTTTCAGTCGAAAACGAAAATGGATTTTCGACCAAATATTTTCAGTTGCTGAAATTTCGTTTCATCACTAAGAACGATGTACTAAAAACTGATTTTTCCACATGTTCTTCGCATACAGCAGACAACATTGGCGAAACGATCCCCATTCACATGGATCTGAAAAAACGACTAAAACGCAGTATTATGGTTCCAGGCCAGTAGATGGCGATGTTACTATAAACACTACACGCCTATAGACTTAACACATTATGCGTTTTAAGGCCCCGAAAACACAGTTGTCATGTAAATGAACGAGCCAAATTAGGGATGCACCAAAATGACAATTCTGGGCCAAAACCGAAACCAAAAATTCTGGATGCACTCGGTCACCAAAAATGACCGAAAAAAACAATTATACATTTTTTATTTTAAATTCGTTTTTTTTTTGTACAATTGTATTATTATTAGACTTTTTAATTAAATTCAATCATTTCACAGGATCTAAATGTAAAAAATAAAAGCCAATAAAATAAAATAACCACACTTTTATTCAATATATAAAAATATCAAATATCAATATATTATTCTTCATTCAGTTCTATGCAACAGAAACAGATTTAACTAGTGCGGCCCACGACTATTTTTTTAGTCGACTAGTAGTCGTTCATTTAAGTCATTATTAGTCAATTAATCGCATATTTATATTAATTTAATTACTTAAATATATACTGGGGGAGGGGGATATACTGTATGCCTCGCGTATTGTGATGTATTATTCTTATCTGTATGATTAAAAATGTACTTTAAGTTGAAAAAATTCATATTTTCTCTTACATTTTTGGTGGCCGAAATTTCGGTGCATCCCAAACCAAAATGCATAAAAAGTTCTCCACTTTTAGTTGAAAACGGTGTTGTGTAAACGCACCCTAAAACTCAACCGTTGCAAGAATTGACCAGGGTAAACTAGCGTATATTTTTCTATAAATCTTTTTTTTTGCTATGCATCCTAAACACTCACAGAGATCACTGTTAACAGGTGATGTATGTTTAAGGTGCTCATGTTCCCACACTGCCGGTACCCGGTGGCGAAATATCTATCAAAGCTGAACACGCAGAGGGAACACAGGTACGGCCTTACCAGGGAAAAACCCCCCATTGTGTGTGACCTCTGATGTCAGTGTCGTAATTCAAATCCCAAAAGCCCAAAGGGAGGAGAGGTGAATATAACAAACCGCAAACACACTGCGGTCTCCAAAGGGTCCTGGCCTGAACACGGCCAGGAAAGATCCTCCTAAAACATGCCTTCCACATTCCTGCCATATCTCTTTTCCCGATAAGACATTTGTGCTGGTCAGGGTGGGAATGTTAAAATAACAGGGAAGAGTGAAATGAATAGATAGGAAATGTATTTCCTTGTGTTGAGAAACGCTTGGCATCTGCAATTCTCCCACATTCTGCAGATAAAAATGATACAATAGAAGGGCAAACCTTTTCTGTGCCGGGAGCGAAACTTAAGCCGCCACATTATATTTAATGCCAACGTCTTCTTATTTCCAACGGATAGTAATGTTGATAACAAACCCACAACAGATTAGTGTTCACATGCATTATCAAATGTACACTAATAACAGCCCTGTGTTGAGTAACAAGCGAAAAAACCTTTACAGCATTTATAAGTGGGATTTGGAAAAAAGTTAAAGCGTGCAATTCATTACAAATCCAAACACAAAGAGAAATCTTAGAAGACATTGTCCTAATATCTGAACTTTACTTTCATTTTTAAACTCTGTCTTATGTACTGTTTCCTGCTTCTATTAAAATAATTTAAATCAAAAGCATGCTTTTTATATATACACTGATCAGGCATTGTGACAGGTGAAGTGAATAACACAGATTATCTCTTCATCACAGCACCTGTCAGTGGGAGGGATATATTAGGCAGCAAGTGAACATTTTGTCCTCAAAGTTGATGTGTTACAAGCAGGAAAAATGGGCAAGCGTAAGGATTTGAGTGAGTTTGACAAGGGCCAAATTTTGATGGCTAGACGACTGGGTCAGAGCATCTCCAAAACTGCAGCTCTTGTGGGGTGTTCCCGGTCTGCAGTGGTCAGGATCCATCAAAAGTGGTCCAAGGAAGGAACAGTGTTGAACCGGCGTCAGGGTCATGGCCAAGGCTCATTGATGAACGTGGGGAGCGAAGGCTGGCCCGTGTCCACCGCCGAAAGTACTAACAGCATGAAGTTAAAGCTGGTTCTGATAGAAATGTGTCAGAATACACAGTGCATCGCAGTTTGTTGCGTATGGGGCGTGTGTGCGTCGCTTAACTGTGGAACACATGGCTCCAGGATGCACTATGGGAACAAGGATGTTCTGCTGGGAAACCTTGGGTCCTGCCATCCATGTGGATCTATTACGACCTCTGACCTTTAAAATTGCCAGAATAATAATAATACGCTGTTTGTTAATTGGCCAGAGGAGAAATGGCACCCAGACTGAGCCTGGTTTCTCCCAAGGTTTATTTTTCTCCATTAGGTCTCCTGATGGGGTTTTGGTTTCCTTGCCACTGTCGCCTCTGGCTTGTCTTGCTCAGTTGGGGAAAAACAATTTTTCAAATACATTTCCAAATAAATCTAATTATTAAACTAAATTAACCATATAGATCAAATTACTGATCTAATTACTGATCTAAAGCCCACATTGTTACTGGATGATAATCGAAATATATTCTGTTGCATTATTTTTCTGTTTAACACTGTGAAGCTGCTTTGAAACAATCTGCATTATTAAAAGCGCTATATAAATAAAGTTGACTTGACTTGACTTGACTTTCATGGAAACAGTATTTCCTGGTGGCTGTGGCTCTTTCAGCAGGATAATGCACCTGCCACAGAGCAAAAATAGTTCAGGAATGGTTTAAGGAGCACAACAACGAGTTTGAGGTGTTGACTTGGCCTCCAAATTCCCCAGATCTCAATCCATTCGAGCATCTGTGGGATGTGCTGAACAAACAAGTCTGATCCATGGAGGCCCCACTTCGCAACTTACAGGACTTATATTACAATATTAGGAAGGTGGTCATAATGTTGTGCCTGATCAGTGTATATATATTAATTACTACAAACTTAAAAATCAAATAAAAAAATACTAAAAATATAGTAATAGTAGTATATTAGTAGAATATTGCAATAGTAGTATGATTCATGTGGTAGAATGGTATTCTTTCTGAACATAGCCTTCGTTAATAATTGCAGGCTGGGAAGTAAATTAAACGAGCAAAAGCAAATATCTAATAAATAAAGATTGATCTGTGGTGGTACGCTGGCTTTTGACTGTCAGGAAGACCGATGGACTAATGGAGAGTGAGACTGAGATTCAGACGCTGAAGCCCAGGCGTGTGTCTGATAACACAAGCTAATCAAATGAACGGCTGATTGTGGTATTATGTCCAAAAGCACATAAAGAAGATTAACTAATTAACACAATCCGACTCAAGTCCAGCTACAAAAACACACAAAATGGAAAAGATGCAAAATGTGCTCAAACACTTTTGCACTTTTTCAAATACTCTCAAATCCCGTCACATCATCATGAACATCATCCAGTTTTGTTTAATTAAAGAACATCAAGCCATTTAATTGGTTTCAAATGCAATTACAGTAATATCTCAAATCCAAATGTGCTTAACTGCCATGAAAACAATGCAAAAAAAATGGCAACGAACCTAAAACAGGCTTCTTTTTTCTTTCTTTCATGTGACTTGGATGAAATATGACCCGGACATGTTCTTGACAGGTTTCGTCAGACCCATCCTCGTTTGTGTCCTGCTAATGGCATTGTGGGAGATTCTGAAGGTTTGCTCATTTAAGACATTCTTTGAAACAATTAACTTCCTCTGACATGCCCTGCTGTCCCTATAGCAACGGGGTCACTACATTAACAAGACCTGACCATCTGCTGCTGCCGGGTGTATGGGTGTGGCAGTGACTGTGTGTGTGTGTGTGTGTGTGTGGTGCGGATATTCCCATCAGCAGATGTTCCTTTTACTCCTCCAGAGACCAGAAAGAGCCTAAATGGGTGAATCTGACGAAACCTGTCAGGATCGTGTCCAGGTCACATTTCACCCCAAGAAGAAATTATATTTTGCATAAAAATTAAGCCTTTTTCATGACAATAGACCCTTTTCACAGACTGATGATGCGTTTTAACGGTCATTAATATCGTTTAAGTTTTTTGTATTTTCATTTTTTTTTTATTATGTATATTTATAACACTCATACTTTGTATTATATTACTTTTGCATCAAATTACAAAAGAGTTACTACAGCGATGAGGGTGTTTCTAATACAGTGTCTATGGGAGTGATGATAAAAAATGAACATATTTCTCTCTTTTCACTGCCGTTATCAATCTCACTCTCTTCAAACTCAAGAGAAAGAAAAAAAGTGATATTTTGCATAAAAATTAAGCCTTTTTCATGACAATTAAACACATCAAGACCAAATTTCCTAAAGTACGAATCTTGAGAAAATTCTTTGAAAAGGAATCATTAAAAAAACTGTCTACAAACTCAAGATAAGGAAAGAAATTATAACTTGCATAAAGAAAATAGATTTTTATATATTTTTGCATAAGCTACATAAAAATTATGCCTTTTTCATGACAATTAAACACATTAAGTCCAAAATTCTTGAGACTTGAGACAATTCTTTAAAAATGTAATCATGAGAAAATACTCATGAAAAAAAATCTCTCTCTTCAAACTCGAGATAAAGAAATTATCATTTGCATAAAGCCCTTTTTTATATTTTTGCATACATAAAATCAAGCCATTTTCAAACTAGCTAGGATCAAAATTCTTTGAAAAAATCTCTCTCTTCAAACTCAAGAGAAAGAAAAAATAAATTATATTTTACGTAAAGAAAATGAATCCTTTTTCAGGACATTAAGCCCAACATTTTAATGCAGACAATGTGAATTTTGTTTTTATTTAAATTGTGAAAGGGTTTATTTAATTGTGAAAGTAGGCCTATATCATGGTAATATTATACAAAAAAATACTATTAAACTTTTGAAAATTATCCAGGATAATGAGAATGACAAAAAATAAAGCCTTAAAAGACTATTTTATTATACATTTGATTTCGTTGAGATTCACTTAAACACACACTGAAGGCTCTGCTTTGAGAAGATACAAAGATCACAGATACAAAGAGCCAGGCTATCTGGTCAGTCTCAGTTGAGATGGTTTTACACAACAGAAATAGCAATTCTCTTTTGGTTTTTGCTGGAAACGGTCCAGATGTCTGAAACCCCCCGTACGGTGGCGGCACAGACCCTCCCAGTTTCCATAGTTACTCAAAAATAAAGACAAAGATGCGACACATGGAGCAGCGCTGGTTTACAGCGCCGGCACTTTCAACACATCACCAGCACGGAGGCGGCTCTTTGACAAGCACGGTCTTGAGTCACGCTGGAAACGCTGTATTGTTACCCAGCAATTTTACAAGCGGTTAACATTCTTCTGTGAATGCAAACAATAAGTAGGTTAAAAAAACAGGATCCTCGAAAGGACGTACCATAGTATAGAAGGTAATATATAATGGTACTTTAATCCCAAAAGGGGGTTTTGCAGTGATGCCAGTTTTGGTTCCCCAGAGAACCTTTCAGTGAAGATAGTTATTAAATAAACTACACAATCTAATAAAACCTTTTACCCCTATAAAGAATCTTTTGTGGAACTGAAAGTTTGGATGTTAAAAGTTGTTAATTGAACCATCAATGCCAATAATGAACCTTTATTTTTAAGAGTGTATAGAACAGAACGATTAACACATTTGTATTTACATGGTACTCCAAGAATACTATATTGTCAAGTCAAATTTATTAGAGAGCTATGCAATAATTGCCATGGTACATGGTATTTCAATGCAATCATGTCCAAAAACAATGAACACGAGAAAAAAAAAAAATCAAACCACATGGAAAACAAGTGTATGCTCTGCAACACATACAAAAACTCCCACAATGACTAGAGGAAACGCACGGTACATACCAGCCTTTGCAATCAAAGGCCGAGGAACTCGCACACAAATAAACACACCACACACTGATAACATGCACTTTGAGCTCCAAACCAAACAAATTAAAGTTGAAAGATGAAGCAAAGCTAAATGAGACTCAAACATGGACCGTGAATAAATCAAATCAACACACTAGTACACGTAGAAGAAACTCACAGGAGAGCAAAATCACAACTGAGATTAAATGTCCTACACAGCCAAGATTAAATGGAGAAAAAACAGAGACTTCTGCAGGAGTTTCATACTTCTTAGATGTTTCTGCTGAGAAACAGACCACAGTAATCTCATGTGTCTCGGTATGAACTCAAACATTAGGGGCTTTCAACCGGTAGTTGTCGGACTTTAGATCTTGAACTAGCCCCAGGGTGGTTCCCCAAGAACTAATGTTTCTCTAGGAGTGTTTTCCTGGTTGCATTTTGTCTGGCTATCACCAGACCAAGCTCTATCTTTTAAGATTGAACATTGGTCTGGGGAGTCTGCTCGATTTTTCTACTGCACAAGAGGCGTGATCAACGGGCATAGTTCAAATGACTCTGGACGCAATTAAATAGTCCTTCAACCAATCAGACCAACGATCCATCGCTTCTCTATCTGTCATTGTGTTAAACCCGCCCATGTGGATAAGCCGGTTTGTGATTGCTCCCGTAAAATTGTAACAGAAGCAGGATAGAAATATGTACAGGTTTACAGCCTGAGCTGCAGGGCAAAATCAAATCGCCGGCGGATCGGCTGAGTTTACCCAGTCTAGGTTTCATTCACACTGCAACTCTGAAGTGATGCAAGCCGTGCTTGATGTTGTGACTTTTCTTTTGACGACGTGGCAGACTTTTATTTTGACGGCACTGAAAACGGCAGCGCCTGAGCACACATTCTCCGTCTTTAATTTACCATCTGTTGAACAGTCCTGTCTAATACGTTATTAGATTGAACTGTTATACAAAGAAAGTAGACAGTATATGAAAGAGTATTAGCGTTTGCCATGGTTGATGTCGCTAGGTGAGCAGAAATACATCAGCTTCGCTTGCTCCCCTCAAAGTTGCTTTAGATTTTCTCTTTAGCGTAAAGCATTTAGCGTCCATCTATCACTGTTTTTCATGTTCGTAGAGTTCGTTTGTGGAGTAAATATATAGGCTATAATCTGTGTAACAGATTTTTTAAATCGCGAGTGCTAGTGTTTTGCGTGTATTCGGCCAATCAGCAAACACTTACATCACTAGTAGTTGCTATTGCTGGGTTAGAACCTGCTCTGAAGTAGGAGCTAATTAAGTTCCCACAAAAGGTGTTCCTAGAACTAAAATTCCTATTTCCTGCGGTGCGAACACACCAAAATCCACTAATAGTTCTAGGAACTATGAAGGTTCCTCCGGTGCGAAAGCCCCTTTTATTAAATGCTCTTAGCTGCTGCCATTCATTTTATTTAGAGCCTAAAGGCCTGTTCACACCAAAAATGATCACTATAATGATAACAATATTAGCATCCACACCAGCGGACGATACCGTTCTGTTTTTTCTAAGTGCTGCTGTTTTGTCGTTTGCCAATTTAAATGCTTGAGCTCTTTAAAGCCCCACTGAAGTGCCTTGAAAAGTGCAGTTTTATTCATTGTGTGAACTTAATTTCCACTGCAACAGGAAGACTGGCGGGACATATAAAGCAGCTCCTCCCCTTTTTTTAAATGGCCAATAGCGCTTTGTTTATATCACAGCTCGGCCAGAGCCGTTGAGCTCGGTAAAGCCACAGTTTCCTCCTAATCTCTTCCATATCCCTTTAAAATACAGCATTCTGTGCAGAATTCAAATGGATCCGATGCGTTTTGTGGACTCGATCATATGATCCGCTCTGTGCTGTCATCTCTGGACTGGAGCTGCGGTGGTTCGTGTGACACTAACATGAAACTAGACTTTATTCACACCAATGGAAATCATATTTACACTGTTTTTCCCTATTCCCTATATGTGCACTATGTGCCATTCAACATATAGAAAATAGTAAATGTGTGAACAAGTGACCACTTTATAGTGTAGGGGGCAGGATGCTTCAGATTCTAGAGAGCATTTGATTGGACAGAAAAGCTGATGAGAAGCTGAGAGGTAGAGTGATGTCATCAAAATCATTGATCCATATTGGCGGAAGTGTTGAATGCTTAAAATTATATCTTCTAAATGCTCATTTTGTCATTGTTTTGGAGCACACTAGCTTATAGATAACAGTTTCTGAGACTAACATATTCATACTAAAAGCCAAAAAACTTCAATCTTGATTTCATGGTGACTTTAAAGGATGGATTTGGAAAAACTGGAAAAAGCTGTCAACTGAGAAAAAACACTCTAAAAACGATTCCAAGCTAAATCGATTATCTTAGTTGTTATCGTTATAGTTGTGGTGTGGACTCTGCTATTCTTTTACATTTGGAACAATTTATAAAACTACTTCTTCATCGTCATCATGATAGTTATGGTCCTTGGTGCTAAACTAAAGAGAAAACAGAGAAGAACGTTTCTTTGTTCTTTAATAAATGAAATACAGGAAATTTCCCAACTAGTGGATTTGAGTTTAAGAGTCTAGTCTTCTAGTCTACAGATCAAGAAATTGAATACTTGATGTTTCTCTGGGAACCAGAAGCCACATCTCTGTGGAGCGCTGCAGTTTGGGAGAGTTTATTGCACGGCAGATGGATTTAAATATAGACTCCAGCATCAGTAATAATTCATATGCATGAGGCTTGTTGAAATACATGTGAGACTGTCGCTGAAAATTTCAGCTTGATGACGGATGAGCATTTCTGAAAGCCTTTGTTGAACATCGGAAGAAACTTACCAGGGCCATTACCAAACTGAAGACTGATGCAGGTAGTTTTCAGCGAGTCGCTGCGCAGAACAACCCACAGCCAAGCACTCGATCTGGAACGACTCTTATCAGAGATGAAGCGTTTAAATAAAGCATAAAAGTTATTATATCATTATTTTTGACTGCCATCAATAATTCAAAGTTCATCTCAAATGGAGCGTTGATGTAAATTTGATGAGCACCTCAATCAGCTCAATCAACTAAATAATTAGCATTCTGATTACTGACGGTGGTTCATTCTGCAGTGAATCACGCCGTATGCTCACGCTGAAGGAATGTGTCTGTAGTGATCAGTGTTGATTCTGCATTTGACAGGAGAGATTATGACCCTCATTGTGACTAAAGAAAGCAGAGATTATTCCCATTTCTTTTCTTGCGCCTTCAAATACCTGTTGAATCCTCTAACCTCAGCTGACACACAAACACTGCTGACACCCAATCCGCAGATGGTTTTCGCAATTCTGCACCGATTTTGGACTAAATCAACTAAATCGATCTGTTTGAGCGGCCTGACGTGAACTTCAGTTTGGGTGAAGACGATCTAAATGACTGGTTATATTTGGTGTGGAAATTATAAAACAAAACAGTCCACCTGAATGAATCTAAATGGAATGAATCTAAAATGTGTGTCCATGCCTCAGGTTTATGAAGCATTAAAAGGAAATGTTTAGGCAGCACCTATGTGATTAAGTGTGTTTCAAATGAACACCTTGATACTAATTGTTATCAATGACCGCTTTCACCTAATTACCAGTGAGATGAGATTTCTCAGAGGAATGTGGTGTGACAAGCTCATGGGATGCAATGGACAAAGAATATCATGTTTCTCTCTGACACACTTCACTAAGGAAAAAGTATCATAAGTAATTCCATGGGATTGTCTGATAGCAGGGTATTCTTGATATGAGTATCCAAGGTATTCATGATATTCTAATATTAGCCATCACTGCCATAAAATGTTTTTTTGAAAAATGGCATATCATTTTTCAGATGGATGGCTGCAGAGAATATTCTGTGTGAATTCCTTTCTTGAATGAGATGTTGGCAGAGCCAATAAAACATCTCTGGGCTGTCAGGGGTTTCAGAGTTCAGGTATGGAGTCTGTCTGTGCCTGTCTCCGAAACACCCATAAACCTAACCACTGCACACACACACATCACACACACACACACACACACACACACACACACACACACACACACACACACACACACACACACACACACACACACACACACACACACACACACACACACACACACACTCACACACACGCACGTGTACTTGTACACACAGGAACATATAAACACATATAAACACTAATATCTAAATGAGGACGTATACTATATAAAAGGGTCAAATTGCATCAAGTGTCAAGTTCCCCGGCTCAAGTTTTTTATTTTGTTCATATTTTTTTCCTGAAGAAAGACAAACATAAATAGTAATAAAAGCCAAAATATTAAATGCAATGGATAAATATTTACTGTGTACTTCTCTATTTTGAAGAGGGGAGTAAAAATGACAATTTTCACCTAAAACTTAAAGCCAAATTACAGGGGGAGAAAATGACTTTAGAAAGATGGAAGCGATATAAAACATTTTTACACATAGATCTGTAAGTGAATTCTAAGAAGATCTAAGTGAATTCTGTTGTCTTTAGCAATCCTTAATATATGCCAACTGTGACCGTTGGGGAAAAGCACTTTTTTCCCTCTCAATTTGGCATGCCTGTAACTCAAAATTATTAAAGATATCGCAATATCCTTTTAGTTTCTGGTTCTTAACAAGGTTTTCTTTTGGTATGTTCATTTCAAGGCCCTATATGGTTTTATTCCAAGAGATATAGAGATCTCATTGTGGCTCTGTATAACTTTATGATGCATTAATTGCTTTTTCAATCTAAGAAATTAATCAGAGATTGAATTTACCATGGGAAAGCTGATGCACAAAAACAAACACTCTATGAGCGCTCTCTAGTCTGTGGTTTATTTCTGTCTCACATTGCACATTGTCATTACGAGATGAGCACCAGATAATGGGCTTAAAAGGTCAGACTGCATGAAAAACATTCAATAATTTGATTCTGTCCTCTTCTAGACTGTATAATTAGCTGATTAGGCTCATCATCATTATTAACACGAGCTGTGAAATGTGTTTGTAGGTGAATAAGTAAAATAAAGCACACTCAGTTAGGATAACGCTGAGACACAAGCCCATTTAGGAATCCCATTAAATGCAACGATGAGGGATTTGATCCAAACTTGCATTAGTCCAACTGAAACCCAGCCAGAGGAAATCTGCTCATCTTCTCACAGGGGTTCCTCTGCCTTTGTCTGGAACGGCCGGCACACTCCCAAACGCCACACAACCCCCTCCACCCGCGCTGACGGGGTGGGTGTGACTGGAGGACGAGGGTACTGGAACCAGTGACACACAGAGTAATACCGCATTTCCCCTGTCTTTCACTTTCTCTGTCTGTCGCTCATATATATATATACACACTATAAACACTTTTATTTTGGATCTGATTAATCACGATTAATAAAAAGAAAGATTTATTAAAAATAAAACTGAAATATCTCATGGTCCTAGGTATTCAGACCATTTGCTCAGTATTTAGAAGCACCTATTGATCTAATACATCCATGGGTATTTGTGGGAAAGTTTTTCACACCTGGAATTGGGGATCCTCTGCTATTCCTCCTTGCAGATCCTCTCCAGTTCTGTCAGGTTGGTTGGTAAACGTTGGTGGACAGCCATTTTCAGGTCTCTCCAGAGACGCTCAATTGGGTTTAACTCAGGGCTCTGGCTGAGCCATTCAAGAACAGTCAAGGAGTTGTTGACCCTAAGCATATTTTAGCTGTATGCTTAGGGTCATTGTCTTGTTGGAAGGTGAACCTTCGGCCCAGTCTAAGGTCTTGAGCACTCTGGAGAAGGTTTTTGTCCAGGATATCCCTGTACTTAGCTGCATTCATCTTTCCCTCGATTGCAACCAGTCATCCTGTCCCTGCAGCTGAAAAACACCCCACAGCATGATGCTGCCACCACGTTGCTTCACTGTTGGGACTGTATTGGACAGGTGACGAGCAGTGCCTGGTTCTCCACAAATACCGCTTAGAATTAAGGGGAAAAAGTTCTATCTTGGTCTCATCAGACCAGAGAATCTTATTTATCACCATCTTGTTTTTAGCAAACTCCATGCAGGCTTTGGCTTCCGTCGGGCCACTCTGTCATAAAGCCCTGACTGGTGGAGAGCTGCAGTGATGGTTGACTTTCTATAACTTTCTCCCTTCTCCCAACTGCATCTCGGAGCTCAGGCACAGTGATCTTTGTGTTCTTCTTTACCTCTCTCACCAAGGCTCTTCTCCCCCGATAGCTCAGTTTGGCCGGACGGCCAGCTCTAGAAAGGGTTCTGGTCATCCCAAAGGATTATGGAGGTCACTGTGCTCTTATGAACTTTGAGTGCAGCAGAATTTTTTTGTAACCTTGGCCAGATCTTGGCCACACTTCTGTCTCTGAGCTCTTCAGGCAGTTCCTTTGACCTCATGATTCTCATTTGCTCTGACATGCACTGTGAGCTGTAAGGTCTTATATAGACAGGTGTGTGGCTTTCCCAATCAAGTCCAATCAGTATAATCAAACACAGCTGGACTCAAATGAAGGTGTAGAACCATCTCAAGGATGATCAGAAGAAATAGACAGCACCTGAGTTAAATATATGAGTGTCACAGCAAAGGGTCTGAATACTTAGGACCATGTGATATTTCAGTTTTTCTTTTTTAATAAATCTGCAAAAATGTCAACAATTCTGTGTTTTTCTGTCAATATGGGGTGCTGTGTGTACATTAATAAGAAAAAAATGGCTGCAACATAACAAAGAGTGAAAAATTTAAGGGGGTCTGAATTCTTTCCGTACTCACTGTATATATTTTATACACTATAAACACAAACTTTTACGTGTGTGATTTCACGAGTTCACACTTATATATAATTTATAGAGAGTAAATTTAATTATGTATTTGGCGTGCTGTCCGGGGGGAGGGCTTTGAGCTCGGACTTTGGCCCGAACCCAGAGTACCCCGAGTATGTAAATGGTTTAAAACTAAAAAAAAGAGCAAAATGTGGAGAAGGGGTGGTGGAGGGATGCTGAAAATCTGTCAACAAAATGGAGGTAAGACAGCTGCGTATATACGTATACTTCTTTTGTTGATTAGCTGAGTACTCTCCACCTGTGTCAATTATTTGACATGTTCCTCCCGAACCTTGTTTAGTAAAACAACAAATACGTGTGTGTGTGTGTGTGTGTGTGTGTGTGTGTGTGTGTGTGTGTGTGTGTGTGAAATGACTTCACACAACCACCCATCTATATAAATTAAAGGCAGCACAACACATACTATCATGATATATATAATCTAAAGTATTCATTTTACTGTTTGTTTTCCCATTACAATAAGGACAATTTTGGTGGATTAAATGTTTAATTGTCATTAAAACAAACGATTTCTTATTTCCTCCTTTTCATTTTAGAGTGAAACGTGACCCAGAGATTCAATCATATATGTGATATCATCACTGAAGAAGAACAACGAGTACATCTAAATATTCAGGGCTGTTTTGATGCCCTGTAGCTTTAAACTGAACCCTTGAACTTCACAATGAACACAATAACAGCTTATATTAATCTTTTTGTGCTGAAAAGTGCCAAAGGACTTTATTGTTTAGAAAGCACAGCCATTCTCTCACAGGAAACACACTGGAGGAAGACGGTCTAAATCTTGCACTGGTCAGACGACCCTATATAAATGACATTTACAGATGACAGGAGAGCATCACCTCGACAGAAGAATGGCCTCGCTGCTCTGAGCTGCTGTCTTTGTTTTGCAATGATGGAAACATGTGAGCTGTACTGTTCCTCACGCACAAATACACACTGCCGTCTGGGTCAAATCAATGAGGCCTTTGTGTCGTGAGTGTGTGAACTGCTCCACGTTTTGTGTGTGTAAGCATCTGTGCACATAAGAAAATGTGCAGCTTTGTAAGCACTTCCTAACAAATAAAAGCAAAATGACTATTTTTATTGCTCAATGCTCATGTTTAATGTTAGTGCATGTGATCAAACCTCTAACACTAAGTATTCAAATTCAGCATGTGTGTTGTTCTGCAGTGTTTGTGCTTCTCCTTTACTAACTGATCAGATGCACCATTTTCACCTACTGGACCAAAGAACAGGTGAAAAAAAACCAAAGACCCACATAGTAACACCCTAGCTTTATTTATGGTAATACGTTTTGCACTTCTCAGATTTTATGTGAAAATATCAAACTCTCATTTATGTTGTTCTTGTGGGGGTTGTATTAGCATTTTTTTTTGTTAAAGGTAGAGTAGGCAATTTCGGAGGCTGGCAATAGCGTGCTTTGAAAGCATAAGATCCCACCCTCCCTTCAGAGCATCTCCAAAGCCACGCCTCCTTCCCCAAAAACTCTCTGTGGCGAGGTGGACGAACGAGAGACGCTGCGTAACTGATAATGAGCATCACCTGCGAGGCACACCGGTCCGCTCTCGTCCTTCACTAGTGTCGCTCGTCCGCGCTCCCTCATGAGAGGACTCGAGACCGGCTCATTATCAGTCTCACTCGCTCCTCCCACGTCTCTAGTTCATCCACCTTTCTCAGCTGATATCGATAGCCGATTATTCAGAATGATCTCGGCCGATGCCGTTACCAATAGTTCGATTTTTCTTATGGAAAATAAACCACTTTCCAAATAATGCTGCAAACTCAGGCACAACCGCGATCTGTCACGTTGCATTTAGGAGCGTCAAAGCGGCATTTATTGTTTGAATTTCATGATAGAATTTGAAAGATGACACTTTGTAGAAGTAACAAAGCACTGTGCTATTTGTGAATTATTAGATGAGAGGTGCACTACAAATAATGTTTAGTGTAAGGGAAACTCCAGACCCGGCAACCCTGGCTTGATCAAAATGTCCCAGCAAAATCTCGAACGCGTTTCATTTGATTCCATGCTGTGTGTTGCTGATCATGTTCTGCTGCTGTTCCGAGTGGCTGTTCATGTGTGTGACTCACACACACACACACACACACACACACACACACACACACACACACACACACACAGTATGAGTTGCAGTTGGAAACATTCATCCGCACCCTTTTGATTGACAGGATACCATCTGCCCTGATCATCGGCTGTTTTTAAACAATCGGCCGATAGTAAAAAATAATAGCTTTTATTGGCTGATACCGATTACTGGCCGTTTCATCGGTGCATCTGTACTCCACAGCCTCACAGAACGTGCTGATGATGTGTGATGTCTGCGTGAGAAGGTGCGCAGAGGTATGAAAAAACATGTTGACAGGCAGGTAGGACAACGTATCATTGCATACGGACCGAATGCAATGATTGGACAAATTTTTTGGGGGTCCTGAGACTTCCACAGAAGATATATGTAAATGTTTTAATATTTAGACCTCTTGTGAAGAATTACAACCAGTATAAAACAAATTGCCTACCCTACCTTTAATGTCTTGATGGAGGGAGACGGAGCGTCACGCTATAACATGCACACAAGCATTACAGGCAGCTGGACACTTTCGTCAACTTTTATCACAGACTCTGTTCCTGTGGTATGCAATGACCATGACCTACATGCCTGGCAATGTGCAAAAAACTAATACAAACTCTGATTAAAAGCATTTTTGAGCCCTTCACACCCCTCTCTGTAGATATCAGCTACATATGTGAGGTGCAGATGATGTCCAAACTCAAAATACAGTCCATTAAAGACTTGCTAAAGATCCTCCTGCTCTGCTGTCCATTAACAATTTAGAGCCAACGGCAATATGATATCTGATGTTACTCTGTTCAGAGAGTCAAACAGAGCAGTAATATACAACTTCAACCCATTTGTCCTGCATTAACTAACACCCTTGTTGAAATAAATGAGACTAACTTATCAAACTGACTGCACAACAGAACCAAACTTCTTATGCACTGCCAGGCAAATAGTGAAATACAAGAAAGAAAGAAAAAGGGAAAAAGAAAGCGCTGAAACATGAATCAGAAGTACTGTGGCATATGCATGTGAAAATATGGTAAACCAAAAAATGCTATTATGTCCACAAAACGAAGCAAATCCCATGATACTTCTTAGTTCACTTATTTAATATTTAACTACTAATAATATCCAACGTACTGCATATCAACATGCATGCATGCGTTTAACATTTTTCAAAACCAGCTAGCTATATAATTATGCCTTTCTCATCGTGTGTAACCAGATCATCTGGTTACTGTAATCTGGTTAACAGTGTGCTGAGCTCATGGGTTCTGGGTGTGGACCTCAACAATATTAAATATGGACACAAAAACGGTTCAAAATCATCTAATTGCATCATATGTTGCTTTGGAAACTACTACTAATATTTAACTACCATATATGAATGAGACAATCACATTTATAACATATATAACATTTCCATTATATTACTGTACTCCAAATATCTAGATGTTTTGTGTTTGCATGGGAATAAATGAAAACAGAGTGCATTGATCTGGATCAGTTGATCTTTTGAACATTTTGAAATAAATCCTTATGAAAGCATCTCCTACCTTTATTCCCTGCTGGTGAGTGGTTAGAATCAGCTTGGACTCATCCAGCAGCAGAACCTCACAGTAAAACTCCTCTTGGACTGCACAGAAACAACTCATCTTGAGACAGACAGGAGATCCCAACCGAACAGCCTACAGAAAGCTCTCTTTTTTCGGAATGTTACTATCCATCAGGAGGAGATGTCAGCTTGTGTCCTCCTTTGTTACATCTTATCCTCTTCATTCTTCATGTCTGCACCATCCAAATGTCCCATCTGAACTCATTTGATGAATAAACTCTGTGTGTAAAGGCTCGTCGCGGTCCTGAAAGTAAATCCCGAAGGTTTCGGCACGTTTTGGGGCTGTGGATGACTTTCGCTGGTGCTGTCGGGCTGGACTGATCAAAGTGTCCCATCAAAATCTCCTGATTCACCGAACGTGTTTCATTTGGATTCATGCTGTGTGTTGCCAAGCAGCCCGAGCGGCTGTTCATGTGTGTGACTCCTCCCACACACACACACACACACACACACACACACACACACACACACACACACACACACACACACACACACACACACACACACACACACACACACACACACACACACACACACACACACACACACACACACACACACACACACACACACACACACACACACACACGGTGTGTGAGCGGGACTGTCCTGCCACCTGTTGGAAACTCAGCGCATCTTTCTTTCTTTCTTTCTTTCTTTCTTTCTTTCTTTCTTTCTTTCTTTCTTTCTTTCTTTCTTTCTTTCTTTCTTTCTTTCTTTCTTTCTTTCTTTCTTTCTTTCTTTCTTTCTTTCTTTCTTTCTTTCTTTCTTTCTTTCTTTCTTTCTTCTTTTTTCTTTCATTATTTAATAATTAATATAGGATTTAATCATGTTACATATTAAATAATGTACAATTATTTCAAATATTTAAAGTGTGTTATACATATACATAGCCTATATATATATATATATATATATATATATATATATATATATATATATATATATATATATATATATATATATATATATGTGTGTGTGTGTGTGTGTGTGTGTGTGTGTGTGTGTGTGTGTGTGTGTGTATATATATATATATATATATATATATATAGAGAGAGAGAGAGAGAGAGAGAGAGAGATTTAATAAATAAATATTAATAAACATATTTGTTAAATTACTTATATAATAAATTCTTCTGTTTTGTTTACAATTTTTTTATTCCATTTGCAGGAAAATATCAAAACTAACTCCAATTATTTCTACTGTTGTAATATTTCCGACAGTGCAAGCTTTTAGATAAAAAAAATTCTGTCTTTTTTTAAATTATTTTGCTGAAGACAATAATGCTTACTTTGAATAAATGCTTATTTTGTAAATTAATTTACTACAACGATTCAATTATTAATGACCGGGTATTATTATAATATTATATAAAAAAAAACAATATATTATTATTATCTACATGTCTCTGAAATTATTAAAGGAATTAAAGCAATTCTATTAGCTGCCGCGTGGTGTCGTTTTGAGCACACAGCTCACTGCGCATGCTCAAAGTCTGACTCCACTAACAATATGGCGAAGCGTCGCGGGGACTGGAGCTGCTGAGCAGAAGATCACTCACACAAAAGAAGAAAAAGTTTCAAACAATCACATGATATAATCGGCAAACAGAGAAATATCCGTTCCTGGGCCTTCTACAATATGAATTCCCGGGATTTATTCCGACCTGGGCGATAAACTCGAGTTATTTACTGGAAGAGGCGAATGTTTGTGCAGGTAAGACTTTAAATAGCTTCAGTAACGTTAGTATTTATATAAACACAATAAGCCCTGATACACAATAATGCTTATAAGGCGTTGACTAAGTTTATAAAATCAAGAAAGTGTGCTGTTAAAACAGACAGTGCTTTATAAAATGAGCCTGAAGACGTGTGTATTTATAAGTAATTATGTGTGAAGAGTTTATAGAACAGCAGTGATACGAGCACTCATCCGTCAGTATTGACATTTACATTGATATGTTTTATTATTAATATCTGTATATTGTGTATTTTACTGCTCTGCGATGTTTAACAACTTGTCTTTGAAATGTGCATCAGATTTACTATATACTTTACTAATGCTATTTCTTGCACTTTCTAAACTCTACAATGTTAATGCACTTTAAAATTCTGCTACATACTTCATATTATGGTAACACTTTATAATAAGGTAACATTAGTCAACTTACATGAACTAACCATGAGCAATACATTTGTTATTGTCTTTGTTAATATTTGTTACGAATTAGTTGATGATAAACACAGCTGTTCATTGTTTGTTCACTTTAGTTCACAGTGCATTAACTAATGTTAACAAATACAAATTTTGATTTTAATAATGTATTAGTAAATCTTGAAATTAACATTAATAAAGATCAATAAATGCTTTAGAAGTGCAGGTCATTATTAGTTCTTGTAGTTAACTATCCTAATGTTACCTTTTTTTGAAGTGTTACCCATATTATTTTATATAAAATATATAAGTATATAACATACATGAAACATTCTCTACAAAAAAATATTATTGTATATTCTTCTAACTTGCTTACAAAAATGTCCCATTGCATTTCTAGGAAAATATCATAGTAATTTTTCTCTTATAAACTATATTAGTACCGTAATAAACTCTACACTGGTATTGTACTAATAATCTGTTATACTTCACAGACTTCAGTTTTAATAAACTGCTCTAATAAACTGCTTTAAAAAGGCCATTGTTCCTCTACTCTACTCTACTAATCCAAATTGCACTTTAATAAATTACTCTAATAAGCTACTACGAACTCTAAACCTTTCAGATAAACTCTTCTCTTCTTTACAGGAGTCCAGCAGTGGATCTGTGCTGCAACCCTTGGCAGACGGTGAGGAAAACTAGTTTTTATTTTATCTATCTATCTATCTATCTATCTATCTATCTATCTATCTATCTATCTATCTATCTATCTATCTATCTATCTATCTATCTATCTATCTATCTATCTATCTATCTATCTATCTATCTATCTATCTATCTATCTAATCTAATCTAATCTATCTATTTTTTTAAATCACTGTGCTATGATGGTCTTTGAGTGACACCAAAGTGCTGTGATGAAGAAAAGTGTTATTTTTACCGCTCCCCTGCTGAAGCTGTGTTGTTTTGCTTTGACAGAGCCTTTGAATATGGTTTGACATTGCTTCAGCTGTTGTTGTCATATCTGCACCTTTCTGAAGTGGTTAAGATCTTTCATGAGGAATCAAGCAATGCTTTATCACAAGCTACCCAGGCAGTTTTAATATTTCTTTCTTATGTTAGTGTTTTTAGTAATTGTATTGTACGCTTGGATGGTTCATAATGATGACCATGTTTGATTTTTTAGTGGCTGTAGTGAATGACTTCATTGTTAAGGGTTAACGTTAGTGAGTATTGTACAGTTTTGGGTTCGATTGCTTGTTTTTTACTTGATAGTTTAAATCCTCATTTATTGTATGTTTCTTGAAACATAGTGACCATAATGGTATTTAAAATGTTTCCATTTGTGTTCCATGGGGGAAAAAAAGAGGTTTGTAATTGGTTGGTGGCATTATTGGAAATTGGAAGTAATTAATCACACATTTTTGTATTTAATTGCGATATGTAATATTTTGAGAAAAAAAGCGTGTTGGATTTAAACAAACAAACGTAATTTGTTAATGTAAAGTTATTTTAAATGACCAAATTAAGTGAATTTTATATGGCTACCTGACATGATTCATCCAATTCAATGTCATATATTTTAATGTCACACAACTTACACATTAGCATCTTAAATGCTACGCATTAAAATCTCCTTCAGTAAAGCAGTTATGACATTAGCTATATCAGTCCACAGCCTAAGCAACTAAACACTGTTACACACTATCAACTCTCCCCCTTTCTCCTCTTACTCAAAAATACATAAAATAACACTTTTACATATAAACTGACAACATTTACTCTGTCTTGATTTAACCATATGAAAAGCATGCTGGGAACTAACTAGCCCTATCCCGTGTTTCATTTAAAGGGTTACGTCAGCGGTTAGCATTCAACTTTGTGTCAGTAGAAATCCGGTAGTGTATTCGAAGTGAGCGTTTCAACTTTTCAAATGAATTCCTATGAAAGTGAAGCTTCCATGTGAAGTGATGCTGCATGATCTGAAAACGTGCCAGACTGAACGCGTGGCGTGAATGTATGCCGCGCTTACCTCGTTCTCGAGATGAATGTAATCTGACTCCTGCTGCGTTTGTGCTGTGACTCTCATTCGGCTCACTCACATTATATTGAATAGACACGTTCAGTTTTTAATTGTAGTGTCTGTTCTCTAACTGAACTAAATGAAAACAACGGTGGTTCACCTTGCCGCGGTGGGCAAGTGAACCAGTAGCAGTGGCTTTGGGAGTGGCCTCGTAGGGCAGAAGCAAGTGCATTCTGGGAGTTGTTGTCTTTCATCCACATGAGCCAAAAATACATTTACAAGTCTAGAAGGCACTGAATTCAAAAATAATTTCACATTTCTACTACATAAATGACCCAGTTTAAATACACATTCATCTTCCCAGCACCAAAGTACCCCTTAAATGCAGCACAAATCATTCATGTAATCTCAACACAAATGGATTAAGTAAACTTCAGTTTGACATATTTTAGTGAACACAATCAAATTAAATTAGGATAAAATGTATAGCCATTGTGTTGCTTTCGGTCATTTTAAAGAAGCATTTTTACAGTGTACTTTTTTCAATTTTAAGCTTTGATTTTTCCACGGATCTACGCACCCAAAATCTGTTGAGGGCAGTGATTCAATCTTTTTTTGATATGTTGTGATACTTTCTAGGGTTTTGCGATGTCCCCTAAATTGGCAGTTGACGATGTTTACAGTAAAACATCACGATGGACGATGACATCGTCCATTGGCACAACCCTAATACTTTCACATTGAATCGCCAAAATAATGTAGAAACAACATAAAATACAGTATATTTTAAAATATTTGTGGCATTTTCTTCCCGATTTTCTTAGGCAGATAACAAAAACCGTGGCCGATATATCGTGCATCCCTAAAATATACAGAAATTGAATCATTTCTTGAATCACTTCTGTATCTCTGAAGTTAATAAACACTGCACAGTCTTCACTGCATAAATTATCAATTAAATAAGTAAATATTAGTAGCTAAATAATGAATTTTGGTAAATTATTCCTTTAAGTTTGCTTTAGTATTCTGCAGGCCTGAATGTTTATCCGCTAAAACTGAACTGGATTCTTGTTGAGGGTTAAATGGACAAAGTAAGTTAGATGAAGCTTTACTTTCATGTGCACAAGTTGTTTTGAAGACCGTTACAGAACTCATTAATATTTAATCTAGTTTTGAAGTGAGTAAACATGAAGTGAGTTAAAGTGTTGGCCTGTTTGGTGTGTTTTACAATATCTTATGCAAAGGTGCATTCAAACTACTTTTAGTGAGTGCCTCTTATAGCTTATATGTTGTTTTTGCATGCATTATCTTAAGGTTTTCCAGAAAAGTGGTAGATTTTGGTTGCGTTTATATTCTGCATGGTGAACACTTCATTGGCACTAAAGGAACAGGGAAGGAAATCAGATTGGAGATTTTTTTTTTTTTAAACGGCACAAAACGTTAGCATTTCCCCTATTTGAAATGTTTTCCCACACAAGGAAGAAAAAGTGTGGACAGTTTCCCATTAAATTGCACCACAAGAGAGGGCTGACCAACAAGGGTCTCTGCCAACGTCCATTTTTCAGCTCTCAAAGACCGAAAGCTCATTTACATGAAAAAAAACCCCACTTTCAGCGTATATAGAGAAAGCCGTGGACGTGTCCGTGTTTTCTATTCACCGCCTCAGTTTGAGAAAGCAAATCACAGCCATTTATAGAGCATGATTTATTATTCACAAAGGCTTATTCAGGAACTCTTGAGACTGTAATTGCAATGATAAAGTTGTACAGTAGCAGTAAACACACAATGATGGACATTAACACCAGTGTGACTAAATGGTACCGATTATGGACCAAGTTAATGTGTTGTTTAAGACAGAGATTGATGCACTGAATTTGAACATGATGTGGCTAGCAACAAAAATGCTTTTTCTGTTTTCTGGCCATTCGTCATGTACAAAACCCTTTATTCCCTTCACATTTGGAGCAAATGTTATGTATACATTGTGTTTTGGCTTCAAACTATCTGTGAAAGGAAAAATCGTGTCTATGGCCCTTTTGCATGAAACACAAGCAGAACGAATTTCTGTGTAAATCATACGTAAAACCATTTGTACGCCATTTGTGCCAAATGGATTGATGAGCAGTTTACACAGATTCGTTCTGCTCGTGTTTCATGAATAAGGTCCATTATTGTGCAAGCAACTGGTCATTGTGTATTTGCGATGGAAATATTGCATGCATGTGCATGTTGCATGGGAAATGTTGAAAGTATCGCTTATGTACTATTTAAGTTTGGATAAAAGCATCTATTGTGAGTAAATGTCAATGCAGTGTCAGATTAGCCTTTTTTGTATATTTGCTTATGTTGTATTGTTCAGTTGGAAGTCAGTTTGGATAAAAGTATCTATTGAATGAATAAATGTAGATTACCTGTAGTTCTAATGCTTCAGTTATTAAATGTAATTCATATTTATCAAATTAAATGTGTAACTAGCTTATTCATTTAATAATAAATGGCATTGACATTGCGATTAATTAAATACAATTATATAATTATTCATTGCAAATGCATATAATTACATTTCATACAATAATGTTTTATTTGTTTGTCTGCCTGAATGTAATATGCCAATTAAATTAGGCTTTTTTTGTACATATAATGTCTTTTTTTATGATTTATTTATATTTTTTTGTAATACATTCAGGGTGAAAATAAATCATGTAAACAAACAAACAAATAAATAATAATAATATAAATATAAATAATAAATACAACGAAGTAAAAAATATATATATATATATATATATATATATATATATATATATATATATATATATATATATATATATATATATATATATATATATATATATATATATATATATATATATATATATATATATATATTTTTTTAATTAATATATATAAAATTAGTGCTAGGCAATCGATTAATCACATCCAAAAATAAAAGTTTGTGTTTACATTATATATGTGTGTATATAATTATTATGTATATATAAATACACACACACACATGTATGTGTATATATTTAAGAAATATTTGCATGTATATAATTGTGTGTATATATATTTATATAATTTATCTTCTATATAAATATAAAAAAAATCTTAAATGTATACATATATGTGTGTGTATTTATATTATATACATAACAATTATACACAGTACACACACATATTTTGTGTAAATATAAACTTTTATTTTAGATGCGACTAATCAATTGGCCAGCACTAATATAAATACATTCTTATGCAGATAACAATGGAAAACTGAGAAATACTGTGACAGACAGAAAAATAGTAAGTGCACTTAACTGAATTCTAAATATCAATGTAAAATGAAAACCACTAGCTGTATTGAAAAGGGTGGTATAGATTTCAAATGCATCTATCAGTTTGTTTGTCCAACTGACCTAACTTTAATGCATTGAACATGTATCTTCTATATGGTCCAGTTGCCATGATTAGGCTGCCATATTGATCCGTTTATTATATATCAGGTCATGTGACCTCCAGACGTTATGACCCATCTCCAGTAGCTTGTTTGCCTGGGGCTGCACCGGTTCCCCCAACGAGAGCTTTTAAACCCAGTCAAGGGAAGCAGCTGTACACTGGGGCAGAAATCTGGCCAGCCACCATCAGCCACTGCACCAACACCGGCCTGGGCTGGCCGCCTTCTGATTGGCCGAGCCCTCGCCCATGTGACTCGGTGCTGGCTGGATGCTCTCCGGCAACTGACATAGTTGATGGGTTGCTGGGATGGAGGCTGTCACTGGTGCAGAATGGGGTAAGTCTCCGTTTAACGCCCTGATCTCTTGATGGAAAAGTACAGATGTGTGGTCTTCTATTCCTGCTATTCAGTGTGAAGGACATAATAGTGCGTTTGTGCAGTATAGCAAGGCGGTGCCGATAAACCTTTTGTCTTGATGGCTGGTTATAAAGAGGGTGTGGGGGGATGTGCATAGATTTGGATTCTGGCTTTATCATCGGGACGCTTAAAAAGCCTCTTTTGTGCTGTGCAGGGACAGATGCGCTAGCAGGCTGATTATTTATAGTGATCTCGGCCGTGGACACGGATTCCACAGTAAATGTAAGCGATAATTGCCCCTGTCAAGATGGAGGGGCTGTTGCCAGAGAGGCTTTTTTCTGACCTAGCTGGCGATGCCTGAACAAAGCGGACATTTAATGGTGGATTTGTTGTCAGATTTTCAGTATCAAACACGGGTTGGTTTGGCAGGTTAGATGGTGCATGTGAGACCAGGATGTGAGATGGTCACTGTGTCTTTGTGCGTGGAGGGAAGGGCATCTCTTGCAGTTGTCTGCAGGGAATTTTGTATCTTGCATTGCTGGTGGAGAGGTGACTGCTTTAATGCACAACTGCACCTCTGGTGAAGAAATACAGAAAAATGCACAGTTGCAATAGTGAAATTATGCGATTTATTGGTGCTATTAAAGAAGTGCGAAGGTGCAAACAAATTCAGATGCGTTGATACACAGTTTTTTGAGGAAAGCGTTGAAATATTAATGAGCTTTCTTCTTTCCACTCCTCCCTGTTTCCTTTTGATTCTGTCTCGATACCTCAAGCCTTTTTGCTGAATAGATGTCGACCATTTTGCTGTGTCTACATGCCAGAGAGAGCTTTACTTCAGGTTTTTAAATGTATAATTAATAGTATTTTCGTGATTCTTCTATAAATAATAACTATACAATTGTGAAGCTATACACTTAGGATTGTTCTGCAAGATATGTCAGCATAAAATGTATGATTATATACATTTGTCTTACCTATACTGGCCTTTTATTAGCTTTAAAAGTGCAAGTGTTTGTTTATTCACAAAATGTGTGTCATCAGATGTGTGTCAGCAGATTTCTGTGGCAATCGGACTCATTCTGCCCTCATAAGCATGTGTAACGTGCTGTTGGCATTAAATCATATGCATCCACGCTGGTTTATCATTCATGTTGTTTTATAATAGCAAGATGTAATTATTTTGGATTATGCAGACCACAGATGATATGCTTTAGAAATACGACTAGATATTAGGTTTGAATGATTCACATACAAGTTACCTTCAGAAATCTGATCTGTAATGAAATGGCAAACCAGAATATCTTCCCTTTATTGATAAATTCTGCTTCATAATGGCCGTGGATGCCCTGGAAACAGTGGCAGAATCTGTAGCGGAGTCACATTGATTGGACGCAGCTGCAAATTAGCCCTGACACGTTGCTTGTAATGTAGGCTGTTGGTGTTGGTTAATGTAAAACCAGGGTAAAGCATAATATGGTGAAAGTGGAATGGAAGGAATTCAATTTATTGTGTGTTGCGAAATGGACATGGTGCCATTTTTTTTTTTTCTCTGGGAAACTTGGTATTTTGGCAGAAACTATTTTTAAAGGAAAATGCACATTTGCATTGCTTACAAGTTAGTGATATGACGCTCGAAGTATCAAAGGTCAATGTGCGCATCGTCCTGCAGCATTTCAATGATTTGATGGGCATTTTTCTTTTCATAACATGTTTTCTTTTGCATGCAATATGTTCTCTTCTTTTGTCGTTTTCCCTGTTTCTGTATTTAAAAAATGTTGCAATTTACCCCACAAGCCATCAATATTCCTAATGCTGAGAATATATAATCATTTCATATTTTGGCAGGAACTGTACATCTCATATAAGCAGTGTTGGGAAAGTTACTTTGGAAATGTAATAGGTTACAGATAGGGCTGGGCGATATATCGAATATTAGCGATACTATCGCAATAATCTTGACGACGATGTAAAATTTGAAAATATTGTGAATATCGAATATTTCACATTCAACATGCATACTTTCCCAAAAAACATGACCAGATAATGCAGAGCTCTGCTTCCACCATTCACTAAACAGTGGAAGCAGAAGAGTTAAATATACACGCGCAGCGCATGACAAAGAAAGCCACAGAAACATGCTTGCATGAGAGAAATAATAGAGCGGCGCAGGACGTGCTCGCCGGGCTCTGACCTGAAGCGCGCGCACACGCCTTTCAGACAACATGCGATCGGGATTCAGTTCTTTCATTGATTATTGGGTTTAAAGGGTCAAACAAATGTAAAAATGCACGTCCTAGTGAGTATTCAGGTAAACACAGTAGTGTATGTCTTTAGTGAACGTACGCAGAGTTGAGTGAGAAATTGTGTGTTACAATGAATTGGGTCCGTGCAGCTCTTAAAGGGCCGGATCTCATATTCTGTGTGATTTAATGTTAATCAAACAACAATGAAAAATAGAAAACCACCCCATGCTTGGCTAAACAACTTTAATATATTTATTAAGAATCAGTGTAGCCTATAGTTAATTTATAGAGTGAAGACTGAGCAGTTTTTTTTTTATATAGATATCGCCCAGCCCTAGTTACAGATTACAAGTTACCCTACTTAAAATGTAATAAGTAGTGCAACTATTTCAATTACTTTATTTAAGTAATATAACTGATTACATTTGATTTTTTTAATAATTTCCAGCACAGGAATGCGTTTTTATCACTCGCCACTGGTGGCAACTCTTAAAGGGATAGTTCACCCAAAAATGAAATTTCTGTCATTAATTACTCACCTGCATGTCGTTCCAAACCCGCAAGACGTTCATCTTTATAACACAAATGAATATATTTTTTGATGAAATCCGAGAGCTCTAGGTAGGGCTGGGCCACTAAACGATAACATATCGAATCGCGATAAAATTTATTTCGATAACGATGATAAGCTTTGGACATTTTTACTCGATATGGATTAATGTAACAACCAATCACACTACAGAAATAAACGCAACAACAGCCAGCAGCTTTTAGCTTGCACGTCAAAGTACAAGCTCTACTGGCATAGAAAACTCGACACGAGAAGGACAAAATGAGTGAAAACAGTGATGAACATTGAAAGTAGAA
The DNA here is from genome assembly GCA_023029165.1 of Gobiocypris rarus. Lineage (NCBI taxonomy): Eukaryota > Metazoa > Chordata > Actinopteri > Cypriniformes > Gobionidae > Gobiocypris > Gobiocypris rarus. The sequence goes on along the minus strand of CM040922.1, from coordinate 28,889,421 downwards.
CATGAAAGTAAAACTAAATTTGTAAAACTAAAAACTATATTTATCCGCTCGGATCAAAGTCCAAACTGCAGTAGCGCGAGCTCACGAGCAGATCCGTTTACTATGATCGGTCTCGGTCACTGAACAGCGCTGTGAGATCCAGTGAGAAGCGCGTTAATTCAGCCAAATCAAGTGTCTTTGTGATTTAAACTACTTTAAAGCCAGACAAAACAGCGCTGACAAACACTAAACACAGTGCGCAATGATACAGTCAGGAGGATTTTCCATCCACTGCACCATCTGTGGCAGAAATGTACAATATTCATATAGAATTGTATTATATTATTAATGTAGACATGTATTAAAGGAGTAATGGAATATTATTACAGTATTTTTTTATCTAGCTATAGAATTTGTGCATTAATAGGCTACTAAATGTTTTTAGGCTTCTGTTTTTAATGCAAATACCATATAAACAATATATATATATATACATTTTACCATGGTAGTGAAGAGCTATATGCATGGTTTTAACTGTGGTTATCATCATGATCTAAATGTATGATAATATGAGACCTGATATATGAACTCAGAATATAAAAATGTTACCATATAGAAATGAGGTTACCACCATTTTTACAGATGTCCATATTTTTGTTAATGACCATACATTTACATCTGCATCCTCCTAACTCAAGCTACTACTACTGTCAACTCGCTGTCAAATGTGCATTTCTAAGACAAAATGTAATATTATTAATACTGCAGCCTGCACTGCAAACTGTGCCGAAGGTATATCAGGCAACACAAACCCGTTTCATGACTAGAAACAATATCACCCGTTAGCACATGCAGAAACTAATACATACTTTTTTCTATTAAGATGTTTATTTTAAGGAAAAATGACTGGAAAAGGGTAAGGAATTCAAAAACGTGAAAATTATTCTGAGAAATAAAGTGTAGCTTAAAAACTCAATTAACTGGTTGCTACAACTTTCATTTGGGAGCAAAAACCTGCCTTTAAATTTGAAAGAAAGAAATATTTGACATTTATCGAAATCGATTATCGATATCGACTGATATGAGCATTTTTTATCAAGATCACTTTTTGGCCATATCGCCCAGCCCTAGCTCTCAGGCCCCTCCATAAACAGCAATTGATTTAACACTTTCAAGGTACAGAAAGGTAGTAAAAACATTGTCAAAATAGTCCATCTGACTCCAGTGGGTTAACCTTCATTTTTTGAAGCGACGAGAATACTTTTTGTGTGCAAAAACAGACAAAAATAACTTTACTCAACAATTTCGGTCTAGCCTGTGCCAGTCTCCTACGCTGTTTACGTTGTAAATAGTGCAGCGCTCTCGATATGTACGGTAGCCGATGCTCTTCACGTGAGCACCATGCGCGAAGCATGTGCGGGAGCTGCAACGCAAACAGCATAGGAGAGAATTTGTAGAGAATTTTGCCAGAACGAAATTGTTGAATAAAGTCCTTATTTTTGTGTGTTTTTGCGATCAAAAAGTATTCTCGTCACTTCATTAAATTAGGATTGAACCACTGGAGTCACATGGACTATTTTACCAAAGTTTTTAATACCTTTCTGAACCTTAAGTGTTAATTAAATAGTTGTCTACGGAGGGGCCTGAGAGCTCAGATTTCATCAAAAATATCTTCATTTTGTTTCCGAAGATGAACGAAGGTCTTACGGGTTTGGAACAACATGAGGGTGAGGAATTAATGACAGAATTTTCGTTTTTGGGTGAACTATCCCTTTAAGGTCTTTGCACACTGTGTCTGAAATTTTCGTATGCGTTTTCAGATTTTTCATCTGGTGGCTCAATTTTTGCTTCAGATGTGATAAAAAATGCAGAAAATCAAACCCGATCTGAATTTTTTTTACGACAGACGAAATTTTCAGAGGCAGTGTGTTAACGTGATTGACACAATGTGAGGTCTCAATTTCGCACTCGGTGTGCAATAACCTTTAGAACAAGTTGTAGCCTAAAGCTTACAGCGCATTGATGTAATTGGCAGACGCTGCAAATTCAAACAAGAGAGCCAATCAAAAGCATCAGAATAGCATCGCTTTACTAAACAGCCTCTAATCGTCACATCAAAAACAGGCAAAGCAACAGATAAATATTATTCTACATATACTAGCTTTTTTACAGAAAACATTCAGATGTAATCCCCTTTGTAATCATAAACATTTTCATAAGTAGCTGTAATTTAATTACAAATTTTTTTCTCAATAACTGTAACTGATTACAGTTACATTTATTATGTAATTAAATTATGTAACTGTGTTACATGTAACTTTACTACCCAACACTGCATATAGTTAGTGATTTGATGACAAGTATTAAAATTCAATGTGTATATCATCATGCAGTGTTTGAATGATTCCTCAAATAATGTGTGTTGGCAGGAGAGCTGAGCTGGTACTTTACGAAGTGCCATTTTCACCATAACATTTAGAATTTTATATTTTCAAAACATAATGCAAAAAAAAAAAAAAAAAAAAAAAAAAATATATATATATATATATATATATATATATATATATATATATATATATATATATATATATATATATATATATATATATATATATATATATATATATATATATATATATATATATATATATATATATATATATATATATATATATATATATATATATATATATATATATATATATATATATTCAGTATGATTGCACACATTATTGTGTCTTAGCAGTAGTCCAGAGAACTAGCAGGCTGAACAGAGTTTGCTGCTGATCTTTAGCATGTCAGTGGTAATTTAGTGGCGATGTGGTGATAGATTTTTCCACATGGCTGATCAGGCCTTCACTTCAGGACAGAGATAAAAATAGAAACTTTCGCTTTGTCTTTCAGAACTGTTTGCTTGACCGGGCACACTGCACGGGTAAAAAATGGCCCAGAGGCATCGGCTCTGCCTTCCACATACACACGTGAGGCACGTGTGTTATTGTAGTACTTTATGAGTGTCATGACATGGTCATTGACTACATGGCAAACATCAGAGTTCAGAGGATGATGCTCACTCATGATTGACACATGACACTGATGGCCTTTTACAGACCTCACACAAGAGGAAACCCTCTGGGCAACACTTCATACATTTACTAAGCCTCATGTTTATGTCGGCTTTTTTTGTTCACTTGATATAATAGTATTGCTGTAGTGTCCACTGTCCATTGAAGTAATGCTACAGTATGTTTGGCATATTTACAGAAAAAAACACATACATTCTTCTTCAGAAAGAAATGCTATGAAAAATGTAAATATATGAAATAATTATATTGTATGTGTGTGTAATATATATACAGGTCCTTCTAAAAAAAATAGCATATTGTGATAAAAGTTCATTATTTTCCATAATGTAATTATAAAAATTAACCTTTCATATATTTTAGATTCATTTCGCACCAACTGAAATATTTCAGGTCTTTTATTATTTTAATACTGATGATTTTGGCATACAGCTCATAAAAACCCAAAATTCTATCTAAAAAAAATTAGCATATCATGAAAAGGTTCTCTAAACGAGCTATTAACCTAATCATCTGAATCAACTAATTAACTCTAAACACCTGCAAAAGATTCCTGAGGCTTTTAGTAACTCCCAGCCTGGTTCATTACTCAAAACCGCAATCATGGGTAAGACTGCCGACCTGACTGCTGTCCAGAAGGCCATCATTGACACCCTCAAGCGAGAGGGTAAGACACAGAAAGACATTTCTGAACGAATAGGCTGTTCCCAGAGTGCTGTATCAAGGCACCTCAGTGTGAAGTCTGTGGGAAGGAAAAGTGTGGCAAAAAGCGCTGCACAACGAGAAGAGGTGACCGGACCCTGAGGAAGATTGTGGAGAAGGACCGATTCCAGACCTTGGGGGACCTGCAGAAGCAGTGGACTGAGTCTGGAGTAGAAACATCCAGAGCCACTGTGCACAGGCATGTGCAGGAAATGGGCTACAGGTGCCGCATTCCCCAGGTCAAGCCACTTTTGAACCAGAAACAGCGGCAGAAGCGCCTGACCTGGGCTACAGAGAAGCAGCACTGGACTGTCGCTCAAATTTTGCTTGTCATTTGGAAATCAAGGTGCCAGAGTCTGGAGGAGGAAATGCCAAAATGCCTGAAGTCCAGTGTCAAGTACCCACAGTCAGTGATGGTCTGGGGTGCCATGTCAGCTGCTGGTGTTGGTCCACTGTGTTTTATCAAGGGCAGGGTCAATGCAGCTAGCTATCAGGAGATTTTGAAAATCAGGAGATCTGCTGAAAAGCTTTATGGAGATGAAGATTTTGTTTTTCAGCACGACCTGGCACCTGCTCACAGTGCCAAAACCACTGGTAAATGGTTTACTGACCATGGTATTACTGTGCTCAATTGGCCTGCCAACTCTCCTGACCTGGACCCCATAGAGAATCTGTGGGATATTGTGAAGAGAAAGTTGAGAGACGCAAGACCCAACACTCTGGATGAGCTTAAGGCCGCTATCGAAGCATCCTGGGCCTCCATAACACCTCAGCAGTGCCACAGGCTGATTTCCTCCATGCCACGCCGCATTGAAGCAGTCATTTCTGCAAAAGGATTCCCCACCAAGTATTGAGTGCATAACTGAACATTATTATTTGAAGGTTGAATTTTTTTGTATTAAAAACATTTTTCTTTTATTGGTCGGATGAAATATGCAATTTTTTTAGATAGGAATTTTGGGTTTTCATGAGCTGTATACCAAAATCATCAGTATTAAAACAATAAAAGACCTGAAATATTTCAGTTGGTGTGCAATGAATCTAAAATATATGAAAGTTTAATTTTTATCATTACATTATGGAAAATAATGAACTTTTATCACAATATGCAAATTTTTTTAGAAGGACATGTGTGTGTATATATATATATATATATATATATACACACATACATACATAATTATTACATATATTTACATATATATATATATGTATATATGTATATATGTATATATATATATATATATATATATATATATATATATATATATATATATATATATATATATATATATATATATATATATATATATATATATATATATATATATATATATATACATATACATATACATATACATATACATACATAATTATTACATATATTTACATATATTTATTACAAAAGATCAAATGCAGCAAAGTAAAACTACAATGCTACAATTATTACTGCTTGACCAAAATCCAGACGTGCCAATTAATTGGCATTATAATTGGATAAAATACAGCTATATAAAATAGCTTTTTGAATTACTATATTTTAAACAAGAAATACCAATATTGTTTTTTTTGTAGGGGTGTAACAATATACCGTGTCACAATATATCGCAATACAAAAATGCAACATTATGTATCGTGGATAGTGACAATCTGTATTGTGTAAAGTCCACCCAAAAAATAAAAAAATAAAACTGTGAAAAAATAATAGTTTTAGTGTCAGTACTACATTATATATAGTAGTTTAATGTTGAATATAATGTATTATAATGTCGTGGGGGAATATTTGTGTGTCCTGATAATGCCAAATGTCTTGTTACAAATAAAAAGTGGCCTACCTTATTATATCTCAGTGATGGAGTGCAAGCATATTCGTCTAAAAATAATTCTTTATTTTCAGCTTTAGAATCATGAATATTGTTATTCTGGTGTCACCACTGTCCTGTGCATTGGGTTACCAACACCAAGTCCAAGCCTATTTATTTCCATCACCAATGTAATACCAAATTTAGCATTTTGATCAACAGTACATTTATTGTTAACTTTTTTACCAAAGGTCTTGGAGTATCGCAATAATATTTTATTGTGATATGTATCGAATCGTGACATGAGGGTATCGTTACACCCCTATTTTATTGGGATTCATATTATGTTATACCACCATGTAACTGCTGATTCTGCAGTTATATATTAGTTTGCTTATTTCCTTTTGATTAGTTATTTTGTCTCTGAGCTTGACCAATAGATTATTATATTGGTTAAATCAATTGATCTGCAGATATTTTGCTCGCTTTAATTTTTTCAATCAATTGTAAATTTTGGCATCTGTCATATTAATTTGAGCACCACTCTAAACCACATGTGATTGTTCCTCCGTTCTTGGGTGTTGTAGGTCAAGAGATAGTCCAAGATGGCTGCAGCATCTTATGATCAGCTGCTGAAGCAAGTGGAGGCATTGAAGATGGAGAACTCCAACCTTAGACAAGAGCTCGAGGACAACTCCAACCACCTCACCAAACTGGAGACGGAGGCGTCTAACATGAAGGTACAGTGTCTGTTTATGCCATACGGCAGCCTAACCGTTTTTTTGAAATCAAAACCAGCTCTATTTACCTATTTGACTCCTAAAGCGCTGTTGTGATTTATTTTTTTTATTTTGTATTTTTTGCATCGATTAAGTTTACCAAATCAAAAAAGTGTGCTGTTAAAGCAATCAGTGCTTTATAAAACGGATCCTGAAAAAGTGTCTATTTATAAGTACATTGATCATCTGAAGCACATAAGCCCTGGAACGGCACTCCTCAAAGTGAAAGCGCAGACATCGTTTAAATCACCATATCACATTTAGTTTTAGTAGTATGATTATTCAAAGCGTTTTAGATAGTTTATTCTTACATTAATAGCAGGGGAGGCGGGACAGCAAGCACCGAGAGAGTGCATGCGCGGGTTGTGTAAGAGATCCAATGAATGCCTGCATTGAGGGAAAAATAATGAAAGTTACGGAGTTTCAGTGACATTACAATATATATATATATATACGATGACTATGGGCCAGATTTACTAAACAGGGCAAGTTAGCGTGAGCGCAATTCCAAGAAAGCACAGATGGGAGTGGGAAGTTCCTGGCCTGATCTACTGATAATGCGAAAATTAAAGAACACAGACATTTCCATAATGACCAATGCAATCTACCAGTTAGACGTGCTTTTTTTGGGGCGGTGAATAATGGTGCAAAAACCAGTAAATTGATGAGCTCAAACCTTATTAAATCACCTCGCATGATTCATTTAAATATTCTCCTTCCATAAATTTTGCGTCTGAAAGGGAAACTCCTACAAATGCATATGCAATAAGGTCAGCCGCAAAAATAACTGTCCACACCTTTTCAGCACTAATCTTTCACTGCGTGTCTTTACTAAATCCTGACAGTTTTTTTTTTTTATGCCAAGTGAGAGTTTGCGCTGTTAGTAACTGTTAGTAAATCTGTCCCTATATATAATGTTAAATATAATGTATAATAATGCAATGGGGGAAAATGTGTGGGTCCTGGTGATTAATACAATAATAATAATAAAGTAAAAAACAACAACATCTCTTTAGTTTGGCTTACAATATCCTGATAAGTATCGTATTGTGAGTTCAGTATCGCGATTTGTATCGAATTGTATCGTTACACCCGTCTTTCAGTCTTTATTTAAAAAATAAAAATAGTTTGAATAGTTTACACGTTTGCGATTTTTATAAACTGTAAAAGACTGGTGAGTAGATTAGTTGAGCTGTTCTGCATGATGACGTTTAATGTCCTTCGACAACCTCTGTAGTCCCAATTTAGCCACTTGTTAGCCTTTTTCAAGAGTAGTAAAATATTTAAAAATACAATGTGTATTACTGAGGTTTTTACGTTGTGGATTAAAACAGTAGAATATCTTGAGCTCATACCAACCACAGACCTTATTTTAGGCATTTAACCAAAAACCCATTGACTAAAGGATGTTGAAACTGGAAGTGCTAAATGCTAATTTGCAGTCTGAGTTTTGGCCTACAAAAATAAGCATCTATTGCGCAAAATTTATTGGTGCACATTATTCAGGATGAAAATTTCCACAATATTTCATTGTGATGCAGTAACTAGCAGTGAAAAAACAGTTTGTTAAACTACAAGATTCAGGAGAAAGAGTGCTGGTAAACTAGAACAGGAACCACTAGACTTCCTGACATTTTTCTGTCCTACCTTTTTGTCAATTTCAGTTCAACCTCAAAGGGTTTGTACTTAAACGCCTCAGTGACTCATTTTTTCATCCAAATGCTGTATGGTTGGGCTTGCTTTTAATGTCGCAGACTTTCAAGACTTAAAATGTCATCCTCAGCCACTGATTTTCCACTAAGTACCCTTTCTTCTAGCAGCTTCTGACACCAAAGGCAGTATTCTCAGGCACTTCTTTGAGTCGAGCTTTTGAAGTGGAAGCGGCAGCCTGCTAGGTGGGCATTAAGAAATTGGATGTGACCTGGCAGTCTCTCAGTAAGGAAAAGAAAAAGGAGAGAGGGTTTTTGAAAGAACTTTAGGCCCAAAATGAATGTGGTGAGACATTAAAAGTTGGCTAATGTGCAAGTTTTAGAGCAAGCCTGTCAACCCGGATTGTGTGTAAAATTTAAAGACAAGGTTCAAACGAGTTCATGATTAAGATATGTGCGGGTACATCGTGCTGAATTGTAGATCAGCTCGGAAACGGGTCGCTGTCATGCCTTGTACTGTTTTACACGTGTGAAAGTCTCTTGAAGGGAATTTATGTTCCTCTGAAGACACGCGATTGGTGTTGCTAAGGGAGAATCTTTGAAGCGGAAGCTGAATGTCTCTCTGTGTGTTCGTATGTTGTAGAATCCTTTAGGGGAAAGAAAGGTCTTTTTTTTTGGTTGGTTCAGGGAAAATCATTGGGAAAAGCAGCAGTAAAGGTTTGCCATATAGGAGCCAGTATGCTTTGGTAAACTGCGCTTATACACTTTGAAGACACTCACAGTCCGCATTAAAAAGTGCATTTTGCTTTCTTAATTAGGGCCATATGAAATCCATTTTATTTTTTGGGACTCCAAAAAGCATGTCTATACAACAATACAATTACAAATTTACCAAATTCTATGTTTTTAATGCTGTTTTAAGTATTCCATTTTAATGGTTTAAATCAAATTTAATAATCAAAAAGTATGTATAGTACAATTTATTATTATTATTATTATTATTATTATTATTATTATTTTCTTTTTTCATTTTTCAACCAGAAGTTCTGTGTTGTGTATTTAAATTTGTCTGGCAATCAAATGAAGGCATAACACATAAATTTAATTTATGAAATTAAACAAACTTTTTTTTGTCAAACAAAGTGCAGCACAACAGAGCTTTACTGTTAAAATTAAAACATGGAAGACATTTTTTTAATATTCCTTAAAAAAAAAGTTTTAATAATAATTTATTATTAGTGTTAGTATTATTACTACATTGGGACGTAGCTAAATTCTACTGTACAACAGTAATATATTTCTATCACAATTTCATGTTGAACAGAACTTTTATTTTAATGAGTTGCTGTGAAGAGTTTTGTTTCTGTGTTTATGATATGACGATAATTTTTCTCAAATGAAACGGTAAAATTCTGATGAAGTGACTCTCAGAGTGGCTCTGGAGAAGAGGAACAATCAAACAAATTGAAAACACGAAAGGCTGTGAATGAATTAAATGTCACCAAGTCTAAAGGCTTATAGCCTTTTTTTTAGGCTGCTGTTTCTATTACAGCCAGTTATAGACACTTTCTTGTAGGAAATGCGTAGGGCCACCCCTTACTCACCGTCCCATATTCCACCATGAGAAATCTGGTCTCATGGTGTGAGGCAAGACTGGATATTGTTACCATTTCAAAAATATCTTATTGTTAACTTTTATTACATTTTAAAGCTAATAATTTACAATAATAATTAAATAAAAAATAATGTGATAATTAACAATTAAATGATTGTGTTAACTGACTGTAATAGTAACAACAGCCTAAAATCTAGGCTATTAGCCGATAGACTTGGTGACATCAGATTATTTAATTCATTCACAGCCATTCGTTTTCAATTTGTTTGATTGACAGATGCTTTTCACAACACAACATTAGAGATCTTTTACGTTTTTATGAGAAGCGTACATGTATATTCGGTCCATGTTGACATCAGCTGAAAGGTCAAGTTATTTCACAAGTTATATTTCAAGTTAGACAAGTTAGTTCACAAGAAATATTGTGAAAATGTATAACATTCCTGGTCTCACTGTGTACAATTCGTCAGTGGGCATTATTCAGAAGTTATTCAGTAAATAGGATCCATTTTTATTAATTTTTTCTTCACAAGTAAAAGCTTTAATCACGAAGTATTGCCAGTGTTGAAAACATGAATAAAGTATTAAAATTTCAACCACAGACCTTATTTCAGGCATTTTATCAAAAACCCATTAAAAAAAAACAATTCAATTCAGGACAATGAAACTGAAAGTGCTCTGAATTTGTTACCGTGTTTCGGCCTACAAAAATACGTCATACTCGCAACACTCTATTGGCAAAATAAACTTATATTGTGCTTATTATTCTGGAGAATAAAATCTTTCATCACCATGTAGATCACCACAACTAGCAGGGATTTTATATATTTTCAGTTGTAAAATCATGTAAAATCTGGAGTTAAGTAAATGGGATCCATTTTGATTTCATGTTGACTTACATGCATTTACATACTCTCCAGATGTCCTTGTCATCACCACTCCAAATGCCAGAGGGATTGTCTAAACCCTGGGTGTCCCCATTTCTCAAAGAAGTTGTCATTCATTTGCATCTAAAAAAAGAGCGAAATCATATTTGCCCATGTCGTGACTCAGGAAGTGAAGTCCCTGTTGATGTTTGGCTTATGTAAGAGGTTTTGGACTTAACCTCTTTCATTAGGATGATCTGATTTTAGGCACATTCTGGCCGCCCTGATGCCAGCGGTTAAGTCATCCCTATACGTAATCATAGTGTTTAAAGCATTTAATGAGAAACTGAGTCCGTCTAGTGACAGATTCTGCGGAGGCCAGAAGTGCATCTATCCCGAGTCCTTCATGCTGCCTTCCGGCTTTGAGTTGCGGCTATTTCTAGGACTGCAAAAGCGATTTGATAAAATCCCGAATGATAATAATCAAAGAACTGATTTTTTTATTATTGATTTGTCGGCTCTTTGCATTGTGCAAGGATATCCTCCATGAGTGATGCTATTTTAAAGAACCACTTAGCATTTTCACACTGTTTTTAGTGATTTTGGTTATTTATGATAAAAACAATACAGTAAACACAATGTGCATAAGCAATACTTCTAAAGCTTGTTTCTGCTTGGCCTGTGACGATTCGCCGAAGAGTCTGTTCTCTCTCAGAAAATGCGTAATAGCATGCCATATATATTACACACTCACCTAAAGGTTTATTAGGAACACCATACTAATACTGTGTTTGACCCCCTTTCGCCTTCAGAACTTGGAGTTCAGGAGATTGTCTTGACCAGGCCCACATCCCTAAATGCATTGAAGCAGCTGCCATGTGATTTGGTTGATTAGATAATTGCATTAATGAGAAATTGAACAGGTGTTCCTAATAATCCTTTAGGTGAGTGTGTATATATAGGCAGATTACGCACGCATGCACACACAGGCACGCATACATACATACATACATACATACATACATACATACATACATACATACATACATACATACATACATACATACATACATACATATACAGTCAAACCAAAAATAAATCAAACACCAGATTTTTTTTACTAGTGGGTGCAGGACACTCTAGTACATTTATGTACGTGAGGATAGCAAAATAAAGTTAACTGTGACATATTATACCACAAAATTCTTCATACAGTGGACTACCAGTAAAATTGACCAAATTATTCAGACATTTTGACCTGTGCATTTTTTGCTTGTTTTTCTTTAATTGCTAATGTGACCTTTTACACCACGCACTGAACAAAATGAAGCATTGTTTAATCATTGGTTGACCTAAATTGGTATTATCTAATTGTGTAGTTAAATTTAACAGCTGATTGGTTGATTTTAATCCATTACATACCTTTCTATCAAAGTTATCTGACATTATCAAGATGAATTTGTTTTGACACAGTTTAAACTCAGAGTTATTGTCATATTTTATTACCATTCTCTAAATTATAGCGTATAAACTGAGATAATGTGAGAAAATGTTGAAGGTGTCTGAATACATATGTGTGTGTAAAATCAATTATATAATATATAAAATATTTTCAAAATAGTGTTTCCCACTGTTAATTCCATTGCAATCATTTATGATTTCTTCATGATTCACAGTAAATATTCAGTATATTGAAAGTTTTTTTATATCATTCATTGCTGCCCTCTGCCGATGAAACCTCAGACTGCCCCCTCATTTTTGTCAAATGCTATAAGAAACACAGTATTTTTGACAGGATTTGTGTTAAGCATCCCTCTTATCATGACGTTTAAACCTGCAACTCTAAACCGCTGCCTCTCCATCTTCCTCTGTTTAGTGTTGCAGTGGCACAGAAAATGAGTTTTCTCATTCATCAGAAATGCCCTGGCGGTGTCACAGAAGGAAAAACACTTTCGTTTTTTATTCACAATTGCTATGCACTCCTCTTTTTTCCAACATCATAACCATTTTCCTATTTTGCATGGAAGTGTTCAGAGGCCCCTTCCGTTTCCCAGCCTGTGAGATTCTTGCAGCTTAATTTAGAGAATCTCCCTTCCTGTCTTTGTTCGTCGGATGAATGCAGCTCAGCTTCATCCTGCAGTCATTTCCCTTCCCCTCCGGCCAGCTGAAACAAACATCTGCAGGCAAAAAATAAACAGCATGCATGTATCAGCGTCTGGGCTTCCCCTCCGTGCTCCAAAATCCAACTACCAGAGCAGCATTTTAATTTCGTTTAGCTCTTTTCGTTAATCGACATGTGGGAGCGATACAAGATTTAGTGGTATTTCAGAGGGGGAAAACATGTTTCTGATTTTGTGGTTGGTTAACTTGACATGCCTGGTTAGGAGATGTAAAAAAATTATGTCTAGAAATCACAGATTTGTTTTTTATTTTTTTTAATTAAATTTTGTGTTCACTTTTGGCTGTCCAATCAAATAATGATCAAGGTAGAGTGTAATTACGCTTGAAGCCCTGCGGTTATCAAAGTAAAAGTTTGATGGTTTTACGTTTGAAAAGAAGAAATGAAGTTCAGTATAGTAATATTTTAATATGAAAATATTACTATTGTAATTTTACAGTTGTAAAACTGAAATAAAATATTTTTATATATATTGATTTATTTTACATTCAAATATTACAGTAATAAGATTTCGATAGTTTATATTTTTATTTAGTAATAATAATAATGATTATTGCATTTTAAATCTTTAATTAATCTTTATTTAATTTAATATTACAGCATGGTGCCAGTGGTTCACGAGTCGCTGAAGGCGTGTCGTTCTGTTTCATATTCATTTCTCTTCATAATGGTCCTGAATTATGACCCAAATCTTCCATGATTTCGTCACATTGATGTTTGAGGTTTTCTATGCTGCGTGGCATTTAAATAAATTCACTTTCTCTATGGGATGAGCTCAGCAAATAATGCTTCTCTATTCCTACATAAATGACTCAGAATGCTGTAATCTTCTAATGAAACATCTCTGGTGGATTTACTGGACGTAGTTTGCACCTTGCCTAGAAAAGTGCTGCGTTGCAAAACGAAAATCTGCCTCTTCTGTCCAGAACTTGTTTTCATCTTAACCTTAAGTATTAGATCTATTTAGGTCTAGATGTTGTGTTTGTATATTGTTCTCCAACCTTATTTTTAGGTTAGTTCTTAGTAGTGATACACCAACATTTCAGCAACTGGAAATATTTAGTTTTGGAGTGCGGAAATCATTGATCGAAATGGTGAATTTTACTTAGCGCTTCTCTGATTGTGTGTTTTGACTGTAAGTGGATTAAACTACAACAGGTAAACATGTCAGCTGTGTGGACACTAGCGCTGGGTTGACATTAACTATTTTTTTTATCTTAAATGATATTTATTTTGAGGAACCAAGATGTTTTAGTCCAGTGCCCTTTTCAGCTGATTCATGAACAAAAGTCCACTAAACATTATTTGTAGAATTCCTGCTATTCAATAATCACAATTGAATATGATATGAAAAGAAAGTCTCAGCTTTTGGATTAGGCTGTGTCAATTTTAGCATGAAATTAAAACAATAAATGTGGTTTTTGGCACATATGTTTAGCACATGTACATATACAAATCACTGTTTATGTATAATGTGTTAATTTAAGGCAGAAACAGTGAGCTCATTGAAGTAATTATTACAAGTTTTGAACATAATGATTAAAATATATCTAAAATTAAGCATTGGTGCATGTTGATTCAGAGTTGGCGTCATCTGAAGTCCTTCCAGGAGTTGGCATCACTCTTTACAGGATGAAGTAAAAGGTTATGAGATGCATTATGTGAATGCATGGCTAATGAGATTAGTATTTAATCTAGATTTAAACTGGGAGAGTGAGTCTGAGCCCCCAACATTATCAGGAAGGCTATTCCAGAGTTTAGGAGCCAAATGCAAAACCGCTCTCCCTCCTTTAGTGGAATTAGATATCCCAGGTTCAACCAAAAGCCTAGAGTTTTGTGACTTTCGTGATGGATAGTAGGGCGATAGAAGATCAGTTAAATACACAGAAGCTGAACCGTTCAGGGCCTTGTAGGTCAGTAGCAATACTTTGTAATCGATACAAAACTAAACCGGTAACCAGTGTAAAGATGATAAAATTGGTGTTATATGATCATATTTTCTTGACCTGGTAAGAACTCTAGCAGCTGCATGTTGGACTAATTGTAGCTTGTTTATTGATCTAGGATTCAAAGGTTATGTCTACATTAATCCGGATAAATTTGAAAACTGAGTTTTCGTTTCAAAATCCCCTCTTCCATACTAATGTTTTCCAATTATCACACATTTCTTCTTGCATTTTATTTAGCAAAATATCTCACCATTCACTGATGCGTCCAGGTCGCACTCTGTCAACTTTTACTAGGCTATTACGTTTGGTCTAAAATGTAACTCCACTCGTGTTTTGCCACAGGACAGCAAATGGGAGTACGTTTTGTGTCATCCTTGCAGGACTGTGATATGAAATGAGCAAAGTAACATATTTAAGCAACTGTGTGAAAGTGAATAGCACATAACTGGCACAATAGCGGTGTAAACATATTGATACAATATGCGTCACATGCCTAAACATGCACCATCGTTTTCAAATACCTCGGTCTTCACAGTCCACACTACGATGCAAAAACAGCGTTTTCAAATCGATGCACTTTGGAGAGCGTTTTCAAAAAGCTACGTTTTCGTTGACTTAAAACGCTGTGTCAGTGTGGACTGAAGGACAAAACAGAGAGAAAAAGAAGCGTTTTCAATGGTCATGAATGCATGAACTAACTTTTCTGCATCAGAAATGGATGACACGTTTCGTAGCGTAGCGCCGTTGGTAGGTGGAAAAAGGCTGTTTTTGTAACATATTAAATATGATTTTTGAAAGACAAGTTTTTGTCAAATATACCACCCAGATCTTTAACCGTAGAGGATGAAGTAACAGTACATCCTTTAAAACTACAACAAAACTAGACACCGGTATTTAGTTTTGTTTCCTCTTTTGTTTTATTCAGACAAACTAACTTTGGCCCAGCTATTGGGAACATTTAGTATTCAAAAGCTATTTTAGAATGAAAGATTAAAGCTGTAGTCCATAACTTTTTTTGTGTTTAAAATTTAAAAAATGCGAGTACATCATGAATCAATTTTCCAAACCGTATTTTTGTCTTATCCCGAATGACTATGGTACATCTATAATAAGTGTTTATATTCTGACTATTTTAGACTGGTTCGGGCTGTACCACTGTGGAGTGACCCAGTTCCTGTGTGACTTGCCATAGACATAAACAGAGAGAAGTAGCTCTGGCTGCAATGTTCTTCCACAAGACGCATGCAGTTCTGCAAAATTTGCACAAAATAACATATTTGTGATATTTTTACTTAAAGCCAAAACATTTTTTTGAGCAAGTACATAACCTGACAATTTTCAAAACGATCTCCTTACCGTAGTCGATTCACACCGTAAGCTTGTAATAACGTGTTATAATTTGAGTGGCACTGGTAGCTTTCCGCGGGAAATTCAAGCTTCCGCCGTTCGTCTTTGCGCCATTATGTCACATCTGTATACATAAAGGAGTCCGGATAGTAGGCTATCACGTGTGTGGATGCTGCAAGTGGCGGATTGTTTGTGGCCTTCTCTTACAGCAGCTGGAATCTAATTAAACTTATCATTCTGAAAGTTCAAAATGACAATCATAGTTGACAACTGGTGCGTTGATAGACAACCCACACATACTCCTCAAAACATTAGATTCCTCCACGCTGAGGAGTTGTGCCGATGCACAACCCACGTAAAGATAAGTCTGCAAATAACTGCAATTTCAGGTTTCAAACAGAGATGATGATAAAGAGGTAAAACTTACGGTCTGCAGCTTTAACATGTTGTCTTTATTTAATAAAAAAGTGTTTGAATAAATCTGTCATGAAAGCAAGTTTTTATTACACCCACCGGTTAATTGTTTATATTTGAGAAGTTTACTGAATTCAGATCATTGCATTTACTGACGTCACAGAAGAGAGGAAGAGCAGCCTAGTTCATGGTTTAAATCTTGTTTGTCGTCAGTCGCCATGCTTGTTTTTTCCTTAGTGCATGCCATGTGTGTCATGTGATGTTTTCTTTTCACATTTCAAGGACGTTCTACCTTTATCACTGGGAAAGTAAAGAGGCCTGCCATCCGCCCCCACACGAACCCGGTCCCCTCCTCTCACACTCAAACAATAACTCCCACCACTGGCCCACGGGTTTCGTCTGACTCCAGGTCAGATGAAAAGCATGTTAGATAGGAATCAGATATGCGAGTGTTTCAGGCTCCCTGCAGATGGCTGCCTAGGAGCATTGATTTCCATTACTGGGAGGATAGGATGACATTTTTAAAAGTGTTGTGTGCTTGCAGCTTCGCACATGAGTGGGTGTTTGACTCTAATATTGTACCAAGGGCATCTGCATCGCTGTAACCTGATTCCTTCGGACGTTGACTCTGGGAAGAGAAAAACTAGGACTTCCATTATAGCCACAGAGATGCATTAGGATATTGAAGTCCATTCGAATGTGGATTTGGCTGTTGAAAATGTTATTAAAGCTGTAATCTACTCTCATAAAGGTTATTTTAGGATTTCTGCAAATCACTTTTGTAATACTAGCTATAGACCTTGACAAAAATAAAACTTGCTTGCATAATGTTTTATATTATTAGTCAAGCATCTAGCACTCTTCCTATTTTTCATAATCAATGTTAATGATCTGAACATAGTTGATCATTTTTTATTAATCAAGTTTTATTTTTATTTTTTTTAATTCTGTAATATTTTATTGTTTTGTATTATATGTATTGTTTATTAATTATTTTATCTTTTATAATTGTTTTATCCCTTTTATTTTTTTATATAATATTTTTTTATTTTATTATATTGTTTATTATATATATTTTTTTATTTGATATAATTATATTTATTATATTTAATTTTATATATTTTCATTAATTTAATTATATAGAAATATATTTTATTTCGTTATATTATTTTTATGTATTTTTAATTTGATATAATTATATTTAATTGTATATATTTTCATTAATTTTTAATTGGATATAATTATATTTTGTATTATATTGTATTTCATTATATTTTATATTTTGAAATTGTGTTATATTTTAATGAAGATTGTTCACCATATCTTTCCAAAATAATCTCACACCACAAGACCACGACATTTCTTAAGAAAATGGAGGCCATGTTGCCTTTAATAAGCAGAGAGAGTAATGATGCTGTCATGCTGTCGTCTCATCTCTGATTCACAGTGCAGTAAAGAGGTCTGTAATCATATGACCGCCCCTATAATGAAGCTGTTGTTTCCTGAGACGGCTCAGTGTGACGTCATTCTCCCTTGGGAGAAAGCACCCGAGTGACTCTCCTTAGACACGGAATAACCCCGTGTTGTTCTTTTCTACTGGATAAGGGAAGATAAACGGCATGCTCATGTTTGACCTTTCCCTTCTGGACACCTCCAGCCTTTTCCACGCATCTCCAGTGGGCTGTGGATATGGTGACCCCGGGCCGTTTGGGAAGGGTGGTCCTGTGAGTTGAATGGGGAAGCATCTGTGCTCTTCATGAGGCTTTGGGTCTCCGGGATGGGATGAAGGGGGAGGTAGTTGCTTCCTGTAAGGCAGTCGCATTGTTTGGGCTTTTTCGACTTCCAAACACGCTGGAGAACTTGAAGTAATGAAACGAGTGGCTCAAAAGTCTCATGTTTGATATGGTTTGGGGCCGTATTGGCATCATCAAGGGTTTGAGTTATGTTGGCCGTAACTGTAAAGGAACATTGACCAAAACCTCAGCGTATGTGCAGCGGTAAGTTCTGCAAATATCCTGAATGTTTCTCTTATACTTTACTGATGTTGTGTCAACAGACATGACTTTGAAATTAATCAATTCTAGTGGTTGATCATCAATATAACTGCTGTGTTTGTGCTAGTTGTGCTTTTACAAGTCATATAATCAGCAACCTCTGCCACATTTGATTTATAGTACGGCAAAGTACGGTGGTTTGTGGCGCGTAAAACCCTCATCCACTGAAGTTTGGTTGAGCAGTGAACGCTAGCTGATCTTAAACACTGATTTACTTGCCTACATCAAAAACCTTTAGCAGAAATCAGGGCCTTTCAGGCATTATCACGGCCAGATCACGCATGAACACGGCACTAAAGAAGTAGCAGGTGCATCTTTAGAGCTTCAAAGCTGTTTATGTCTCTTACACGCGCGTCTTCAAAGCACTTCAAAGCTCTTTGAAGGAAGTTTTCTTCTCTTTATCAGCTCCGCTTTACCCACAGGCTGAAGAAGTCTTCTTACGTGTAGTGGGAGCTGGAAATATCTCGCTGTTTTTTTCTGCACCTTCCGTGCATCATGTTGTGTTATCTGAAGATGGCTTCTAACACTCTCTACCATACATTGATATTGTCTGTTTCTCTTTTAGGAGGTTTTGAAGCAGCTACAAGGAACTATTGTAGAGGACCCTAAAGACTCGCAAGGGCAGATTGAATTTTTCGAAAGATTTAAAGGTGAGGACATGTAAAAAATGCATATTTTAACATCATAAACTTGCTCTGTTCCACGAATTTGTGAACTGTCTACCTAGATTGCATTTTGAGGCATCACTGTACATTAATAGCACCATAATTGCCCAGTTGATTCAACTCAGTACATTAAGACAAAGATTTCTGAAATGTAATGCTTATATAACTGTTAACATGCATTAATTGACATACATTTCCAGAAATTAAGGCTGAACATTGGATAAAGCCAGTTGTTTTCATTTTTCTTTGATTTTGTTTACATATTAGAGTTTTAAAGGATTTTAAAGAGAGGATTGTGTTATAGGGGAAAAAGTGTCTAACAGTTAGAAAAAAGTACATTTATGAATAAATGTTAGGCAAATAAAATATGAGCAAACCCTTGTGTAAAACCCTGTAAAGTTTGGTGTATGTAAGTGTGAATTTCTGGCTCAGGAGGAAAAAAACAATGGCCTTTTAAAGATATCCATTTTAATTGAGATCTACATTTGCAAATAGATAAAGTGTAATAAAATAAACACTTGTGTTTTCTTTCCACTCGTCTGAAAGAAGTCGTGATGGAAACAAAGTAGCCCAAGTGCATGAAAAAACAATGGTTTTGCCTGTCATAGGCGACATCATAGGTGCGTTTCCGAAGAAAACTTCCAAATAACACATTTGGGACAAACTATTTACCCAATTATTGTGTTTGCTTTGTATTTTTATGCTTGGTCAAATATTGTTATTAGCTTAGCAACTAGGTAATGTCAAACCCTATCAGAATCAAATGCTATTTGTGTGGTTGCTTTATATATATCAGCCGTTCCAAAATGGTCACTTATGGTGTTTCATTTCAGTTCGAATGCTGCCTTAGAAGGTCTATGTAGAAGTAGAAACAAGTGTTTCCAAGTCTTTCGTGAAGATAAAGATGTGTAAACTTCCCTTAATCTAGGATCTAGGAAAATTTCCAGAGTATACTTTTTTATCATCTGAAACATGCTAAGACTTCCGTTTCAAAGCAACTTATATAATGCAATTAGCGTCAAGCGTGCAAAATATTGCACACTATATGCACACATTTGGATTTGTGCCGAATGAGAAGTTTAATTGTATGGTGCATTTCCCTCACCTGCATTTACTGTTAGGTGTGACTTTTTCTGGAAAATACAGTACATGGGGCATCATCATCATCATCTTCCATTCTGTCCTGCAGAAATGAGTCTTGACCCCAGCAGTTTCTCTGGCGTGAAGTTGAGGTCCAAGGGCTCTCTGCAGGGCTCCGGTTCGGCCCACTCCACCGATAGCAGTCCCAGTCCCATGAGCTCCTTCCCCAGGAGAGGGGTGACTGGCGGGGGACGAGACAGTGCCGGTTACCTGGAGGAGCTGGAAAAGGAACGGTGAGCGCTCATATGAAGGGATCATTCTGTGCATTAGATGGACTGCTCATATGGCCGGTTAGATCCTTATTTAAAAATGTAAACTAAAGCTTTCTTCTAAAGCTCTTCTAGAGTTTTGCTACTGGATGAGATTTACATGGTAAAGCGTGGTAATGATGGTACATTCCAGATAGCCAGCTTTGATTTCAAGCTGTGAAATTTATTTTCGTGTTCAGTGCAAAATGTTCTGACATATAGTTGAAACATTTGTGGTCAGTGCTTTTTTTTTTAACAAAATTAATACTCTTATTCAGCAATGATGTATTATATTTATCAAAAGACATTTTTGATATTACAAAGAATTTTCTATTCATTAAAGAATCCTAAAAAATTTTCTTGAGCAGCAAATCATCATATTAGAGTGATTTTTGAAGGATCATGTGACACTGAAGGCTGGAGTAATGATGCTGAAAATTCTGCTTTGATCACAGGAATAAATATTTTCAAATATGATCAAATAGAAAAGTTATTTTGAATTTTTTCTCAAAATGACTGTATTTTTTATTTAATAAATGCAGCTTTAGTGAGCAGAAAAGACTTCTTTCAAAAACATATAAAAAAACATTTACATTTAAATTAATAGCTTTTGAAATGTCAAGGAAATTGCCAATCAGTTTCTCTATAGAGGAAATAAGTTGCATTTTGACTTCTGGAACCTTACTGTCATTACGATTTGATCTATAACCACTTAAATTTAGTGAGTCTAAAATTCAAAGCAAATGTCATTGTTTTCATGAGTGTCTTTTCTTTCTGTTAGGTCTTTGTTGATGGCAGAACTCGAGAAGGAAGAGAAGGAAAAAGACTGGTACTATGCCCAGTTACAAAACCTCACCAAAAGGATTGACAGTCTGCCACTGACTGAGAATGTAAGTAAAACGAATAAAAATGATGTGGCATTCAATGCAGTAGTTTTTTTTAACATATATGATCTCTGTAGCTTCACACTTCTCCTGCTGTTGTAGTTTTCTCTCCAGACCGATATGACTCGCAGGCAACTGGAATACGAGGCCCGGCAGATTAGAGCCGCCATGGAGGAGCAACTGGGCACATGTCAGGACATGGAGAAACGGGCACAGGTGGGCTGAAATGCAGAAACTGAAAGAAACTAACAAATTGTTCATGAAACTGAAAACGGGCCTCTAAATTCGGAGTGTGAAACCACCAGTTTGGTAATGAAGTTTCCATAATTTGTCTTCAGGGCCGCGTCGCTCGGATACAGCAGATAGAAAAAGACATGCTGAGGATTCGGACACGTTTGCAGGCCCAGTCGGCCGACACAGAGGTACTGGATTTGTGCTTGGAGGGAATAATTAAACGTTACACTTATGATTTGTAGTAATTAGTGAAGCTCAGTGTTATGATCTCGATTTATGTCCATGTGAACAAGTGAAAGCCATTTTGTTAATTCTTGTAAAGCTGACATATGAAATAATAGTCTGAAAAATCTCATTTTTTTAAAAAAAGACCACAAAATCAACAAAAAAAGTGTTTAATGTTGAGTATCATAATTGTAACCTCATGTTTTTATCATTTGGTTTCATATAGTGAGCTCATACACACCTACGTTTTATTCTTTGTAATTTATTATTTGGTGCAGATGATATTTGAGCGAAAAGTCAAATGAAACTGATATGTAATTTAGTGATATCTTTATAACATACTTTCATAAAATGCATATTAATATCAATGCAGTTTAATGATTACATCTCTGTAGTTTTAAAACATCATGCAATGCTATACAATGATTATTGAGACATGAAAAAAATGTATGTTCCTCAAAAGCCTGATAGATCATATTTGAACATGATTTTTATATTTTAAAAAAAAATATATATATAA
This sequence comes from Gobiocypris rarus, assembly GCA_023029165.1. Lineage (NCBI taxonomy): Eukaryota > Metazoa > Chordata > Actinopteri > Cypriniformes > Gobionidae > Gobiocypris > Gobiocypris rarus. Next base: position 28,867,087 of record CM040922.1, on the reverse strand, counting down.
AAGAAAATATATAAATATATATATATATATAAATAAAATCGGTAAAGATTTCATAGCAAAGACACGTGATCCATGAGCTGAAAGTGGATGTTTTTGCAATTGTACTAAAAGGCCTTTAGTTGCTAAAAAAGTATAAACTATCAATCAGACGACAGAAGGCACGTGGAAATTATTTACAACTATTTTGATAATTTAGTGGTCTTCAAAATATTAAATAAGATACAGTAGGCTTTATAGGGTTAATTATATTTTGTTGGAATGGAAATTTGTGGTCAGATTGTGCAAGCATTTGTTCCTCTTTGTTCCATTTTTTTTTTAGAAAGGCTGTGTTTTCCATTTCAGCATCAGTGTTTTCTGTGCATTCTCCAATCTCCAATGTTCTGCTTTTTGAGCTTTTTCTTTAGCGATCGGAAATAGTGCAAAGGAAATGCTTCTGTGCATAAACACCGACTGAAGCCATGAAAGTTTTATTGAATTTGCATGCTCTATTAATGTATCGTGCTCTGTGTGGCTGAGTGTTAAAAACAGTCATGTCACCTAGGTTTAGGATGCACAGCAGTATTCACATTTAGGAATTGCTTTTACATCTATGCATTAGGCAGATGCTTTTATTCTAAGCATCTAACATTGCATTCATGATATATATTTTATAATTTCATGCTTTCCCTAGGAACTGAACCCATTATCTTGCCATTGCTAATGCAATGCTATTCTTGTGTTTTAAAATAGTGCACAAGTAGAAGTTTTGGCCCCTCTTTATATTAGGTGGCCTTAACTACTATGTACTTACATAAAAAAATAAGTACAATGTACTTACTGTGTTCATATTGTGTTGCAAAACACCTTTGCTGATATTGAGGTGGGATACGGGTAGGGTTAGGGACAGGTGTGGTGGTGTGGGTCAGTTTAAGGGTAGGGTTAGATGTAAGGGAAGTGTCAACTGTGTAATTACAAATGTAACTACAGAAATTAATTACAGATGTAATTACATGCAGGTATTTTTTAAAATGTAAGTACAATTTAAAAACATGTATGTACACAATAAGTGCAATGTATCAAATTATTAATTAAAATGTTAGTACATAGTAGTTAAGGACACCTAATATAAAGTGGGTCCGAAGTTTTTGTATGCATGCACACAAACATGCTCAGTTTGCACGTGATTTTCCCTTTAAGTGGATAAATCCTATTGGACACTTCTGCTTGTCCTCCCCCTCTGTTGTCGCTATCCTGTCGGCTGAATGAGAAAGCAATGTAGGTCAGAAAGAGCCTGGTGCTCCTGCAGCTGCTGTCCTGTAGCTCAAGACCACTCAGCCTCGCTCTCTGTATCTCTTTACGCTGATTTATGCCTAATTCACAGAGCTGATTACACAGGTTATCTGTCGCCTGTAGCCAGCGAGCCTCTCTTTTCACCTGCCTTGACTGATGTCTTTTCCTTGCTCTCTAGGTGTCATTTATACAATTTAACATGCTGCTTCCTCATATTCCTCTTTGAATCATCAGGTCAAGCATGACCCTGTGACCCAGAGCGAAGGGGCTCATGCAGCAGGAGATGTTGGTGCTGGTGCTGGTGGTAGTGCAGTATGCTCACAGGTAAGTGCTGTATCTATTTGCAATAGTCTCCCACTAAATTAGACTCATTTTGTTGATGGTCTCATGAACAGAAGTGTTCTCCGGTGGCCCTTTTTTTCAGCCAGTGGGTGCCAAGGATTTCAGGACCTTTTTAAAAAGCCTTTTCAGTCTATGCCAAGAGCTTCGGTGTGCTTTGAATAATAATGATTTGAATGCAGATGCTAATGGTTTTATTGTTCATCATAGAGACCTAGTTAGACTTTGAAATTCTAAGCAGAAACAGGAGGGTTTTTTGTTCTTCATACTGTTTCACTTGCATTAAGCTTGCATGGTATTTTTCAGACAGATGGTGTGAGCGGTATGTCACTGGATTAGGTGCAGGGATCGAGTTTAATACTAAAGCCTTACATTGTTTACTAAGCACAGAGATTTGCCTGTATTTTGTGTTTGCAAATAAAATTGTATTAAGTTTTATTTGTATGCAACTTAAATTATTATTATTTTTAAATCTGTTTGTATGTATTTATTTATTTATGATCAAAATGTGTTTTCATTATAATACAAAATCAGTGATACAATAAAACACAATGCTTTTCCTTACTTTAACATACAATATTCTGAGCAAAAGAGGAAATTATAAAGAGTTTTTTAAAGAAATATATTATTAATACAAATGTAAACACAAATTCATAAATGTAAATATACATTTATATATGTAATTAAAATATTTATATTTCAATTTATAATTTATGTATATTTCAATTTATAAACAGAATTTAAACTTAAATGTTTAATGTATGTTTTAATGTAAATTTTATTTTAAATATTCACATTTATCTATGCATAATCTCTGCATTAAAAAAACTTTGTGGACATGTTGAAGATACGTCTGATGTAAACAATAGCTCCTTTTACACAGTAATCCCAGTAAATTAGCCTAAAATTACCAGAATGACTTGCCAGTAAATACACAAATGAGCTGCACAATCAATGTTGTTCTGGCTTCTTACCGTTAAGAGACCATTCACACATCAGCACCAAAATACCGCTAAATTCTGTGATGCCAGTCATCGGAAATTATCTTTAAATGCTATGCCGTTGTCTTCATTCACCCACATAAGAAAAAGCTCTTTCTATCGTTTTTTATCTGTTCAATTTAAGCACAGGCATAAGGGGATGATTGCACAGAACGCAGTTTTGATCTTAAAAACATAAGATGCCCTTAATAGTATGTACTGCACATCTGTAGTGCTGATGAATGGAAAAGCAAGCTTTTTTAAGCCTGACATGCTGAAAAAGCTGCGAGACACAGTGCAATGGTCAAAAATGTCTATCAAGCTGGCGCATATTTACATAGAAAAACTACTAAAAAGCTGCGGAGCTTACTGTAAACAGTGCGGAGTAATCTGCCCAAAGCAGACTTCGCATTCAGACCTTGTATGTGCTCTTGATTCTTTGTTCATACACAGCATCATAATGGTAGTTTACTTGTAACCTAACAGCTTCTCACTGGTCCAATTTACTGTTCTTTTTGTAAAGGTCCTGTTCACACAATTTCTTTATAGTAATTTGCTGGTAGTTTACCAGTAAAGACTGTATATGTGAAAGGGGCTTATGAAATTTTGTAGGGTGTGTAATATCTACAGTTGATAAATAAATGTAAACTTTTAGAAAGGTGTTTGATTGTGCTGATGATCTGCAAGTTGTTTGAATCTGCCTTGTATTTATTTCGCCTGACAGGGCTCAAGCTCTCGGGTCGACCATGACACCGCCAGTGAGATGAGCAGTGCGGGAAGTTACTCCGTTCCTCGCCGACTGACTAGCCATCTGGGCACTAAGGTTAACTTTTTAATGCTAGATTTTCAATGTTTCATTCTCAATGCTACATTTTTTTTAATGGCAATTAAAAACATGACAGGTTGCAGTGAATGAAGTTTGCATATGCTTAGGTGGAAATGGTGTACTCTCTGCTGTCCATGCTGGGGACCCATGATAAAGATGACATGTCTCGCACCCTTCTGGCCATGTCGAGCTCTCAGGACAGCTGCATTGCCATGCGCCAATCTGGGTGCCTGCCGTTGCTCATCCAGCTTCTCCATGGCAACGACAAGGACTCTGTGTTGCTTGGAAATTCTCGCGGCAGCAAAGAGGCCCGGGCGAGGGCCAGCGCCGCCCTGCATAACATTATCCATTCACAGCCCGATGACAAGCGCGGCCGGCGGGAGATCCGGGTGCTCCACCTACTGGAGCAGATCCGAGCTTACTGCGAGACCTGCTGGGAGTGGCAGGAAAGCCATGAGCGCGGCGTGGACCAAGACAAGAACCCAAGTAAGACCTAATATATCTTGTGCTGATATATGCAAGGTGTCAGGAATAGCACGGAGGGATGTGACATGGCATCCTTGTGGTATCATTTTTAGTTGCAGTAACTGTGGGGATTAATAGAAGTGTTTTCTCATCCTTGTGTTGGTTTCAAAATCTACCAACAAATAATTATCAGTTTCTAACTCTTATTTCAGTTTAGTGATTTTTTGTTTTAGTTAGTTGCCAAGGCAATATTAAGTGCAAGTTTTAATGTATATATATATATATATATATTTGTTATACTTTATTTCCCCCCACTTTATTTCAATTAACAAGAACCAGATTGAATAGTTTCAGTTTTAGTCTTAATTTTAGTTAACAATAATGACCCTGTTATGTATATTTAAATAAATTGCATTGCATTGAATATGATGCATCTGCATTAGCCATTTTTAAAAAAACAACCACTGTAGTATGTTCCTATTTTTCCTTAATATATTGCAGTAGTAAATGCCAGGCTTTTTGATTTATTCACATATACTAAAGACATGTGATTAATTTATAAATGTGATTCATATGAAATGCTCTGATGGGAAGGAGTTGAATGGATGACTTTTCTAAGTGGGTTGATGCATATTTAATACATGTGGAGCTGTACAACCTCATGAATGTACTTTTGCCTTCATTGCAGTGCCTTCACCAGTCGAGCATCAGATTTGCCCAGCGGTTTGTGTTCTCATGAAACTTTCATTTGATGAAGAGCACCGGCACGCAATGAATGAGCTTGGTAGGTTCTCCAAACATATTCATAAACTGGGACATAAATGAAACTTGGCCACCCATTTTTCTCTTGGGTAGACATTGATTATTTCAATATATTGTTTATGCAGGTGGACTTCAGGCGATTGGGGAGCTTCTGCAGGTAGACTGTGAGATTTACGGTCTTACCAATGATCACTACAGTGTTACACTAAGACGATATGCTGGCATGGCTCTAACTAATCTAACCTTTGGAGATGTAGCTAATAAGGTGCGTTATTTCTCTCATCATTGTCTCTGCAGAATTCCATGTATTGTTTTTTGTTCAATTAATTGTTACTTTCTTGTTTTGTCTACAGGCTACACTTTGCTCAATGAAAGGTTGTATGAGGGCCATGGTAGCTCAGCTAAAGTCAGAGAGTGAGGATCTACAGCAGGTATAACTCTTTGGAAATACATGTCATATTTTGTATGTGTTACATATTTACATTAATGTATGCCACCAAGAAGAAAGACAATTAATGCCTTTAGTTATTATACTAAGACATTTTGTACTGCTTTGGGTAATTAAGGGTGCTCCGGACGGCAATGTTTCTAATTTGTATTGAGAGACTTTGTACTGCTTTAGGTAATTGCCAGTGTTTTGAGGAACCTCTCATGGCGAGCTGATGTGAACAGTAAGAAGATTTTGCGAGAGGTCGGCAGTGTTAGGGCCCTGATGGAGTGTGCCTTAGAGGTTCAGAAGGTGAGGATTCTCTGAGGCTCTTTGATAAATTCTGTAATTGGAATGCAGACGAGCCATTAAATCATTAAGGAAGTTGTCTTTGTTATTACTCCTACAGGAATCCACATTAAAAAGTGTCCTGAGTGCCCTTTGGAACTTATCAGCACATTGCACTGAAAACAAAGCTGATATCTGTAACGTTCCTGGAGCTTTGGCATTTTTAGTGAGCACTCTAACATACAGGAGCCAAACCAACACACTTGCCATCATAGAAAGTGGTGGTGGCATCCTGAGAAATGTGTCAAGCCTCATCGCCACAAATGAGGAACACAGGTAAAGTATGCTATATAAAAGCTGCATATGCTCACAGAAGTTTAATTAGTTAACTTAGGAACTCTTTTTTGTTTATTTCAGGCAAATATTAAGGGAAAACAGCTGTCTTCAGACTCTTCTTCAGCACCTTAAATCACACAGTCTGACAATAGTGAGCAATGCCTGTGGAACACTGTGGAACCTCTCTGCTCGCAATGCAAAAGATCAGGAGGCATTATGGGACATGGGTGCAGTTAGCATGCTGAAGAACCTCATTCACTCCAAGCACAAGATGATAGCTATGGGAAGTGCAGCTGCTTTGAGAAACCTTATGGCAAATCGCCCTGCCAAGTATAAGGATGCCAACATAATGTCCCCTGGGTCCAGTCTGCCATCCCTGCATGTGAGAAAACAGAAAGCACTAATTGAAGAACTAGATGCACAGCAACTATCTGAAACCTTTGATAACATTGACAACTTGAGCCCAAAAGCATCCCATAGGGCCAAACCAAGACATAAGCATAATGTCTATGGCGATTATGATGGTGTCTGTCGATCAGATGGCTATAACCCCAATGGAGTCGGTGTTCGCTCACCTTATATGAACACCCCTGTGCTCTCAAGCCCATCCTCTCGAGACAACAGAGGAAATGCAGAAAGTTTAAGAGCCGAAAGGGACCGAAGTCTAGATCGAGAGCGACGGGGATTCCATCCAGATCCTGAGACTTCCAAGAGAATGGTGCAGATTCCCACGACTGCAGCTCAAATTTCAGTGGGTATGGAGGAAGTGCAGAGCATGCACTTAAGTATGGATGATAGAACTGCAGGATCCACTCCAGACACTCACGTAGTGCAAGACGACATGATCCGGCGCCAAACTGCTATTCATGGTCACCAAAACATGTACAACTACAGCAAAACTGACCCATCAGGCAGACGGTGTCCACTGCCCAAACTGGAGTCCACTGCTTCTAATGACAGTCTGAATAGTGTCAACAGCACCGATGGCTATGGAAAAAGAGGTCAAATGAAGCCCTCAGTGGATTCCTATTCAGAAGATGATGAAGGCAAATGCTGTGTCTACAGAAAATATCCTGCAGACCTTGCACATAAGATACACAATGCAAATCACATGGAAGATGACAATGGAGATCTTGACACGCCTATTAACTACAGTTTGAAATATTCCGATGAGCAGCTAAACTCTGGTCGACAAAGCCCAAGCCAGAATGAAAGGTGGGCAAGGCCTAAGCTCCTAGATGATGAAATGAAACGGCCAGATCAGAAACCACCGAGATCACAAAGCCCAGGATACCCCATGTACACTGAAGGCAACAGTGAAGGAGAAGATAAACTAAAAAAGTACCAGCCCAGGTTTGTTCAACAGGACCTGACTGGATTCAGATCAAGGGGCTCAGCTGAACAAATTAACAGTGGGTCAAGTCATGGACTTAACAAAAAAATCTCTCAAACCATCTGCACTGTTGATGATTATGGGGACGACAAACCCACAAACTACAGCGAGCGCTATTCAGAGGAAGAGCAGATTGATGAGGAAACTCCTAACTACAGCATGAAATACAATGAGGATCATCATGTAGAACAGCCTATTGATTACAGTTTGAAGTACTCTGATGCTTCTTCCAAGAAGGCCATGTTTGGTCAATCAAAGCCATCTTCTACCCAAAGTTCCGTCAAAGACCATTTAAGCCAAGACAGTTCCTCCTCTGTGGCATCTTTAAAGAATCAGGGTAGGCAGAAGCAACTCCACCCTTTCTCTGCTCAAAGCAGATCAGGGCCAACGAGAGCAGTTCAGAAGAACCCAACACACAAGGCTTCCACAATAAATCAAGAAACAATACAGACTTATTGTGTGGAGGACACGCCTATTTGTTTCTCACGTGGTAGCTCTTTGTCATCATTGTCTTCAGAGGAAGATGAAATGGAGAGCTGCAAGCGTAATGTCAACTCGGCCAACAACTACTCAAATCTACCTATATCAGAAAAAGAATCCTCTAATAACATTGCACCTGACCAACGCACAGCTGAGAACCAATCATCAGTCCATTATGTTCGCGCCAAACCTCCACGAAATCACTTGGGACATGGTGATGGTTCCAGGCATCACAAAACAGTGGAATTTTCATCAGGTGCTAAATCGCCATCCAAAAGTGGTGCCCAGACACCTAAAAGTCCCCCTGAACATTATGTGCAAGAGACTCCGCTTATGTTCAGCAGATGCACGTCTGTCAGCTCCCTCGACAGTTTTGAAAGTCATTCCATTGCTAGTTCTGTACAGAGTGAGCCATGCAGTGGGATGGTCAGTGGGATTATCAGTCCGAGTGATCTGCCTGATAGCCCTGGACAAACAATGCCTCCAAGTCGCAGCAAGACACCACCACCTCCTCCACCACGATCCACATCAGTAAAACAAAAAGCAACTGTGCCACCCCACTCAGAAAAACGTGATTTGGTTCCAAGACATGCGGTTGTAAGTGCTGCTGTACAGAAAGTGCAGGTTTTACCAGATAACGATACTCTTTTACATTTTGCAACAGAAAGCACTCCAGATGGTTTCTCTTGTTCTTCGAGCCTCAGTGCACTAAGTTTAGATGAACCCTTTATTCAGAAAGATGTTGAGCTGAAGATAATGCCCCCTGTTCATGAGGATGACCAAAGTAATGAGGCAGAGTTTGAAAAAGAAGACATCCAAGAGCCTAAAGTTCAAGAGAAACCACCATCAACATCTGATGCCGGAAAAGACATCTTGGATGACTCAGATGATGATGATGATATAGAGATTCTAGAGGCTTGTATTAACTCAGCAATGCCAACAAAATCATCAAGAAAACCGAAAAAACAATCGCCCTCAAGCACCTCAAGAATACCACCACCTGTGGCTCGCAAACCAAGTCAGCTCCCAGTTTATAAATTGTTGCCACCACAAAACCGTGGACAACAGCAGAAACATGTAGCCCTAACACACGGTGAGGACATGCCCCGGGTATACTGTGTTGAGGGAACACCCATTAACTTTTCAACAGCAACATCTCTCAGTGACCTCACAATTGATTCACCCCCAAATGAGTTGGCTGGTATTGAAAGTTCAGCTCCCCATGCAGAAGCATCTGCTCAAAGACGAGACACTCTGCCAGAGGGAAAAAGTGCAGAAGCTAAAGATACAGGTTTATCACCTTCCATGCAGTCTGCTTTGGCTGAAAATGAAGGGGATGATATTCTTGCGGAGTGTATCAATTCAGCAATGCCCAAAGGCAAAATTCACAAGCCATTTAGAGTGCAGAAGATGCCTGATCAGGCTCAGCATCCATCCACCGCCACTGGCAGTCTAGTTCAACAGGACCTGGAAAAGAAAAAGCCAACTTCACCTGTAAAACCTATGCCACAAAGCAATGAGTACAGAGCAAGGATGCTCAAACGGCCAGATGCTCCTAATAGCTTGTCAGAAGCAGCATCATATCCAGATAAAAACAAAGAAACCAAAAAGCAAGAGCCCAAAGTAGTCACAAGAGAGTTTGCTGATAAGCCTGCTAATACTGAGGATAGAACACGTCCTGGGTTTGCCTTTGATTCTCCGCATCATTACACACCAATTGAGGGCACACCTTATTGCTTCTCTCGCAATGATTCATTGAGTTCACTTGACTTTGAGGATGATGATCTTGACTTGTCGAAAGAAAAAGCTGAGCTACGAAAAGATAAAGAGCAGAGAAAATTCCCCCCTTTGAAGTGCAGCGTAGAACAGCCAATAAACACCAACAGGGTATCAGCATTTCAAACGGCTCCAACAAAACCCATTCAAAAACCAGTAAGTTTTCCACAAGCACCCAAAGAAAATACAGTTGCAGTGTGTGATGAGAAGCAAAAGTTTTCCATTGAAGACACACCTGTATGTTTTTCAAGAAACTCATCACTTAGCTCTTTAAGTGACATTGACCAAGAAAACAACAACAAAGACTGTTCACACAAAGATGATGCAACTCAGATAGAAGTACCTAGGCCACAAGCCTCTGGTTATGCGCCAAAGGCCTTTCACGTGGAGGACACCCCTGTGTGCTTTTCTAGAAATAGTTCCCTTAGCTCTCTCAGTATCGATTCTGAAGATGACCTTCTCCAAGAATGTATCAGCTCTGCAATGCCAAAGAAAAAGAAACAGCCTCCAAGAAGTAAAGCTGAGGAACAAGGGGGTAAGGAAGAAAAGAGCATAATGGCAGATGGTATTTTATCAGAAGAACCAGATCTTATATTAGATCTCACAGACACACATAGCCCTATTTCAGAGCAAGCCTTATCACCAGACTCTGAATCATTTGATTGGAAAGCCATTCAAGAGGGTGCCAATTCAATAGTTAGCAGTCTACATCAGGCTGCAGCGAGTCTCTCCAGACAAGGTTCTTCTGATTCAGACTCTATTCTCTCTCTCAAATCGGGCATCTCCATTGGCTCACCTTTCCATCTACCTTTAAATCAAGATGACAATAAGCCTTCTACAAATAAAGGTCCAAGAATACTAAAACCTGGTGAGAAAAGCACTTTAGAGGCCAAAAAGAAAGAGGAAGAATCTCTTAAGAGTCTGAAAGGAGGAAAGAAAGTGTATAAAAGTCTAATCACAGGAAAGCCCCGACCCAGCCTAGAAAGCGTGTCCTCTCAGCACAGACAAGCTCAAGCTCCTGTGATCTCTAGAGGCAGGACAATGATTCATGTTCCTGGTGTGAGGAGCAGCTCTCCTAGCACCAGTCCTGTACCCAAAAAACCTCCACCGCGTGGCCAAATGTCAAAACCACCATCCCAAGCACCAGGTCCTGGAAATTCTCCAAGAACCATGAAAGTCCCAGCAAATTCTGAGCCTAGTCCTGCCAGGGACCCACCATCTTCTCAAGGAGGGTCAAGTAAAGCTTCCTCTCGATCTGGGTCTAGAGACTCTACTCCTTCTAGACCAGTTCAGCAATCTCTAACAAGGCCCATGCAGTCTCCTGGTCGTGCCTCAGTTTCACCTGGTAGGAATGGTTTGAGCCCATCTAACAAATTATCTCAACTTCCTCGCACTGCTTCCCCCGGTGCTGCTTCAACAAAATCTTCGGGATCCGGACGCATGTCTTACACTTCTCCAGGGAGGCAACTGGGCCTGCAAACACCAACAAAGCAGAGTGGTTTGCAGCGAAGTACCAGTGGAATTCCTAGAAGTGAATCTGCCTCAAAAAGTCTAAACCAGTGTGGAACCACAGGCCCTTCGAAGAAGGCAGAGTTGTCCAGAATGTCATCCACAAAGTCAAGTGGGAGTGAGTCTGACCGGTCCGAGAAGCCTGGACTTGTCCGGCAGTCAACATTTATCAAAGAAGCCCCTAGTCCAACACTAAAAAGGAAACTAGAGGAGTCTGCATCTTTCGAGTCCTTGTCTCCTTCATCTCCAAGCCAGTCACAGACTCCAGTATCTAGTCCATCCTTACCAGATATGTCACTTACTCTACCTTACCAAGGAACCGGTTGGAGAAAGTCCCCTCATGGTCAGAACTCTGCAGAGAATGGTGATAGTAAGTCACTCCGAAGGCATGACATCTCCCGATCTCATTCAGAAAGCCCTTCCAGGCTCCCAATCAACAGGACTGGGACATGGAAAAGGGAGCACAGCAAACATTCATCGTCTCTACCAAGAGTAGGCACATGGAAAAGAACCGGCAGCAGCTCTTCCATTCTCTCTGCTTCGTCTGAGTCCAGTGAAAAGGGGAGAAGCGAGGATGAGCGGCAACCTGCTAATCCACCTCATAAATCAGGTAAAGAGGGGGGTCTGGAACGCAAAGGAACATGGAGGAAAATGAAAGAGAGTGAATCCTCATATGCATCTTCTATGACATTAGACTTACCAGATTCAACTGGTGATGCTGCTCATTCAATGGGTGCTGCTATGTCCAAGACAGAAGATGTATGGGTGAGAATTGAAGACTGTCCCATAAACAATCCAAGGTCTAGTAAATCACCCACAGCAAACACACCACCTGTTATTGACAGTCAGTCAAGCAAAGGGCTTCCTTGTGACAGGGACTTAAGTGAATCACACTCAAAACAGCCACTAGCAAGTGAGAATGCAGCTGTGACCCACCTGGGTTCAGACACAAATCTGAATTTACTCAGGAGCAGCGAGTCTCTTGATAAAAAAGTCATCGACATCAAGCCTGCACCAAGTAATCCAAACATTTGCACAGAGGTCCATGAATTTCCAGTTGCTGAACGCACACCATTTAGCTCAACTAACTCTAGCAAACATAGCTCCCCTAGTGGTGCCGTGGCTGCTAGGGTAAGTCCTTTTAATTACACACCAAGTCCCAGAAAGAGTAGTGCTGACAGCGCAACTCCTAGACCATCTCAGATCCCAACACCTATTACAAGCAATGCAAAAAAAAGAGATACTAAAGGAGACACAACTGAAAGCGGGTCTTACATTGTCACCTCTGTGTAAGTTTGGTCATGCTCATAGACCTTTATGATGACAACCAGAAAACACTTATTACAGACTCTGGCCTTGTTGATCATTTGCTTTGTGCTTTTGTGGAGACAAAAGGCAACTTTCTTAGAACTTGTTGTTGCACCGTGTTAGACAACCTATTCTTGCTGGTTGATTGCTGTTTAAGCTAAAGTTGGTTTCAAATCCATAGAAACAGCAGTAGGAAGACATCTGAGAGCAAAAATGTTGGACAATTTGTACTGTACAGATTTGATTATGTATATATTTAATTTAACCGCACATCAGGATCCTGTATTTAGCTTGAACTGACAAGAATTACGGCTGATGGTGGAATATTTGGGATGCTGTTAAACTTCTGGTGGAATTCAATACTATTGCATTTGATTTTTAAAAAAACAAACCAACTGTAAACCTGTATTAATTCAAATGTTAAACTCATTCTTACTGTTGCATATTGTATGTTACATAATGGATTTTCTCCTTGCATGAACCGATTCAGTGGTATAGTATTTCCTATAAAGAAAAACATTTCTGTGGACATATGACCTGTACTGATAGCTGTAGTGTAACATTTTACACTTTTGTGTGTGAGCTTTTGACAGCAGGAAATAACCCTCAAAACTGTTGAATGATGATGTTGACGGTTGATATAGATTATATGAAAAAACATAGTTTCATTGCTCTGCTGTTTGTGTATAGTTGTTGCCAGATGAGGCGGGTGTCTTTTCAATGAAAGACTGAAGTAATGTTTGAAAATTAAATTATTCCTGTAGGTTTTGGTGTTGGTACCTTTATAAAAGCTCATTTGCTTTCCCTTTTATTTAGTAATTAAGCACATAATTAGGTTCAACTGTTTTGCCAAAACCACGGTGTAAATAATCACATTTTATTTGAGTTTTTAATTTTTATTTTTCTCATGCAATAAAGTGGGCAAATCAATGTTTACAAAATATTTCCAATAAAAAAATATTAAATCTACACAATAAACTGTGTCATTTTTGTGACTATGGCCTGATTATTTATTCCAGACTTTGTATGTGTTTTAATGATCTGTTAATCTGGGGAGTTTTTCAAGGGTAAAGAGAAAAGTTCTTTATCTAAATTTAGTCACAGAATTTTAAACTCATGGGTAATTTAATGTCAGTCAATTTGGCAAGGCAAACAAATATCTAAATTCCTTCCTGATTCACATGTAGTCCGATCTTAGGAATGTAGTACTCATCAACAGTCATGCTGACTGAAATCAGCCATCAATTTGTAAATAGATTACACATTATGATGCTGTTGCCATATATAGTATGAGCTTATTTATGGACTAGTTTAGAAATCGCTGTTCATTTGGGACGTTTCTGGTGGTTTCAGCCTTTTCTACATTTTACAGCAAATAATGACTGGTGATGTTACTTTTGCATTAGTTGATATCCACAGCTGTAACTTCTCTGTGCTTCTCTAATCGTGGTTTTGTTTAACCACTCTTTAAAAGAGGAAACCAAGAATGTGAAAGGTTGTATTAGCGTCAAACATTTTAGTTTGTGCTGCAAGATCAACATTCTAGATAGAATAATGACTATAAAATTGTTAAATAAGAAATGTGTTCATGCAATTACCACAAGAGATCTTCTGTAGTGCTTTCATCTAATTATTAGGACTTCCTTCCATTTCCTGTGGTTCCGCCTTAAAGTGGTGAAAGGGGTAAAGAATCGCTAACAAGAACCGAGCAGCTGGTGAGGTGAGTACAGTGCTTTTTATGGCAATAATATCTGATATGCATAAAATATAAACTTTATTGTTTAGTCAAAGTCAAATTGCTTATGTTCCTCATTTGTATGTAATTTGTGATATGTGATATTTACAGGATAAACTTAGCACTTTGGACAGAATCAACTCAAGCAAAATGAACCAGACGTCTGCTGACGATTGCATTGACTACACCACCTCGAGTGAATATGATTGTCTGTGGTGGAATAATGAGAGTGAGACAAACCCAGTGTCTTTGGAGGTGAGCAATTCTATGAGGGTGATTTCTCTGTTCGTCTACAGCCTGACGTTTCTCCTAGGAGTTCCCGGAAACATCTTTGTTGTGTACATTGCTGGTATGAAGATGAAGAGGACCGTCAATACAATATGGTTTCTCAATCTAGCGACTGCAGACCTCCTGTGCTGCCTTTCCATACCGTTCAGTATGGCTGAGATCCTTCTTTACCATCACTGGCCGTATGGATACGTCATGTGCAAGATTCTCCCCTCTGTTATAGTTATTAACATGTTCGCCAGTGTTTTCACCTTGAACTTGATTAGTCTTGATAGGTTCACCCAGGTGATCACACCGGTTTGGGCTCAGAATCATCGCAACTTGTTTCTTGCACGGCTGTCCTGTGTAGTGGCCTGGGTTCTGGCTTTGGTGCTCAGCTTGCCCTTAATGATATTAAGACAAACTTATTTTGATGAAGATTTTAACATCACACTTTGCACGTTTCATTCTGATGATGACTTTACAACATCTGGAATGTTGAGTATCATCAGACTTGTGTTTGGCTTTTTGATACCGCTCATATGCATCACGTCATGCTATGGACTCATCGCACGCAAGCTTGGCAGGAGTCAGTTTCAGTCCGGCCGAGCGTTTCGCATCATGTTGGCTGTTATTGTGGCTTTTTTTCTGTGCTGGCTGCCGTATCACATGTTGGACTTGATAATAATGTATGGAGGGGAATCGAGTGTCTTGGCTAAGGCAGTGGATCCACTGGCCATCTCTTTGGCGTATATCAACAGCTGCCTAAACCCCGTTCTGTATGTTTTCATGGGGCAGGATTTTAAGAACAAAGTTAAACTTTCTCTGAGACGTGTTTTTGAAAGGGCGTTCTCTGAGGAGGGAACGCAAATGTCACGATCCACCCAGTCTCAACAAATGCACTCAGTGTAGTGAAGATATTTTTCCATGCCAAATCTCTGCACTTTCAAACAAGACTCTTTCCACTTGCTTTGCTATTTTGTATCAAATGCAATGACATACAGACATTTTTGAGTGCAACCTAACATGTCCAAATACTTTTTGGTGTCTTTTTTGATTAGATATTGTTTCATTATTCCCAGAGTCATTTTCTTGACCAAATTCTAAGTGACAAAAAATATTTTGCCTTTGTTATTTCGCTTTTAAAAATGGAACTGAAGATAGCCCATGCAAAACAGCACAAGTAGCTTATTCTAGCTCTTTTTAGTAGGAAGTGCCCACTTGTTTGTTTTTTGGTCAGGAAGTTATAACACTCATAGTGCATCTAAAACATCTGGACTGAAACAGATATGATAGAGAATGAATATTGCTTTTGCTATTCTTAGCAATGCTCAGTTTTTGTTGCATTGTTTGGATCTGTATTTCTATGAACTAATAGGGTATTTGTTGAACAGATTCATGACACTGTGCTTTCTTATGTGCCGAAAGTTCAAAAGTAGCTTGCAATCTGTAATGCTATTATAATTCATCTGATGTATTATTTGAGGAAGTATCAACTGACTGGATGTGGTCTACAGATGCACACTTGTCTTGATCATAAATATACATGAATATTCTGTCATAAATTGAACAGAATTCTAGAAAATTCTAGTGTATGCATACGCAGTACATACTACTACTACTACTAATAATAATAATGCAATACCATTTATGTAACATCAGTCAAGATTTTAATATTTTACTGTTTATCACATTGTCTTCTATCATTTTGTAGTTTTGCTAATATTGTTATGCCACGTATCACAATTGCATTATCATCTCTAGAAGATGTTATAGCTAAAATTGTAAGTATACAGTTTTATGTTTTAAGATAGAATTCTTGTTTTTTGATCGTTAAACATTCAAATCGATTTTTATACAGGGTTATATTTGTTATATTTGAATTGGTCAATGTCATTCTTTGGCTGTATCTAATGAGGCTAAACTGTAGGCTATCCTTGTCTCAGTGTTTTCCTAGCCTTTCTAGTATCATGTCTCTCGATTCACTCTGCGCTCTTTTTTTTTCTTCACACACAGCTGAATAAAACCATTTAAACCCAAATCAATATTTCATGTCATTTTAATTTATTGTATTTATAAATAGCTTCATATTGGGGTCCAGATCATCCTGTTGGAATTTACTTTGTGAACATGACAGATTGATTGTGCATTGTTCTAATTTGCACAAATAATAGGCCTGCTTTTGCTTGAATAACTGATGCAGCCTATAGTTTCCTCAATGCAAGGCACCAGAAAACAATATCAATATTACAAATAGACTTTATTACATAAATATACAGAATCTAGTCATTTTATGCAATTTGGAAAGTCAGAAATTACGACAAACCCCATTTGTGTGGGAGGTATCAAAGAGGCCAGCCGGAGAGGATGTCACTTCTCCACACCAAATCCGCCTCCATGCATGTAACAGTAACACACATACACGCCTCCTGATTTGGATCAGGTGTTTCTCATTTCCCCTGACACCTACAAGACAGCCAAGAGAAAAAAAAAGAAAAGAAAACAAACCATGCCCACACACCATAACACCTCCCCTCTTAAGAGAGGATCCTTGCAGAGGACCTCTAAAACAAAAATTATAAATATAATTAAATCCTAATCAATTCACAAAAAAATATCACCATTTAACCCAAAAACATTATAACCCTGTAAACCCAGTACGGTGCAAATTCAGTATGGTGGCTTCTTAATCTGATCCCCCTTTGTAACTCCTGGCGCATAGGAAAAGCCACAGTCACATTGGGAGAAAACTGGGAAAAAAACAACAACAACAGAATCAGCCACAAAATCTCTCACATGGGGCACGGGATAAGGCATCAGCCAGTATGTTTTGCTCCCCCCTTGTGTGTCGAATCTCCAGAGGATAGGGTTTTAAAAAGAGAGACTATCGAATAAGATGCTGGTTTGGGCTCTGCAAGACAAGAGTTGTTCCCACAAAGTTGGGAGCATGAAATTGTCCAAAATGTCTTGGTTTGCTGAAGCGTTAAGAGTTCCTTTCACTGGAACTAAGGGGCCAAGCCCAACCCCTAAAAAACAACCTCATACCATAATCCCCCCTCCACGACTTTACACTTGTCACAATGCAGTCAGGCAACTACCGTTCCCCTGGCAACCGCCAAACCCATACATCTCCACCGCTCTAGAGTCCAGTGGCGGCATGCTTTACATCAATGCATCCCACACTTTGCTGCTTGGCCATGGAAACCCATTCCATGAAGCTCTCTCCACACTGTTCTTGAGCTAATCTGAAGGTCACATGAAGTTTGGAGGTCTGTAGCTATTGACTTCTTGGCACTTGACGCAGACCCTGCTCTCAAGTTTACTTGATCTCAACTTTGGCTATGCAAAACCATTACGCCAGTGTTTTTATTGTGTTTCTTTGGATAAAAAGTGTGAGTTTGCCAAGGCAACTGTGACCCTGCTCTGTGTAGGTCACAGTTGCCTTGGCAAACTCACACTTTTTATCCAAAGAAACACAATAAAAACGCTGGCGTAATGGTTTTGCATAGCCAAAGTTGAGATCAAGTAAACTTGACGTTACACCGTGAATGGACCAGAAAACTTGGCACAAAAAGGAGAAGCATGAAGACGCAACAGGCTAACACCTGATCACCTGGGCAAAATGCACAAGAGTGTTTCGATCAAACAATGCATCATCTTTTGTTTCTCAAACAAATTTTCCTTAGCCATTTGACCAGCTAAGAATAAACAATGTCTAAAACCATTTACGTATTGTAATTTTTAACAAACTCTGAGATGGATCTGGCCCCCCTTTTAGACCCTCATGGAGAACAGCCAGTGGTACACGCATTTTCTGACCATAGACCACCTCATTGGGACTAAAACCTCGACTGTCCTGAACCACCAAGCTGCCGACAATAACCAGGACAACCTCCCAGTCACGTTTTCATTTGGTTTGGTGTAAGCGTTTCAAAGGCCGCTGGCTTTGTGGATGGTAGGCACTAGAATGGTTTTGCCTCACACCAATCTGTTGCAAGACTTCCTGAAACATATAAGATCAAATTTGATCCCTAGTCACTTTGAACCACCCTAGGAATCCCAAACACGGAAATAAACTGCCAAAGCTTTAACAATAGAACGAGTAGTGATTGAACGAAGAGGATAGGCAGCTGGACATCTAGTATTCGGACACATTGCTGTAAGATACACATTCCCTGATTTAGAACTGACCCACACAGTCTACTCGAGTCTTTCGACCTAGACTTTCAAAGGCCAAATGCAAAAATTGGCGATCACTTTTAGGATACGTGTTTTGCTGACTATTTCTCAGAAGAAGAAGCTGATCTCAGTAAGAATTTAAACATGTTCCTCTTTTTTACTGCATTAGTGTGTCAAAGACCAGTTGATTCATAATGTGAAATCTTAACAACATTAAGATTATAGGCATTTACAGTTGTTGTTTTTTTGTTTTAATGAACTCCTATAGGGAAAGTGAATCTCTCAGGTCCTGCGACTGTTCAGTGGTCACCATTCTTCATTTTAATCACCATTTTGCTCTCTCTAGTTAACAGTCTTCCTACAGTGTACTGAAAGTAGGCTGCTAATATTTAAGTAAACTATATATAAAGAAAATCTATCCAAAAATCAACCTTAAGAGTCTTGGCGACTTGATTGTCATTGCTCTTTTATACTATGACAAATGTGTCTAATCGGTTGGTATAGCCCAACATAAAACTATTTTGTTGCCTAGCATATATTTAAAAAAAATAAAACAAATCACTGCCGAAAATATGACATATCTCTTTATGCGTTGTAATTTCTCCTCAATATAACACATGCTGCTGTACCATCCACTCACCCCCAGAGGTCAGTATCTCTTACCTGCTGACATCACCTGCAGTCCCCTGGGCGTGACGTCTGAGGCTGAGACTACATCACCTGTGACAGTTACATAGGGTGCGTCTCAATCAGCTCCCTAGCTCGAGACGGATGGTTTACAACAGGGCTGCCCAATCCTGTAACTTGACATTAAAACGTCCCTAGTAATTTATTCATGAACAGAAGCAGAACTGATATTTTTCTAACTTTTTTTTTTAAAGTTAAGTAATATACATTATGACAAATACTTTGATTGTTAAATATACCTGCAACATTTCAGCCATAAATTCATTATAAATATTTGCTAGACTATGTTCAGTATCTGTCATCAGAATTTCTGTTAAGGGAATTTAGTAAGCATCAGTGATCCCTGGTTTTCACGGTAGTGGGACTTTTTTAGGGAGTGAACGTTTTAGCCCACTAGAAGAATTTTACAATTGAGACAGCCCTTATAATGGCAGGCTCCCCTGATCAGTGTCCCGAATAATGAACTAGGAAGCTGTTTGAGACGCAAAATGAATAGCTAACTTCCCTTGACAACTATTATAGATATATATCCAACTTTATATTCACATAAAACAATACTATATGAAACATTAAAGCAATATATGAATTATAATCTTCAGTAAATCTTCGAAACAGTTTGTCTTGTGAAAAGCGATAGCCTATATAAACAGCTGACTTGTAGTCTAACTGGTAGTCTTATATTTATTGACTTATTGAATTGCTATTTCTTACATCTATTTACCACATGCATGCATTGGGCAAACACTTTTATTCCAATTTACATTGCAGTTCAATTATGCATTCCCTGGGAATCAAACCTATGACATTAGCACTGCTAGCAGAAATGCTTAGCCATCTTTAGGTTGCTCGGACAAGTTTTTTAAATGTTGGTAAAGTCCCTTAAAGGAAGTGGTTACAAGTTGTGAACATGAGGGGAGAAAACAACACTTGACCAGTCTACTGGAGTTTTAGTGCGAGTCCAGAACTCAGTCACTGATAAACTCTCGCTGTTTAAATGACAGCTCCAGCGATTTTAAATAATCGCTTTCTATGTGAAGATGAACTGACACACAAACAGCAATAAACGATTTTGAGACGAAGAATGTCTAACTCTACATTAATCATATCAGAAATCACTGATCACAGATCAGGCATTAGAATGAACATGGTTACGTACATGTTGTGGCGTTACTGTCGAGTCCATATCGTAAAAGTCTGTTTGCAAAGCCTGCGCCGAAATTGTGACCAAAGAATCCACAGTGAAATGCAGCGAATACAACTAAATAATGCTCAACTGAGACATTCACATTGTGGAAGATAAATCAGCACATTCCTAGCATTAGGATCTTTTGGAAGGTGATGTTATTTTTAGTCCAGTGATCCTGTATCGCTCTTCTCATCTCACTACGCGCCAGTGGGCGGGGCCAAAGACGTGATGATGTAGTAGTAGGTGTTGATCCGATTCTACAGAGGCGGTCTTTCGTCACACTATTATGTCATCATAATGTGACAAAATTCCAAATGAGCCGTTTTCTAAGCTTGGATGTTTTTACAGTATACAATGACCTCTTACATGTCAAAAGGTCAAGGACATTTTTATTTCTCAATTCATGACCCCTTTATATATGATTTATAAAACTACATTAACAATATGTGATATTAGCAGGAAAAGCCATTTGGACTGCATTAGCTCAATAACAATAAAAAGAACCAGACAGTTACTATGGTTACTATAGAATGAACCTTACAAGTGGAGATGATTGTCAGTGTTGTTTTAATGTGACGGTGAGGATATATATTCAGGGTGATTTCTCTGGTCATCTACTTCCTTACCTTGATCCTCTGCATTCTTGGAAATGCCTTTGTTGTGTTGCTGGAATAAAGATGAAGACGACCATTAATACAGCAGGGTTTCCTGTGCTGCCTTTCCCGTCTTTACTGTGGCACAAAGCACTCTTCATGATCATTGTCTGTATATCATGTGCAAGACTTTCTACTTTATGCTCACCCCCATGTTTGAAAGTGTTTTCACCTTGAGCTTGATTAGTCTGGATCGATTTACCCAGGTGATCTCACTGATTTGGGCTAAAAATGATCACAGCCTGTTAAAGGGATTGGTCACCCAAAAAGGAAAATGACCCCATGATTTACTCATCCTCAAGCCATCCTAGGTGTATATGACTTCCTTCTTTCAGACGAAGAATTAAATCGCAGTTACATTAAAAAATATCCTTACTCATGCTTTATAATGGCAGTGAATGGCTTTTGAAACTCAAAAAAAGTGTTTCCATCCATTATAAAAGTAATCCACATGGCTCCCGGTTTTTTTATATTGTTTTATAAAGGGCTTCTGAAGCAAAGCGATGGGTTTGTGTAAGAAAAATATCTGAAAGAAGAAAGTCATATACACAGGATGGCTTGAGGGTGAGTAAATCAACTGATGTAATGAACTATCCCTTTAATGGCACAACTGTCCTGTGAGGTGGCCTGAGTTCTGGCCTTGATTCCTAATCCGCCCTTTATGATGTTAAAGAGGTCAACGTACTGCCTCTTGAAACTGATGTCATGTTTCATATCATGTCAGACAGAGCAAACTCATTTTTAAAGAGGGAAATGTTATAACAGTTGAACAGAAAGCTAGCGACCATGACACATTATGCATATGCTCTTTCTCAGTAAAAGCATAAAGCATACATTTTTAATAAAAACAAAACTCGGTAAGAATGTTTTCTAGGGAACCCAATGAGCCTTATATGAAAGACGAATGCTAGGAGGCAAGATCACATTTAGTTTAATGGTGCATGTCTTCAACAGCATCTTTCTGTCTCAAAGGCACAAAAAACTAGTTAAGTTAAAGAAATAGACTGTGACTTTAATACTGATATATACTTTTAGAAAGAAAAAAAGGTGTAAAAGCTGTCACAGAGGCGGTATACCATTCAAAAGTTGCACCTTTGTACCTAAAGATTGCATATTAGTACCTCAAAGGTACCAAAAGTGTACATAGAACCTTCCGTAGACGTTCCCGACAGCTTTTTTTTCTGAGAGTGTATAATGTCAGGCTCTTCTAGGAAGTGCAATAGAAGTGCTTTTGGTTTCCATGCTGACATCTAAACTCTTAAAATCCCTTGAACCCTCTGAGCTCTTCTTATCTGCTCCTCTCTCATGCTCTGGATCACATGTTGGTCCCGGAACTGAAGCCTCTGGACCCACTCTTCACGTAACCTGAAGGAAAACATTGAGTCTTTATGATAAGAGCGTTTTACTGCCGTATTCTCACACACACTTTACTTTACATTGGCACGTCTGACATGTAGGCTACAATATAGAATACATATGAAGAAAATGTAGTGCTGGTCTGCGATTCAAATGAATAGGGGAATCTTTTGAACTATAAACTGAATTTTGTCATATTATAGAATAGAATGGTAACTTTACAATAAGGTCTCATTTGTTAGCATTAGTTAATGTATTAACGAACATGAACTAACAATAAGAAACATATTTGTTAAAGTATTAATATTTTTGTATTTATATCCTTGTTAATGTTAGTTAATAAAAATCCAGACGTGGACGTAGCGTTTTGAACTGTAAGAGGCGTTACACTTTCTGGCGGTCTGGCAGAAGCTTAAATATGGATATTTTTCTTACACAAACCCATCGATTTGCTTGAGAAGGCCTTTATTAACCCCCGGAGCCGTGTTGAGTATGTTTATGATGGATGGATGCACTTCTAAGAGCTGCAAATTCGTGAGCTCTGTTCACTCCCATTATAAAACTTGGAAGCGTCTGGATATTTATTAATATAGCTAACTCTGACTGTGTTCATCAGAAAGAAGAAAGTCATATACACCTAGGATGGATTGAGGGTGAGTTAATCATGGGGTCATTTTCATTTTAAAGTCAACTCATCATTTAACTGAGGATTTTCATGTTAACTAAAGTAGTTCTAATATTAACTAATGAAACCTTATTGTAAAGTGTTACCATTTTTATTATTATTATTATCATTATTATTATTATTATTATTTAGCTATGATCAATCCATTTAGTTACATTTAAGTAGTGTTTTCCTTTCTGGTCTTTTAAGTGGAGTTGTTGTTGTGGAACTAATTTTTCCATTAAAAGAAATTAATACATTTTTTTGACACTGCTGTAAATTATGACATGATTCATGAAGCACAGCAAACTACAGGTTCAAAAGTAGCTTCTCCAGGTATTTGATCAGAGTTTGGTGCTCGTGTTAACAAACCCTTGGATTTGCTTTGAGTTTGAGGCCTGTTGTGGTTTATCTGTACGAACAATCTATATATTCATTACATGCTCGGAAAGCCCAGCTCGCATCTACAGCTGTCTCTTCACATTGATTTGAACGAGGTCCAAAGCCTGGAGATTTGTACCCACGTTACGTGCTAATCCACTCTGACCTTCCTGAAGTGACAGTGAGGAAACACTAGAGGGCAGCAAACACAAGCACCAGAAGCCTGACTGGAGTTACCCATGAACCTCTCATTGGGATGCTTTTCATTTCCAAAAGCGAGACACTGTTTATGGATCCAAAACTAGGTCAGAAAAAAACAATTATGAGTTTCTTCGCTTTCTTCCATAAGGTCCATTCCTGCAAGTTTGATTTTGTGACTTGTGGTTGTTTATCAAAATTATCTTTTCATTTCAGTTTATTCGACCTAATCTTTCCTTGCAATTACCTCCCCAGAAAATAACCATGAGAGTGACAAATGGAAAGAAAAGCAATACATTGGATAAAGTATATCATCTGAGAAGAGCTTTGACTTCCCGTGATAGACATACACACTTGGATAAAGCACTGTTCTTCATTCTCGAGTCCTCATTTCCCATCCTCTGATCGTGGCTTTCAATCTTCTCTTCCCAAAACTTCTTCAGCCCATATTTATCATGAATACGTGCCAAATTAATCATCTGAAACAATGCAACCAGAATATTTCAAGGTGACAGATAGCTGTGCATCAGTGTTTCTGGTATTCCTCCAAACTGAAACCAATCACAATTTTTCATTTGGAGCATGCAATATCTGTAGATCCCTATTATACATGGACAAACCATTTTTTACAGGGAAAAATTGTATTCCAAGCAAACTAAGACAAAACAAAGCAACTGCACTTGACACGTAATCCATAATCAAGATAAATGAGAACATTTCCAAGACACTTTGCATTAAATTTTAGATGTTACCATTAGATAATACACATGCAGCACAATTTCCCTCTGCCTCTTCTGGGAAGTTCTTACTTAAAACTTCAGAAACAAAAGACTATTTTCTAACAAGCTTAATCACTATTCCTCTTCTTCATGCGTGCAAACTACATGATCTAATCCACATGATCTAATCCATTTCCTAAATATGATCATTTCTGGTATGACTTTCAGGTAGCATAAAACTCAAATTAAGTACCTTTTTTGTGCAGGCGTTCAACATTTAAGCTCCAAACAAGCTTCACTTGTCCTCCACTTTCTGTGAAGAGAAAACATCAGAATGCTGAGAAATTTCAGAAAGAAACATTGAAGGACGAGCACACTGAAGGAAGGCTCACAGAAGCTCTGCGTGAAGCGTGGCACTCAGGTACAGGCCATCTGTCGGCCTCGCTGGGTGATCTGGCAGTTTCTCTTCCCTTCAATCTCATCATCGTTTATTTCTGGAGCAAAAACACAAAAGACAAATGGAGCTCTGACCTGCAGTATTGGTGTGTTTAAGCCAAGAGGAATGCCACCGTTCCCATTGAGTCGGCAACTTACCACACCAAACGGCACTTGTGGACTTACAGGGTTTAGATGAAAGCAGGCCAGTCCCATCACACGTCACTCTCCCCAGTGACCGGCTCTCTTTAGTAGAAAGCTGCGAGCAAAATGTACCATAGTGATCATAATTACCACGTCAGGGTCAAAAGTACTTCTAGTGGACTGCATTTTGCAGAGTTAGACGTGTTCCTGTGGGTCAAAAAATTTAGTTGAAACTGGAACAACATTCCTGTCCAAAAATGTATGCTGCCTTCACCTGCTATTGGGAATTTCATAATTCCCACTTCAGAAGTCGTGATTGAGAGCTTGTTGCGTTCAAGTGCTTTGTTGTCGGAATTAACTGGATTTATTGGGAAACTCTTATTAAAAACCAAAATTATATGTAGTGGCACATGCACTGACAACCATATAAACATTTACGATGCTATCCAGATTGGACTGGATCATTTCGGTCAAATGCAGGCTATTTTTGCTGCGTAAAAAACATACAATACGCTTCAAATGAATACTCGTGTATGTAAATATGCACTAAATTAATGACACAATCTAGCTGTTGGGGATAAACGAATATAGCATACCTGTCACAGCAGTAGTTCTCACCGCCACCATGTTTAAAGGTTATGGGACGCCCATCTCGGGACTATGGGTATCCAAATTATTTCTGAAACTTCCCAGTGGTAAACATGACATTTGAGGGCGTTCATGTGCAATTCGTATTTACGATAATGTTAAAGGGGTACTTCAGTGCTGGGAAGATGAATGCGTATTTAAACAGGGTCATTTATGTAGTAGAAATGTGAAATTATTTTTGAATTCGGTGCCTTCTAGACTGAGACAAGCCAGAAAATGCATTTTTGGCTCATGTGGATGAAAGACAACAACTCCCAGACTGCACCTGCTTCGCTGCCCTACGAGGCCACTCCCAAAGCCACTGCTACTGGTTCACTTGCCCACCACGGCACCGCCCCACCGTTGTTTTCATTTTCTTAGTAATAAAATCATTTAGCTCAGTTAGAGAACAGACACTACAATTAAAATCTGAACGTGTCTGTTCAATATAATGTGAGTGAGCCGAACGAGAGTCACAGCACAAACGCAGCAGGAGTCAGATTACATTCATCACGAGAGCGAGGTAAGCGCGGGCACGGCATACATTCACTGCGCGTTTTCAGTCTGGCACATTTTCAGATCATGCCTATGGAAGCTTAACGTTCATAGGAATTCATTTGAAAAGTTGAAACACTCACTTTGCTCCGCACCGCTCCGTTTACATGAATGTCCGCCGAGCCGAGCGCTGTGAGTGTGATCCCACCCCCATGGGCAGGTTGAAAACATGCTGAACTAGCTCCCTCTGCTGGCTGTAGTCTTCAGCCTCTGGCCAAAAAATCCTCAGATGATGCAAAATGACAATATTTGCATCATCAGAGGATTTTTCCAGAAATAAAATACATAATCCTCTCGTTTCAGGGGATATGAGGGGGGGAAGCACGATCATTCGAATATACTACCGGATTTCTACTTATACAAAGTTTAATGCTAATCGCTGAAGTAACCCTTTAAGAAGGCGTGATTACGAGCATGTTGCATACAAGTGCTTTGTTGTCAGATGTTTGTTCTTGCCTATTTATTTGGAAAATCTTATTAAAACCAAAATTATATGTAGTGTCATCCATAAACTTTTACGATGCCAGATTCTGTCATTTCGGTCATTTCGGCAGACTATTTTTGCTGTGTATGAAACATACAATAGCCTCCGCTTCAAATGATTACTTGTCTATGTAAATATACACTACATTAACGACAAGAAAATCTGTTTTGGGGTAAAAACTAATAAATCATATACCTGCCACAGCAGTAGCTCTCCCCTCCACCATGTTTAAAGGTTATTGCACGTCCATCTCCGGAAATTGGGTCTCAAAATTATTTCCGAACTTCTCATTGGTAAACACGACATCAGAGGGCGTTCGAGTGCAATTTTTGCCTCAAAAACTCGTATTTACGATAATTCCGTTTGCACCTGAAGGCAGCATTATTTTAACTATATCCCTACCCCTAAACCTAAACCTACCTACAAGTTATCCCTATAATCAGAGCAAAATGATAGGTGAATAACACTGATGTAGAAGCACCTATAAGCCTAGATGTAAGCCTGGCCAGGTCATGTTTGTAAATGAGAAGTTGTTCTCAAAAAGTTTACCTGGATAAAAAGCCTTAACTTGAAATAAACTGTAAATTTGACCCTCAAATCTGATTGGTTGATTAGAATGTTGTTCCAGGATCAACAAAGATGTCTATTCAGGAACATGTTGCACTTGGTGAAATCTGGTTCTGCGGCTTCGCCTGTGATGTCATGGGTTTGATAAATGTACACGGATAAACATGCACTCAAGATTTATTTATGCTCCTTGTTCAATACTGAAGCAACTCTTTCAATCCAGCTACATTTGTAAAATGTGCTGTCTTTTTCTGTTGGAACTACATGAATCAATTTGGTTGGCATTGACTGAAAATGGGTGCGGATTTCCCAGCATGCTTTTCATTGGACTGGGTTGGGTGGGTAAATGCTGAAATTAAGTATAATTGTATGTGTTTTTGAGCAAAGGAAAAGACTGTTCAGCCAAGCTGGAGAATTAGAAAGGTTTGTGTTGCATTAGAGCTGGCTGTGATGAAGGCTTTAATGCGTGTTGTGTCAGTCAATGAGAAATCGCTGTGCTAATATTATAGCAATCAATTACTGTTCATTTGCTTCTCCTGTGCATGATGTTTAGATGGATACAAAATTATTTATTTAGCATGCAAATGCAGCCATTTAATCTAAGGCAGTTAAGAAATATTGGATCAAATACTTTTCAGGTTAAGCTCACAGAATAAGTAAACAATATCAATCTCATTGAATAAATATTATACAGAGCCCCTATAAGGACATGGTGATGGAAAAAAATATGAGATGGGAGAAAACATAAGTCAATGATTTTGCGTTTCCCCCGATAAACTTTGCGTTTGCTTGCAAAATATAGAAGATAAGTCAATGCTTTTGTGTACTTTCGCAAATGCAAAGTTTCTCAGGGAATGCTAAACAAGCATTGACAAATCATTTTCCTCCATCTCCTAATTGTTTTCCTTTACCATGGCCCTTTAGGGGCTGTAGATGTAGATGTTTCCTTGCTAATTTGACCTCTTTTGACCTTTGTCAGGGTTCATGCGTATTTAATGAAAACGACTACAGTATATTGCCATAGAGATCATCTGTACGAGTGACATTTTGAAGAGTGTAATTTGTGAGACTCGTCTTTTCCTACCATATAAATGAATGCAAATAACACGGCTGCAAAAACATGGTTTTAAATTTCATGTTTTATCTTACATAAAAGTATTTGATATATAATCCATAAAATCTCATCCAGATTATAACACTATATATAATCTATGGATGTGCTCGTATAGTGACCATCAAAGCTTTATGACACATCCACATTCTCTATGAGATTTTGCTCCATGGTTTTATATGGTAAAGAAACCCAGTTACTGTGCTGGAGACACATTCATCATTACTGCGGTAACTTTTGTCTGTGCTAAAAATCCAATGTATCTGTAACCGCCAAGCAACGAGGGAGTGTGTTTAATAAGCGCTGTCATTTTCTCGTCTGTCTCGTCTGTGTGTAATCTCAGAGCGTACAGTCACCCTGTAAGCATGACAAAACTCTGCTCGGATATTCTGGGCAGCTGCCTGCTGGGATTTGTCGGACAGTCGTCTGGGTGAGAGATGTGTTGTGTTGAGCCAGCCTGACGTGCAGTGAGGATTTGCGAGTCTGTGTGTGAATGGACAGGAGTAAAACACGTTACACCTGCCACCGTGCCCTTCACAGTAAACACCAGGATGACACGGAGCTAAAGGTCAGGATGCAGATGCATATTGCACTGTTATGCAGTTTCTTGGGTGTTGTGAGTGGTTGCCAGGGTGCTGCTATGCATTTTCTGAGTTGTTCTAAATACAATGTTGATATTGAGGTAACCCTTCCTCATAGAGTCACACAGCATGTTTTATCATGTTATATGAGCTATACGACCAGAAATGCATCACGTACCACTGCTCACGCGACTGAAAACCCTGACTCAATTAACCTCTGTTTTGCTTCTGTTGCGGTGTGTGGTTGCGCTATATTTTGTTTCTTTTAGTGCTTCGAAACACTAACAAATATTTTGTTCCAAATCAGTGGTTCCGAGCTTGCTTCGTTACTTCATACGGGCCCTGCGCAAATGGCGCACTTGCGGTCTTGTAGACTTAAAATGGCCTCTGGCCCTGTCCCAAATGACACCCTAAACACTTGCAGTCTTCCTCAGAGTCCGCAATTTCATGACGTAGCGCCGCTTTGACTGTCGGGAAGACGTCTAATGTGGATCTTGCACCAGTGCGGACTCAGCAAAAGTGCGCATCGAGGGCGCATATCAACCACTAAGGGGTGACACCAGCATCCTTCTGAACCCTAAAATTACTAAATGGGACACTCTACAGTCTACGGTCTCGTGCAGCCATTGTAAGTCTACAAGACCGAGAGTGCATATGAAGTGTGCCATTTGGGACAGGGCCACTGTTTGCGCATGTTCGTTAAGTCCACAAGACTGTAGTGTAGTGTGTCCCATTTGTCATTCTAGGCCCTGTCCCACCCTAAACACTCACGGTCTTCCTACCAGTCTTTTGTGACGTAACGGCAGGAAAAAGTCTGCTTTGGAGTTCGACAAAAGTGTGTCTAGAGGGCGCTTATCAGGTGCAAATGAGGCACTCACGAGCACCCTTCTAATAAATGTGACACCTTAAGTTCTCGTGGACATGCGTCGGCCATTGGAATGCCTGCAGCAGACTGCGTTTTCGTCAATCCTATTCCAAATCACATAGGATGTAAACTTGGGTACAACATGTATGTAGACTGTATGATGATGGCACCTACTGAATCACAGGCTACAACGCAAGCTAGTGTAGAAGAATAAAACATCATCAGCATGCGCTGGTGGTAAACAAGTAGATCAAGATGAATCACACTTTGGCAATTGTGCGCTGAAAAAAAGGAAGTGAAAGAGGAGAATATGGACATGGATAGGAAAAAGAGGCCACCTTGGCATGCATTTTGCAAAAGGAGCTTGAGATGAGTAGTTTTAAGTTTTAGCGTCATGTCGCGTTGATCAATACGGAATTTCATGTTGCCTTGGCTAGTCAGTAGACGTGTCATAGCAGCAAACACACTATGAGATGATCATGATAAATTTAAGACGGTGTCAGGAAATTATCGCAGGCTATCTTTTGTCACAAGACCGGGACAACGGCCGACTTTAAACCTCTCTCACTGTATGACGTAGGGCAACCATCTAAGATCCAGCACCACAGAAATTGCCACAATGGGTCATGGGACAGCCAAAAACATACAATGTGAAATGCGGCCGATAAGTGCCCTTTGATGCATACATTTGTCCGAACCTGCAGGCTGACAGAAGACTTTGTTTTAATTTAAATGTATGAATTAGCTTACTCAAATATTTGAAATTAAGACCAATTGAGTACAAAATAAAAATCTGCAAGTTCTGCTTACTTTCTTGACTTAAAAAACGGATTGCCTCATTTTTTTTTAGTTTTGTATTTCATTCGGGTTTACAGTGTGCCAGTCTGTTTTTTTCAGCACTTCAAAATAATTTTTTCCCTCATCACTACGTTCTTTTAGCTTTCAGAAAAAAGCAATTATTGTCCTTAAGGTTTAAAACAAACGGGATTAAATTTGAAGGAATCAGAAATATTTATGGTTCTAAATTTGTGTTTAACTTCATCCATATTTTTTCAATTAAACAAATTCAATTGCAAATACACACACACACTCACACACATGTTTGTTTTTGAGAAATGTGGGGACATTCCATAGGCGTAATGCATTTTATACTGTACAAACCGTATTTTCTATCCCCCTACACTGCCCCTGCCCCTAAACCTACCCACACACACACACACACACACACACACACACACACACACACACACACACACACACACACACACACACACACACACACACACACACACACACACACACACACACACACACACACACACACACACACACACAGCCCCTGCCCCTAAACCTACCCATCACTGTCCCCACAAGGACAAGGATTTTGGATATTGCCATCTTTGTGTGACATTTTGAAAAGTGAGAACATAACGTCCTCATATTTCACCCTCTTTTGTAATACCTGTGTCACACACACACATTATACACACCTGACACACACACACACACACACACACACACACACACACACACACACACACACACATGTTGTGTTTCCATGTTTTATGGGGACATTCCATAGGCGTAATGCATTTTATACTGTACAAACCATATTTTCTATCCCCTACACTGCCCCTGCCCCTAAACCTACCCATCACAGGAGACATGCTGCATTGTTACATCACTTAGTGTGATTTAGAAGATGTTTTCCTCATGAGGACCAAAACATTTCCCCACAAGGACAAGGATTTTGGGGAGATTTTGTCCCCATAACGTAGGGATTACCAGTCCACACACACACACACACACACACACACACACACACACACACACACACACACACACACACACACACACACACACACACACACACACACACACACACACACACACAGCACTAATTATAACTGAGCAATATTAATAATGATTCTTGCCTCAGGAAGCAGCACTAATAATGTAACTGGGAATTTTGTGGAAGCAGAAACACTTGCGGCGTGTGTAAGGGCATCTCTTCAGAGAGGCTGATATCTTTACCATTAAAAAGCTCTGAGATGAAGCGTCAGGTCTGAACCCTGATATCTGTACGAGCCGTAAACTGGAACAGACAAGCAGCTCTAGGGCATCTCCGCCTTACTGCAGGACTCATGTAGGGCCATAGCTCAGGGTTTATGATGCGTGGGAATTTCATTACGGTCCAATAAAACATGACGTTGCCACAGAGGGCAGTGAAGAGGGTCTTGCAAGACCTACACACTCACACAGTATGAGACGCCCCAGCACCCAAAAACACAAACACACACTGACAGTTCCCAGATTCACTGCTGACATCTGGCACGAGAACAGTCGGAATGACTTGTCAGCTGTGCTGGGATTTACGCCTGGATTTACTGAAGGGATAAACAGCCCTTGTGTTAATTTAACAGGAATACTAGTATATGAAACTGACTGCGAGGTAAGAGATGTCACGAATCATTACAGATCAAACTTATTTTTGATCTTCGATGGATGGTTAACAAGTAGTTTGGACAAAAAACTAAACAAAACGTGATTAGCATTTTATTAGATACGAAGATTTAAAGAAGACATGTTTTATCATTTCACACTTGTACTTGAAAAGCGTATTTATGCATCTTTCTTTACAATACATGACACTTGCGTTTACATTATATTTAATTAATTTGCTATTATTATTGGGATCATATTTTACAGTATAGCATATTTTGTATAGTTTTTAATACATATTGCCTACATTTAATTTCGTTTAACAAATATTAGAAGTAAAAATTAAAACTTTTTTAGAAGTAATTTTGACCAGTCCCTGGCATCCCTGGATCTTGTATCGTGTTCAGCGAGGGGAACTTCTGACTTCAGAGCGCCGCCCTGTGTTTCACTCGTAGCCGAAATATGCGGTGACTGGCTCCATAACCATCCATAAACAATCAGTTCTGAGAACATATCTAACATCATAAGTATTTATATTCTGTATCTTTTTTAATAAAATCATAACATTTTCTGGGTAACACAGAAACTACCCAAACACTGAGTTGTTACGTCTGATGGTACAAAGCATTATTATGAAAAAACAAAACAAAACACATGCTGTGACAGGTCATCATTTTGATCCTTTTTTAAATCTATAGTCCATCTACTTTAATAGTCCTGCAGTGTCACAAATGAACTAAACTAAAGAAAAAAACAAAAAAAATTCTAGTCTCTTAATTGATATGAGTGAGGTCATAAAGATGAGTACACTCTAAAAAAATGATTGCCCATGTGAGCATCAGAACTGGACCACGGAGCAATGGAAGAAGGTGGTCTGGTCTGATGAATCACGCTTTCTTTTACATCACGTGGATGGCCGGGTGCGTGTGCGTCGCTTACCTGTGGAACACATGGCACCAGGATGCACTATGGGAAGAAGGCAAGCCGCCGGAGGCAGTGTGATGCTTTGGGAAATGTTCTGCTGGGAAACCTTGGGTCCTGCCATCCATGTGGATGTTACTTTGACACGTACCACCACCTAAGCATTGTTGCAGACCATGTACACCCTTTCATGGAAACAGTATTTCCTGGTGGCTGTGGCTCTTTCAGCAGGATAATGCGCCTGCCACAAAGCAAAAATGGTTCAGGAATGGTTTGAGGAGCACAACGAGTTTGAGGTGTTGACTTGGCCTCCAAATTCCCCAGATCTCAATCCATTTGAGCATCTTTGGGATGTGCTGAACAAACAAGTCTGATCCATGGAGGCCCCACCTCACATATTTAAAGGGTCTGCTGCTAACATCTTTGTGCCAGATACCACAGCACACCTTCAGGGGTCTAGTGGAGTCCATGCCTCGACGGGTCAGGGCTGTTTTGGCTGCAAAAGGGGGACCAACACAATATTAGGTATAATGTTATGCCTGACCTGTGTATATTCAATTTTATATAGAGCTGGGTGATAATATAGCAAAATTTTGCAACGAGAACCCCCCCCCCCTAATCATATTTACAGTTACAGTGAAAATAAGACGAGTTATAGTGTCCAAAAGCAAATGTATTCCAAAATTTTTAGGGGGAAAATGTTTCTGCAGAGTCTCTGACTAAACCCATCCATCATCAAACCATGAGCTGCACTGAATCCGTCTGGACCGGCTGCATCGGTGCCCCTGAAAATGACCTCATGGAAAAATGGCTCCATTGCCCATTACTGCAGGAGCCTCAGGGAACAGAAGCCGCTGCTGCTCGGGAGGTCATTACCAATTTAACTGCGGCTAGTAAGGCGGATAACAAACCTGAACTATAACCTAAGAATAGTGGACTTTACACAAGCTGATCGACGGAACACAGACATAGATCAGGGCTGTCAGAGGGGCTAATGAGAGGAAAGAGGGTCGGTGGTGAGCGGGATTGTTGGGAATAGAGGGTAAGATGAGGCCGCTGGAGAGATGGCTCAGAGAATGGAGGAAAACAGGTCGGTTAACAGAATAGTGACATCATCAGGCTTGAATCAGAGGGAGAAAAGGCCAAGTCTTCAAGGTCACAAACAGGTGCAAATGAAGGAAAATAAGGGCTCTTAATAGTAGACTGATTGGTATAATAAGTTCTATTGATAAGGCTTTGTGTCCACAATCTCTCTATTATTGGTCCACTTATGTCAAAGAATAAGTTCAATTTTGGAAGAAATTAAATAGGTTTGGGTCACAGTAGATGTTATTTTACTGGGGTATAATGGTTGACATAGAAGTGGATTTTCAAAAATAAACCCACTTAGAAAAATTCACAAAACTCAATATGAAAAATATGATAAATATATAATACAAAACATACTCTACTATTTAAAATGTTGGGGTCGGTAAGATTGTTTTTGAAAGAAATATGTTGTAATCTAAAGTGATAAAAATACAGTAAAAAAGTGAAATATTATTACAATTTAAAATGTAATGTATTCCTGTGATCGAAGCTGAATTTCCAGCATCATTCCTCCAGTCTTCAGTGTCACATGATCCTTCAGAAATCACTCTAATATGATCATTAGCTGCTCAGGAAACATTTATGATTTTATTAATGTTGAAAATAGTTGGTGCTTCGTATTTTTGTAAAAAAATGATTAAAAAAAGTCCAGAAATCTTTGATGAATAAAGCTTTTTTCTGATGTGAAATATAAATATTTTGTAACATTATAAAGTCATTACAGTCACTTTTTAAAATAATTAATTTCTTTAAGATCTCACTCCAAACTTTCAAACGGCAGTGTACATGTGAAATACATAATTTTATATATACAATCAAATGTAATAAAATAATGAATAAGAAAAATACATACTTTTCACCAAGCCTTTTTGAACCTTTTAAGATTCGTTTTTAAATACCACTCATCAAACATGAGAGTGAGGTGTAGTTGTTTAAGTGCTTCAGTGAATGAATTCTCTCTTACACACCAGGGGGTGCAGTTGAGCCTCTAGAATGTTTTATAGCTAGTGCAGTGCATCAAGAAAACAAGAGCAATCAGAGGAAGATGGATCTTTATTATAGCTGAACCTTTAATTTGCTCATTTTGAAAAAAAAGTTGTTTTGGGAAGGTTCTATTATTTGGCCTTAAAACTGTCCATAAGCTTGATGACAAATAAGTACAGGCTATACTCCAAGTTCATTTTATTAAGTATACTTAAAGGGATAGTTCACCCAAAGATAAAAATTCTGTCATCATTTACTCACCTTCACGTTGTTCCAAACCTGTATGAGTTTCTTTCTTCTGTTGAACACAAAAGAAGATATTTTGAAGAATGTTTGTAACCAAGCAGATAGAGCAACCTCGTACAGGTTTGGAACAACGTGAAGGTGAGTAAATGATGACAGAATTTTCATCTTTGGGTGAACTAGTTAAAGTATATTTTATGTTGTAAGTATACTAATATCAATGTACTAGAATTATATTTCTATGTCAAATGTTTTTGTTTAGTTTATGAAATGACACTTTGAAGCAGAGGTGGATAAAGTACACAACTCTATTACTTAAGTAAAAGTAAAATTACTACTGGTCAAATAGTGAAAGCTCTAAAACAGATTTTTACTTAAGCAAAAGTACAGAAGTATTTGTATAAAGGTACTTAAGTAAAAAGGTACTTTTTTATGTCAATGCATTATTTTATTATTGTTGTATAAATGCACATTATGCCATCATGGTGGTTAAAGCCAGTAGTGATGCTCCGTCCGACATGCTAGCATACGACTACCTTCAACTCATTTCAATACTTATATAAAAATTCCAAAGCTCTGAATGCAGGGACCCTATACTCTGATACACATCCCATATTCTCCCAACGGAGAGACATGCATCAAGTGGATGCCAACGAAACTAATCTTTAATCTTTTCAGAAAACTGAAACATGCTTTCTATGTATGGCCATGGGTAAAAGGAAAAGTCATCTTCCATTTTGCTATAAACTGAATTTTTGAGAAACTTGTACGTTTTCTTTAAGTGAACATAACTTTTATGAATAAAATAAATGAAATATTGCCAAAAATAAAATATTTGGATTAATCAGTAGGCCTACATGATGGAAAAAATACACTGACTAATTCAGACGAGAAGAAAAAATGATTTTCGGCTATATTTTTTTTTACAGAAAATATATTTTTTATTGCCTGTAAAATCTTGTGATCCATTATGAGTAACAATTTATTAAAATATTTAGAAAAAAAAAAGCAGAATACTGACTTTGGACACCAAATGTACCTGCAATTATAATCACCCATAGACTTTTCTGTTAGCTTAGGTCAAGTTTACTTTAGTGCAATTGGAAGTATATTTCTGAGAAATGTATAATAAGTCTGAAAGTAGGCCTATATTATCTTATTTTTTGTTTAAAATAAATAGTAATTAACTTCTTTCTCGTAAGGGCTTCCACCCTAAAATAACAGTTTTTAATGAATGCTGCTGAAGATCTTTAGTGAATGTTTCTGCAGTGCCTGAGGAATCATTATGCATGTTTAGATGATTTCAGCCAGTCATTTGACAGGTTATATTGCCAGGAATTATTCAACCATCTCTCAGCCCGCTGAATCCACCTCAAATCTGAAAGTAGGAACAGAAGTAGCTTGGAAAGGTATTTTGCTGGAATTTCTCCCTTGAGAGTTTCATATGACAGTAAGAGCGGCTGTCAAACACCTCACACTGTTGAACACGCAGCTCTGGAAGAAACTGTTACGGAGCAGCAAATCCGTCCTGCACTCCTGTTCATTTTTCAATTTTGTTGTGCTTGTTATGACACGCTTAGAGACGGAAGAGTGATTGCAAGATAAAGAAACGCCAATCACTGTCCATCTGTCTTGCACTATAAAAAGAGCAGAGATTTCATGCCCATTTAAAACAGCGCCCACTGAATCCAAAGCCACAAAAACTTTAGTGCAGCTTATCTAATGGCCATTCCCTCTGTGAAGGACCTGTTGGGTTCAGTAGACTTGCTCTGGCCAAACCTAGACGCTTAATTAATTCATTACACAATGAATTAATGACTAGAAAATGAACAGGATGGCATTTTCAGGACTGCAGTTCTAACCCTTGCAATGATTTAGCTGTTTAATTGATATAATGTCCTAACCAAGCCCTAGCCCTAAACCTACCCATTGTTAAACCTGTTGAAATATTCAAACTAATTTAAGTAATTTAAGTTTAAAATGGCTGTGTTGGCTGTTTTGTTAGACATAAGGTGTAAAAAATTTGAATCAGGTCTTCTCTGTTGGAGTACAGTTGGCTAGATGGCACTGTCACAAAAACAACTAGACTCCTAGAAATGCAGTGCAGTCCTGAAACTGCGGCGGTCCTAAAAGTACAGTCTCCGGTATTGCATGCAAATAATATTGGCATTAGTGATGGCATTTTGCAGAATCCTTTTCTGATCGTTGCACCCATAGATATCCATAAATGAAGGCTAGATGTCTTACGGTGGAGTGTCTCTAACGTCCTCACCGGCGGCCATCTTGTCACAGGCAGGGCTCTGTGGTACCTGATGTAAGGCAAGTGATCTGCATGAATACAAATAGTCTTATCTCACTGAAATCTTTACGGATTTACAAATGGTTTGGTTTTTTGCAAATGTTATTAATGTGGCTATAATTATGGATGCTTGAACAAATTATGAATCATTTTTCATAAGTATGCAGTGTCATAACTACATCTCTGATGTTTATAACAAACCAAACAGTTTGAAAATCGGTCGAAAATTGAGCAAGTTATGGTTATTTAAAAAGTGCAAGCACCCATGAAAACAATGTTAAGAGTGAGCGACCTGCCTGTGACAAGATGGCCGCCAGGTGCGGATGTCGACCTCCATTGGCCAGCAGCGCGGACATCTAGCCTTTATTATGGATATCTATGGGTGCACCTGTAGGCGGTAACGAAGAACGTCTTATGTGTACCGCTCAATCAACTGATTCTTTCAAACACTGATTCATTCAGGGAACAAACAAATGACTGTCTTTATATAAGCGAGTCATTGAATCATTAGATGAGAGCGATTAGAGAGCCTACGGCTCCATGAGTTATACACCGATCGGTCTGTGAAATAGAAAGAAGATTCACTTTAATTACTTATGAATGGGAGAAACTGTATGAATATGAAGAGCAAATCGCTGATTGGTAAAGTCATTGCGTCACTGTGGTTCCTATAGAAACCTGAGTCTCCCGCTTAGGACTGCACATTGGCTGGTCTAGCCTGAAAAATAAGCCTTTTTAATGCTATTTGAGCATAAGAAACAATGTTTATAGGCCAGTTCATGTCAGATTTTGTTGCTTGATTTTAATTTAATAGATTTTAATTATGAGTCCGGCAAGCAGTTTTTGAGATTTTAGGATTCCCCATACAAATAAATAGGATTTGGTCTTGGATGCCTGAAATAGCTGCTCGAGACGGTGCAAATATAGCCGCAGAGTGAATAGACTTTCCTTGATAGGTACTTTGGCAGTTCCGCTTCAAGAGGAAAAAAAACTCAACCGATTTGTTAAACAACATTGAGAACGCAGTCGCTGCTTTAATGAGTGAGTCATTGAATCGATCAAAAAAACACTGATTCGTTCTATTGTGTTGTGCGGAGACACACATTTTCACTGTAGCCCAAGACTGGTTTCCCACTGAAGCTAAGCAGGGCTGAGCCTGGTTAGTACCTGGATGGGAGACCAACTGGGAAAACTAGGTAGCTGCTGGTAGAGGTGTTAGTGAGGCCAGCAGGGGGCGCTCACCCTGTGGTCTGTGTGGGTCCTAATGCCCCAGTATAGTGATGGGGACACTATACTGCCAATAAGCACCGTCCTTTGGATGAGATGTTAAACCGAGGTCCTGACTCTCTCTGGTCATTAAAAATCCCAGGATGTCCTTCGATAAAGAGTACGGGTGTAACCCCGGCATCCTGGCCAAATTTGCCCAGTGGCCCCCTGTCCATCATGGCCTCCTACTCATCCCCATATATATATATATATGATTGGCTTCATCACTCTGTCTCCTCTCCACCAATCAGCTGGTGTGTGGTGGACGTTCTGGCACAATATGGCTGCCGTCGCATCATCCAGGTGGTGCTGCACATTGGTGGTGGCTGAGGAGATTCCCCCCTTCTATTTGTAAAGCGCTTTGAGTGCCTTGAAAAGCTCTACATAAATGTAACAAATTATTATTATTATTATTATTATTATTATTGGCGAGCAAAAATATCAGATACCACAGCACACCCAGGGGTCTAGTGGAGTCCATGCCTCAACCAGTCAGTGTTTTGGCAGCAAAAGGGGTGCCAACACAATATTAAGAACTGCCTGATTGGTGTGACATAGATTGTAAATGATTATTAAAATGATTAAATGGATGCCATCTTATTAGGACAATAAAGCCAGCCCTAAACATACCCTGAACCAATAAACACATTATTAAACACACATTAGACACTTAATTTACACTTTTCAAATATTTTCTTCATATTTATTGAAAATAATGCCTTTCGACCTGATATGTGATGGGAGAAGGGAGTAGAGCGAGTTCAGCAGAAGGGGGATTCAAACTCATGCCGATTTCATGTGCATCAAATCAAGGCGCCACGCACCACGCGCCTTATCCCTACTCTACTGCTACTGTTGATCATCTAGCATCTTCCATAATTTTGTCTGGCCCAACCAGACATCGGTGGGCGGAGTTAGTGTAAACAGCCTCTGCCACTGAATAGCCTCTGCAATTAAAATTGCAAATTGAAATACGCCCATTGTAAAACACGGCAGTTTCGAAAAAACTCCCATTTATTGCAAAAAAAGTTTTTATGCTCGCATGAAGTGTTTTTTCAGGCAATTCGAAAAAGGAAATTTTCACAAAACTTCAATAGACATTTTTTCGCATTTTCACCTGCCATATACGTAAAAGTCGATCCTTCTTTACATATGATGGTATCTTTGGACAGAAGACAGGACAGAGTTCTTTATAAAACTCATAAAAGAGAATTACAGGGATACTGGATACTAAACAACAAAGAAATGCCACAAATGATCAAGACCTTGAAGCAGATATGAGGGAGAAACACCCAGAAACACCTCATACGTGGCTGCTCCCGAAGGAGCTTTCCTTGCCATTAATGCTTGAATAACACGCCTACGACTCCTTCCATTAATAATAACGGCCAGTGCAGTGGCTGGAATATACATAAACCCAACATACGTGGCATCATTTTTGGAATGACTTATGGCGAGAGGAAAAAAATATGTCGCTTGACATTGGTTAATGGAAACGCCGTCATTTTGCAATCCTTTTTTATCGACATTTTGAAAATATCGCAAACGTTTCGGAAATCTGTAATGGAAACATGGCTACTGTATGGCAAGCCATTTTGATTTTTAATCACTCTCAGGATGTGTATTGTTTATATCAACAATTCATTTTCACTAGTTAAAATGTTAATTCTTGATATCAGTAACAATGTTAATTTCTGATATCATGAATGTGATTTTTACTAGTAAGATAGCCATTTTAGATATCTGAAATTATATTGACATCACAAATACATTTTCAGATATCAAAAATAAAATTTTTTACTTCAATTGTTGATATCAAGAATAAACATTTCAGCTAGTGACAAATTAATTCTTGATATCAGAAATATGCATTTTTACTAGTAACAATGTAATTCTTGATATCAGAAATTCGCATTTTGTAAGAATTGTATTTCTGATATCTGAAATTGGAATTTTAACTAGTAAGAAACCAATTCTTGATATCAACAATCGAATTTGAATGGCATGGGGATATTTCACTAATGACAATACAATTACTGATATCAAGAATTCGAGGTTTCACTAATGGAAATTAAATTCTTGATATCAAAAATGAGCATTTTTACTAGTGAAAAGTGAATTGTTGATATCAAGAATGAACGTTGTAACTAGTAGAAATGTAATTTCTGATATCAAAAATTAACTTTGTTGTTATCAAGAATTCATATCCTGAGAAAGATTAAAAGTCAAAACGGCTTGCCATACTACTGAAGACATCTGCGAGTAGTTTCAATGTTTTTTGTTTGTTTTTTGGCTAATTATCCACTTTAATTTCATTTTTTTGTCTTATAAAGTGTCTAAAAATGCTTCAGAGCGTGAGTGAACTGCCCAAATAAATCTAATTGAATGAATTGTGAGCAATTTCAGATCTTAAAGCGATAGTTCACACAAAAAGGATAATTCTGTCATCATTTACTCTCCCTCAAGTTGTTCCAAACCTGTATGCATTTCTTTCTTCTGCTGAACATAAAAGAAGATATTTGGAAGAATTATATATTTGGAACAGCATGAGGGTGAGTAAATGATGATCATTTTTGGGTGAAATATCCCTTTAAACCCTGTTTATCTGATTACATCAAAGGAGTGATTCATTCGCGAATCTGGCATCTAGTTCTGATTATAAACAGCTGACGGAAACACAGGACATGACTGCTTAAATATTATCAGGGAAAATGATTCTCAGGTTGGTATACATAATCTCTGTCGACACAATAGTCGGCCTAATTATTTTACTGGGGCACAGTGGTATTTCACTGGAGCTATTTACACATTCTAGGTTTTTTTTCCTCTATAAAATGCAGAGGAAAAGTGACTAAGCAACTCTCTTGATGTGTCCTGCTCTCCTTTTCTCTTTCCTGTTCATGTGCAGAGCTGCGAAGGCAAGTCACCATGACCTGCACTCCTGGCACTATAAATTCATCTCCCCGGCTGTATGCTAAACCACAGCAGTGCCAAGGGCAGCCGAGCAGATATTCAACAGGACATCTTCTCATTTACACCCGACAGAAACACGATCCCTATCTTGAATCACATTTCAGTCCAATCTCTAGATGGCAGTGTTACATTTCAGGACCACAAACCGATACGGTATGTACGGCACACAGACATATGAAACCCACTGAAAACTTTAGATGAAGTGCTTAGTGAACTGCTCACGGATTCATAATGCAGTACGAGAAATAGTATGAGTAATATGAAATGATAAATGCCTTTTTGTCACATGTCATTGTGTTGCATGTTTTATTCAACGGGTGTCGTCATAATGGTTATTTTTAAATTTTTAATCCAGCAGGAGAAGAATTTTGCATTTAAAATATTTAATCAAAATGAAAAAGGCGGGTGCATTGCATTGTGGGATACTGTGTGATATCATCAATGCACAAACTCAGGCTGAAGGTTCATTTGAGCAGTCATTTGATACAGAAAAGTTGCCTACTGCGCACAGTATGCAAAATAGTACAAAAAATATGTTAGTATGCTATTCCAAACGCACCCGTTCTCACTTGCAGGCTTCATAAATGATGATTGCTGCTATTTGTAGACACATTTGGCCTTCGATTTTGTTCTCTTTCTTGCTCAGTGAAAATGTCTTTCTTTAAAATCACCAAATGTGGTGTCAGCACCTCTGTGTGTGCTGGTTATAACATGCTGTAGTTCAAGTGATAGAAGTTGTGAATTTCATAGCTCCCGCAGACACGTTTCCCCCTGAGGAGATGTTCTCTTGAGATCCGTGCTGCCTCGGGGTGAGTGGATATTAGGCTCAGACAAAGAGACCGGTGAGAGGCAACTTTATTGACAAGAAGGAAACAGCAAGGACTGGCCGTGTGATTTGTCTCCAAAAATAGAAGAGACTTGAGTGCAAAAAGCCACAGAAAGATCCCTCAGTGGTTATCAGTAAACCTTTTTATCTACTTACAGATCTACTTAACAGCACTAGATTCAGGTTGAAGAAGCGTGT
The DNA here is from genome assembly GCA_023029165.1 of Gobiocypris rarus. NCBI lineage: Eukaryota > Metazoa > Chordata > Actinopteri > Cypriniformes > Gobionidae > Gobiocypris > Gobiocypris rarus. The sequence continues at coordinate 28,824,294 of CM040922.1, read as the reverse complement.
TGGATGCTGTCACATGCTGTTGTTGTATTTGACAAGGGTTTGATTCTCACAATCTGCTGAGATTTGGGTTGCTAACAGCTCTAATGAACTCCGTCTGAGCTGCAGGGAAGGGAAGCGGCTGACGAATCGATCAGGTTTGGGATCGCGAGGATGAGGTGAGATTCTGTGACCTGCAAACTCACACAGAGCGTTAATGACAGATGAGCTTCATCGACTCAAGAGGTAGTTAGAAAACAGCCAGACATCGACTATGTGTTTTTGCAAACCCGTATGAAAGAAAAATCACAAATGAGAGAAAACCATAAATGCATGTATGCATAATTAAATAAATACATGAATAAAGAAATGACACACTATTTCTCATCCAGGCCCCGCCCCTTGATTTTGCATATGCCTTAGATGGGAATTATTTAAAGGATTTGTTGACTTTAAAATGAAAATTACACCATGATTTACTCACCCTCAAGCTACCCTAGGTGTATATGACTTTCTTCTTTCTGTTGAACACAATCTGAGTTATATTAATAAATATCCAATATTTATAATGGGAGTGAACGGGGCCCACGAGTTAGCAGCTCAAAAAAGTGAATCCATCATAAATGTACTCCACACGGCTCTGGGGAATAATAAAGGCCTTCTAAAGCGAAGCCATGCATTTGTGTAAGAAAAATATCCATATTTAAAACTATATAGTAAAATATCTAGTTTCCACCAGACCGCGCCTTCTGTATTCAACTTACAAAGGAAGTGTAAGGCCTCTTGCAGTTCAAAACGCTACGTCCAACGGCATCATCGCGCCAGATAAGCTTTTTCCTAAGTTGAATATGGAAGGCAGTCTGGCGTAAGCTAGATATTTTACTTTATTATTAAATATGGATATTTTTCTTTAAAAAAAACACAGAAAAACATTGATTTGCCCCCACCCTCGGAGCCGTGTTAAGTACGTTTATGATGGATGGATGTACTTTTTTGAGCTGCAAACTTGTGAGCTCTGTTCACTCCCATTGTAAAGCTTGGAAGCGTCTGGATATTTATTAATATAGCTAACTCTGACTATGTTTATCAGAAAGAAGAAAGTCATATAGGATAGCTTGGGGGTGAGTAAATCATGGTTAATTTTCATTTTAAAGTCAACTAATCCTTTAAATGAGGAATATTGTGCCGTGTTTGTTCCCGGAAGAAACCTCAAGACTACAATGGAGGCGTTTCAGGGAGTTCAGAAACACTGACACTGATGTAGAGAAGAACTCCCGCTGGAGGGACCATGCTTTGAAACTTTTCAGACCTTTTCATGCTCAAACAGCCACATTACACATAAAAGAAAGATGAACAATGTAAAAAAGCTGAATAGGACCCCTTTAAAATATGTATTTATTAAAACATAAAAACAAAATGATCTGCTTTGCCTTGGGAAATATACAGTAGTGTGCAGGATTTATAGTATTTGAGAAAGCAGTTTGTACAGGATTCACACTCAAATATGCTGACAGATGTAAAGTTTATTCAGGGCTTTAAACTGTGTAAACTGAAGAAGTTGAGATTACAGAGCTTTCCATGTGTGTGTGCTACATGTCAGCCTGGAACCTGAAGGGGACATTACTTGTCCCGAGGTCTGAAAGCATAAGCTGACCAGCCCAGATTTCTCTCATGACAACTATCGGAGTGTTTGGCATGGTAATGGATGGGACAATGTTGATAAGTTTGATCTTGGGGGAATAGATCTGCTACGCTGGTGCTGCAGAGCAAGTACGGGAGATGCTACTGCCAATACACCAGACGCTACTGTGAGCGAGTAAGACATGCTGCTGCTGTAAAATATACCACACATGAATAAACCGTAGCAGATCTATACAGGTGGAGCTGGGGAAGGTGGAGGGTTTTTGAAAGCATGCTACAAACTGCTATTTGAAGATTTTGCAGCGAGCTCATTGGCTGCTGATACAGCAGGAACCAATCAGCTGTGTCTTACAGAGAATGATGTGATTACATTTTTTAAAAATTCAAGAAAATGACCAATCATTCCGCTAGATAAGACCCTTATTCCTCGGCTGGGATCCTGGAGAGCTCTTTGAAGTTGCATTGAACCTGCAATTTGGACCTTCAACTCGTTGGTTCCCGTTAAAGTCAACTCTATGGAGAGAAATTCTGGAATTTTTTCCTCAAAGACCGTCATTTCTTTTTCGACTGAAAAAAAAAAAGACATGAACATCTCAGATGACATGGGGATGAATAAATTATCAGGAAATTTGAATTCTGGAGTGTACTACTCTTTTAAGGATCCATCAGCCTGCGCCATCTAGAGTTTAATGACAGAACTTTATGTTCATAATTTCCACTTCAAAACGTAATTTAATGATTAATGATGGTTTTATTTTCACATGTTACATAAATACTTTAAAAAAGAATGAGAAAAACAAACAAAGAATTCAAACCCTCTTGAAAGTTAAAGATACCCCTGAGCTCTTAGGATATTGTCCGGCTCAGTTGCATCACTACTGGTGTGATTCATGAACTAACAGTGTTACTTAATTAAGAAACCCATAATCCACAGCGTCTAAAGCTCTTCCATGTTAAATACAACTCCAGCCTGGAGGGAACAAGGTGTTGGGAGCTTAGACAGAGTGTAATCCCAGAGATGGAGGGAATGATGGATCGCAGGATCTCCTGGAGTAATTAATTATACCAGTCCTCTGGCCTCAACTTTCCACCAAACCCCCACACCAATCTCACAGCGTCCACCGCGCTGTCTCAATCACTCCTCCTCTTTCTCTGTCTGCCTCACTCCCACTCGCACTGGGTTTCCATCTCTCACGGCCCTGTGAATTCATCCACTCGCGGTTGGCTTGTGTTTCCATGCAAAACCTGACTTGATTTTAAGCGACTGCAGTTTGAAATTCTAATTGTAACATGAGATTCATTAGTGAAGTCAAACATCACTATTAATATGTCTGAGTGTTAGTGATGTGAACAAACCCAGACACAAACCATGTGCATTTAGCCTTGCCAACCAACCAGAACACCCTGTAACAGCAACACTCAAAACAGCAATGCAAAAGAGCAATGCAAGGCTTTCGCAAACCACCTGTCAATGCCTAGAAACCACCAAGAACAGCAACCGCAGAGCAACACACTGAAAACTCAAAAGACTCCAGCAACCACGAAGCAACATGATAAAATAGCTATCAAAACACCTTTAAAAGTGCAAGACAATTCCCTTGAAACCCCCTAGCAACACCTGGATATCACCTTCAAACCTAGCAACCCCATAGCAACAAACTAAAGCTCACTCAGAGCAGTATAACGCCCTAGTTCTGCATGCGCACCACACATTTCCTCTAGGAAATGTCCAAATCCAGTTGGTATTCAGTTCTGTGCCTTTTTTCTTTTGTGGTTTTTGAAGGGCTATCAGTCTAGTTATTTCGTGCAAAAATGTCATCTTTGGTATTGAATGTGAATACATCGGATCATGGTGTGTTTAATTTATGGCTCATTACGGCAACACCACCTGTCAATTAATTCAGCTCCAATTGCCCTTCGCGTAATTAGGAGGGTTTGATTCTTATGCGAGAGCGTCTGTCGTCAGGAGGGGTTATTGCCACGCGCATATTAGACATATTTCATTCCGCGAGTCTGCCTTTAAGCAATTAACCGGGTTGGAGGAGAACTAAACCGTGACATTCTTGCTGTGTGGGTTTTCTGAGCAGAATTTTTATCACGCGGCCCAGATGTACATCCTCCCGCTGGAGTTTGAGCAACAGTGTGGAACGCAGATGGCCTGTAGATCAGAGATTCTCAAGTGCTTTTGATTTTACAGTCTGGACATCAAGTGACCAACACCAAGAACTAAAAGAGTTTAATTTAAAAAAAGACAAGAAAAATGTCCTTTAAATCAAACATTAAAAAAATATGTATCATGAATATTTGAAAATTATGAAATGCATAATTATGCATATTTATTTGTAATATCATGTGAATGATATAATGTATTATATATTACAGTATAAACATTACAAACACTTTACAACAAGGTCTCATTTGTTAACATTAGTTAATGTATTAACTAACACGAGCAATGCATTTGTTACAGTTTATTAATCTATGTTAATGTTAGTTAATAAAAATGCAGCTGTTCATTGTTTGTTCATGTTCACAGTGCATTAACTAATATTATCAAATACAACTTTTGATTTGAATAAGCAAATGTTAACATTAACATTAACTAAGATTAATAAATGCAGAAGTATTTTTTTAATATCAAATTTTATTATAAAATTTGTGAGCTTTTTGTCATGTACACATTTTCCCACAAAAGCTTTACTATTGCATATTTACTAACCCATATTTAAGGTCATAACTTGATTTAAATGGTAATGTGTTGGTTTAATATACAAAAGTAAACAATAAAATGTGTTTGGAATATTTGAAAATGATTATAATATGAATAATATAATATAATGTGTAATGTTATTAACATTACATTATATGAATCATATATTTTAATATGCATTTTTATTATACAAGTATTGAGCATTTTTAAATGTATCTTCATTCTTAATGCATACATTGTATTACAAATGAACCCATATTTCATGTCATAATTTTCTTTTGGTTTCATGTTCAAAAGTAAACGAGAGTATCCTTAAAATAAAAAATGGAAAATTATGAATATTTGAAAACTCTGAATATTTATTTGTAATATAATAAAATGGATCATATATATTTTTATATAATATGATATATCACATAATACAATGTTAAATGGTCTCTTCATTTTTTCCAGGGCTATATATATATATATATATATCAATATATATATATATGATATAATATATATATATTATATCAATATATGTATATTATATATATATATATATATATATATATATATATAAAACATCAATAATATATTATGATATAATATAAAATTATATCAATACATTCATTAATATTTATTTTTTATATAATTATAATATAAATATATTTCTTAATGTATTATAAATTGTAATATAAATATTATAATATCATATAAAAAATACATACATACATAAAAAATATATTATGATATAATATAAAGATTATAAATGAATGAATAAATAAATGTACCTTACATTTCGATGGTTTCATGCATTATGAACACTTTGTTGCACATTATTATTGCATATCATCGCAGATGAAACCATATTTAATGTAATATTTTCTTTTATGAACATAAAACTATGCCTGAGTATTTTTCCGCCCCCGCCTGTGACCCATCCGATCCATTTTGGGTCGTGACCCACCAGTCGAGGACCACTGCTGAAGACTATTGGCCAGTCCTGCCTTCTTTACATACCACCTTCAGATAAGAAGAGAAATCTCAGAATGAGAAGACGAAAGGACAGACGAGTTTAAACATAGCCACAGGAAATGTTGAGATAGGGGACAGACGAAGAAGAAATAAGTAAGAACAAAGGATAAGTGAAGATGATAGTACAAAGGGTGAGCGAGGAGAGAGAGATGATAAAATAAGACAAGGCAATTCCTTTTTTCTCGTGTACCTTTGCACCCTTGCAGAAGAACAGACGGTATGCCTGTGTCTCTGTAAGTAATGGCAGCGTCGCCGCCCCCTTCCCTTGTGCGGTTAAGGGTAAATATGTCCCCCGTCGCTGTGATGTATAGGGTTGTCTGTTGTGTGAGTGTAAGTTAGACAGCACTTTGCTGCTAACTCTCCACTCCCTCCCTATTACTGCGGTCCCCGACCCTTACCAGAGCCCGAGTCCTGGCCCCTGATGGCCCTCGTTCTGTTTACCCTATCTACCTCTGTTTACTGCCACAGAGCAGAGACATTTGCCACTGTCACACAAGCTTTCCACAGGAATGAGCCTGAGAAACAGCCAGGTGACAAGCACAATATGTCAGGATAACAAACACACAGTGAAGTCCAAAACTCTGAGACTCCTCCTTTTCAGTGAACATTATATATCATCAGCATCCCAATTTAAGTGAAAGGTTTAACTGAAAATGAACATGCTTGTGAGATTGTTTCAGTATCTGGTGAGTGTCTGTCAGCAGCACTGGAGCCACATAAACTAAACCCAATGATCAGCATGTTCTTAAGCATGCTCTGAGCCCCTGTTCACACCTAGTATGAAGATGCGTTTTGGTGGATCGGATCACAGGTAGACGAGGGAGACACATTCTCGTTTACACCTGGTGTTTCAATCCATCTCTTTTGTCCACTTTCAACCACATCTGTCCTGATTTCTTCGAGGGGAGGGTCTATGGGCGGGTAATGTATGGGCTTTTTCAGATCTTTCCATCAAATAAGCTCTGCAATTTACATATGAACGCGCCCGGAGATGACGGAAAAACACACAGAGAGCAGCAGCTTTCGTTTCTTCTCTGACAGCCGCAAGACCAGCCGAACACTGTGAGTATGTGTTAGAAATCAGGAATAGTGAGAGAACATTGAGCTTGGTACATTTACATTTTCATATAAATAGTGCACATCAAATATTTATTTTTAATTTTATGTCTACATTGTTTATTTCCAGGTATGATAGACAGACAGACGGATGGACAGACGGATGGACAGACGGATGGACAGACAGACACAGATAGATAGATAGACAGGCGGACAGACAAACGGATGGACAGATAGACAGACAGACACAGATAGATAGATAGATAGATAGATAGATAGATAGATAGATAGATAGATAGATAGATAGATAGACAGACAGACAGACAGATAGGATGGACAGACGGATGGACAGACAGACACAGATAGATAGATAGATAGATAGATAGATAGATAGATAGATGAGACAGACACAGATAGATAGATAGATAGATAGATAGATAGATAGATAGATAGATAGATAGATAGATAGATAGATAGATAGATAGATAGATAGATAGATAGATAGATAGATAGATAGATAGATAGATAGATAGATAGATAGATAGATAGATAGATGGACAGACAGACAGACAGACAGACAGACAGACAAAGATAGATAGATAGATAGATAGATAGACAGACAGACAGACGGACGGACGGATGGACAGACAGACAGACAGACAGACAGAGATAGATAGATAGATAGATAGATAGATAGACAGACAGACAGACGGATGGACGGATGGACAGACAGACAGACAGACAGACAGACAAAGATAGATAGATAGATAGATAGATAGATAGATAGATAGATAGATAGATAGATAGATAGATAGATAGATAGATAGATAGATAGATAGATAGATAGATAGATAGATAGATAGATAGATAGATAGATAGATGATGGATGGATGGACGGACAGACACAGATAGATAGACAGACAGACAGACAGACAGACAGACGGACAGACGAACGGATGGACAGATAGACAGACAGACACATATAGATAGATAGATAGATTAATAGATTGATAGATAGATGGATAGATAGATAGATGGATGATGGATGGATGGACGGACAGACAGACACAGATAGATAGATAGATTAATAGATAGATGGATAGATAGATAGATGGATGATGGATGGATGGATGGATGGATGGATGGATGGACAGACAGACACAGATAGATAGATAGATAGATAGATAGATAGATAGATAGATAGATAGATAGATAGATAGATAGATAGATGTAGATAAAATGTATAAAACCTTATTCAAGATTAAAGTCATTATTCATGGGGTTAAAGATCCAGCAGGATCAGAAATGACTCACTGAGCTGGTTTAGTTAAGTTTAGTCCTGCTGTTCTCAATATAGACTCCAATAAAAGTCTTTTAAAAGTTAAATAAAATAAAAACTTGCACCTGAAGAAATAGTCGTAGTTGTTTGACATGTTGAGATCACATGACAGATGAAGCACATGAGATGAACAGCTCAGAGTTCTGCAGCTATGTTTCATTTAACTACCAAACTTTGTCTCTGATGTTTCTTTATTTGCTCTCCATTTAACCTCATGGCTGTCTCAGAGAAAGCATGAAGATAAACAGAAAATCTGGATTCTTCGCACCTTATGAACAAAAGTGTTCTTTTCTATGTGAGATTTGTGTTTGTCTCTTGAGCTTTTCCTTGAGCTGTAAGCTTTAACTAAGTTTCAGTCTAAGTCCAATAAACTTTCAGAGGGCGCTCGAGCAAACCTTTGGGCTACATGAAATTGAAAAAAAAAAAGTTGATTTTGAGGTTTTTGATTGGCGCCTACTCGCACATTTGGTTTTTCATATGAAACGTCCCACAGTCAATGGTTCGGTGCCATGCATTAATAATGCTATCTTTTTATCAATAGTATATGACTTCCGGCCTGGGTTGAGCTGATCCATGCATATCCAAGACAATGGACCTATATGAGCATTAAAGTTAAATCAAACACTTTGAAAAGAAAAGAACCTGCTGAGAGAGGAAGAGTGCGTTTGATGTGCCTGTGCTTCCTGTATCTCATCAAATGGATATAACTTCTGAAAAGATGAATATAAACTGTCTTACATCTCAGGAACTGGGCTGCAACCCTTGTTTTTATTCCGTCAATGATGCAATCACTTAAAAGTTTACCTGCAATTGCTACAAAAGCATCCCCCATTCAATCAGCCAACAATCCGAGACAGATTTCCTGCATGTAATCCCATACATCCAAGTCTTTTCATTGAGTAGATTCCTGTGGAGCCCCTTCAGCCCAATTAAACCCACATGCCAGGCCTCCATCAAAGGAACTGAGCAGTTTGTGCATATGAAGCGCTATCGTCGAAACAATCGCATTTGTGTCAGCGGGGCGTAAGAGGAAGGGAATACTAGTCTCCCAGCAGGACGAAGGGTTATACTATAGTCAGAGTAAGTTTCTTTAAGGACTCACTTTCTAAACGCTCCCATTAATCCTCTTTCCGGAGTGTCTGAATGTCATGACTCTGGAAAATGTAGGACTTCCTGAAGCTCAAAGAATGGAAACAGAGTCAAAAAAGTCTCTAGCTTTGTCACTATACTGGATTAATCTCTGGAGGGTAGAAGATAGAGCAGCTTATTTTAAGGGGATCAATGAAACTTAAAGAATGTCTAATGCCACTTTAAAGTTCGAGGCCTCGGGGAGCCTGAACACCAGAACTCTGAGAATCCAGCGAGTTCAATGGGGATGGTGCGTTGCAAGGACGTTGAGGAAAAACAAGCGTTTGTGACAGCGGCTGCGTGTCAATTTCGCAAAAAAGTTTTTACATTCGCATGAGGTGGTTTTTCAGTCAATTCGAAAAAGGAATATTTAGTTAATCTGCATTTACAGCTTACCTGGTGTATGTAAAAGTCACATAAAAAGTTTACGTTTATTATTTATTTGACAGGGACCATGTGCAAATACAGTAATCGTACAAAAGAAAAGATGCTTTACACCAGATTTAGCTACAGCTAATTTCCATCCGCAGACCCCGGGCAGATAAAACCTATAAACATCTATGGTTAATAACCATAAACATAATCAGTGCTGACATAATTGTTTTTCTAATAATACCTTTCTAACATTTTGAGAGAAGTCCCTCAGGGTCCACATGATCATTCTGAATCTACAGTTCCTCTGTGAAATTGTGTACTATAACCTCCCAGAAACACCTCATACTTGCCGCTTTCCTTGCTTTTTACATTGCTTTAACTTACTCATCAAAATAAGTAAAGCAATTTTCAACAATATTTTATAAGTTATACAAGATTCAACACATTTTTCAGTCAGTTTAATGTAATTAAGTTGAAATGACTTAAACATCCAAGTTGATTGTACTTAAAAATTTAAGGCAGCAACTTTATTTTACAGTATTTTCAACACTGATAATAATCATAAATGTTTCTTTAGCAGCAAATCATCATATTAGAGTGATTTCTGAAGGATCATGTGACACTGAAGACTGGAGTAATGATGCTGAAAATTCAGCTTTGATCACAGAAATAAATTACATTTAATCAGAGAACAGTTCTTTTAAATTGTAATAATATTTTCACACTATTACAGTTTTTACCGTATTTTTGGATCAAATAAATGCAGCCTTGATGAGCATCAGAGACTTCTTTCAAAAATATAAAAAAAATCTCTAAGAAAGACTTTTAAACAGTATTGTAAATATATCATTTTAATTGTAATCAAATAAATAGCTGGATGTGTTGTATTGCCTTTAATTTTTGCTTTTGTAAATAATAGCGAAAAATGATTGTATTGCAATAATGAGAATAATAAAAAATATAATTTGTGACTTTCTCCTTACACAAAAATGAATGCCAAAATTAGTTTAAGTGAAGTAAACGTTCTAATCCTAAATCCTGAATAGCAGGCTGAGCCATATCCTGGTCATTTATCACACAAGACGCCCCATAAGCATCTCTTTGACTAACTATTGAACTCATGCGAGGCCTTTTGCATGTAAGAGTGCATTCTTCATGCAGAATGAGGCCGTTATCACGCTTGACAATGGAGAAGATGCAGGGCTTAGGATTGTCTCCCCAACCCCACCCAGCTATTAATACCAAAGAGATTTAAGCATTGTAGTGTAAAAGAGGCCCAAGTATCTCTGTTTATTCAGTCTGTTTCAGGAAGAGAGCTGGGACAGAGAAACAAAGGGATTTTCTACATTTAGCTACAAGAACATAGGTAATTGAGGTCTTTAGAAAATGTAGTAGGAGCTGAAAAATGAGCTTGGATAAATATTACCAGCATAGGGGGAAAAAACTAAACATTATAATGACCTTTTATTTTCTGAAAGTCTTGTTTGGATGTCATGGTTATTCATAGCCTCAGTTTGTTGGGATCCAATCTAATTTTCAGCATCCATGATAAATTGCTTAATTGAAGTCAGTAAACAGTCAGCCATCTCGGTTATTGATGCAAGTTTTAATTGGATGAGACAAAGTCATTCGCTCAATCATACAGAGAGTTACAGTTCACCACTGGACAACTCAAGAAGGTCAAGATAGTCATTCCAGCCATTGAGATTGATTAGCCGGACGGACGGACGACTTGTTTATATAAGATAAGAGAAAATAGCCAAAAGGTCAACAATAACAGGCTATCTGAGCATTATCTGACTCTCTCTCCATTGACAAGCACAGCAAACGAAAGTTGAGCACAAATAAAGGACAAGACCATTTGAACAGTGAGAACTTGACTTTAAACCAAGAACTGCGGCTCATTGTTGAGATCACACGTACATTTCTAAAAGTAGTTTGCAGATACAGAATATAAAAAAGCTTTACTTTCAGCCAGTGCACTCTCTAGTACAATAAATTCATACAGAGACATAGAAAAAAGACAGAATCCATTTGGTTTGGCCGCGCACTGACACACACAATATATTTCTAATATAAATCCTATATACACATGTTCCTTCACTAAACAGTTGCTTTTAACACAGCTAGTTACACTTCCACTGGAAGCAAATGCATTTCAGTGCCACTAATAAATGCTGCCCAGAAAGAAACAAACATCTTTTTTGTTTGTAATCCGTCTCTGCTGTGTTATGTTTCAATGCCATGTGCAAAACCCAGTTAAGAAAACTAATTTACAGTAGAAAGGGTAAAATAAAGGCAAAAAACATGATGATTGAAGACGGCGACATTCTGAGGGCGCTTGAGCGGTACCACTGAACTTCCTGAGAGTCGTCTGAAATGAAACAAAATGTACATGAAGTGATATACAGGGATGTTATTTGAAGAAACAGCAAACAAGAAACAGACGCCCTGAATAATCATTTGCCATCAGTTTGAATCAAGCGCTAGTCAGTGATTCACAGCCCTATTAGGGAATCGTTGGAGGTGAGAACTTCTGTCTGCGGTCTATTGTTGTTTATCTCAAACTAAATTAGTTACAGCATAGCTCACCCGAAAATGAAAATGTTTACTCACCCTTACTCACCCTCATGTTGTTCCAAACCTGTATGAGCCTATTTTTCCTACTATTGAAGTCGAGTTGTTTGATTGCCAGCATTCTTTAAAATATCTTCTTTAGTGTTCAACAGAAGAATGAAACTCATACAGGTTTGGGACAACTTGAAGGTTAAAGTGTGTGTCTGACCTTAATGTTAACATCAAACATGCATCTATAAACTCACCACAGTCTTTGCTGAAAACATGCGGGAAGCAGTGCAAAAGTCCATATCCACATCTGCAGTATGAACATCCTTTCTGAACCCATTCTCCATGTGGAATAACATCACAATCCCTGTAGAAGCAAAAACACAAACATTTAAAAACCTTGTGTGACCACAACAATGCTGCACAGCTCAATCCTGACGTTATTTCATCATACCGGAGGCGTTCGTCGTATTCGCAGCTCCGACCGGTGAAGTACTTCGGACAGGCGCAGAAGCTTCCCAAAATGCACGTTCCACCATTCTTGCAGCAGGTACGACTTTGTTTAGCAACTTAAATGAGAAACAGCAAAATAAAGATATTAAACATAAGGAAGCAAACGCAAAACAGCAGCCCCTTCATGAAGAAATTTATGACGTGTAATCTAAACAGCTGCTACCAACATCTGTTTCCCAACACAACGTGAACCGTCCAGACGCTGTGCAGGCCGTTACGCTTGACAACACTGGAATTCCCATTAATTAATGGATAAATCCACTCAATTCCAGCCTATTTTACACAAGTTGTTTACTCTGGTGTTTGTAAGTGTTGTTTACAATGGTGTGTTACAAAGAGTAGCAGAAGTATTAAAGTACTAGTAATGCAGTTGTGAAGTTCTTTCTGCAAGTTCTTCTAATGTAGAAACAATTTTCACTCAGAAGTTGCTAGTTTATTTCACAAACAACTACAAGGAAATTAAAGTAGAAAACTGGAAATAGTATTCTCATTAAATCAAACTCCAATAATCTTTATTTACAACTTTTAAAAAAATCATTATTACAGTGTCCAGGAACATAACCACAGTGTATAAATATATATACTTTATATTATAAATACTACACGACACATACACTACCAGTCAAACGTTTTTTATATAGCCTACTTAATAAGTTTAATCATTTGATCACAAAGGCAGCATAATATTACAAGCTTTCTATTTTATTATATTTGAAAATGTAATGTTTTACTGTGATGCATCCATTATATAGAAGCATTATTGTTTTCAAGATTGATAATCAGAAATATTAGAATGATTTCTGAATGATCAAGAAGACTGGAGTAATGATGCTGAAAATTCAGCTTTGCATCACAGGAATAAATTACATTTTACAATATATTCACATAGAAAACAATTCTTTTAAATTGTAATAATACTCCACAATATTACTGTTTTATTGTATGTTTGATCACATAAATGCAGCCTTGGTGAGCATAAGAGACTTCTTTTAAAAAATATTAAAATTATTCGTTTCTCAATCCAAGCGTGCATCTATTCCATCCATTAGGGTTAATATTATAGCATGTAGTATATTATATAACGAGCTCACCTCCAGTCAGTCCTATGAACGGTAACACGGCCTCTGCGTCGCGGTGTTGGCGTTGCGGAGTTTGCGTGTTCATTTCATTGAACTTATTCAAGAATTCCGCCTGTGTTTTTGGCTTTCCAGAAGCTTTCCCACATTCTGACCCTTCACAACCTAAGAGAAAAACGCGTTATCCATGTTAGAAAGAAGCTATGAAACAAACGGAATTATCCTGTCGTGCGTTAAAGTATCGACTTCTACCTGATTCAGTCGAAACAGCCTGACACACCGCCACAGCAGACAGCAAGAACCTGTAGAGAAGAAGAGCAAATGTGTGAGGCCTGAGGAGAAAGAAGACAAATTATCCGATTATCCCAAAATAATCATGAATCATTTGCTCACCTGAACAGTTGATTCGTCATTCCGCTCGCTGGCAAACTGCAAAACACTCGCGTGAGAGGTGACTGATCTGCTCAAAACATCCCCAGTGTCACCATCACACACACCAAATAACCAGCCCACCCTCTATCTGCCCCTCTCCGGGGTCTGCTATTTATCTTTACCCTCACGACGCGCCATTAACACCTGTAAACCCCTCCCATAGTCATACATGAGATCGCGCGCAGACCCAAAGATGCAAATGCGTCTCCATTCATATTAGTTCCGTCGGTCAAACCGGTTCCAAATGAATCGATTCCCTTCAGTATCACAGAGAAGCGATTAGAGGCTGTCAGAGCACTTTGATGCTCTATAATGCAGGATGCTTTGTTTTTTAAGGCGAGCACTACAGCATCTGTTGTTTTTTTTAATGCATGTGTCCATTTTGAGATTTTGTTCATAAAGTGTTTTTTGTTCAGACTTGTGGAAGGAAAACACCCAAAATACAAGTTAAACCCCCGGTTTCTCAGACAAATCTTAAAATAGTCTCAGACTAAAATGAATGTTTGAGCTGTTTTAACTGAGAGCAACTAGCACTGTGTTATTTTAAATAGGCTGTGTCAGTGCCATTGTTTTGTCTCAAGATGTAGCTCCACCAGTAAAGTCTTCTCAAAGGTTTTATAAAAGCTACTTAAATATCCTAATTGAACTAAGGCCTAATCCTAACTTAATCTAAGACCTGTCTGTGAAACCGGGCCTGTGTGTTTTATTTATTCTGAAGGTTTTTACAGAGCGGTTTGCTCATATATAATTTGCCTGATTTTATACAACATTTTATTCCTTTAAAAAAAATGTGAAATTGTTTGTCATTTTTTCTTCTTTTGACTCAGGCTGTTAAAAAATGAAATAAGGATTTCAAACCTGCAATATTAGGCCAAACTTGAATTCATCATTCACCTGCACAATCCAGTGCACACAGGCTTTTGCACAAAGTGTACATTTTTATTGCATATTACAGAATATATTTACATATTTCTTTATGTATATATTACATTTAAAAAACAGATCTAAATATCAAATTATATTTGTTTAAAAGTAGTTTGGTATTTGTTGTTAATTGAGATTTCATACATTTTATTCCTTAAAAAATAGTGTAAATGTATTTATCTTTGACAGTATTTTCTGATTTCCTGAGTGATAAAGATGTCTTAAATACCCTCTGTAAAAACATTTTGAACCTGCTTAGCAAATGCTCAGATTTTGTTTTAGACATTTACACAAATGAGTGCATATTTAATTAGATAATGTCTCATTTGCATATGTAATCATACCATTTCAGAAAACTTGTAATACAATTTTTTTTTGTAATTCTTAATGTAATTAATCAACTGGAGAAGTGTGGTGATATCTATTAGTTTTTTTTTTTTTGCAATTAAATGAAAAAACAAAAAAGTTTAGATTATTTAGTTCTTTGCTTAGTGCATACTCATTATTTATTCTGACTGTTTCCACGTTTGAATAATAATAAAGTCCAGCTCGGTTCACTCAGATGTTATTAAATCATGTAAATATATATTAATCCAAACTTTTGCTATTGCATATGTTTCTTCTTCACATAGTTAAGTAATGTATATTTACATAGTTGAATTCATCATTCGCCTGCTCAATCCAGTGCACACAGGCTTTTGCACAAAACGTACATTTTTATTGCACATTAAAGAATATATTTACATATTTCTGTATGTTTATATTGCATTTATTTGTGTGTAGATGTAAGGCATATCTCATCTCTTAATTCAAAAAACTTTTTCAAAAAAATGTGTTTAGAAGTAGTTTGGTATTTGTTGTTTATTGAGGCACAATTGGTGATACCTTTCTTATTTGTTCATAACATTTATGCATGAAAATCAAATGAATCTCTTGTGGTTTTGTTCCCACAGGCTGACATTTCCAAAGGAACGGCAGTAGGTATATATAACCTCTGAACACCTAAAGTAATTAGAGTAGGTTTTCTTTGAGGAATTTCTTGTGTTTGATGCGGTTCACTTCTTTAAAGGGGTGCATAAAGCACACGCTTCCCGCTATATTTCTGTCCTTATTCTTTGTTATTGGTTTCTAATTAGCTGATTTCTCTGAGCCTGTGAGGTGAAGAACCTTCAAACATTTTAGTTTGCATTCAGTGTTTTCAACTATACAACCAGAAATGTAAAAATATACTTCAGTATATTCATGTGTGCCCTGGTTTCTCACAAACTCTCTCTTCCTAAGCCTCAACTCCATTTTAAAGTCAAAATTATGGTCTTTAAACAGAAAAGGCATAATATTATCCAAATGGAAGCGTTAGTTATAGACTTGTCCTATTTTACATTTAATGTATGTCTGTCTTCTGCATAATGGAAAAAAGTTAATTTTGTCTGGTGGGAAAAATCTTCCTTTTTAAAAAGAAATTGCATGCAAATTACATGGCTCAGGTTGATGCATTTTTCATTTCAAAGCACAACGCATCACCGCTGGGAGAGCTTTCCTTGTAGTGCCATTAATGTTCCTTTTTTACATTCACGCCAACATTTCCACTAATTGTTGCAGGGAATTGTTTCCCAAACAGAACACCAGCTCTGTCCATCTAGAGGACAGATCTTCAGCACAGGCGTCGACCGCGTGAACGAGGCCAGTTGCTAAATAAAGTTGGTGGACCAAGTGACACAGCCCAACCCTGAAAGGCTAAAGGTCAGACTGAATGCTGCTGGTATATTACATGACCCATGAGCATTACCTATAACATATATGACTTAAAATGCTAATATTCGAATGATTAAATCAACATTCATGTGTATTTACACCGACCAGGCATAACATTATGAATAAAGTGAATAACACACTGATTATCTCTTCATCACGGCACCTGTTAGTGGGTGGGATATATTAGGCAGCAAGTCCTCAAAGTTGATGTGTTAGGCCACATCCACACGAAGCCAGAGCTTTCCCTATCCAATCTATTTTCCCCCTCGTCTCCAGAAATAGCTGCATACACACGAAACCACTGATACTGACTCAAAAGTATGTAGTATACATGCCAGACCAGTATGTGGCACTGTAATTCTTCCACAGAGATATGAGTGAGACGTGGGGTGATGACATTACCGTTTCAAAGAATATGCAGATTAGCTGTACACACGGAAATGCAAGGGGGTCGTTTTCAGATTTATCCACTCCGGGATGCAGTTTAAAAAAAATAGCGGTTTCAGGCACCCAAAACACTAGATTAATGTGGACGAAACTTTTTACGTATTACGCTTAACACGTCTCTGTGTGGATGGGGTCTTAGAAGCAGGAAAAATGGGCAAGCGTAAGGATTTGAGTGAGTTTGACAAGGGCCAAATTGTGATGGCTAGACGAATGGGTCAGAGCATCTCCAGAACTGCAGCTTTTGTGGGGTGTTCCCGGTCTGCAGTGGTCAGGATCTATCAAAAGTGCTCCAAGGAAGGAACAGTGGTGAACCGGCGACAGGGTCATGGGCGGCTAAGGCTCATTGATGCACGTGAGGAGCGAAGGCTGGCCCGTGTGGTCCGATCAAACAGACAAGTGCTCATTATGGGGAAGCACAGGCGACGCTCTGCTACTTGGGCGCAGAGATATCACGCAACACATGAAATCCCACAACTTCCGTCAACATACCGGCATGAATAGTAGCTGGCTATTTTGAGACACGGGTAGCTGCAGCTTGGAGTAACGGGCGTGGCAAGAGGTGGCAAGAGGTAGGGGCGTGGTAAGAGGTTTCTCATTGGTCTAACCATAGTTATCTGTAATTTCCTTTAGCTAAAAAAAAAAATCGTTATTTCCTTTAGAAGGCAAAAGATGACGGGTAATATATGTGCGATATAATTTGTTGGTCTCTTTGCTTGACATTTTTCCCCTTTGGTAATTATTTAATTGTTGTTGACAGACACATGTTACAGTGAGAAGAATCTATCTATATCTATCTATATCTATCTATCTATCTATATATAATATATATATAATATATAATATATATATATATATATACAACAAAAACATTTGCTGTACTATTATAAAAATAACATTAGTTTTACTTTGTATGTACTTTAAATTAAAGTACAAAATTAGTATGACTTAAATAGTGTCAGGAGACATTTTTATCTTAAAAAAAATAATTAAAAAACAAATTATTTTAATTTTACTATTACAGACATTTCAACTATAATGCAATAAAAAACGATTAATACAAAGCATTGTAAATACAGCTCAAAATGTATAAATCAAAGAATAACAAGTATAAAATGAACAATACTAATAAATACAAAAATAAAAGTTTATGAATCAAGGTAGAAAACTGTTTTGTGATCTCATGTTTGAAAGGGTTTCAAAGTATACTGTGAGATCAGTCTTATTAAAGGTAATATAGTAGGGTTTCTTTTATTTGTGTCATGCATATAAAACTTCGGCAACATTTAATTATATTTTGTTTTTCAGAAAAATATGGGTTTTGGAAACAGTAAAATGTCAAGAGGTTCTAAATTCTAATAGGAACTTCTATTTTAGGAATATCTATTTTAAAGTCAGTCCAAAATGAAATAGAAAAAGGGCAATACAAAAATAAATGTTTAAAATCTTCAAGTGATGTGTTACAAAAGTGCATTTATCACAAACAGTATGAATGTTTTTATGATTGAACCTTAAAAAGTCGCGGTGGTGATGACGTCACGTAACCGCGCCATACAGAAAGTTTCGAAGGTAACATACTTTTGAATGTATTCTCAATATCATTATTGCTTTTTTTTCAATGAAAGAAATGTATTTTGTCTTGTATAATTATTTGTGTAATTATAGTGATTAAGTTTATGGCTCGCTTTTATGCGGATCAGGAAGCTTTTGCGTCCAATTGAAAAGACCTTACGGCACGCCCCATTCCTCATGGCACGCCCCATTTCTTTCCGACCTTATGGCACGCCCATTGCTCCAGCCTGCAGTTACCTCTACTTGGCTATTTTGGGGATTTCATGTGTTGCGTGATATCTCTGCGCCCAAGTAGCAGTGCTTCGCCTGTGCTTCCCCATAATAAAGTCCCAAGTTAATATCTGCATAGGAAATCGCCTAGTCTTAATCTGTATCACTACTTGTATTCGTTGTGAATACGCAGGCCACAAGAAGTAATTTGGATAGGATTCCATTCAACATAGGATTCCATTCATTATGCTAAGCTAAGACACACACAGTTTCAGCCAATCTCAAGTTAATCTTGAGAGTAGTATTGCATCCTTCATAAGTCTTTAGTTTTATTAGATTTTAAAAAGACAGATAAGCTGTACCAAATATTTCTGAAAACAGCCAAATTCGTGGAGGCGTGCAGTGGGCGGAGCTAATGAGACACACAAACACACCTATGACAAACACACACACAATACATTCATGGCATTATCCCTCCCTGGATAACTTTCATTCACTATACATTGGTGTTGTTCACATTATATGCACTTAAGCGCCGACTGCCAACAAAACACACACATTTGATGTAGTTTCTCTCACCGCCTGCGGTTTCGACTCGTGACCGGGAACAAACAAACACAATCGCACAACTGCTCCGGAGAAACAAACTGCATCCAATGAATGTTACCTTAATGCTGGATTATTTGGGAAGCTGAACAAGGTTATCTTTCCCTCACAACCAGAAACGCACTTCTTTAGTGCCATTGTTGATTTTGTGGTCTAAAAACAAAGCGCTACCGGGCTCCTGTAACCCGAATGAAGCTCGTTAATGGGCGCGCACACGCTCATCCGGGAGAAGTGCCCATACAAGGAATTCCATTTTGACGTAAATACATGGCCATACTCTGAAAAAACGTTCAGAAACTTGTTTGAATCCGTAAGGAGTGTATTTGGCACAGAAATACTCTGTATAATAATATATACTCTCATACATCCAACTCATTTTTTTTTAAATTTTGGCATGAGAATCCAACTCTTCAACAGTGTAAATAAGTCAGAATGCATGAAATAGCATTAGACCCCCCCATTAAGTCAAGGACCCTAGAGTTCTTCTAGAACCCTATCAAACCATTTTTGTCTAAGAGTGTACAATAAAAAAGATCCCACAGGATCAATCTGGTATCTTATATGCACAGGAAAATGTACTGTCACGGACAGTCTCATTTGAATTGCAGTCTAATATAAAAAAACAAGTGAATATACAAGCAGACACATTTCATTTGGATTTGTCCCCTCAAATCGGCGTTTTGCTGCCCACCTCTGTTACTCTAATTACCTCACATATTCCTCTGGTAGCAACATGACAGGCTGTCAGCCGTAAGAGACAGAAATGCACCTGTGAGCAGAGAGAATAAATCACCTTTTGACTCCTTCTGTGTCTATAACAAAAGCGCATGCAGCTCCGCATCCGACCTGAAGACAGCAGAGCAGCGTAAAGATACATGACCTTGGCTGCTCTCTTGCTGCTCATTAGCGTACATAATTTAATCCTTCTTTATGTGAATGAATTATCTAATTAAACCTCATTAGCAAAAACAAAAAGCATGTATTTATTAACTCTGCTTTGCATTGCATAATTTAATAACTTAAGTCCAAATTAAATTGCAAATGAAATAATGCAATTGCTGCTATGATGTTAGAGTGTTTTGTTGGTTGCCAGGACATTGTGAATACGCAGGCCACAAGAAGTAATCAGGTGTTTGTTTTTGTTTTTTTTGATCACTTGTACTTGGGACATGCTAGCTGGCAACATAGGATTCCATTCATTATGCTAAGCTAAGCTAGCGGCGACCCTGCCAAACTAAAACAATGCATGCTCTGAGACAAAAATGCATTTGCCCACAAATCTAAATGTAGGAAAGAAGTTGAATAAGCCCTATTTCTAAAAATCGTGGAGTGTTCCTTTAAAATGTTCAATGAAGTGCCTGACAGAACAGAGAATTCTGTCATTAACTACTCTCATATCGTTACATTACAACATTCACATTTAAACATTAATCAGCAACAAAAACAGAAGCTCAACCGAACCTGCTTGACGCATAAGAAGAGAACAAACCTCTTGCTGAATCTCAAACGTGATGCGTAACACGAGAATGAACCTCATTGGCTCTTGCTGAATCTCAAACGTGCTGCGTAACACGAGAATGAACCTCATTGGTTCTTGCTGAATCTCAAACGTGCTGCGTTACACGAGAATGAACCTCATTGGTTCTAGCTGAAGCTCAAACGTGCTGCGTAACACAAGAATGAACCTCATTGGTTCTTGCTGAAGCTCAAAGCGTGCTGCGTAACACGAGAATGAACCTCATTGGCTCTTGCTGAATCTCAAATGTGCTGCGTAACACAAGAATGAACCTCATTGGTTCTTGCAGAAGCTCAAACGTTCTGCGTTACACGAGAATGAACCTCATTGGTTCTTGCTGAATCTCAAACGTGCTGCGTAACACGAGAATGAACCTCATTGGCTCTTGCTGAAGCTCAAACGTGCTGCGTAACACGAGAATGAACCTCATTGGTTCTTGCAGAAGCTCAAAGCGTTCTGCGTTACACGAATGAACCTCATTGGCTCTTGCTGAATCTCAAACGTGCTGCGTAACACGAGAATGAACCTCATTGGCTCTTGCTGCAGCTCAAAGCGTGCTGCGTTACGAGAATGAACCTCATTGGCTCTTGCTGAATCTCAAACGTGCTGCGTAACACGAGAATGAACCTCATTGGTTCTTGCTGAATCTCAAATGTGCTGCGTAACACAAGAATGAACCTCATTGGTTCTTGCTGAAGCTCAAACGTGCTGCGTAACACGAGAATGAACCTCATTGGTTCTTGAACCTCAAGTGAACACGTTTGAGGTTCTGTTTAGCACAACTGATGTGTGAGTTGATGTTAATAAAAGCCTAAATTCAATCTGTCCGTAATATAAAGTCTCTTCAGAAAATTTGGACTGAACCTCTCAATCACTAAATCACATTTTACAGTGTAAAAGCACATCTCCTTAACAAGAAACAAAGTTTAACCCTCATCTTTACTCAATAAATGTCATTTTTAATTTTCCACCAGTGCAACATTAATGAAAGGATTAAAGTTGTCTTCAAACACAAGCATCTGTGAACTCCAACCATGTAAATATTAGACCTTAAATATTCCTACATGTCAAAGCTTATTAAGTCCACGTAACTTCATCACTGTATCACATCATGGGCTTTGATTCCTGGCCAAAGTATGTTCTATAAAAGTGCAATCAGTGCCATGTGTGACAAGGAAACGAGACACCGGTGCTTTCATTATGCTGAGTGAAGCTCTCAGGGTGAAGTGCGTATAATAAAGCGATCTCGTGCACTGACTCATATGAGCCCCCTGCTGGCTCATAATTAATTTACCTATCTTTGTGTTTCATTCCCATAATTAACAAGCCACCGGTGATAATGCCACTGCAGGCCCATTAGGTGTTCCAGCATGTTTACAAGCAAGTTATAATGACATCAACACAGGTAAGAAGTGCTGTTATTTTGTTTTTTACGTGACTTGGGTTTATTCATTGTTCATTATATCGGTATATTTGCTATATAGTAGTTCCTATTTGATTGATGCCATCCATAGATGAAATTGGAATAAACTTCCTGATTGTGCATTAAAAATGAAAACTCATTTCTCAAAACACTAAATGCATTTTTCATTTTTGGGTGAATTTCAGGACTTTAATCCAATTTTATCGATGGATGGCATCAAATAGGAGCTACTATTCATTTTCTACATTTGCTTAATAGTAGCTCCTATTTGATGCCATCCATCAATGAAATTGTAATCAACTTCCTGGTACAAAAATGAAAACTGTCATTTCATGTTGTTCCAAACTTAAAAGCTGCTAGGATATTGTGTTACATTTTTCTGTAATTTATGGAGCTTGACAGACATGGTCACATTAACCGTCATTGTATGCAAAAGAGTTGTCAAAAAATAACAGCATACAGGTTTTGAATGACATGAATTTTATTTTTTTTGTTTTATTATTCCTTTAAATGTGGTTCCAAAACACTTAAGCTTGCCTTCGCTTATTTACAGCACACGTACACACAGATCAGGCATAACATTATGACCGTGAAGTGAATAACACAGATGATCTCTTCATCACGGCACCTGTTAGTGGGTGGGACATATTAGGCAGCAAGTGAACATTTTGTCCTCAAAGTTGATGTGTTAGAATCAGGAAAAATGCACTTAGAAGCAAGTGCAAGGATTTGAGTGAGATTGACAAGGGCCAAATTGTGATGGCTAGACAACTGGGTCAGAGCATCTCCAAAACTGCAGCTCTTGTGGGGTGTTCCCGGTCTGCAGTTGTCAGTATCTGTCAAAAGTGCTCCAAGAAGGACCAGTGGTGAACCGGCCACAGGGTCATGGGCGGCCAAGGCTCATTGATGCACGTGGGGAGCAAAGGCTGGCCCGTATGGCCCAATCAAACAGACGAGCTACTGTAGCTCAAATTGCTCAATGCTGGTTATGATAGAAAGGTGTCAGAATACACAGTGCATCAGTTTGTTGTGTATGGGGCTGCAAAGATGCAGACCAGTCAGGTTGCCCATGCTGACCCCTGACCACTGACAAAAAAAGCGCCAACAGTGGCACGTGAGAATCAGAACTGAACCACAGAGCAATGGAAGAAAATGTCCTGGTCTGATGAATCAAGTTCTTTTACATCACGTGGATGGCCGAGTGCGAGTGCGTACACGTACCTGAGGAACACATGGCACCAGGATGCACTATGGGAAGAAGGCAAGCCGGTGAAGGCAATGTGATGCTTTGGGCAATGTTCTGCTGGGAAACCTTGGGTCCTGCCATCCATGTGGATGTTAATTTGACACGTACCACCTACCTAAGCATTGTTGCAGACCATGTACACCCTTTCATGGAAACGGTATTCCCTGGTGGCTGTGGCTCTTTCATCAGGATAATGCGCCTGCCACAAAGCACAAATGGTTCAGGAATGATTTGAGGAGCACAACAACGAGTTTGAGGTGTTGACTTGGCCACTAAATTCCAGATCTCAATCCAATCGAGCATCTGTAGGATGTGCTTAACAAACAAGTCCAATCCATGGAGCAACCACCTCGCAACTTGGTGCCAGATACCACAGCCCACCTTCAGGGTTCAAGTTGACGGGTCAGGGCTGTTTTGCAGAAAAAGGGGGGCCAACACAATATTTGGACATTAGGTCATAATGTTATATCTGATCGGTATATATACTGTATATACACATAATACATGTACGCACACACACACACACACACACACACACACACACACATATATATACTCTATATATATAAATACTCTATATATTGAGGTTCACAAAAAGAAATCTTGCCTTTGGATTGCTGTAATGAAATATTTAAATTTGGATACATTCAACAGGGCATTATTGATTGAATATCCATGTCATTCTTGTCTGTGAAAGTGAGTGTATGTTTCTGCTTCTTATGGGGAACATTTGACAGACCTGATTATTGTGATTTCTATTCTGAAAACTGACACGCTAATGACAGCTGAGTCATTATCAGCCATGCAAAGGTTGACACTCTCTCTCTCCTAATGAGCTGTCTGCCTTCTGAATGGCACGGCACTGTTTCTTCACTCCGTTTGAAAGGTTAAGATTCAAGATGTCAGCAACTTCTGTGAGAAACAAGGACAAATTCAGTGCAAAATGAAAAGTTTTCATGCAAGCATTGTGGGGGAGACAAAACATTGAGACTAAAAGAGAAAAACAGCATTAGTGAAAACTTGACAACAAGAGATATTGAATTGAAAAAGTTTAATTTGTCACACGTAAGTTACGTAACCCACAAAAATGCATTATATTTTTAACCTATTCCTTTACATTTAGTTTTTAAAAGTGTCCCTATTAGGCCTGTGCTAGTTTAAATGTCCTAGTTTTGTATTGGTGTCCTACAATAGGTTTACATGCATCCAACACTTTAATTTTCTCATATACATTGCACACTACCTCATTTCTCAAAGACTCTGAAAATGGTTAATTCAAAGATTCAGTCTCTCTAAACCCCACCTTTGCGAGAGCCTTCTCTGCTCTGACTGGTCAGATGGCCCAGTCTGTTGTGATTGGTCAACGTAAACACCTCTTTCTTAGCATATCTGAGTTTCAGCTCCGGAGGCTTCCTTAGTGTTTGATACACAGCGACAGGAACGACGGCTTCCGATTTTCCGTATCAATTCGAGTCCTCCTCCTTTTGAACTGCATGCAAAGTGGATTCGCCGGTCAGAAAACAGCTTCTTCTCGATGAACCAAACTCTTCCAGGACTTAGTTACAACTACAATGTTTGAGGGCTGGGCAAAGTAGACCTTGTTCGTGGGCGGCCAATACAGAGCATAGGCTGGCATTATGCAAATTTGTTACATTGTATGTCACAGGAATTACTGACGACTCGTTTCAGGCCTTTCAGAATAGATCTTCAGAACTTTGTTTGCATGCACTGTGATCTTTGAGACTTTGCAGATCTTTAACATTAACAAACATCAATATTACACACTGCATGAAAGGTCATTTTCAAAAAAGCATAATGGGGCACTTTAATATCTGTGAACCTGTGAACAATTACTGTAATTATTCGTTATCAATAAAAAACAAAACAAAAACAGCATTGGCATGCATTTTGTAAAATCGCTCTTATTTTATTAAAATCATTAACATTTTCACAGATTCTGCAAGGAGTTCACATACTTTTTCTTGCAACTGTATGATAATATGCAAGCGTCACCTTTAAATGAACGACTTCAAGGCTCATAACTCATGGTTATTTTTACTCACTACTGTATGCCAAGTCATTTCCATATGCATATTGTACATTCATGACATATTTTAACCTGTAACCGTTGCAAACCTCATGTTCTAGTGGCACAGAGCCTATACTGAGCGCAGCTCCCTGAAACACTGTACTTGATCCTTCAAAGGAATAAAGTAACCGACTTTTAATTAGCAACTGTGTCATGCACCACCTAAATTCAGTGTATTAATTACCAGCTCCATCATTTTCAGCTCATTTTCATTCTCCATCCCTTGATGTTAATCATGATCTACAAGGGTGATAACATTCTTGTAGTGACTCATTTCACAGGTTTACAGGTGAACCTAGTCGAGAACAGTATGCCATGAAATCAAAGAATATTTTTAAATGAATGCAGACAAGCATTTCTCTAACGAGTTACAGAGCAACGTGGCAACTTATAAATAGCCGGGTCAAGAGCCCTGCTTACACGGGCCAGTTTAGTTACAGTTGACACTTATATGAGCTGCTTCCGAAGCCAGATGCTCATTTGACAGAACACAGGCAGACGGGTAAACATTTTTTATTTCATTAATTCATATTTGCAGAGAAATACTCTTTTATGTTGTGGATGCTTATGAAATTACAATTAATATTGCTAGCTGTAAACACGATTTTATTGCTTTCAAATATAGCATGAAAGAACGATCCAGTAATGCTATTTTAGAATTAATCACAGAAGCAATTTCACGTGGTATTGTTTTCGCCTGATAAGTGATGATTCCCAGCTAAATGTATTATATAATATGCGCAAATGTTCCAAATAGTTTTTTTTTGTCTGCATTTGTTTTGTACTGTGTTTATATTTAATTGCCTGTCCTGGTTAAATGAAATAGCTTAATCAAATGCATGCTATTAGATGAGCTATTGAAAACAAATGCACATTTTATGGTAAGTTTATACAAGGGAACATTGCAATCTTGTAAAATCCAATCTTGTTCTTCCACTGACAGCTTAATCTCCGCTTACAGCAGGAGTCTCTACAATAATGGACAAAAACGCAGAGGTGATAGTGTGTGGCTCTTCAATTATGAAGGATGTCTGGGAAATCAGACTGAGGGAGTATCGACAGAAACGACAGCTGGAAAAGGAGAGGATAGGGAAGAGTGCTCTTGAAAGGTGAGGATCTGCCGAACCTCCCATTTTCCTGCATTTGTCCATTAGAAAAACTCCTTATAATGGCCAACTCAATATTTATAAAACAACTTTGTGGCTCAAAAATGTCTTAAAGTGCAATCGATGCAATTTGTTGATATATTTTGTTGATGAAAATATGTTTAACCTATTGCATTCCATACAGTTTTGTAATATCATGCTATTGCTGTGCTTATGTCATGTCAGAATAACTGTAATTGTTTGTTTTCAACTTATGAATATGGGGTTAGAATTGTTGCATTATTCCAAATAAATAGATAGCAATTCACTAATAAATGTAAACAGTTTCACAAAAATGTATCCAATTAAAATATAAATCAAATTAGATTTGCAAATGTGTTTTATGTCACAAACAAAACATAATCGCTTGTCCGCTGGGCATTTCACATTTAAATGTATGATATGATCTCTGTGGAATGCAACACTGTCAGAAAAAAAGGTACATTGCTGTCACTGGGGTGGTACCCTAAGGTACAAAACTGAAAAGGTACAAATATGCACTCTTAAAGTACTGAAATGTACCTTTTAAGGAACAAATATGTACCATTTAGGGGTGAGTAAGGTACAAAGATGTACCTTTTCACTTTTGTACCTTAGGGTACCGCTCCAGTGACAGCACTGTACCTTTTTTTCTGAGAGTGAATAATCTGTCGAACATTTAAAAAGAACCCACCTATATATTCTCTACAAATAAAGGGAATCGTAAGTGATGGCCAAAATTATTAGAACACCTGACAGATCTGAAAATATTGACCTTTTTTTGCCTCCAAAACATGATTTCATAATATTCTTAAAACATGCAGATGGTTGTGCTGATCATCTGCATGTTTGATGCTTCAATAATGCGTTGTTCATAACAAGAGTTGTAAAGCGCTTTCATAAATTATAATACTGTAGCTTGGCTTGATACATAGTCTAATGGTCTAACGAAATTTTTAAACATATTTTACTGTACCAATTTTATGGGCCCAATACTTCATATTTGAGCCAATGCAGATGAATGAGCAAAGTTATTTCAGGGTAAGACCGCCTTGTACAGCAATTCGTGATTCTTTGGAGCGAGAGCGTGCTATGATTGGTCAACGCAAATAACTCTTATCAGATTGGCTTAAACGAGTTAGTTCCCCCAAAAATGAAAATGATCCCATGATTTATTCACCCTCAAGTCATTAGGTGTATATGTCATTCTTCTTTCAGACGAATAAATGTTGAGTTATAATTTAAAAAAAGTCCTGGCTAATCCAAGCTTTATAATGTTATTGACTGTTGCTTTGTTTTTGAAGTCCATAAAAATGCATCTGTCTGTCAAATAACTGCTCCACACGGCTCCGGGAGGTTAATAAATGCCTTTGCAAGTGAATAGATGCATTTTGTGTGAGAAAAATATTCATAACTTTATTAAGTAAAGTTTCGGCCGATCGCCTTCCATATTCAGTTTATGGAAAAGGTGTTGAAAGTGCCTCTGCAGTTCAAAGGCTAACGCCACCAGTTACGCTCGTCAGACGTTGCGTACGCATCTTGATCTCCGAGAAGGCACTTTTAACACTTTTCCACGGAAGGCGATCGGCCGGAACTTTAATTCAAAAAGTTTTGAATATGGATAATTTTCTTATCAAATGCAGTGGTTTGCTTCAGAAGGCCTTTATTTACCCCCGGAGCCGTGTGGAGCACGTTATTTGACAGACAGATGGATTTTTTATCGACTTCAAAAACAGAGCACCAGTAAAGCTTGGATTAGCCAGGACTTTTTTTAATATAACTCAACTTTTATTCATCTGACAGAAGGAAGTCATATACACCTGACTTGAGGGTGAGTAAATCATGGGCTAATTTGAAATTTTGGGGGTACTATCCCTTTAAGTAAAAGGTGGGTGGAGTCCACTTATTTGTGAATTTTTCTGCACATCTCAGCGCTGGAAATGTTTCAAAATCCACAAATGTGTCAGGGGATCTACAAATGCACAGGAAGTGATTCAGAAATACATGTACAGAAAATACAACAGATTCAGTTTGTATTTGCAAATCTTAATTTCTTCATTTGTAAATCTCAATCGATTTATTTGGAATAATGCAACAATTCTAGCCCCATAAAAAACATTACATAACTCATACAACTCATAATTACAAGCTGGAGAAATGCACAATGATGCATTTTTTAGCATTGATAGAAGAATAATTTCTGACAAAGACAAGGAAAGTTCTGAGAAGAATCTCTGAGTCATCTCATAATTACAGTAACTCTGATATGGCATGAATGCAGCAGTTGTATGTTTGATCCCAGCTGCCTCTCTGCCTATTTTGTTTGCAGATAAGGCCATTCAGAACAATAATGAGCTTGTGGTCGCTTCAACTTTAATTGTGTATTAATTTTAATAACAACAGCTATCTTTAATTAATCTTTTAAAACAAAAGAAGCTCAAACCACATTTGATAATTAATGAAAACTCTTCTTTTCATTTGTTGTCCGTTCCAATTAAATTTTTCGTAGAATCAATCAAGATTGGCAGGCACGCATGTCCTCCAAGATAAAAAACCCTAAAAGACTGGAGAGAAAAGCAAAGCTTCCTGAAGAACCAACTCTTGATGCACACAAGGCTAAAAAGACACACCTGGGAAGGCCGCAAGGTTTCCAGAGCAGTCGGATTCAGAGGCAGGTGGACATGACAAAAACAACAAAAGCCAACAAACTCTCCCTGTTACGTCACCTCAATGAAAGATGCCCGGGATTGATGG
Organism: Gobiocypris rarus; assembly: GCA_023029165.1. Lineage (NCBI taxonomy): Eukaryota > Metazoa > Chordata > Actinopteri > Cypriniformes > Gobionidae > Gobiocypris > Gobiocypris rarus. The sequence continues at coordinate 28,794,803 of CM040922.1, read as the reverse complement.
TGTGGTCGAAGTCTTGGAAGTTCTCACAGCCTTTGCCACAAGCTGAAGAAAGTCCCTGTGCATTCAACTGGGGACAGTCATGGAAGTTTCTCAATGTTCAGCCACGCACTGACGGCAAACCCTGGTTTGATCTTGGGTTTGACACCAACAACAACATGAGCTCCAGTGACATGTTTCTGTGGGAGAAGCTCAGCAAAGCATTAGACTCCGAGCTCATTCAACAAGATCTGGCCAGTACAGAATGGGAGAAGTCTTGGATATTCACTCAGAAACTAAAAGAGTCTCATGAAGGCACAAATAAAAGTGATAGCAACACATCGTGGAGGGATAAAAATCAGGAAAGTCCATCAGACTGGCACGAATCCTGGAAGGCAACAAAGCCTGTAAAAGGAGGCGATATCATGTCTGATTCAATTCAGCCCTCAACTAATGAGAAAACACAACCTGAATTACCATGGGATAATTCTTGGATGTACTTTAAGAAGCAGCTTTATATGAAGTCAAAAACAGGTAATAACCTAGGATGGAGTGAATCTTGGAAGATTGCAAAAACCATATCAGAACAGGAGACGAAATCAGTTGAATCTCAAGCGGTGGTGCCTGAGAAGCTGCATCCTGACATCTGCAATGTGATAATGAATGTGTCTAGAGAGATGAAACACACAATTCAGTTTGGTGGGAGGGATGCACCACCGTCTGATTGGGAAAAATCATGGACGGCCATAAAAAATATGTCAGAGTATAAAGAAGAGATAAATAAAGCTGACTGTAAGGAGGTGAAAGTGAAGGTTGAGACACCGAAACCAGACCATTTCAAGCAACACAGTGAACATGTGAAATTCAACGTACTTGCTTTGCCAAAAACCCAAAAGCGGGGAGAGATGCTTCAGTCTTCAGGGCAAATGGACTGGAAGGATTCTTGGAAGATTCTCAAATGCCAGCGTAGGGAAGAAAGAGCATTAAGGAACCTGAGATGTCCACTTCAACAATTATCCAGCACATCACAAACTCTCACCGAATGGGCCAATTCTTGGAGGTTCACAAACTTAACACTTAACCAAGACAGCAGTTATTGGCAGCAGGGTTGGTCTGCCAATACTCAGCCCAGACCTATTAGAAGAGTGCTAGTAAATGATGATTTACCGCATAATGGACCAGCAGGGGTTCGTGCCTGGGCTGAATCCTGGAGATCTATGAGACGGCAGCATCTTCTGGAAAGACAAGAGCAAGGTGCATCAACCCAGCCAGTGCGCCAACATACATACGCAAGATCTGTGGCAGACTGGGAACAATCATGGAAATCATCAACAAATCAACGCAATCACAATAGACCCTTCATGACCGAGTGGACAAATTCTTGGAGGTTCTCCAGCTTGGAGGATTTCCAACCTGAACATAATTGGTTTGAGAAATCAATGGAAATTAAAGGCAGAAAGGAACTTCGCATAGCATCGAATGCATTTAGCAGATCATTCGATTCTCAGGCATTCAAAGAACGACATCCCTTGAAAGAGTGGGATGACTCGTGGAGGGTTAAGAAGAGGTCTGATGGTCCTGGACTTGCACATCTCATAAAAAAAGAAGTGTTAGACTGGGATAATTCTTGGATGTTTACTAGCACAGAGTTTTATCAAAGACAAGGCGAAGGTTATTTGAATTTCCAGCTAACATCTGATGTTGCGATGCTCAAATCCGTCCAGATTGAGAGCAGGTCAGAGTGGGGTCGATCATGGAAGATTTCAAACCCACAACCACCAAAGAACATCGCCTCATGGGTTGATGCAAAACCAAATTCATTCAGAGCACAAGATGCAATCCTTTGGTCAAAAAACAAACACATCTATTATTTACCTTCTGCTTTGGTCAAAGACTTGAAGCTGAAAATCTGGAGCAAGTCCTGGAGGTTCATGAAGATGGACCTTGACTCAAAGCACTGTAAAAGCTCTGCTTCAGCTGAGGATGAATCTGTGATAATGATAACGACTGCAACGATAAGAAAACACATGTACTCAAACATAGATCAGCAGAAACCACAACAGAAGAGATGGAGCGATGCATGTAAAATAGCAAAGACGCAACCACGACTAAAGCGTAATGTTAGATCTGGGAACATGGAAGATGGAAAAGGAATGTTTGCAGAATGGATGGAGTCCTGGAAATTCTCAAATAATTTAAAAAGTCATGAGCCTGCAATGGTGTCTGTATCTCTGAGCGAATGGGAAAACTCCTGGAAGTTTCTGCTTGATCCGTATATGCCAAAGAATGGCCCCGAAACAAGCAAAAGTCGGTAAGGATTACAGACTTTCCAGGTCAGATTTCAAGAGCTCAAGAGAACGTCTTTAGAGAAATCTTTAAAAATATATGACGAATTATGTTTTTAAAATGTCTACAGATTCAACCCACAATAAAGTTGTGTAGCGTGTGCACATTTTGTCTCATCTTTTGTACAACAAACCATAACAAATGAAGACTTCCAATGCAAAAGCCTCTAAAAGCCAACTCGGTCAAAAATGAAATAACGATACTGAGTGAATGCTTTCTGCACATCTGACAAAAATGCTAAAAATGCTAAACCAGATTTTTTGCTCTTTAAATCATTATTTTTGATGCCACATCACAAAAAATTTGATCTGCGGGTCTAGTTCATGTTTCAATGCACATAATTTATTCTTTTTTCAAGTCATTGTTCATGACTTGCATGGTCCAGCATGAAAAGTGCATGGTCCAGCACTTTCTAACAAAAACACAAATGCAGTTGTTTAGCTCAAGTGTTGTTAAATTGGACAACAGCAGTCCTGAAATCTGCATTCAAATGATCACATACCATCTACAACACTGAAAACTGCAGAAATACTGCATGCAAACGACCACACTGCAAAGATACTGCATAATCAGATAAGCGGTGTACTTAGAAAAATAAAAAATAACAAATATATCATTTAGTGCAGATTATTGTATTTATCCAAGCAATAATAAGACATAAATTACTTCTTAGAATTTTAATGTGAAATTATTTACTCAAAATGTTAAATGTATGGCTAATGGAAATAATACATAATAGATCTCCAATTAGTACCAATAGCACTGGCACACGTAGGCTGTTTAATTCATTATAAATCACACATACCCTCACAACACAGGGTATCCCATACTGCCACCTAGGGCAATGAAAAGCATAACATTAGCGTCAACCCTCACTGACAAGCATAGATAGTTGATTTATTTTGTAATTAAGCTGGACTTTAACCCATCTGATCATATTGATTGAAATGGTCTTGGCATCTTTATTTCCCACAAATTACTTGGCATGTATCAATATTACATTTCCACAATCTCCGTTAATTAACTGATTAGCTAATGATGTGCTATCTCTGTTGTTTTCCTGTTCAAACAACTAAAAATAAACATGAAAAAGTCAAATATTCATGGCAATTACTTAAAGATAATAATTACTATACTAATTTACATGATGTATCAACCCATGGTTGACAAACCTATATGATTGCTTTTGTTTAGCCCTATAGCCCTTTTAGCCTTTTACCTGAAACAGCGTCTGTCACTGATATGTCCATGCTGGTGACAGACATAGATCATCATTCAAGAGTGCAGCACAAATATGGATATTTTCAAAGTAATGAATGAGCATAAGGCATTTCATGCATGGCTATTCTTTACACTGCACAAATTGAATGACCAAATAATGTCTAGACATCGGTTTACCATCTGTCACAGGCCACTAAAACCTCTATGCTTCTCAAAATGATGGCTAGAATTCAAGGCAGACTCAGTCTCTTTGTACAGATATTGTTCAGCTTGTTGCATGCTGTGCCATTCTACCCTTAAAACTAAAATTAAACACATAAAGTACAAGGTCAGACCCAAAAGTTCAAAAGGAAATTCCTTGCTATTTATTTTTTGAAGGCCAAGTAAAAACTAATGTCTGTTCTTTTCAAAGCCATGAATCTCTGGACATGCAGTTAAGTTAAAAATATTTTTTATTGGTTTTATTTTATTAGTTAAATGTTTTTTTTTTAGTTTTTTTTTTTTTAGCACAGATGTGAAATGCACTATCCAAACTTACATGGTTGTAATTCACGAATGCTTTAGAATGCAGACCTAAAGAACACACTCAGCAGAATACAGTTTACTGTAAAGCAATTGTACTGGACTAAAAATGTTTATTTTATTTTTAATCTAAAATTACTATAAAATTAATCATATGTCTAACCAAGTTGTGTACCAAATTTGAAGTTGATATCACAAAAAGTAAGTTCCTATAAGATTTTGTTTAGACATAATACCAAAAATAGCCACTGCGTGTCATCCCCATTCCATTGATTTTTTTCAGGCATGCTCCTGTAGTAAAAAAAATAATACATTTCTGTCATAATATCACTTCTAACACAGAGCAGTCGCCAAATATGAACCCTTGAGTCTCAGACCTTTTGTCAAGATTAGAAAAAGTTTTTGTAAAATTCTATTTGTAATATGAAACATGACACCAGCCACTAGGGGGAGGAGCCTGCTAAAATAATTGAAATAATTACGTTTCCATGGTAATGCAATGTCCAATTTCAAAACGTTTTTTACAGGATGAAGTTTTAGAGATTAAGCTTTCGAATGATCTGTTATGATGATTACTAAAATACGTGTCCATCTGATATTTTATTTTAGTTCATTTGTAATGGTTTTAGTTAAAGCTGTTTTCTGTAACTTTTTTTGTGTTCAAGATTTACAAAACATGAATCAATTTTCCAAACTGTGTTTTTGTCTTACCCTGAATCATTATGGTACACTTATAATTGGGACTATTTCAGGCCGGTCTGGTAGGAACCACTGCGGAGGAGCACAGTCCCTGCGTGACTCGCCATAGACATAAACAGAGAGAAATAGATCCGGCTGCAATGTTCTTCCACAAGACGCATGCAGTTCTGTTTATAAATTGCTACAGTGCCAAAAGTTACTTACTGCAGCTTTAACAATAACAGCACTGTTGCCAACATCCATACAGCTGGCAATCTGTATTTGTTGCTACAAGCACCGTTCTGTTTCCACAAGACTATCTTTATTGGTTGAAGATCATTCCTTAATGCTCTTTATGACAGAAATAAAGCAAAAACGCCATCGGATACATATTTACAGGCCTCCCTGTGTGTATTTTAAGCATATATTTGCTTGGCATGGTTGTGGTTGTTATGGCAGGGAGCAAAGGACTGTCTACCCCACGCGCATTGCTCGAGAGGCCTTCTGGAAACACTGCAGTAAAATTAATGAGCGGAGGGTCTGACACCAAATTATAGAGGGTGGGTAGTGTGGATGTCTCAGGCACCGCACAGACACTTAATTTTCCTGCAAAGAGACATGCCTTCAGCGCTGAGTCCTCTCTTTCTCTCCACCACACATGCAGAAACAAACACAATATATCAAACTGCTTCCACTTCAGCAGCATCTCTGCGTTCATCCCACTGGGGCGCTTAACCAGGTAACGTAGAGGAGTTTTATTGTTATCCTGTTCGCTTCTGAAGCCAACTCATTTTCAGATCGTTTGCAACTCACTTCTCATGCATTGTTGGGGAAAGTGGGGCTAGTTGGCACACAGTATGCTAGTAAATGTTTCTCATATTAACACACATTTCCACCTTATTGCACAAAAAAGTTGATATAGTACATTTTACTTCAACTTTTAGTTCTACCATTTGGTATGAATTTTGTGGGCATGTGAGAAAAATCATGTGATATACAATCCTTTACCCTTTCTTACAGGCCTCAAGGACCGTGAGTTAAACAGGCCAAGCGAGTTTCGTTCCTATCGCCCTCCCTTAAAGGTAAAGGTTTTTTAGGCCAAAACATTTTTTGTCACATACAACAAACATCTCACTATCTGCTAGCTGCCTGTCCCCGGAACACACTGTAAAAAAACACGGTCTCTGTAGTCCGCATAAGCTCCACAAACTGCAACCAAAACACACTGGTGCAGTCTGGACCACGAAGTATAACAAACAGGACTCAAGCTTGTCAGCTATTGGCTGGAGTACTGTTTGTTATACTCGTGGTCCAGACTGCACCAGTGTGTTTTGGTAAAAACGCGTGACATTGCTTAGAGCACCTTTAACCTTGTCTGACAGCTGCTCGACCTTCACTGGCCAACGGCGGCCTTGTTTTCCGATTTGCCGTGTTATGAGAATGTCCTCGTAGTCAATCGCGGCACCTTGGATTAATTGTCCAATGTGTAGCTATAGCAGTTTTCATATTTTTGTTCTTCATTGTATAGAGCCACTGAGTGGTCAGTCGCGCATCCTTTTTCATGGGACCACAGACTGGGCTCATACATAGGCTGTACTGAGAAATTATCTGAAATTATCTTATTTCATTCAGGAGGGATAGCCGTTTTAGTAAAAATGGCTACGCCCACATTGAACGTTTTGGTGTCCCGTCGTAGATGCGATTGGTGACGTTGTAAATGGGGTACTGCCATTTCCTCAAAGTTTCAAGTCTCTACGACTTACGGTCCTTGGAAATTCTAACAATTACAATAGGGTTTCAGCGCTACACGCTTGAACCCCTAAATACAAATGCAAAAATGTCAACGTTTTGACATTTAAGAAAAATTATTTTGCCATCTACAGTCTCCTCTATTCAAAACAACACATGATAGAATCTATTAAAAAGCATTCAAACGAGACATGATAAGCAGTTAGATGTTTTTGTATTTACAGTTCTGTCTCAGGTCTCAACACACAGAGAGAGAGAGAGAGAGAGAGAGAGAGAGAGAGAGAGAGAGAGAGAGAGAGAGAGAGAGAGAGAGAGAGAGAGAGAGAGAGAGAGAGAGAGAGAGAGAGAGAGAGAGAGAGAGAGAGAGAGAGAGAGAGAGAGAGAGAGAGAGAGAGAGAGAGAGAGAGAGAGAGAGAGAGAGAGAGAGAGAGAGAGAGAGAGATAGAGATAGAGATAGAGATAGAGATAGAGATAGAGATAGAGATAGAGATAGAGATAGAGAGAGATAGAGAGATAGAGATAGAGATAGAGATAGAGATAGAGATAGAGATAGAGTCTCTTAGGATTCAAGTTTAAGTCTAATCCTGAAAGAGAATTAAAATAATGCGCCTTTTAAAGCTCTGGCAGGTGTGTTTGTCAAAGCTGAAGCTTCTAATACCAATCATATTTACTCATTTTCATAATGCTATGGTCACTCAGTGATCAGACAGCGAGATTCATTTCTGTTCTCTGTTGCCTGCATGTAACTGAGCTGAGATAATAAATCCAGTTTCAATCATTATTATAAATACTCTGCTATCTTAATGTCCATAGTGCTGCAGCTTAGAAATTGAAAAGTAAACCAGCAAGCAAACAACTGAAAATATGAATCAAACACCATTGAGTTAATTTGTGTCCTTGATCTTACAAGTGCAATTCATTAACTTCCAACTAATTGAAAATGAACTTTTAAATAATTTGTGAAGACTAATCAGCCTACTCTCATGAGTCCTGCATTTATTTCAGTCAACATAATTGTATCTCAAGTGATGAAAATGTTTCTTTATGGTTTAAGTTTTAGTTATCTAAACAAATCACTTATAGTGGCTTTTCTATCAGGTTTCACAGCAGGTTCTCATCAAACTGGTCTTGCTGTTTTCATGCTAGCAGGATCCCGTACAGGAGCATCAGTAATGATGCAGCCACATTTGAGCCGCTTGTCTTTAACGTACAAGACCTGTCGACCCCCAACCCAGCTATATAGCCATTTCTAAGACCCCTCTCACCAATGGTAGAACCCAAGCTGTGTTCAGGAGCCAATTTGGGCTGGTTACTGTCAGCATTGGAGGTGTCCCACGGTTCTTGAACAGAAAAAGCAGTGAGATATAGTAGGCTGAAGCTGCTCACATCCATCAATTCTCCTCTCGCTGCCGATTCGCAAAATTATCCTTCACTTTATCCTTCAGCACAGAATTTCATGCTACTCATTGTCTTCAACCAAACTTTGTCATCATTAGACCACTTAATGCACCTATAACTTATAATGACTTAATCTGCACGTTATTCATTTTAGCAGTGCCATATGCTTCACATTGCTAATGCGGTTCTACCCAAGACATTCATTACATAAATGGCAGGATTATTGTTTGTCACAACTGATGGCTATTTGAAGGAGTTCATGATAAAAAACATTAAAGCGTGAAATAATGTGCTGAATGATCACTATTTGTTCACCTGCAATAAAATAGAATGAGAATTTATCACCTCATCCACCAAATACAGGCCTACACCTACTGCTACATGGAAACAAACAAACGCCATCTCTTTTTTTTTAACAAACGCCATCTTGCGCACTTAAATAAATGTCTCATTACGCCATTATTTTTTACATTGTTCTATGAAAGATAACAACTCTTTCAAACCGAAGAAGATTACAAACGTAGACAGAGACGCTGAAACTTTAATGACTTAATAAGAAACGTATTTCCATTATATGTGATGGACAGTCTAAACAGCCAATGAGGAGTGAGGGTTGTCACGCGCTGACCAATCAGGCGCGAGTACAGCGTGCACTTGTTACTCACGGATTACCTACTACTACTTACCAAAACGGCTGAATTTCATCTTGAAAATATCGCCTGTCCCAACTATGAAATGTCAGGTAAATATGTTTTTCATCCACCAAGGTTTTCCTTTTCTTTCACAGCCGTTTCTCCAGTCATTCGAGAGACTTCATGATGCGTATGTTTGTAGGGAGAGACCCTGTGTTGAACCCATTCAGACTGCATAAAACTCGTAATGGTTGTTGGAATTGCCTCCTTGAATGTGTGAATTGGGGTGAAACTCTCTGGGTTTAAATGGCTTTGTAAAGGAGCTGACAAATGATCCAGGGCTGGTTATGTGAATTCATAAAACACTGAAAGACCGCGCGATTATATTTCCATGGTAACGCGGCAAGGAAAAATATTGTTTTGTGTTATCGTCGGCAGTTGTCAATGATATAGGATTTTGATTTATATCGTACAATTAGGCAGACGCAACACTAGAAAGTGCTTTAAAAAGTCCTATTGAGTTGATAGACACTCATTGATACAATTTCGATTCAATTTCCATTTCAGAATGGAATTATTTGGCTCGTTGTATCGTCTGCCATTTGAGGATATAACTAATCTGATTACTTATAAAGCAGCAGCACTACTCTCCTTAATAAGACACATGCATTTGAGGAATCATTCATTTCTGAAGCACAAACAAGGAAAAGTTGCATGCCGAAGTTGCCCTCTGAAACTAATTCTCACCTGAGGCTATACAAGCGTTTGCATATCCAGACTAGTAGACCATGTCATTAATGCTTCATAAAAAGTACTGAATCACAGCAAAAAAAAAAAAAAAAAACCCTAACTGCATGGTAGGACTTCTAAACTGATTTCTCAGGAGGAGTACACTTGTACAGTTTTGAATCCACTCTACCATTTTAAGAGGGACTCATGGACTGAGCAGTAATGACCACAGATCTCTGACGTTCCTGTGAAAATGAGCCAGAAAAGCCCTTGATTCAGATCTGACTGAGAATATCAGAGTAGAACAAGTCTCGTTGGATGTAGGAAACATCAAAACGTGCATGCGGTCGTATGTTTCTGATTTATCTTCTCTGAAGAATTGCCTCTTGATTTTTTTCCCCCTCAAAACTTCTGTGATATATATATGATAAAGTTCCCTTTTATACTCAAAAATAGATTTTCATACTATATGGAAAGGATCAACTTAGGATAAGCTTGTTTATCGCATGTTCAGCGGGCCAAAAGTAATTCTCTGACACCTGAATGCCAGTGCACTAGATGGAAAAAAGGCAATAACTACAGAGAAAATGAAAGTTAGTTCTGTGGAAAGCTCCTGCAGCTTTTGAGTGCAGATACTGGCACTTTCTTTGATATTTTGTTATGCAATGAAATGAAATGCATACATTTTAAGTGTGGCTTATGTGTCCTAATACTTTTTGTGGCCAGTGTATGTTCAAACTCTTTGATAATAATAATAAAACATTTTATTTCGTATAACGCCTTTAAAAGTTGCTTTTCAACACAAGCAAACAACAATATAAATGAATATACATTATATACAAAGCAAACACACAATAAAAGAAACAGAATATTACTGAATAATTAAACAATCAAAATAAAAACAAAACTGATCATTTAAATGCAATCCTGAAATAAAACGCTTTAAGACAAGATTTTAAAATATTTAACAAACTTGCTTCCCTAATGTAAACCGGAAGAGAATTCCACAATTTTGGGGCATAAGATAAAAAAGGTCCCTGTCACCACTCGAATGAAGCTGTGCTTTAGGAACGACTAATAATAACCCTCAGAGAAGATCGCAAGTTGCAGTGTTAAAGTTGTTAGAGTATCTGAGGAGCCAGATCATGCAATGCCTTGTACTGTTAAAGGGTTACTTCAACGATTAGCATTAAGCTTTGTATCAGTAGAAACCCAGGAGTATATTCAAATTATCGTTCTTTCCCCCCTCATATGATCCTGAGAGGAGAGAATTATGTATTTTATTTCTGGAAAAATTCCTCCAATGACGCAAATATCGTCATTTTGCATCATCGGAGGAGTTTTTGGCCAGAGGCTAAAGACTACAGCCAGCAGAGGGCGCTATTTCCACATGTTTTCAACATCGCACTCACAGCTCTTGGCTCGCGGAGCTGCGGAGATTCATGTAAACGGAGCGGTGGAGAGCAAAGTGAGTGTTTTAACTTTTAAAATGAACTTCCTATGAAAGTTAAGCTTCCAAAGACATGAACTTAACACGCGCCAGACTGATCACCCGCTGTGAATGCAGCCGCGAATCCCGCGCTTACCTCAGCTCATGTGATGAATGTAATCCGACTCCTGCTGCGTTTTTGCCGTGACGCTCAATCGGCTCACACGCATTATATCGAACAGACACGTTCAGTTTTTAATTGTAGTGTCTCTAACTCAACTGATTTTCTGAAAATGAACGTGGTAGGCAAGTGATCCAGTAATCCAGTAGCCGAAGCAGAAGCGAAGCAGTGCGTTCTGGGAATTGTTGTCTTTCATCCCCATGAGACAAAAATACATTTTCTGTGTTTTCTCATTCTACAAGGCACCAAATTCAAAAATAATTTCACATTTCTACTACATTAATGACCCAGTTTAAATACAGATTCATCTTCCCAGCGCTGAAGTACCCCTTTAACTTAAGGATTTTAAAATCAACACAGTATCTAACGGAGTTAATGCAACAATGTCAAAATAGGAGTTATATGTGACCTGTGCTGGCAAAATGAGTGGTAATGCGCACATGCAAATTATTGCAAGCTACAGGCAAAACAAGTAAAACATGTCAAATCAGATGTTTTCACAAAAATGTATTCATTACGCCCTCGTCTAGCGATCCAAATGCTCCAAATAGCCATTAAACATCTGAAAGTATCTTCATTTTTTACATTTTCTGAGAGGAGTACCTTTCCCTTGTCCATCCATGAAAAATGTTTTTTGAAGACTGGCGCTTCCCCTCAGCACAAGTTTGGTATCGTTGTAAAGTGCAGCATTCCAACTTCATGAATATTCATAGGGAATTCTCGAATTCTCATATCTGTCTTGGCAAGTATTCACGCACACATTATCTCGCATGTCTTAAGTGAACTGTTGTGGTAAAACATCTGATGTGTAACATTATATTAGATCCGTGCGGTACAGTAGGTCTTATAAATGTTTCATAAATGTTAACCAAACAATGGTATCATGGGAAAATTGTTTTTTGAATATATATATTTTTCCTATAGATATTGAGTTTGACTTGGTCTGTGTGGCAAATTAGGTGTTATAGTGTGGTGCAGGTATGACATCACTCTCTATATAGGCCATAACGCAGAAGGGAGTTAGCATTTTAGCATTTCCTGTTCCCTCGTTCCAAAGTCAATGGGTTTTTTGAATGGTGCTTTGGTTAAATGGCTGAAATAAGGTCTGGGGTAAACACATTTTCACGTTTTATTCTACGAAATACATCAGTATTACCCAACTTGTGATTTTTGAAGCTGTTACGTGTCTTGAAAAAGGCGGTTGCTAACAAGTGGCTAAACGGGACTACAGAGGCTGTCGAGGAGATTAAACATCATCACGCCGAGCAGGTAACCTCAGTCGCTTTTACAGCCTCATTATGCTTATAAATGTGCTCTTATAAACTAGTTTAACTAAAATGTTTTGAGTTAAAAACTGTAAGAGTTGTCGGAAGCTTAGTGATGTGCGGTTGAAGTCAAGCGACCGTGGTGTAGTTTGTTTATAGCTTACCTTTAGCATTTTACTTCTGATGACTGCATTTAGGCTTCAAAATTAATACAAGTTGTGTTTATCTGTGATAATTATCTGGATGGACAAAATGTGCAAGTATCATAAACTTTTCTTGATCACAGAGCTTGTTTTTTTGGGAAAATGCCTATGGGAAAATCCTATTGGGTTTTTCTCAAGGAAACCAGCGTGATGCTAACTGCCAGTTGGCCTACAAAATGTGTCCGCCTGCAACTCTATGTGTGTGTAAAGAAAATGTCTCATGTTGAATTTAGGGCAAGTTAACACGAGTTAAACACATGTATTAGCATGTAAAAAATAGCTGCATAAAAGCAGGCTCTATTTGACCCTATGAATCACCTGTAGTTCAAGCCAGGGTTGCCAGGTCTGGAGTTTCCCCTACACTAAACATTATTTGTAGCGTGCCTCTCATCCAATAATCACAAACAGCTCTGTGCTTTGTTACTTCTAAAAAAACAATGTCAATGTCAACAATGCCGTTTGACACTCCTGAATGTGAGGAGAGGGGACAAAGATGTCATCGTCTGAGACGGCAGAGAGTATAGCTAGCGCTCTGTAGAGAAGTTTGTCTGTTTAGGGCTACTGTAGAAACATGGTGCTGCAAAATGCTGACTTCACTGTAAAGGGACCCGCGGTGTATGAAGATAGAAACGGCTCATTCTAAGGTAATAAAAACATAATGACTCATTATGTAAGGTCTTTATACATCACTGAAAATATATATATATATATATTATATAAAACATTATATTGTATTTCTGTCAATAGATCCTTATACATATTACACACGGCACCTTTAATAGTTATATCGAAAAACATGCATGAATATCAAAAGGTATGTTGAAAGATACACTACAACTTACAGAAATCCATGTCATGACTCATGTAATCACTCAACCAGTGCATTCTAAACAATAAATGTCACTTAAAGGTAGGGTAGGTAAGAATTGGTTAAAAAACTTTTTTTCCAAATTTGTTTAAACTTTCTTTATATATCAATACAAAATTAAAATGTAAGTACTGAAAAAGAAAGTATACAAATTGAGTGTCTGTAGACCTCTCACAACTGTTTTAAAGACAGCTCATTATTTCCATTCACTCCACCTTCTCCCTTCTGGGCTCTTTCCAAAGCCACGCCCCCAGAACACATGAACGCGCTCCGCCGACCGCTTATCTGGAAGAGCATTATTCACCTGAGACGAGCGGAGAAGAAGGAGCGGAGTGCATGTAGTGACATCATGTCAGAATCACATGTAATAACAAATCTAACTTCTATCAGTATGAATATAAACAAATAAGATGTCTTTTAGTACTCACTATCAAGCTAGAATACTGATACTGGTAAAGTTTAAAATATATTTTTGTTTGATTTGGTAACGAGCTAGTTATATTTATAAGGCAAAGCTAAAAACGGGTAGCATTGATACATGTTTTTCCAATAACATCAGTTATACTGTGATGAAGATGAATTTTGTGTAAGATTCATAACATAGGTATACAGTGTTTTGCATGTAAGAGTTTCCATGATGAAAGTACCGCATCGTCGGCTCGAGGACAAGGCCGGGGTCGAGGGCAAAGCAGAAGAGGTCGTGCAACAGGTTCCGAGGAAGCAGAGGTGCGCGCATGTGGGCAGATCCTGTAGCAAAAGGGGTGTGACAGTCGCACAAGCCAATCACTTGATTCGTCCCGAACGAAAATAATGAGCGGTGTTTATTGCAGATTAAAAAGTCACTCGATTTTTATACTCTCTTTTTCAGATTAGTTACAATTTAATTATGCATTGAAATATAAAGAAAGTTTAAACAAATTTGGACAAAAGTGTTTTAGATCATTCTTACCAACCCTACCTTTAACATTGTATTAAGCAGGAAAGTCATCAGATGTTCAAAGTTAGCAATAAAGAAACACTAGAGAGGAGCTTATGTACTGTTAATTATATATGCTTGAATAAAGACAAGTGCTTATGAAAAGACATTGACTGCAATATGTCAAAGACATTGAGTGCGTCAGAAATGATTTTGATTAAGTTTTGTTTTGTAGAAAGCCTTTCTTTAATGTGAATTTCGTGTATCTTAATTTTGATCAGTGTTTCGTCAGCCAATTGCCTGGATTTAATAATAGATAGACTATAGCAGACATTAGGGGTGTAACAATACATCAATAAAGATCGATACATCGATGTAATGTCTAAAGATACGATGCACCGATGCCATCCATTAAAGATCGATGTAGGCTATTTATATATTTAAGAGGCTCATTTTTTTTAACACTCGCCACATTTCACACAATTTCAGTCTGCATTATCACTAAAACATACATTCTTGTTTAAAAAAAGTGTGCACTCATCTCAAACAAAGCACAAATAGGCCACTGAAATTAGTCTTCTTTTACTTATTTGAATCGTTGATTACTATACTACTATACAATTTACCTACTAGTATGCATCATTCTTCACACACAGTAAATGAAATTTAAAACTGTTAAAGGAAAATGCTAAATAAGCTGCTGCACAGGAGCGCTGTGTGACTCTGTGTTGCTTCAAGCGCATCATTTTGCACACTGGATGTGCATAAGTGCTTTGAGCCACTCTGTATTGGAGCCTTTCATATCCCAATCAGGGTAAAGGATGTGAATTTTGAAATAAATGTTTGTTATATATTTTGCTTGCAGTTGAGTTAATAAAAATGTAACTGGTTGTGTAAAATAGGCACAATATCATAATATCAAAATATTGATTTGGTACTCCCCTGAAACCTATCGTAATTGTATCGCAGAACTTTTTGAGGTATCAGAAAATATTGTATCGCTGGCTATGAGAATCAAAATTGTATTGAATCGTGATGAATCGTCCGATTTATACCCCTAGCAGATAGGGCTGGGCGATATCTTAAAAAAAAAAAAATCTCAATATTGTCAACATTTTTACGATATTCGATATATCTCGATATGTTTGCTATTGCTTTTAAATAAAAAAATACAATTATTTTTATTTTAATTATTTTTTTTTAAATGTACTTTTATAATTACAATATAGATTTTTAATTTGATCTTTTTTTTAAAAACGACAAAGACAGCTACAGTGGGTCTATTTAACAGTAGCAAGTCAAGAAATAAATCAAAAATCAAATATATAAAACAACTGCTCAGTCTTCACTCTATAAATTAACTATAGGCTACACTGATTCTTAATAAATATATTAAAGTTGTTTAGCCAAGCATGGGGTGGTTTTCTGTTTTTCATTGTTGTTTGATTTACATTAAATCACACAGAATATGAGATCCGGCCCTTTAAGAGCTGCACGGACCCAATTCATTGTAACACACGATTTCTTACTCAACTCTGTGCATTTTTACATTTGTTTGACCATTTAAACCCAATAATCCATGAAAGAACTGAATCCCGATCGTATGTTATCTGAAAGGCATGTGCGCGCGCTTCAGGTCAGAGCCTGGCGAGCACACCCCGCACCGCGCTATTATTTCTCTCATGTTTCTGTGGCTTTCTTTGTCATGCGCTGCGAATATATATTTAACTCTTCTGCTTCCAATGTTTAGTGAATGGTGGAAGCAGAGCTCTGCGTTATCTGGTTATGTTTTTTGGGAAAGTATGCATGTTGAATTTGAAATATTCGATATTCACGATATTTTCAAATTTTACATCGTCATCAAAATTATTGCGATATTATCTCTAATATTCGATATATCGCCCAGCCCTACTAGCAGACAAAAATCGTGATATGGAGGCGCTGGAGCGATCACTTGCATTGCTCTTGAACGTGTCTCATAAATAAACCGAAACTCAGCAGGCTACTTGCCTCACAGACATGAGAAATATGTGTATAGTAAGCATGATATGTCCACTTTTAAACAAAACAATTAAAAACCAAAAGAAATAGGCAAGCAAAGCACACTGTTCATGCCACGTCTCAGAGCGGTTCTGTTCAAAATGCTGCACTCCATCACCACAGTCCAACATGCATCATTTAGAGTAATGAGAATTCTATTCAGAAGCGTCAAAAAGGGCAGACCTTTTCGGGACTATGTTAATATGTATTAATAATAAAAAATAATGTTTTGAAGCAATTCAAAATATGCTATCGCACTTTCTTTTATAAATCTGGAAAAAGTTGCTGGTAAAATATATAAGTGGCTGTAAAATTGGGCATCTTTCCAGCCACTTTGGCTGGCGGGCAAAAAATTAAATTTCCCACCCTGACCAGCATTACGCAGTTGATAGGGAGAGACAGGGAATTGTTCGATGGGAAATCTACATATTGACCAGGTTTTGAGTTAATATAAGTCTGCGTATCGTCAGCATAAAAATGGTAGTTTAGGTTACACCAATACCAACTGGAACAACCTCTGATCTATGACCATCCATTAAAACAAATTGACTATGATCTGCAAAGTAAGACCTGTACCAGCCCAGAGGAGCACAACATCTTATTGCCACACCAAAACCTGAGAAGGCGATATGAGAAAAGAATCCTTGGGCTTAGAGAAAACGCTGGTGCATGAGGAGCTCTGTTTTGCATTTGCATCATATTCGCTACGAGCAAGATTGAATTTGTGAAACCCAGTTATTAAAAACTGGCGAAGGAAACGCAATATGACTTTTTATTTTGCTTTGTTCGTTTTCAATTATTCAAAAACCCTAGCAACTCATTACCTACTACCTGACAAAGAAATAGATTTATAGTGTTCATTTGGAATCACAGATCCTCTCTTCCTTTTGCACAAAAATATAAGAATTAGAATGCATATTATTCACGTTTTATTCAGCTGCATTTTCGAAAGATTATAAATAAACATGCATTCTTTGTCATCGCATGAAATGCACGACTAAGTGAAATTCTGAAAGGTTAAGTACATTTAAAAAGAGCAGAAAGAAAAGTGTGCCAATGGGAGAGATAAAGCATCAAATATGCAGAAGTGCTGTCACTTGGCATGTTCCCGTCACCGTTTCAGTAATGCACTTAGGATTACAGACGTTCTTTTCAAGAGATGCCACATTTGGTTTTTAAATGCACCATGGGAAATGCATAGGAAGTTGCAGAGGGCGTTTGTAAGACTGCTGACGATAGCATGAAATAAACTTCAGTATAATCTGATATGAAAGAATAAAAAGTGAGCTGTGTAGGGAAGCTCTTCTCTTTCCTGTTTCTCCATTGTGTAACCATTTGTCATTATTTGGATCTGGACTTTCCAATTGAGAAATGCTATTAGGTCAAATGTATTGCTATAATTCCTTTATTGATTTCTGACTAATATGTTTTTATTCTCTGTTGCAGTGATGGATGCTTGTAGTTTGTGGGTCACTGTTTCTTAAAGCTAAAGTGTGTTATTTGTGTCTCCAAACAGAACTGAAATTCCTGTCTGTGATTGGTCAGACAAAAATATAGTCCCGCCTAGGGGTGGGCGATATAGCCTCAAAATTATATCACGATATTTCAAGAATATTTGCGATAATGATATTCATGACAATATAGGAAAAAAATGGGATAATGTTTTATTGGTGATTGCAGCTGGCAGACAGGAGCATTTATTAGTGCAAACTAAATGAAAGGGCATTTTCCATCCTTTTCCAATGAGCTACTGTCATTGATGACAGAATACCTAATTCGAAGTGTAAATGTAAGGTAAGGTGGCAGCAGCAGCATTATTGTGACACAAAAAAAGTAGCCTTGGTACAAGTTGGTAGTGTTTTCCCTGGAAATCTTATGTACAAGTATAACATAACTCCTTAACATTTTAGTTTAACAATAGCTAAAGTAATTTATGCCATGATCTGTCTGAATACTCGATTCTGATTGGCTGGAAGGTGTGCAATAAAACAGG
The DNA here is from genome assembly GCA_023029165.1 of Gobiocypris rarus. Lineage (NCBI taxonomy): Eukaryota > Metazoa > Chordata > Actinopteri > Cypriniformes > Gobionidae > Gobiocypris > Gobiocypris rarus. The sequence continues at coordinate 28,776,657 of CM040922.1, read as the reverse complement.
TAGTTCCAAGTCAGTGGATTCACAAATGCACTGTTTTCATTGAAGCACACACACATAAAGTCGCACACAGAGCAGCCCCTCGACTTTTAATCATAAAATAGCTAAGCTACTGGAACACAACATTATATTTCTCAGCAACGATTGGGTTACATCGCTATTTTGAAGTAATAAGTGTACATCTTCATTGTTAAGAGAGACGCAGGTGCAAATCTCAATCTCTCTCTCTCAATAATTAATCCAAATAAATGCTATAATGAATTCATTCAAATAAATGTAATCTTCCGCACTATACTTATCTCTGTGTCTGATTCAAAGCGAGCAGAATGCTAGATCTCATGAGCCGTAACTGATGAAAATAACCGTCAGTTATTGCGCTGCACAGCTTTAAGTTGTCAATGCTGGCAGTGGCAAATGACCATAAGGTGGGAAAATCCACGGCTAGTTGTAAATAAAGCACGGCCAGCGACGCTCGGTTGAGTCATTTGTTTACTTTTGGGCCGCACATCAGCAGCTGCTAGTATCTCCTCCTCGCATACCTTCATAGCTTGGGTGTTTTTGCTTCAAGTGGTGAAACAAGTTTGTTGTGTGTCCACCTTTAGCGGTAACAGTTTTCTTGCATATTTTGTAAAATGTTGTGCTTTGTTGGATGTCTGACCTCTTGTAACCAAACCACTTCCTAACTTTCTAAGTAGCTCCTTTTTATGTACTAAACCGTCATCGGAGGCTGACATGGTGCTCTTACTCACAGGTGTTGTTGTTGTGCACGCTAGGGAACGTAAATGCGCCATACGTCATTGTGTCGCTATATCATTGATATCGCTAAATGACACTTTTTTTATCATGTAAAAATGTATACCGGTGTTATCCTGGATATAGCACACCCCTAGTCCGGCCCCAAACTAATGTTTTGAGTTATAGGCCATGTCCAAAATCACATACTCTCTAGGTACTTATTTTTAATGAGTAAAAAAGTTCCCTGGTCGACTGATCTGTGCATCTCTAGTTTTTCACCTACTATATAGTATAGTTTGTCTGGCTATAACCAGAACAAGCTCAATTTAAGATTGAACATTGGTCTGGGGAGTCTGTTCTGTATTTTCTACTGCACAAGAGGCGTGATCAACGGGCATAATTTAAATGACTCTGCACCCAATTGGATAGTCCTTCAACCAATCAGACCACAAGAGGCGTGATACTTGGATAAACGGGCAATGACCTATCCGTCATCGTGTTAAACTCGCCAATAGCGCACCAGGTGGGTAAACCAGTCTGTGATTGGTTCCCGCAAAAGTGTAACAGAAGCAGTAGAAATGAATGTACAGGTTTCCAGACTGAGCTGCAGGACGAAATCAAATCGCCGGCAGATCAGGCTGGGTTTACCCAGTCTATAGTATAGTAGAAGTATGCAATTTTGGATGCAGCCATATGACCCTATTTTAAAGATCTGAGTGCATGGTCTGAAGCACATGGCGCAGGTGCACTTAGAGCATGTCCGAATCCACTTTTGCTAGTTTAACAACGGAAAAAACAGTCTGCGTGCCAGGTGCATGGTCCGCATGGCACATAGTGTTTAACTCTTTGGAGAAATTAACCTATAAATAACTTGCATGTTTTTGACTCGGTGTAATAAACTGGGACAGAACAAAGTGTTTTAGCATCAGAAAAAATTACACACTTCAGCTTTATGGGTTTTTACATTTCCCCAAAGCAGTAAGCATGCAGAAAAACAGTCTTCAGGGTTTTTCTCCATAAGACAACCCTTAAAATTAGCACAGAGGTCTTTAGTCTGAATACATAATTTAGTTTTCTCACTGCAGGCTGTGCTGCCGTTTAAAACCCTGTGGTGGCCTGCAACATCGCCCTCCAGTGGACGCCCCTCTGAGAAATCATCTTTAAGCAGGTGTGTGGAGTGTTTCATGTTTTGTTCATTGGACCTTTAAATGAGTTACATGACTTTTCTTTCCAGATAAATAACTGTTATGCATGCACTCGTGTTAAATCTAAAGTTGAATTTCCTTTGGAGCAGGCATTAAGATTTAACTGAAAATCATTATTTGCAAATGAAACTGAAGCATGTATTTTATTATAGTTACGAAAAGCAGCATTAAACTGTATCCTTGTACTTAACTGCATAGAGATGGATCATTATGTCCTATTTTGGCCTCTCTAGTTGCTTCTGAGCAGAATAACCAAGTGTGTTAGACTTGTGGTGTAATTACAGCCAAGGAACATTATGATTTTTGGTTTAAATACATTTTTTGCTCTATTTAATTCTAGTCATTGTCTGATCTGTAGTGTCTATATATATATATATATATATTCTATATATCTACTTACTGTGTATGTATATTATACATCAAATATATGCGATTTAATTTATGACATTAAGTGAAATATTCCTAATTTATGCATGCACAGTGCTGTAAGTTGTTTCGGAGTTGTGATATATCTTGATGACATTTCGGCAAGATATATTTATCTTGTCATTTGGTCAAATTATTTTAGCACAAAATCAAAGCAAATAAACATGATCGTGAATGAGACTCGTTAACACAACTCCGCAAACAACTTATATCATTTTTGCAAATTAGTTTTGAAGGTTATTCTTGATGTGAGTTTTGCATAGGCCATGTAACAGGAGTAATGTGGGTATTAATGGACTTTCCCCTTCGTTTAAACATCTTGTAACTCTCTCGTTACCACCGCTGGGTTGTAGGGAGACAGATACTGTACAGACTGGCTTAGACCAGCTTGAATTCTCTCAGTGGTTTATGCTTGTTTAGTGCTGGTCTGGTAGTTCCCGAGCCAAACTTGGTACTTGTGCACTTACATTATCCCAGATGTTTCCAAGAATGTTTAAATCCAGAGGAATAAACCTTTTTTTTTTTTAGCAGGACACGGACCGTGTCCGTGCTTTGCCTATTAATGACATCATACCTGCTTTACCGTGGATTGTTCGTAAATTTTGTAAAACCATAGAAACATGCTTTAATATATTTTCTATTAGACATGGGAACAACTGTTTGGATACATTTATAGACAGAAAACTAATCTTTGTTGTATAGCTCAACACGTTTAGTATTATTGTTTGAATCTCATTTTCTTGATTTACCGCGAGTATCATGTTTTACCATGCCTAATATTGATCTAGCGTACTGCAGTGTGTCTCATATACTTAGGGCTGTGACGGTATGGTTTATTTTTCTTACCGCGGTGAAGAAGCAACCAATCACACAGTTTGGCGGTTAAACGATGAACACACGATTGGTTATTTTTACGATGCCTATATGGCATTTTTTGGATCTTTTAAATTTGAGAGGAATGGACTTAAAATGGAGGGACAGAAATCTCTGCAGTTTTCATAAAAATATCTTAATTTGTGTTTGGAAGTAAAACAAAATGACTTGAGAATTGATGACAGAATTGACATTTCTGGGTGCATTATACCTTATAAATAGAGTAAGCTGAGCCTGGGATAAAAACTATATATCACAAATCATATCGTTTACATCAACGATGCATATCGTCACATTTGTATTGAGGACAGTAAATTATGATAAGCAATGATTATTGTGTTTATAGTTCATATCACACACATTATGCACTCCTGTAACATTCACCAGCAAAAAAAAACAAAAATGAGGTGATGATCTCATTACTGCAGGATTGCGGTAATCTGGTTATTGACACAGCCCTAGTCTCACAGTACCCGTGGAGTGAACGCACAGAGGAATGTCATGACAGAATTTTCAAATCACTCAAATGCATCTAATATGATCAACAGCACTGTTGCCCCACATACACATGATCGCAAAAAGCGAAAGCTGTGGCGACTGTGGCATAATAAAGGTTCTTCTGCCCTTCAACTGACTTCATGAATGACTTCACCTGTTGTCCCTTGATATTGTGCTTGTTGATCCATGTACATTTGTTGTATGATCTGATTCTGAACATTTGATTATAAATTCCTGCAAATTCTGGTTGAAATAGATTAGATTTTGTCGAATTACACTAATACTTTGCCTTGGGAGCTCAAATTCAAATTGAACATAATAATCTAATAAATTATGTTTAGCACTATATGCCGCAATTTTTCAGCAAAATATGGATATTCTTTATAGCATTCATTAATAGCAGTTAATAATCCAGTTACTCTTCAAATGTCTATAAAACACAATTAATACATCAATTAATGATGATTATTGTTGTTTTTAAATATTCATCTTTTTTATTGATATATATTATATACCTATTATATTTATATTTATATACTGTACAATATTTTGACTTGATACAAATTAATCTTTTTGATGAAGTCTATAAAATCTTTATTGTTGAGATATATGATAAATCATTCATTTTTCATTTATTAATATCATGAACTGTGATATGTCAGCATAATATTGATCTTATGGATTCATGGGCTTCATTTACAGGCTATTCACAAAATCATGAATATTTAATGCATTTAACATGTTGCTCTAGAATAGTGAATAGTGTGCAATTGTATCTGTGGAAATCATGTTTGAATTTTAGTGGTGAATAGGAATATAAACGCTGACATAGCTGGATATGAAATAATTGCTCGGCATCAGTGTTCAGTGAGGCTGTTACACACCACCCTAATGCTGTAAAGGGACAGCAAAGGGAAAGAGAGCACTGAGGAGTAATTGTGGATGAAGGTCTCGCAAAGAAAGTGAATAGTGTAGCATTGTTAGGCATACAGAGGATGAAAGGCACGCTCAGATGCAGGTGTGTGTGACCCATTGAGCTGTTGACCACATTGATTTTCTCTTTTTCCCCCTCTGATTTTGCCACTTAGAGCAGAGAAAGTCCCGGATTCATCCCTGGCTCTCGAAGCCTTTCACTGGAGCAAATCCTCCTCAGGATGTACAAGTGATTATGGGTAATTATGTGTGGAGAATGGACGCTCAAGGAGAGCCGAGTGTTTAGAGCCTGTCAGTCAAAATGCACCATGAAAACAAGGGCCTTTCTTGAAGCTTCATACATTCACACCGTTGTGAAGAGGTGATCATTTGTTATTTCCTCTGAGTTAAACAGATTTAGACACTGAAGACTAACACTTAACACAAGCCTCATGCTTTTTATAGTAAAAAAACACTGAAAATGGCATTTCAAACCCATTTTACTTCTCTAATGTAACATGTAGGATGAGGTTGTCATGTGCGTTTCAAAAACAATTTCACCTTAATTGCCTGAATGATAGTAATATTATTTAGCTATAAAATAAACTAAGTTGGTTTTAGTCAAATCCCAGAACAGGAACCATGCTGAACAGAATACCGACCAATGCCATTAAAAATAAAAAGGCTTTGCTAAGCTCTCCTGTGATATAGGGCCTCTGAGATCATTGATCTGCTGTAAAATCTTTTATGGAGAAGTTGCATATTTTGTATCCTATAAGCTTTGACCTTGGCTACTACTTTGCAGGTCTAAAGCCAGACAGCATATTGCATACTGGCATATTTTTTGTACTGTTTAACAGAACAGTTGGAAGAACATTATTAACTTCTCATTCCTTTTTTTCCTCATGAAAAATGTTCTCCACTGAGCAAACGCATAATTGGATTTCAGGCCAATCTGGATTGGAGAAATCCTTCTAAAACATGAATAATTTCATTATCAGCCGAGGTGAGTTATTATAGATTGGCCTGCAAATCGTTGGACATCATTTGAAAGTCATGCACACTTCTAATTTGAAATGTAATTCTTCATGTTGACCTCAGTGACATGCTTTCTTAAGAAGTCCTTTGTATCCTGATAATGATCTCAAATATTAATAATGTAGCTATTGTTCTGCTTTAACGGATTGTTTTATTACATGATGTGAATGTGATATTAAGAATGGATTAGGATTGTCGACTAGATAAGGGATTTTTTTAAAACCGTTTTGAACTTTTTTTGTCTATGTATGATGCTTTTGTGACCGTTTCCATGAAAGGGTGTACATGGTCTGCAACAATGCTTAGGTATGTGGTACGTGTCAAAGTATCATCCACATGGATGGCAGGACCCAAGGTTTCCCAGCAGAACATTGCCCAAAGCATCACACTGCCTCCGCCGGCTTGCCTTCTCCCCATAGTGCATCCTGGTGCCATGTGTTCCCAAGGTAAGCGACGCACACGCACCCGGCCATCCACGTGATGTAAAAGAAAGCGTGATTCATCAGACCAGACCACCTTCTTCCATTGCTCCGTGGTCCAGTTCTGATGCTCACGTGCCACTGTTGGTGCTTTCGGCGGTGGACAGGGGTCAGCATGGGCACCCTGACTGGTCAGCGGCTATGTATTCTGACACCTTTCTATCAGAACCAGCTTTATCTGTCTGTCTGTCAGTTGTCCCATCTTTCTGTCTGTTGTTCCATCTGTCGTTCATCTAAAAACCCTTGCTATGAGAGGAAAAATGCTAAGCATGATATTAAAGTTTACAAGTTGTTTCCTAAATGAAACAACTGGCATTTATATTGTTACTGTAAAATTATGAAAATATTATTTAGAAAAATGGTAACACTATACAATAAGGTTTCATTAGTTAACATTAGTTAACAGCATTAGTTAACATGAACTAATAATGAACTGCACTTTTAAAGCATTTATTTATCTTTGTTAATGTTAATTTTAACATTAGTTAATGCACTATGAACTAACATGAACAGCTGTATTATCAACTAACGTTAACAAATATTAACTAATGCTGAACAGAGGGGTTGTTCATGGTTAGTTCATGTTAACTAATGCATTGACTAATGCTAACTAATACAACCTTATTGTAAAGTGTTGCCAGAAAAATGTACTTTGCATTTGTAGTGAGTTACTTTTTATGCCAAGTGCCTAATGTTGGGATGAAGACTTTTTCAATTCAGATTTGTTTATTGCTCTTTTCCCATAGCATTCCAAAGCAATGTTTTAAAGACATTAACAGCCCTAAATCATATGCCTTCTTTTATAGTTTAAAAATGGTTCAAAACATAGTTTTATCTGTGTATAATTTTTCATTTTCTATGGCCCATAATGTTTATAAATATCAAAAAAATTCTATATCTAAACAATTTTAGTTATATTATACATCTATAAATTTATACACAAAAACTTCTCAGAGAAGCTGTTCAAATTACAGCATTTGTTTGGTTGATGCCTCTTGCATTATTGCATTCATAAAAGGCTCCTTTCAGCTGTTTTTGAATGCAAGAACACGCCTTATGTGAACATCCCTTAAGAAATGCGTCTGATCGATGTCTGGGGGACGTGACCCTAAACAAGCTTAATTAAACAGAGCTTCGCAGTTGATTTGGAAAGCGTGTAGTTGTGCACATCTCTAAGTGTGACATCACCGTCCCATCTTGCCACACTCTGGTGTTCAGTTTGATTGATGAGTGGCATTTGAGAAATTGCTCTGAGGCTAATGTCGCATGTCGTTTGCACGGTGCAAATATTTCTGCACAGTCTCCCGTGGCAGTGCGTTTTAATTAGCTTTGGAATCATACAAGACAAGCAACATGACGTTGCCGAATTTGTGCCCATAATGCTCAGTAAGCCAGAGCGCGAGTAAGCCGTTTGCTGACCGAGGCTCTGTGTGTTCATTGAGCGAGTATGTCGCTTCGGTATCCTCAGGGTTGCTGGTGAGGCTGGTGAGGTTTGTACTTAATTGCAAATTTGCAGTCTAAAGAAATCCAACAGCCAAGTGGCAAATGACTATTGAATACACTCCAACAACCATGGTGTCAACTGTTTTTCCATCTGCAAGAGAAATAATGATGTGGGATTTCAATCCCCAATTGTTTTACAAAAGCAATTAAGCGTTGTGTATGCAACGCTCAGCACCAAATCCCTCAATATGGAAAATGTCGAGTGTCGTTTTGGAGCAAATCTGTATGCTTGTCTGTTTTTTTCAATCCTCAAATCTGAGCTCTAGATTTGCCCTTTAATGCTTTGAAAATCTTTCCATTTATATCTTAAAGAACAATTAGAGCCTTCGTTTCACGCTCAAGTGCGTGATAATACCCGTCTCAACCCAAGGCCTCTGTTGATCTTGTTTCCAATCATCTCGGGCCTTGTCTGTTAATTATGTCCAATTTTCATGGACAGTACAGCAATTATCAAGGACTCATGGCAAGAGTTAGCCCCCTGCTGCTATGCGCTTCATTGACGTTATTTAATGTGTAAAATAATATACTCTAATATCTATAATATAGAAGCAGTTTGAGGGCAGTTCAAATCACTAACCCTAACTGCACTGTTAAAAATTATTTGTACATGAAGCAGAGATTATTGTTGTACAAAATTACATGAAAATACTATTCCATTTTTTTGTACAATTTCAAGTTTAATTCAATGCGTTACTTGCTGTTCCTTTGTGATTGTTTGCACTTTATTAGCTATTTATGAGTGAAAATGGCAATGGTTTTTATATTTAAACATACTTTTGGAGCGAAATTCTAATTCAAATTCAATATTATAATTTACAATTTCGATTTTCTACTCTAGTTTTAACATATAATTTTAAACATATATATTTTAAAGATTTATAAGTTGCAAAATGAAAATGTATTACAGAAATGATTAGATATGTTTAACATGTTCAAGCAAATATTTTAGCAAATTTTTCTTAATTGCATTCACTGTTAAAACACGTCCCACAATATGAATGTAGAAAAATTCAATATGGAATTGAAAATGCAATCCGATGATCATGAAATGATCATTTTGCTAAAATGTATCTTATACATATCTAAAAATTGATGTAATACATTTAAATTTTGCAACTTAACTTTTTTTTAAGTATGTTTAAATGGTTAAAACTAGTGTAGGAAATAGCAAATGTAAATTATATTATTGAATTTGAATTAACATTTTGCTCCACACGTTGCATTTGGCATGTAAAATAAACATTTAAATACAGATATACATTGCCATTTTGCATATTACATTTCAATTTGAAAATTGCTACCTATGAGCTTTCATAGTTTTTTTGCCATTTCTTTGTATTTGCTTTTATTTTTTTTATTTTATATAGAAATTTCTGATTCTACACCAATTGTTTTGTTTTTATAAAATATCTATCCACACAAACGCCACTAACAGCTGCTAAACATTTGTGTGGATCCAAATGCAGTTTTGCTTTCTTTGTAAATTGCTACCGACAAAAAACACAATGGCCTCTTTCAGCACTGTTAAATCCTCTTTGATGCCTGTGTGAAGACGAAGAAAAGAAGTAAGTGATTGATAAAATGAGATGTTTCCATTTCCAGAGCTTGCAGTAATCTGCAGTGAGTTTACCTGTTCTCCAGCAGAGCCTTGGGATCCTTGCTGCTTCGAGGCTTGTTTGTCTTCCTCAGTCTGTGTGCATGTCAGAAGTTGTGGCAGAACCTTCACGGATGAGTGCGAGAGAAACGGTGGCCACGTTCTCAAAGCAGAGCAAATATCTCTGTAGATGCGTGACGTGTCATTTAAATAAAAGACGGTAAAGTGCAGGTGTTGAGTAAGCCATACATGAGATTTATTGTTTGTGAGCGTGTGTTTTTGGCAGGTGGTTGCAGAAAATATTGAACTAGTGAAAAGAGGGCTAGATAAGGAAAGCGCTGACAGGAGATCTATTCACTTTCTAGGCTCTAAAGGGTTGCAGGTAAACAGAGTGTCAATCATCGGGATTAGTTCACACAGAAGTGCGCCGTTCCTCTTTGTTGCACGCTTGGGGGGAAACTTTGCAGCGATGTCATCCACTGTGTCTTTGCCAGATTGCTGCAGTATCACAATTGGGAATGTAAAAAAATTTACGGACACATTCACACTGACTAAATGTGCTTGTCACATGTCTGCTTATAGGAATATTTCAGCCAAAAATGTAAAATCTGTCATTGTTTATTCATCCTCATGTGATTACAAACCCATTTTTTTCCATTTTAACAAATTATAAAGACTCTTCATCTCTATAGTAACAGTTCATAGTGACCATTTACTAACAGCTTGCGCCAGCGCAAACCCACTTGTAGCTTTACAAAACTACTCAGGATGTACTAAAGAAGCAAAGCGCTGAAAAGTTGTGGGCATAGTTATTTTTGCGGCTGATCTTTATTGCATATTGTATTTTTTTCAGATGCAAAATTTATGGGAGAAATGAATCATGCAAGGCGATTTACTAAGGTTTGCGTTAATCAGTTTACTGGTATTTGCGCCATTACTTACCGCCCCAAAAAAGCACGTCTTAAACCAGACGCTAATTTGCGTTGCTCTTGATAGATAGTGTTGGTCATTATGGAAATTATCCGGCTGCGTCTGTGTTGTTTAATAAGCACGTCATCAGTAGTTCACGAGCAGAACTTTCCACTCCCATCTGCATTTTTTTGGAATTGCGCTCTCACACTAATTTGCCCTGTTTAGTAAATATGGGCCCATGTCTGGAAAAGCTCCCAAACACAACATAAAAAGTTATATAAAAGTAATCACAAAGTTATGACTTTTATAGCACATCATAATTATGGTCTACTGTTATAATACTATGTCATTAATTTGAACTTAATGTACTATAATAACTAAAACTGAAATGATAATTAAAAACTATATTGACATAAAAAAAGACAAAAAACACAAATTACTGAAACTTAATATTACATTTATAAATTAAAACTAATTCAAACTATTATTTAAAACTATAATAGTATCTCAATTATAATAATACATTTCTTGATTTTTTTGTAATTGTTTTCTTTAGTTTTAAAATCTATTTTATGTCATTTTTAGGTCTACTTTACTTTACTTTGCTGAGCCCCTTGCTGTGAACCTTTGGCCAAAATGTAATTAAATACTGACAGTGTATTAATTATAATGGTCATTTATAATTAAAAGTTTGCTTTGGTAATTGGAGTCCTCCATATGTGTAGTCAGTATTAACATTAACAATTTTGCTTATGACAGAGAAATTTCCAGATAATTTTTGTTTTGTCACTAATATTACTTTGGCATGCATCCTTTTTCACAGCTATGAAATTTGCACAATGTCAGGATGGAATGACACGATGAATGATAATTTAGGCGACTCGGCTTGTTACTCAACACTGCAGTGTGTATGCGGTTTTTGAGATGATATCAAATGCTAAAGGTGTTTTATGGTCAGGGGATGTTGTGGACTTTGAAACAGAAACAAACGCACATTGTCTGAATGCACAAGAATCTGTCCTCACCGGCTTTAAGGCCTGACTTTAGTCTCGGTTTTTCTGTATGGCCAGAGCCAGACCAAAAGTCTCTTTGTGCATGTCTGACTGGATCCTGTGTGACTTATAGAAGCCTTTCCCTGGACTTTGTGTCTTTTGGTTGACTTGCCTGGAGCTACACTGAACCAAGAGAGACCACAATGTCAAAAATGAAATCTGTTCTTGGTGAATAAAAAATAATCCACAACACAGTTTTCAGTGCACAGACGTCCATTTACCTGAACACATTAGAGCTATTCAGACTGGACAGTTTGTCTGGGATTCATACAGAGAACTATTTGTACAGGACATTTTTTTGTTTCCTGAGGAGCTTTGTGTTTCTGAGATTTACTAGGTTTTCTCACACAGCCCTTTGTAATGTTGCTGAGCAAATTATCTACTTTTTTCCAGATAGGAATCTGTTAGTGCAGATATATGCTTTTCCTTATCCCTCATCCTTCCCTTGCACTTTGTAACAAATCCTTCCCTCGCGGGTCAAAATGACCCGAAGCTCTAAAATTATACTTCATTTTTTTCTGTCCAGAAAGCTTATTTTATTATATTTTGATTTTTTTCTTTCTATTTTTAATGCACTTAAAAAAAGATATATATTTACCTTTAAATTACTAGATATCAATAAATAATAAATAGTAATTTAAGCACATTCTTCATATTCTTTTAACTTCAAACTAAACTCACCGTTTCATGCATAACCCTTGTAATTCAGCTCAACATATCTTACATTGTGTGTCTCTTAGGGGTTGCACCGACTAATCGACTAGTCGACTTTAATGCTCTACGTCAGAGAAGCTGGCAGGTAATACATTCATATACATGTAATCTTTATTGTGCTACTTTATCTGTATCTGATTCAGAACGAGCTGAAATCTACGACCCAAATCTACGATCTAAAAAATAACGACCCAAAGACAAAAAGAACTGATACAAAAGTTGTTACGTAGGAGCAATAACCTTATGGGCAGCGCTGTGTCATCATAGCTGTCTTGTGCACAAGAATCACAAACGGTGTCTTGTGAACCATGTTCGCATCTCAGCTCAAGGTTCAGGATTATTTGTTCAAATTAGCCTCAAATTAGCGTCTATCGCGTCTAGTTGGACGCATGAAAATGTTTAATCCATTCTTCTGCGTATTGGACATGTGTATAAATCTAGCGTTTGAAGCGAAATAGGCACGTGTTCAAGGCGCTCCAGGAGTGATCAATAATAGTAATTATAAAAGTATAAGTAAACGGTATTAAAAGCAGGGCCGTAACCATCATAGACATTGAGGGTCCCCCCCAATAATTATAAATGGCCAAATTCCCAATATTTGAAATTATTGCACTGCTCTCCTGCACCCCATTCACAAGTTTATAGCGCTCTGTATGTTAGGATGACAAAGTTTTAAAAAAGTAAAAATTTGTGTCTGGTCTGCCTCAGGTCTAATGGCGCCCGTCAATGTAAAAATGATTGAGATGGCCAATCAAATCAAAGTAGGCGGGGTTTACGTTCTCTTTAGGCTCGTGCAGTCTTCACACAGACAAGCCCGTCAGTCTATCGCTTAATGTCATTACGGGATATCTATTCTTTCCGGGTAAATCACAAAACAAAATTCACACAAACGTGTCCATGCTACTAAATATACAATCATTTAACATGATACTACTATATGAGGGCAGACTAGAACCTGTAATCTTCGACATGGTTTACTAAAATTCTACCACCAGACCACTAAGAAACTCAAATGTTAGTAGTGGATCTATGTATTTATTCACTAACGAAACATTTGCTGCAAATTAATGCAAAGACTATTTGCAAATAGTCCTAAAATTATTATTTCCATTCTAGAATTAGACCTAGAATTTCGTTCACTGTTCTGTTTCTTTATGCTTTATAAAAATAACTAAATTGCCCCCCCCCCCCAATGTTCAAGACATGGTTTCAGACTTGATAAGAAGCTATACAAGAAATAAAGCAAACAATTCAGTCAAACATATAAAGGCAGCGCTAGTAGGCTACAACGTTAAATAGCCTAAAAATATAAATTTATGAAACTTCTCTTTGCTCTCAGTAAAAATAATTTGGCAGACAACAAATTATAACAAATTAAATTTAATATAACACTGGTGTAATATAATGCAATATCATACAAATGATTAAATATTATATTAAATTAAAAATAATTTAATTGTTTAGTATTACTGAACAAAATCAATTTTAGGACTAGCAGTTTAAATTGGAAATGTTCAGGTATGCCCTGTTGGCATTCCATTCAATGTAAAAACAAATAAAATACAATATTGTAGTGAATTAAATAAAAAAAAATATGTAATAACATTTTATAAATATAAAAAACAGAAGAAATAATGAATATAATATATTTTCAGTAACTTTTTACATTTATAGCATGCCACACAACTTGTCCATTTTGGCATCTGTTTATTTTTGACTATAGCTTCTACAAGAAAAAAACTACTTGAAATGAATTTGCATCAGAAAGTTGTAGAGTCTGATTGGACTTAAAAGGATAATGTGTTGGAAACAAATGTCCCACAATGCACTGCCTTTGAAGTTGACAAAAGATCTCTTGGGGGCAATGAGTGAAAAGGAAGCATGTGTTGGATAAAATATAAGAGAGGAAAAGAGATGATGAAAGACACGATTCCCTCGCTGTGAGACCCTCCTCCTCATTGATGTGAGGTGGCACGGCACACACCAGGAAACGTTTCTCCCTTTACTTCCAAAGTTGTGCTGAGTTGAAGCCCTTTTGACTATCTCATTTAATTGATGTCACAGACCCTTTAGCGATGAAACAATGAGATGAGAGCATCATTATGTTTGCAACAGCTGCGCTGCGAGCCACAAACACTTTCCAATTGATCTTCAGCAGGCGAGATCTCCTCTCCATTTTACAAGGTCTTAGGCTGATAGTCGTTTGCGCTGAACACTAGTTTGGGCTAAACCGGAGAAGCCTGATGACAACAGCATCAGAACCACAGATACAATGCCTATAGTTTCATACAATTCAACTAACATTTTAATGAATTATATTAAATATTATATGACATGATCAAAATAAATGCCTTAAAAATGCAAGTACTGCACCATTTTATTCAGCATAATGTTGTTTCAAATATATGCCACTGACCCGCTGCATCCGAAATCGGATACTTCCCTACTATTTGGTATGTGAAATAAAGTACGCCAAAAGAGTAATATGTTTTTACAGTTTTCAGTAGGCAAAAAGTCCCTGAATGACATAATTCAGATTAAAGTCTGAAGTGCCCATTCGATGGACACTTTACTATCCCATGAGGCCACAGGAGAGGATTTGTGAATAGCATAAAGCGCTGGTTGGTCACATGACAGTAACAACATGGCAGATGTAGTATGTCTGAATTTCATTCATACTACACACATTCATACTATATAGAACATACTTTTTAATGGCTGTGAAGTAAATTTTAATTCAAATGTAGGACTTGCTCAGACAGTATGCGATTTCGGAGACACTGACTAACTTCTTAAAAAGTAAAATCCTGAAGAATAACATCACAAGCACATTGGATTCTAAGTAAAATAAAAGAAATAGCACATTAAAAAAACTCTTTTGTCAGCTGTTTGTCATAATTCAACAGTAGATCACAAACAATCTATTGGCGTTAGGCCATGTGTCTACCAAGTAGGGGCATAATATCATAATATCGAAATATTGATCGATGTACCCCTGAATCGAATCGTATCATAATCGTGTCGCAGAACTTTGTGAGGGATCTGAAAATATCGTATCGCTGGCTATGAAAATCGATATTGTATCGAATCGGGATGAACTGTCCGATTTACACACCAAGTGGACTCGAGAAAGTGAAAAATAGTGGACAGAGAGACATCAGCAAACAAAAATCAATACATAGCAATTTTGAATCGCAATACTTGTAGAATCGCAGTACTTAAAAATCACAATTACGGCACACGAGTACCGTGATAGTATCGAATCGAGTGTATCGTCCCAGCGCTGCTGAGAGGCCGTGTTTATAAAAGAGCTGCATGAAAATATCTTTTGTGTTCGGTGCAAGATAGAAAATCATGCCAGTTCTGATGACATGATCCCTTTTGGTTAAACTGTTCATGTAAGAGGTCTTGTAAAAAAAAAAAAAATTATGAAAGGCTGCTTTTAAGATTTTTGTTTTTTCTCCATCCAGCCAAGGGCAGCGTCCTCTCTGCTTCTCAAAAGAGTAGCAAGTGGCTTCGAAGCCTTTGAAGAGCTCAACCCAAAGTTTCAGTGCTGTGAGATCTGCATCTCTGATCACATGAAAACAGCTCAGATCCAGATGCAGCTTGAGTCCTGACAAAAACACAATGCGGATCAGCTGGGGTCTTTGAGTAAATGTGGGTAAACTCAGTGGACGTGGAGGCTGTTGTCAACCTCATAAAGATCACAGCGGAGAGGTAAATATCATGGAGGAGAATTTGCAATTAAATCAAGTTGTACTTTTTGAGATTCAGCATATTAGATCTCAGCATTGCTCCATTAAATGCTCACAAGGTGAAATTGTAAGATATGATATTGCAAATTTCATTCATTAAGACTCAACTAATTAGAAAAGGCTGTAGGGATCGTGTAAATGATGGCACATTTTTATTAGACAACTAAAACTGGTGTCAGGCGTGCAAATGGAGCGAACGCCACTTCAGCCTGGAGCAGAATTCATCTATTCCTGTGTATTCTTCTGATTTAAGCAACATTTTCCCAATTTAGCCAAGTAATTATCCCCATTCTTCTCTGTGGATGCCGGTGTCCTTTTTGCCCAAAGAATAAGGACAAACACTCTACCACCTTTTTTCTTTTAAAAGCAGCATATTAATCATGGGAAGGTTACTTACTCCATTTAAACTTAGTTTCAGTCACAATTTCTTTGAGTCACGTAAGCAATGCCATCGATAATGGAAGTGGCTGTGCCATTGATAAGCGTAATGTATTCAAATGCGCATTCTGTCTAACTGCATAGAATAGGTTTCAATTATGAAAATGATTTCTGTTATTATTGGGTTTTAGCTTCACATGCATATTTATTTGGAAGTAAAAGCCTTTTCGATGTTTGAAAGTATTGCCTCTCAAATTGAGGGACAGACTAATTGGAGGTGCCCAGTCAAACATAAAATTAACTGCATAATAATCCTATCAATAACACCATAGAAATTCTTAATATTAGCAAATGAGCAGTGAATTCTTGAACTCGGGTAAAGTGAAGACTTAAGCCGGTTTCTAAATCGCATGCATCAGTCTAAAGCGTTATCCATAAATGCAGTCCCTGACAATGCACGTTCAATGCATATTATAGAGTTGAAAAATAGCCGTTTTATCTGTTGTAAGCTCAAATAAGTTGTCTCTTTTGTTTGCATTGGCTATTTCATTATTTATAGTGAGCAGACTTGGATTAGGACTTTGATTAGGACTCTCATATTCCTGTTGTTTATTGAAAGTTTTCCCCAGCTGGTGCTGAAAGCCAAACACCCCAGGTGTTCCAGAACACAACAACCAACATTTACATTTATGCATTTGGCAGATGCTTTTATGCTAATCAAATATACTAACTAATGCGGTGCTCTACTGTATGAGCTACAGGAGTGATACATTATGATGCACTTCCATGTTAGAAGTTCACTTTAACTGCCTCTGAGGGAACCGAGTGTCTGAAGTGTTTTGCTTTGATGGTGATGTACACAGGTTTTTATCAAGGATATTTTGTGGATATTTTGTGTACTTTTATCTTTGGGTTTGTCCAGTTAATAATTTTATTCAGCAAGGACATATTAAATTGATCAAAAGTGACATTAAAGACTTTTAAAATGTTATACAAGATTTATATTTCAAATAAATGCTGTTCTTTTGAACTTTCTATTCATTAGAGAATTCTGAAAATACAAATACACAATGTTTCCAACATTGATAAATGTTTCTTGAGCAGAAAATCATCATATTAGAATGATTTCTGAAGGATCATGTGACACTGAAGACTTGAGTAATGATGCTGAAAATTCAGCTTTGATTACATTTTACAATATATTATAACAGAAAACAGGTCATTTTAATTGTAATTATATTTCACAATATTACTGTTTTTACTTAGCCTGACGTGGTCATACTCAATTCTAGTCAGAATATGAGTCTGGTACCGCTCCATTGGGCTGTGATTATGGGGCGTGTTTCAACCGAACCAGGAAAGACCTCAATTGTATAGACCTACAACCAATCAGAGCAACGGAGCGATGCAAAACGTTAGTTGTCAAATGTCAACAGAACTCAACTGCACTGTGTTGCCAATTCTGTTTTCCCTGCTGTTGTTCTCCATGTCCGCAGGTTGAAGCGACCCCAATTATGTGATATATAGACCCAGGAATGCAAATTTTAGCAGGCAACCTTGCCAAAAAAACATATTTTGCCAACCAAACGCCATTTTTTCCGGAGAACCCCCCGGAAAGCTATTGTTTTGGGCTAGTTTTGAGTAGCAATTGCGCGACATTGCGAACACATTACGATGAGTGTAAACAATCTTCGCCAGTGTTGTAAAAAATAATTTAAGGATACACAGAGTACTTACCAACACGATCATCATTTCTGAGAGAAATAGTAAAGGTGAATGCATTTACGAACAAGTTCTCCGTTTAGGATAAGAGCAAATTCAACCCAAGCGCATTCGGTGACGTGATGGATGGATGATTTGGTTACTGTTTATCATCGGTCCATCATAGTCCAAAGCCCGCCCTGACAATTTCATTGGTCCGAAACAGTTTCTGTTCGGGCATAATAACTCCTCTATGGGTCGAGTCCAGACCGAATTCACAGAGCAAAAATTTTGTGGGCGGGGCTAAATTTGGCTGGCATCCAGGCTAGTTTTTTCTGTATTTTGATCAAATAAAATATACTGAGATTAAGAGAGATTTAGTTTGGAAACCTAAATGTTTCCAAACTTTTGACCGGTACTGTATATGTCTTTTGGTTTTTGCTTTCAAATTGATTTTGAATTCGAACATAATCTTCTTGTGTTCAGATGAAGAGAGCAGCTCTTCCCAGTTGAATTTTTTTTCAAAATCTTTCCCACTTCTCAGCTATCAGATGAAGAATCAGTATCTGCTCAGATGACACTGTAGTCTTGATCTGGTTTTCCAGAGCACCATTAACTAACAGTATCCAGTGATGTGAGCGATACTGTTACAGCACTGAGTGTCAATGAGACACGGAGCTCTACGACGAAACGTGTTGGTGCCGACTGGCAGCCCGCCAAACACTAAGAGGTGTAGAAATACGTGCAGATTAAACAATTGCTCCTTTTGCCCTGTTCTCCAGGGACGTCTCGTTGGAAGGGGAGAAACGTGAATCTTATCTCGCTCGCATTATTCTCCGAACCTCCGGTTAAAATCAAAGAGCCCTTTTGCCTCCAGCTATCCTACACGTCCTATCTGCTGTTTGTCCCTAACATGATAACAGCCAGCAATTTGTAAATGCAACCCGAGAACTGAGAGGAGAACAATGACTAACGTGATAGGACAAAGAGAGCAAGAGTGCGGGAGAATGTGTGTTGATGGTCTAGTTTTAGAGATTTAAGAGCATAATTGTGGCTCATGGAGAATATGAAATGTGAAGCTGGATATTAAGTGTTAAGACCATCAGTGTGTGTTTTCTAGTTGTTTGGAGAAAAGCCATTTTGCTTATCAATTAATAATGTATCAATATAATACTCTTTATGTGTTATAGAATCATATATAATAACAATTTTGGTGTTAAATGATTTTTAATCACCTTTCTGCCTACAATAGTACTTGCATGGTATGCCAATGTACTTTTTCATTCGAGGATTCGATGATGAAATTCGATGTTTTCTCTTTTGTTTATAATATATATTGTAGTTTTAGGGTGTGATATTTTAATCATCTTTGGTTATAACCTCAAAGCTGATTTATTGAGTTGACACTGTTTACTCTCTGTAGAAATGAGAGGTCATAATTGGTTGGCTGAAATAATCTTATTCATAATGGATCCACACATGCTGTTATCCAGAGGGGTTTACAAAGAATAATTTATGTGGCCTAATGCAAGTAATTAGACGACATGAGTTACCCTGCCACAGATGCTCATTAGTAAACACTGTATTGTTTACATAATGTCAACCAATGCCAAACATGCTCATGGAAATATTAAGACTTGAGTGTGATGTCATGTTAGTCAGGAGTCACGTTCAGAACAGCACTCTGCTTTTACTGTAAGTATTGTGTATACTAACAAAGTGGAAGCAATTGGGAACAAAAGCAACTCTGTCGCCAACTTGCTGCAGAGTCAACTACAGACCTTCAAACTTTGTGTGGTCTTCAAATTAGCTCAAGAACAGTGTGTAGAGCTTCATGGAATGGGTTTCCATGGCCGAGCAGCTCATCCAAGCCTTACATCACCAAGAGCAATACAAAGCTTGGGATGCAGTGGTGTAAATCACGCCGCCACTGGACTATAGAGCAGTGGAGACGTGTTCTCTGGAGTGACCAATCATGCTTCTCTGTCTGCCAATCCCATGGACGAGTCGGGGAACGGGTCTTGCCTGACTGCATTGTGCCAATTGTAAAGTTTGGTGGAGGGGGGATTATGGTGTGGGGTTGTGATTTAGGGGTTGGACTTAGTCCCTTAGTCCCAGTGAAAGAAACTCTTAATGCCTCAGCACACCAAGACATTTTGGACAATTTCATGCTCCCCACTTTGTGGGAACAGTTTGGGGATGGCCTCTTCCTGTTCCAACATGACTGCACACCAGTGCACAAAGCAAGGTCGATTTTCAGTATGCTTGCAATATGCCATGTCATACTACAATTCGTGTAATGTGCAGCTACTACAGCGTGTTGCATTAAATGCTACATCCCACAATGCAATGCACGGTACTAGAATACTAGCATACCGCTCAATCCAGTTTTTTCCAACCCTGTTCCTCGAGGCACAGTGCCAATTTTGGATGTCTCCCTCATCTAACCCCTTTATCTCCCCATCTTGAAGTCTAGATTCAGGAAGAGTTGGAAAAAGTTTAATGTTGGTGTGCCTTCAGGAACAGGATTGGGAAACACTGGCCTAATCCATACTGTACAGTAGACTAAATGCACCTACTAAAAAGTACATATGCAACATTTAATCCAGAAAGTGATGTCCAGAGGCCTGTTGCATGAAGCTAGCTGAACAAACTCTGAGTTTCAGAGTAGGTTTAGAGTTGACAAATCCAGATAAATCCAACCTGGTTTAAATTAAGTTCAACGGTTTCTCAAAGCTTGGTATAAACTTTCTCTGTCAACTCAGGTTCAATCCAGAGTTTGCGATTAACACTGAAGCGCGTGCACATGAAAGCGTGACACGTGCGGCAAACAGCCAATCACAGTGTCCGTTTGATTCACTTCTCACAAGAGAGATGCCGCAATTCACTTCTCTTCTGAAGATTGAGAGATTGTTTTGAAAATTATCATGAAATTAAATGCATTTACAAAGCAGGAATAAACTGCTGCTGCAGCGACAGTTTGAGAAGGCAGCTGAAAGAATATCTGACTATATCAATGCATGATGTGAATCAAATATGCCTAATAATTAAAGGTTCACAAAGAGCTCAAATGAATACATGTTTAAAATAATTATGAATGCATGTTTTATGTTTATATTAATATTTGGCTACTTGTCAATCAATATAATAATTATATGAATATATTATGATAATTAAAAATAATTATAATTCATATTATATAAATATAATAAATAATTAGCACCAAAGGATGAGCAATTGTGTTTCTAAGGTTTTTTTTGTTTGTTTTTTTACTGTACTTCAACTTTGGAATGAGAGATACAGGGGGTGTGGCTTTAATGCGTCTTTACTTGCAGCTGATTGGTCCAGTTTGAGTTTGCGATCTCAAACCCAGAATAAAACCTGCTCCAGAGCAGGTTAGCCATGTAGTGTAAGTTACCATGGTGATGAACACCGCTAAAAACCAATCCACCGTCTTGAGCCCGAAAAACCAGAGTTTACTCAAACTAATCTTGAACTTACCTGGGTAGCAACTGAAACCAGCTTTGTGCAACAGGCCACAGGTTGATCTCTCAAATAAATACTTTTTTATGTTTTTTATGTTATGTTATGTTATGTTACATGTTATATGTTGTTATTATGTAACAACATATAACGTAACATAACATATAATATGGAACATAACATCTAATAAAACATAACAACATGTAACAACATAACATAACGTTATGTATTATATCAGATGTTATGTTGCTACATGTTATGTTGTTAGATGTTGTTATTATTTATGTTACATGTTATGTTATGTTTTGTTATATTTTATGTTATGTTGTTGCTTATTTTACAGTGTCTTTGTTACACACGTTACATATAATTAATATAAATTGTGCTTAATTACATGTAACTAAGCACAGCTTAATCCTAACCCTAACCCTGTAGTAAGATCATGTAGTTTATTATTATTACTTGGTACTTAAATGTATAATTACACTGTAACGATTGGACACATTAAAAAAAGTGAAACCTTTATGTTATATTTGGTTACACTTTATTTTAAGGTGTCATTGTTACAATGTGTATATATATATATATATATATATATATATATATATATACTGTAAGTACTGAGTAATAATAATTAACTACATGTACTTACTATGGGGTTATTTTAAGCTGTACTTGTTAAAGTGTAACTATACATGTAAGTGAAATATTAATTAACGTACTTAATATATAATTAGGTTTAGGGTTGGTTACATGTAATTATGCATAATTTACTGTTATTGCTACAGTAAGTACAAGTAACACATATAACAAGGACACTGTAAAATAGTGTAATACCTTATATTATATATTAAAAAATATGTTATTTTATTATATTATAATATTTAAACAAATGTGACATTTAAAAAAATCTTTTAACATGTCTTTCTTGGCTCATGTGGCCATTTTTACACAAAATTGTATTAAAATGCAAATGAACAGTATCTATTTTAGATAACTGGATGACACTCACTGAATTAAACACAACCTGCTGAGATGTGACGACAATGCAGCATAATTGTTTGAAACACTTGAAACACTTGAATTGCATACTGCATATTCTTTCACATACTGTCTTTAAGAATAGTGTGCACTCTACAGTATGCACTGCACAGTATGCTATTCCTTTACTCATGTGGTTGAAGTGAAACCCAAAAGCTGTTATGAAAGACATATGAAAGACTTATACCTTTAAGGACATCTCCCTTAAAAATAGGTTTTATGAGATTTAGCTCACTTCTGATGCCGTTTAATGTCTCTAAAGTGTAGTAAACAAACATACACAAACATGAATATCTGGTGGTGTTTAAAGTAAACAGGTCGACGCATATCAGAGATAGTTTAGTGTAATCTGTATTCTGCAGACTGATGGACCCCTTGAAGGTACCTGAGAATTTCACTCAGTCAAAGAGATAAAATAGTTTATGAGATAAATACTGAATACTGTTGCTCTGAAATCAGTCACGCAAAAGTTTGCTAGAACTAACAACTCCATGAATTTTAAATGAGATGCTCTTGTAGGTTTTGCTCTCAGTATAAATATGAGATCCATGAAGAACGATCGTGTTTACTCAGAGGCCAAAGGTACGAGCACCTAAAATGCCATCAGGGGTTATAAATGTAATGTCTTTCTCGTAATAGATTCCATCCTGTCATGAAACATGATCCCGAAGGATTTGCTTACAGTTATTTGAAGGTTTCAGTGGGAGTATTCTGATACTCTGTGTTTTTAAAGCTTTCAACAGCGTACCATTGCCTGCTGGTTATTATGTAGAGTTTCCAGTGTTTCTAACTGCACCTGTGTGAAATTAGTCAAGTTATCTCTCACTCCATTAAGTTTGCTTGGGATTGCACTGAGGATTTTGAGCGCTCCAGTGCCTGAGGTCAGCATCTGCATGACTTTGATTGTTGGAAAGAGTCGAACCTTTGCTTTTAGCAGGATATTTTGGGCTATATATTTTTTTTTAAATACGTGAACCACATTTTTTTTGCATTTGTTTCTGTGAATGGTTCTCGAACATCTCTTGATGTGGATTGAACACTTGATGAAATACTGTAAGGTGCCTGCAGACTGTGCTAAAAAAATGCTTTTGCTTTGGAAAAATGATGCGTAGCTTTTGAAGTAGCATTTGAGAAAACAAATGCTACTTTTTGGGCTGAGGTGAGGGCTTTATCGACCTGGCTTGTTTGTTCGGCACATCCCACCGATGCTCGATTGGATTGAGATCTGGGGAATTTGGAGGCCAAGTCAACACCTCAAACTCGTTGTGCTCCTCAAACCATTCCTGAACCATTTTTTGCTCTGTGGCAGGGCGCATTATCCTGCTGAAAGAGCCACAGCCACCAGGGAATACCGTTTCCATGAAAGGGTGAACATCAGTTCTCTCAAACTCTATTCCTGGAGGGCCACAGCTCTGCACAGTTTAGTTCCAACCAGCTTCCACTCACACCTGCTTGGATGTTTCTAGTAATCCTGAAAACCTTGATTAGTTTGATTAGGGTTGGAGCAAAACTGTGCAGAGCAGTGGCCCTCCCGGAATTGAGTTTGAGACCTCTGGTATACATGGTCTGCAACAATGCTTAGGTATGTGGTACGTGTCAAAGTAACATCCACATGGATGGCAGGACCCAAGGTTTCCCAGCAGAACATTGCCCAAAGCATCACACTGCCTCCACCGGCTTGCCTTCTTCCCATAGTGCATCCTGGTGCCATGCTCACATGCCCACTGTTGGCACTTTCGGCAGTGGACAGGGGTCAGCATGGGCACCCTGACTGGTCTGCATCTTTGCAGCCCCATATGCAACGAACTGCGATGCACTGTGTATTCTCACACCTTTCTATCAGAACCAGCATTAACTTCTTGAGCAATTTGAGCTACAGTAGCTCGCCTGTTTGATCAGACCTCACGGGCCAGCCTTCTTTTCACACGTGCATCACTGAGCCTTGGCCGCCCATGACCCTTTTGATAGATCCTGACCACTGCAGACCGGTAACACCCCACAAGAGTTTTAGTCATATAGCCGTCAGGTATAAAAAACATGTAAATACTGTAAATACATAATTAAATAAAGAAATAAAGAAAACTTTTCAAAATGACTTTTTGCTTGTTTTTTTTGTTTTCAAAAATGAATGTTAAGACACTGATAAAATAGTGTATTCTCTGTGTCTTGTGGGCGAGAAATGTAATTGACCACTTTGGCAACAAACACACAGCATGACTAGAGCAGTCTGAATGAAGGACTCTTAAGAGCTGGTTCATTTTACTGAATCATTCAAAAAGGCTCATCAGACTCAAATGCTGTTCGGTGTTGTACTCTTTGCTTAGTTGACTGTATCATGTTTATATCCATTTTGCAGAAGTCCACTCATTTCCCTCTAAATCAGTGCTGGAAATGGGAAAACTGTCAATTCTGTCTGGGCCTGAATATGAGCTTTCATAAAAGAATTCTTAATGGAATCGTTAAATTGAATCACAATTGTGGCCAGAATCATTAAATTCTTTACGATTCTGCTAGTTTGGGGTTTAATTTGTTGATTTGTTCATGTTCATTGCTTTGTTTATACCTAGCATTTCATTAGCTTGAACATTTGTTGTTTAATGTCAGTTTTTACTGTGGTTAGTATTTATTAATTTTTTTAGAAAAAAAATGGCTGCGTATAATCACAGTAGTGCATCGTTATCTATAGTCGTGTAAGAATTGGCTTTTTTAATTATAGAAGAAAGAAATCCATTTTAATATTCACCACAGGGTTCCAACATTAATTAAATTTTAATTCATAGGCATTCTATATTAACTTTAAATTACCATAATGTTTCCAATTAGGACCAACTGCATGACTACTTAGATCATTACTCACACTTAAAAGAACATGCTGCATTTTATGTGACGAATAGCTGCATTTGGGGAATATAACGTCGGATCAAGTTCAGTGCATTACCTTAAATACGTAAATGTGTGAGATTAATAACTGTCAGATGGGGTTGGGAGGGTGCGGGAGTGATATGTAAATTCTGACAGAGGCTTTGATAGTATCGCTCTGAATAATTAAGTTCATTATCATTCTGTTTGTCCAAATCCTCCCAAACAACACTTTGAAGGATAATGACAGATAAAGATAGCGTTGTTCTGCCTTATTCTTCCACTTGTATTATCTTCCCACTTTCCATCTCAGAAAGCTGCCAACAAAAGGGCGGTCGACGACTGAAGAAGAGAAGTCCTGAAACGTTGCGCTCTGTACTGTATAGTCTTATAATGAGAGAGCTGCTGCGATACCAGCACGCCGCGGCCGCCCATGCCATGACCCTGTTCTAACTATCCACATAGACTTGTCCTTTAGTCATCAGCTATAATGAGTGGACGAGCTATTTGGACTGAGGTGGTTTGTGCTTGGGTGAAGTTTTTCGTGATTAGATGGTGTGAGATGGTAATTACTCTGTGCTGTGTGCAAAAATAGAGCCAACTCTACCTCATCAATGAGAATGCAGTGACATCTATTAACAGGATGTTCTTCACTTTTTAAGATTTGATTTAATAAGGGGCAGCTCCTACTAGGAGCGTGCAGTTTAACCAAAATCTAATGAAAGCTTCGTTAACTCAGTTTATTTTTTTATTTTTTTTGGAAATTGATGCAAACCTTGATGCTTAAACTGTCTTAAGTCAGGTTAATTACAGACAAGCAGTTTTTTAATGCATTTAATTAGGGATGAACAATATATCGGCCACCATGACACAAATACAGGCAGTTATGACACCAAAATTACTAGTGAAAATTCACAATCCTCTATTTTCAATTTCGATACCACAGCTTAAACTACTAGCTTAACTAATACAAACGTAACAGCCTACATTTTTAAAGACAAGTAAACAGTCAGTAATAAAATGAGAACAAGCTAATTACAAGCAATAGCACCAAAAAATACAATTCAAACAAAAATACAAATTAAATGAGCCGTGCTCTTCAGGCAGGTCTTAGCATTTTTAGGTACCGAAATTTAATAAAGTTAAAGTTAATCGAATAAATGACACTGCATAGTCTTCATATCCTTATTAACGTTCAAGAACAGTGAGTGATTATTTTCTCTGTTCTTTGATTAACATTAAAAACACAGGCAGTAGCAGGATTATTAGGATGCTGTCACTTTAAGGCCGAATGCATGCATGGATCATGCGTTTTGTGTTTGCGTTCACTTAAAGGGGTGGTTGATTATGATTAGACTTTTTTAACTTTAGTAAGTGTGTAAAGTTGCTGTTTGAGCATAAACAACATCTGCAAATTACGACGCTCAAAGTTCAAAGCAAAGGGAGATATTTTCTTTGAATGAAATTGCTTTTTAAGGACTACAACAAACGGCTGGTAGGGACTACACAAGCTTCCTCCCAGGTTAGTGACATCACTAACCCTGAAGTTGACATAAACCCCGCCCCTGTGAACACACAACAAAGGGGGTGAGATTATTATGACAGAATATGCTAATCAATGACTTGAAGAATTCCACATCAGCTACATAAATTCATCAACTAACCATTCAGAAACATCCTGTCTCATTCCACGTCGTAGTCTCTCCATCATTGTCTGACTCCAGTTTGAACGTAAAAAAAGGCTGAACAGTTTCAGTGCCTGTCTGTATGAGGTAATCAGAGCTGCTAACACAAGCTCACAAGCTCCGCCCCATGAGTAGCAGCTAATTTGCATTTAAAGGGACACACAAATACGGCATGTTTTTGCTCACCTTCAAAAAAGTTACAATCTTATGCTATAAAAAAGGATCTGTGGGGTATTTTGAGCTAAACCTTCACATACAGACTCTGTTTTTACAGAATCTTGTAAAAAGGGGCAATCAACCACCCCTTTAAGACATAACCAACCATGTTTAATAGGATACTCACCGAGACTAGCATTTTTAATTCTGAGTGAATTTGTTAGTTTCAAGCGCAAGGAAGGCTTAAACTTCCCACAGCACGTAAGTAAAAAATTCCCTTTCGCCTGTTCCAGCACTTGAATATTTACATTGAAAGGCTGAAACATTTGTGATGATGCAGCACTGACCCGTCAGTTGTACAGAGCGTCGATCACGTTTGCTCATGTTCTCATAACATTGCATTGTTCGAATTCAAAAAATTGTTTTTGGCCAACTGGCGACTGACACATATTCTCTCACATATACTCGCCACCGCTGATTTTTACTTGCATTTGGCGCTTGCCGAGTGTTCACTTTAGGCCCTGTGTATATGTTTGATTCATGTTAAAATGCTTGGGACATGGCTTTTAATGTGAGACTTTTGTTTTTGTAATCAGGCTTTCAAAAAATACATACAAATTTAGATTTATTGGCCAGTATATGAGTTATTGGTTTTAAAATATAAATATTTCAAATTATCGGTATCGACCAAAATGTAAATATCTGTGCATTTAATGCATCCTTGCTGAATAAAAGTATACATTTATTTTTCGTTGTTTTAAAAATCTTACTTATCACAGTTTCCACAAAAAATATTATGCAGCAAAAACTGTTTTTAACATAAGAAGAAGAACCAAAAGTCCTCTGAGGGTAAAGTGAAAAGCCCTTGGAGAACAAAAGTGTTGTAGTTTGATCCCAAGTTCCCGCCCACCCAAACTCCCCATGCATATGTATTAGAAGATGAAACCCGTTAACTATTCACTGACGCGTTCATTTATCACAGGCATCAAGTTATTATGGCCAAACAGTGCATGCATGACTGGAGCCAATTCATCTTCTGCCTACATGCGCCCATGCCCTTTCTTCTGATAAGGAGAAGTGTCTTCGGACAAACGAAGAAGCCCTGCGAGAACCTCGTTCGAGTGTAATTATCAACCCGTGAATCTGTGGCCATTGACAATGACCTTGCGTGTGACCTGATATACTTGCTGAAGTCAGATGTTTGCATTTGTAAGAGGCACTGAAAACCGCATCTCATCTACTCCCACCCCACTTCATAAATAGATGTTTGATGTACTGTAATGACTAGCATCATGCTTAATTGCATGAAAGGAAAATAAGCAAGTAATTGACCCCTGAAGCTAGAGAATGAGCAGCACGCTCGCCGCTAACCGACCAATTTTGAGATGCAATATGTTCCTTCAATAACATTTTATTGAACAGATGCTTTTATAAAAACCTTTGCTGTTATTGCACTCGTGAACAAAGCTACTAGAGTCATATGATGAAGTTTTTATAAGGTATCGACTCTCTTAAATGCCATAATATCAACTTGTAACCCGTAACCCACCAGCTGCCATGAAGAAGTCTCACTATAAAGGGGTGTTTTAATGCTGTCAGCCACGCTGGGATGCTTTAGCGTTTATTTTCAGGCAGAACAGGAAAATAAGATCTCGCTAGATGGATGTGCTACATGACAGGTCAGTGATAGCGAGGTAATTGTTTACCTCAACAGATCACTCAACCTCAACATTCACAATCAGTCAGATGACCATAGAGAAAACAAGATGTCTGTTAACTCTTTAGTGATAGTCAACTGTTACAATGGATAACTTCCACAGCAGTGAGTGCTTTAAAAAGCTGCCCTGTGGAATTTAAAGTCAAGCACTTTGAAAAAAGGAGATGCTCATTAACATGCAGAACCTAGTGAGCTGTCTCGATATGTGTTCTCTACATAGACAGCTGCCTTTTAAAGTGCCTTCTGCTCTGATAGTGCTGGACATTAAATGAATGACTTCATTCGCAATCAAAAATAAAGGACGTGCATCATTAAAGGTTTGGGTTTTAAAAAAGTTGAATACTGTTGTCTGAGGTCAACTTATGACGTTTGCGTGGTTTTTACATTCAAAAGCATCGTAATAAATAAGTAATAGGCTATTTTCTACACTGGTTTTGAGGTTTTCTCCTAACACTTGGTTTTATTGGGCGTGCTGCACTGGAGACTTGGAAGTAAACGCCCATGGCTTGGATTGGATAAGATTTGCATATTTAATCGGCTCCCCCTTGAGTTCACGTGAGAAATTGTTTTGAATGCTGCAACCGGAATGATTCTCTGACAGGGCTCTCAAAACGTCTTTATGAAACAAACACAATGATTTATCTGACATTCACCTGTGATTGATTGGAATATAATTTTTGTATTACTTGGCCCACCAGACTGGTTGATATAAGCGCGAACCGCACACATACACACACACGGACACGCGCTCTCCCTTCAAACATCAAGTCAAGAGAGTGAACAACGCAGATCAAGAAAGGAATGTTATTTCACTATTAAAAATTCACCGGCCTGCCGACGGGCTTTTGGGCGCTTTGGTAACCCGTCTGGAAAACACAGCCCCGGGATGTTGGGCTTTGCGAGCCCTGGCCCATACATGTCTGAGTCTGATCCCGAATCACAATGAACCAACAAATAAAGGATTCTCCAGCCTGTGACAGTGTGCTAAGGTATGTTCTGTTAGACACGTACACATAATCAAAACGATAACAATGCAATTCTATCACTTATAAACATGTTTTACTCACATAAGTGTGTTGCACCATTCCTGTCGGATCCAATATAGAAGGCACAGCATTGTGTTTTAATCTCAATATGTCTGCAAATCCAGTTTCGACCAGTGTCTTGTTTACAAACAATTCTGCAGCAAAATGAAACCAACAGGTGTGCAATGTCTTATGCTCGTGAGCTGGATATTCAACCACTCATTCCTAATATTAGAATCCGAAGAAAGCTTATGCTGGGACTGTGTTCTTCCGCAACCAGGCACAGCACAATATCTTGCTATCTTTGGCATGTTTATTGCTCGGTTGCGCAATCCGTTTAACTCCACGAGTCGGTGGGCGGGGCTACAGAAGCAGGCATACACATTAGCTGCGGTACTCGGTACTTCCGCCTATGACAAGCATGACCTTTTCAACATAATTGCGTATTACGTGACGTCACGTACACATATCACAGAACGGAGCAGGGCGAACATTTGTGCTTATAAAACTTAAACTTTTGATTTTTGATTTTGAAAAAATTATCAGCAAAAGTTTATTTAAAAGTGAACTAATCCTTTAAGTAGGCCTATGTATAAATATTCCAGGCTGAAACACCAGATATGAGGTCTCCAGATATGCAACTCCAGATATGAGGTCAAAGCAAACAGGTCGTTATCACTTTAGTAGAGCGGCGCGAAAGTTCGTCAGTGCTGTGTGTGAGACGATCCAGCTGCTCTCGAGCTGCTACTGCTGGATGCACACGCTGTTTAATCAGGCAGCGCCGTTTCATCACCTGGCTTTTGGTGTTTGTTCCCATGCATTCGCAGCACTCACGCAGTAAAAAACAGCTCTTAATATGTGGGGGCGTGGTGGGGTTTGCCGAGCGGCCCACCAGGAAAAGTTTAGGTGATCCCGATCGACTGTCAATCATTTCCTCGGCCAATCACATGCACCCTCCATCCTCGGGCCCTTGGGCTTCAGCCCCACCTAGCCTTTATGTTATTTTGGTCCTGGTTGCAGCTGTCACTTTAAGAGCTGCACGGATCCAAAATACTGTCATGCGTTTTCTTTGTCAACTGTTTACATTCACTTAAGAAAAACCGACTGTGTTTACGAGAATATTTTGACTGTGCAAAAAGACGCGATAGAGTTCAGTATCACGCACTATTCAGTGCCCAGGTCTTGTTGCACTTGAATAGTTTAAAGTCAAATGCACACTAATTAATCGATAAGAGCAATCGAAATTTTATAACAAGTATCCAATTCCTGACCTTAAGTATCCTATTCCAGAATTGTATTTCCTTTTCCATTCCCAACCCTACACAGGATTTCAAAATATTCATTCCATTGTTTCCAAGAAAATGAACTGGGTGGCACTCAAATGCAGCATGGTGAGGTATGATTACAATGTAACATAATACTGTTTGGAATGCTTATGGTTGCATAATGTGCTCTTTTACTCAGTTTTATAGGAGTAGTAGGCCGTGCGCAGTAAACAGTAAATATTCTTAGCCAGTGTCCATGTGCGCTGAACTTCCCCTTTCCAAATGCCCCATCTGACAAATCTAAAGGAGCGCTAAATGTTTGTTCTTGGCAGATTGCATGTTCACAGATTGCAACTTCATTTGATAATATCCCACACTTTGCCTGCAGCCGTGTTCAGAAGCTGGTGCCGCGCTTCAGGATTTACATTTCCCACTCATGCCAATTGCTCAATCCCTCTGAGAAATGCAAAACAGCTGAATACATTCACTCAAGCTCCTTTTCTGCGATAATGTGTCCTATTGGATCTATGCCCGACTGCCTTACACCAACTGCTCAAAAAATCAGCCTGAGGGGAGGCAGAATATGTTTGCGTCTGATTCTGACTGATGGCAGATGCGAGATCTTGTTCTTGATCACAGATTGAGATATCCCTCTGGTTGTTACTTTTGGAGATCAGATTCTACTTGTGCTGTGAAAATGCTGGATTGGGAATTTTAAGTTTTATTTGATCAGACACTGGGATATCAGCTTATGCATGGTTATATAAGCATACTTTTTTTTGCTTTATTTAAGTTGAAGTACTAAAATAAATGACTCTAAGGGCCAGATTGACTGAACAGGGCAAATTAGCGTGAGAGCACAATTCCAAAAAAGCGCAAATAAGCATCTGCTTTAAGACATTTTTTTGGCTGTAAATAATGGTGCAAATACCAGTAAATTGATGAGCTTAAACCTTAGTTAATCACCTCGCATGATTCATTTAAATACTCTCCTCCCATAAATGTTGCGTTTGAAAGGGAAACAAATGCATATGCAATAAGCCACAAAAATAACCCTGTCTACGACTTTTCAGCGCAAATTTTTCACTGCGTGTCTTTAATAAATCCTGACAGTAGCTTTTAACGTGCAAACTGTTAGTAAATCTGGCCCTATGTATATATTAAAAAATATCCTGGCTCTTCCAAGCTTTATAATTGCAGTGAATTGGGTATTTTGAGAGATTTTGAAGCCCAAAAAAAGTGCATCCATCCATCATAAAAGTAATCTATACACCTCCGGGGGGTTTAACAAAGACCTTCTGAAGCAAAGCGATGTGTTAGTGTAAGAAAAGTATCAACCCTCTACAGTGCGAGTAAATATTCCCTCTGGGCGACTAAATAATGTCTATCATTAGTCACTGGCTAATACATTGTTAGGTTTTACTCACCTGTGTGTTAGGGTATTTCTAAGTATTTCCTGGACAGTCTGACTTTGTCAAGTAGCTCTCTGTCAGTGTCAAGTAGGGATGTCAAAAGTATTGACCTCGATACCAAATCGATACTGAAGTTTTACAAATGTGACACTTTGAGCGCTGTTGAGCGCAATCATAAACACCTCTGACTGGCCATTGCGCTCACACGCTCATCAAAACATATCTGTGATTGGCTACAATGATCAGCGTGTCACAAACATGTTATAAATATACATCAATGACGCTTTTCACAGAGTGCTTGCACAGATACACACAGAGCTTTTGAATGCAGTCGTCTATCAGCCTACTGGTCTGCTGGTCAATGCCTGCTTGTTCTTTCAAACGCTCCCGCTCCCGCTCCCTCTTTCAAAACATTTTCAAACACTTCCATGTGCTTTCAAGTGCTGCCGTGCCATGATCATTGTAGCCAATCACAGGCACATCCTATGAGCGCGTGAGCACAATGGCCAGTCAGAGGTGTTTACGATTACAGCTCAAAGCGGCACATTTTTAAAACTTCAGTATCGATTTGGTATCGAGGTCGATACTTTTGACAACACTAGTGTCAAGTGATCTGTACTATTCCAATCCAACTCAATGAATGCTCAGCGTACCCTTATTTGATGTACTCTAGTGTGAAGGCGCTCGACTCGCCGTCGCTTTGCTGAAAGCACTGTATTTCTCACACACGCAAAAAAAGAGAGAAAGTTTTACATAACATGTAGAATCGGCTCGCTACATGTAAATTATATTCTTTGTTGCATTTTCCTGTTAAAAGTTCATTTGAAATGATTCAGCTTTTTAGAACAAGCAGAAGATATGCCGGTTTCTCCGGTAGGGGGGCGGACTTATGGGGCAAACGGCAATCTTATTGGCTGGAGCTGGTCTATTACCGTCCCTGTTCTGATTTCAGCAAACCAGTTTGAGTGAACGCTGACAACGTGATTAATATTCATGAACCCAGCAGCTTATCAATCCTTAGTGCATTGTATACCGATCAGGCATAACATTATGACCGGTCTTTATCACAGCACCTGTTAGTGGGTGGGATATATTAGGCAGCAAGTGAACATTTTGTCCTCAAAGTTGATGCGTTAAAAGCAGGAAAAATGGGCAAGAATAAGGATTTGAGTGAGTTTGACAAGGGCCAAATTGTGATGGCTAGACGACTGGATCAGAGCATCTCCAGAACTGCAGCTCTTGTGGGGTGTTCCCGGTCTGCAGTGGTCAGTATCTATCAGAAGTGCTCCAAGGAAGGAACAGTGGTGAACCGGCGACAGGGTCATGGACGGCCAAGGCTCATTGATGCACGGGGGGAGCAAAGGCTGGCCCGTGTGGTCTGATCAAATAGACAAGCTACTGGAGCTTAAATGAAGTTAATGCTGGTTCTGAAAGAAAGGTGTCAGAACTCAGAATACACATTGCATCGCAGTTTGTCACGTATGGGGTTGCATAGCCGCAGACCAGTCAGAGTGCCCATGGCGACCCCTGTCCACCACCAAAAGCGCCAACAGTGGGTATGTGAGTATTCAGAACTGGACTACGAAACAATGGAAGAAGTTGACTTGGTCTGATGATTCACGTTTCCTTACATCACGTGGATGGCCGGGTGCGTGTGCGTCGCTTACCTGGGGAACACATGGCACTTTGGGAAGAAGGCAAGCCGGCAGAGGCGGTGTGATGCTTTGGGCAATGTTCTGCTGGGAAACCTTGGGTCCTGCCATCCATGTGGATGTTACTTTGACACGTACCACCCACCTAAGCATTGTTGCAGACCATGTACACCTTTTCATGTAAACGGTATTCCCTGGTGGTTGTGGCTCTTTCAGCAGGATAATGTGCCCTGCCACAAAGCAAAAATGCTTCAGGAATGGTTTGAGGAGCACAACAACGAGTTTGAGGTGTTGACTTGGCCTCCAAATTCCCCAGATTTCAATCCAATCGAGCATCTGTGGGATGTGCTGATCAAACAAGTCCGATCCATGGAGGCTCCACCTCACAACTTACAGGACTTAAAGGATCTGCTACTAAAATCTTGGTGCCAGATACCACAATGCGAGGATTACTTTTATGAGGGATAGATGCACTGTTTGGACTTCAAAATCATGACCGCCATTCACTCCCATTATAAAGCTTGGAAGATTTTTAAATATAACTCTGATTGTGTTCATCTGAAAGAAGATAGTCATATACACATGGCTTGAGGGTGAGTAAAATATGGGCTAAATTATATTTTTGGGTGAACAATCCCTTTAAGAAATGGTAACTTTAAGAAAACTGTTGAAACTTTAGTAGACAGAACGTCAGATACGTTTTCTCAGGAGAAACAGATAGAGCAGTAGAATCACAACTTCAGCAAATTTGCTTTCCATTTAATCTAATTTTTATATAGGTGAAACAGCAAAGATATTTAAGAGATCTCAATTGTGATTTTTTTTTTCTTTTGAGTCCTGGCAGGCTTAGTACATTTACTCAGCGCTGTTTTCTTTGAATACTCGTTAATAGGAAATGGCAGGCTGAAACGGAAGCATCATCTACATGTTCTTAATGATTTGTGCTTTAATCTCAAGTCATCAAATGAGTGTGTTTTGCTTGAAGGGAAGGAAAGTGCTTTTGTTGGCAGAATTTGACTGCCGCGCCGCTGGTGCGGCTGAGAAATGCTGTTTCCACAGAACGAGTTTCAAACGGATGCGAGAGGTCAGCAGTCTGCGAGAAGACTTGTTGTAAGATTTTCTCAGCTGTCAGTGAGACACTTGAGGGGTGAATCTGATTCATGCCTGCACCTCCAGACCTCCAGCACTGAAATATCTACATTTTCCTCCATCGCCGTGAGGAAATGATGCATGCACCCCCCGCTATGAAGAAAGCTGTCGGTGTCATTTGCAGTTCAGATCACACCGACAATGAACAAATGCGCTCACGCTGTCAGCATGCACTTATTACAAACACGCACCGTCAGATGTCACACCACCACATCAGGCATGAGGTGTCTATATGTTTGTGCAGACTTATGAACATATGCCCTGGTCATATTTCACTTCAGCATCAAAAGGAAACAAAAATAAACCAGGAAAGGAAAGTTCTTCAAGACAATCTTTGAACATCATCTGATAGAATCTCTGGAAGTTTGAGACAGTTTAAAGGTTAGTTTGATGTCTCTAGAAGTTTGAAAGTTTGAAGAGAGATTTGAAGACTTACAGACCTTGCAAGATGGTTGCTAGGTGTTCTGAGTGGTTACAAGGAATTGGTTTCCGTGGTGAATGCGAGACGATTGCTAATGATTTGCTTGTGTATTCTGGGGGTTTTCTAAGTTGTTATAGGTGTTCATAGTAGGGCTGCATGATATATCGCTTTAGCATCGATATCGCGATAGGGGTATCCGTGATAATCACATCGCAGGAAGTGCATCACAGCAAAAAATGCTTTTCTTACTTAGTATTTTTGTCTTGTTTTCAAGTCCAAAATATAAAACAATTCTTACATTTACCCCTTTTCCACCTGAATGAACCAGGTGCTAGTTCAGAGCCAGTGCTAGTGCGTTGGTACAACTGATGAACCTTCTAAGAACTGGTTTGCCTTTCCACTGGCTATAGAGCCACCATAGAGCCAGGTCTTACATCACAATATAGATCTCATCTTTCACAGCAACGCTAGCGAAGCAGCGGGAAACGAACACACCAGGCTTGTTCAAGATGCAACGGCGCCCTGCAGACTGATCCGCGTATGATATCAAAATACCGCATGAGCAATTCAAAAGCATAAGGAGTCGTATGCTCTTGTTGTACTTTAATGTCATACAGCGATTGGTCTGCACAGCGCAGATATATCTCGAACAAGACTTCCATCAACAATGACGAATGTTGCATTACTATTGATGCTCATGGCTTTACGATCCTACATCTGCATCAAAACACAGCGAATCCAACGCATATTTGTGCAGCTCATCGTGATTTGTATAGACAGAGATTACAATTAAGCAGCTATTAGCTTGGTTAGCTGCTATTTCAAAAATGGCGGTCAGGGTCATATGAGGGGGGAAAGTACGATAATTTGAATATACTCCCTGGTTTCTACTAATACATAGCTTAATGCTAATCGCTGAAGTAACCCTTTAAAATTTGTAAGTTACTGTATTTTTTAGCTATTACTTAATAAAAACAACTCAAATGCAGTTTTATTGATATTACTTGGATTGCACAATAAAAAAACATGATTTATGAAAATTAATCTGTTTTTAATTAATTAATTCATTTTTTTAAATCTGTTTTTGCAAATGAACTCTTCGTTTGATTATTTAATTTCTGTACTTGAATTAGAGCTGCACGATTCTGGATAAATTTAGAATCGCAATTATTCTCAAAAATATGTCACTTGTTTCATTGCAGGATACATCAGTGTTTTTGAACAAATCTCTTGAATGAATGATTCAATGACAAATATATTTGTTCAAAAATCTTGTTGCCACCTACTAGTGTAACAATGTAATCGATTCAATGGTTGAAGTGCCATGTCACTTTCAAAGGGTGATTTGCTCTATTTTGATCGCTACAGTAGACATCAGTGTTTATATCCAAACTATAAACTTTTATCCAAGTACTTATGTGATAAATATGAGTATTTGTAAGACAGAAATAATGATACTGTGTGGTTGAAAAGATTGTTTGTGAAGCTGTTTCATACTTACATGACAACTGCTCTCCTTGTCAAAGGATTAATAGTAATCATTAGTTTATTATATTCTATGTTGATTCACTCTCCTACAAATTCATCCCAATCATTCTAGAATGATTAATTGTTCCCAAATAGAGCTATTTATCTGAAACTCTTTTCCTATTGCAATATATATCGCAGAACATCAACATATCAGTATGTTAGTTTTTCCCTAGTTTGTGCGGTTCCAGAACTGGATTAGAAAGCAGTGGCATCCAGGAACACAGTAATAAAAACATGGCTATTCATTCCAGACAGTATCAGACGGACACTTTGAAATTGTCCCAAAATGGCATTATGCAGTAATGGAGGATGATGTTTGCACAGACAGATTTTTAGTATCTTAGATAAATTCTAAATGAAATGATGTTGTGTGACTCACAGCAGACAAAGCTGTCGTAAAAAGAATTATAAGAATAAAATAATCCCCGGCTGCCTTAGAAAACATTATTTAGGTGGAGCGACAAACAATAAAGGAGGAATTAGATATTGCTAAATCCACAAAGCTAGGGTGACATTCAAATACCCCCTTTATTCCAGCATTTTATTGAAGTGTCGATAAGCGTTTAATCCATAGAGTCTTATAAAAGCAGTACAGTGTATAATGGGGATTTCTAGCTGATCAAACAACCTTTACTATCAATCTGGACTTAAAGTTGACATAACATTAAATTACTTTCTTAACGCGTGGTCCTGGCCTTATTGTGAATGATTCATTGATGCATGCTATTATAAAGAAAATAATACTAATAGCTGACATAACTTGTCAAGCCATAAGAAAAGTCATGCCAAAGTCATGCCATGCTTTGTCCATATATTGTTTAATAGTAGTCACGCTATTTAGTCTACTTTTTGGCTACTGTTAAAGCAGCCTTTCCAAATAATCTTGCAAATATTTAAAATAGCAGTTTAATTTAAGATATGTTGGTTAGTTTTTAAAGTGCCCCTATTAAAGGTCTGCAAAGTTTTAAGAATCAAAGTACATGATAAATGGAGTTATTGTCTCCCAAAATAAAGAACTGAATCTGAACAGAAACAAGTCATCAGTATTCTTATTTCCTTGTAAGTCTTACTTCCTGCTCAAACCTAGAGAGTTTTGTAAAAAATGTGCATAATGCCAGCCTATGGTCTTCATTGGCTGCCTGCGAACAATGTCTACTTTGCTCCACCCTCATACACTGTAGTTGTAGCTGAGACTAGAAGAGTTTGGTTTGTGTTGTTCATGTCGAGAAGATGCTGTCTTCTGCACCGCAAAAGCAAATCCACATTGCTGCACTTCCAAAGGATGAGGACTTGCACTAAAATGTATTGCCATCATTACTGTTCATATCACTGTGTATAAAGTTCTAAAGAAGCCTCTGGAGCTGGAATTCAGATATGGGCGTTTTATTTTCCAACACACACTGTAAGTGATAGACCAGTCCCATCTGACCAATCAGAGTAGAGTAGACCAATCATAACAGACTGGGCCATCTGACCAATCAGAGAAGAGTAGACCAATCCCAACAGACTGGCCATCTTACCAATCAGAGTAGAGTAGAACAATTACAACAGACTGGGCCATCTGACCAATCAGAGCAGAGTAGACCAATCACAACAGACTGGCCATTTGACCAATCAGAGCATAGTAGACCAATCCCAACAGACTGGCCATCTTACCAATCAGAGAAGAGTAGAACAATTACAACAGACTGGGCCATCTGACCAATCAGAGCAGAGTAGACCAATCACAACAGACTGGCCATCTGACCAATCAGAGCAGAGTAGACCAATCACAACAGACTGGCCATCTGACCAATCAGAGCATAGTAGACCAATCACAACAGACTGGCCATCTGACCAATCAGAGCATAGTAGAACAATCACAACAGACTGGGCCATCTGACCAATCAGAGCAGAGTAGACCAATCACAACAGACTGGCCATCTGACCAATCAGAGCATAGTAGAACAATCACAACAGACTGGCCATCTGACCAATCAGAGCAGAGTAGACCAATCACAACAGGCTGGCCTTCTGACCAATCAGAGCAGAGTAGACCAATCACAACAGATTGGGCCATCTGACCAATCAGCATAGTAGACCAATCACAACAGACTGGCCATCTGACCAATCGGAGCAGAGTAGACCAATCACAACAGGCTGGCCTTCTGACCAATCAGAGCAGAGTAGACCAATCACAACAGATTGGGCCATCTGACCAATCGGAGCAGAGTAGACCAATCACAACAGACTGGCCATCTGACCAATCAGAGCATAGTAGACCAATCACAACAGACTGGCCATCTGACC
This sequence comes from Gobiocypris rarus, assembly GCA_023029165.1. Classification (NCBI taxonomy): domain Eukaryota; kingdom Metazoa; phylum Chordata; class Actinopteri; order Cypriniformes; family Gobionidae; genus Gobiocypris; species Gobiocypris rarus. The sequence goes on along the minus strand of CM040922.1, from coordinate 28,737,201 downwards.
AATCAGAGCAGAGTAGACCAATCACAACAGATTGGGCCATCTGACCAATCGGAGCAGAGTAAACCAATCACAACAGACTGGCCATCTGACCAATCAGAGCATAGTAGACCAATCACAACAGACTGGGCCATCTGACCAATCAGAGCATAGTAGAACAATCACAACAGACTGGGCCATCTGACCAATCAGAGCAGAGTAGACCAATCACAACAGACTGGGCCATCTGACCAATCAGAGCAGAGTAGACCAATCACAACAGACTGGCCTTCTGACCAATCAGAGCATATTAGAACAATCACAACAGACTGGGCCATCTGACCAATCGGAGCAGAGTAAACCAATCACAACAAACTGGTCATCTGACCAATCAGAGCATAGTAGAACAATCACAACAAACTGGTCATCTGACCAATCAGAGCATAGTAGAACAATCACAACAGACTAGGCCAGCTGGCCATCTGACCAATTAGAGCAGAGCAGGCTTTCAGAAAGGTGGGGTTTAGAGAGACTGTTTTAGGCACTGTGAGAAAAGAGATGATGTTACAGTGTACATTATGAGTAAAGTAGTGCCCTTGGGTGGATGTAAACCTATTGTAGGAGACTCTAAAACAAAATAATAAGGTCATTTTAAATGAATAAGTCAATGAAGAAACATAAACATAAACATAAACAGCAATATAGTTTTGTTTCTATGTAACCTGGAGAGGAAAACCACTTTTTGGAGTGTTATGATGATGGTGGTGTTGAGTTGACAGTCATTAATGCTCTATTTTCAAATGTTTTTGTAGTGCATTTTCTCTGTCCGTGAGTGATGTACATATACAGTATCTGATCCATAACCCGCCGCTTATTGGTGCAGGTTCACTGCGCCCCAAGAGAGAAAGAATTTGCATGTGTCGGCATACAAATGAGCTCAGTTGAGAACGTAATTGTGCTGCTGTGAATTAGCGAGTGAACTGCAAAAGACGATGCTGAAAACTATGTTTTGCATTCAAGGATGTTATTCTGAAGAAGGCCAATCTCTTTGCAAGTTAAATCATCCTAAAATGACCTCTGACTGTGAAATGTAAAGCGTACCGAGATTATTTTAATGAAATTGTCTCATTGGAATAGACTAATGGAAGGTTATTGTAAAGGTTGTTACATTTAACTCTCAGAAAGATATTATTGTACAGCTACATTTTTACATTATCTGAAGAAAAAGTGAGTGGCTCATAAGTCACAGAGCACTAGTGTTTTGGGTGGTTGCCAGGCTGTTGCTATGCAGTTCTTAATGTGTTCTATGTGTTCTATGTGTTCCAGAGTGTTCTAAGTGGTTGCTGGGGTGTTGTTCTGGGGGTTGCCAAGTGTTTGCTTACAGGTCCAAGTCAATGTTTCCATCCACAACCCATTTTACAAGAGGTATTGAAAATATATAGTGTATATCAGGTCTTTCCCCCCCAGACGATTCATTAATGTTTCTCAATTTTCAAGTCTTTGTGGAAAACACAGATAAAATAATTCAAATGCTCCCCTCGCCATAAATTCCCATACAACTCTGCATCCCGAGGAATTATGACCGCTAGTGGTAATCTGTATCAGGACGCTACTGCAAATTACATCTCATTCAAGTGAAAACGAATAAATCCAGGCAGCGTTTGCAGAAATTGGATGGAAACAGTATCACTGGATATAGCTACTGTATGAAACTACTCGTGCTTCGCTGTGGGTGGTAGAAAAACAGCATCAAAAACAGTTCTATTAAAAGATGGACCGTAGCGCTTCTACATTTATATGCATGGACTTTTAGCATATTTGCAAATTAATCTACAATTTCAGCTGTGTTCCTTTCTTCCATCTATAAGTCATTAAATCAGTGCCAGAGGAGAAAATAAACACATCATGATTTTGACAGATCTGTGGCCTTTCTATCCAGCCCAGCGTGAGTTTAATGTGAGTGAACGCAGTTCACTTTCTGTGTGCCAGAAAAACAAAACGAAGTTTGCTTGGCTAGTTTGTAGATTTGATCAGTTTGTGTATATTTTGCACAATGCTTCAGTAAAAGTTATCTTAGATCTTTGAATTTGCAATTCAGTTCTTAAAAATCCAGGTGTTGGATGTTTTGTTTCTAGTTCACGGGCGAGATATGAAATGAAGACAGAAGCCAGAGGACTGTTTTTCAGTAATATGGGAGACATTTATATTTTACTAAATGTTTCATAACACCAGAGAGGGAAGGTCCTGACGGATATGCCCAGGGATGGTTGGAATATTACTCACATCAATAATGGAGTGTCAGATGACACAGAGAGCCCAAGCAGGGCCACTGGTGGGATGTAGTTATGCCATCACTGTCCCAGAGGAGCACGTGGTCAACCACAGGGGTCAAAGGTACATACGGTACTTATGATATATAGTCTCCGAGAGATGATAGACAAACACGTACATTTGTACTTTGCAGTGGCATTTGTCAGTCTAAACCTTGAACCAGACCAACCACCAATTCTCATTCCAGAGTAAACAACTATTAATACTTGAAGTTTATATATACCATAATAATTTATGTTATATATATATATATATATATATATATATATATATATATATATATATATATATATATATATATATATATATATATATATATCACAGCACCTGTTAGTGGGAGGGATATATTAGGCAGCAAGTGAACATTTTGTCCTCAGAGTTGATGTGTTAGACGCGGGAAAAATGGGCAAGCGTAAGGATTTGAGCGAGTTTGACATGGGCCAAATTGTGATGGCTAGACGGTCAGAGCATCTCCAAAACTGCAGCTCTTGTGGGGTGTTCCTTGTCTGCAGTGGTCAATTTCTGCCAAAAGTGCTCCAAGAAGGAACAGTGGTGAACCAGCGACAGGGTCATGGGCGGCCAAGGCTCATTGATGCACGTGGAGAGCGAAGGCTGGCCGTGTGGTCCGATCAAACAGACGAGCTACTGGAGCTCATATCGAGGATCATCAGCTCAGCAGGATAATGCACCCTGCCACAAAGCAAAAATAGTTCACGAATGGTTTGAGCACAACAAGTTTGAGGTGTTGACTTGGCCTCCAAATTCCACAGATCTCAGTTCAATCGAGCATCTGCTGATTAAACAAGTCCGATCCATGGAGGCCCCACCTCTTAACTTACAGGACTTAAAGGATACCACAGCACACCTTCAGGATTCATTTTAAGTTAAATTAATACATTTTTAAATTTGTATTTAATTTTATACAACATTTCTTTCTGGTTCTCGAATCTGATTGGCTGAGCCCCCTTCCATGCGATATTCACCCAGTATCATTACTCAAACTGTTTCACCGTTTGTATCACGCCGCTTGCGGTGACTGTCATGGCGGTCGAGCAAATTCACCATAAATTTCAAAGATACTACTTAGAGCTGGGCGATATGGCTGAAAACTGTATCACGATATAAGTGTTTCATATCCGTCGATATCGATAATAATTGATTTTTTATAGAACAATTACTCAGAGTCGCCCTCTGTCGTTTCAAAGAATAGCACAACGCGATTGCATCGAGTATAAACACCTCCTCCAACAGACGAGGCGCATGCACAGTCAGCGGAGGCTCACGCTGCAGAGCCAGACGAAAGTATAAACAAGGCTTGTAAAACACGTTTGTGGTATTACCAATCTTGGTGGGGACTACAGTCTTGCATAATTTGCAGATGACATTGGTCTGACTATGGTTATCCAAATCCCAAACACTGCCACACTGGCTGTACATGATTGGCTGTTCGCGTGTCACTCATAGATATATCTATGGTGTCACTCCCTACGTTGCCAGGTTACCAGAGAGTGAGTGCATTTGGTAATGCAACCAAACTGGCTTCTTAACCTCTGGTTTCTTCCGACAAAGAAAAAAATAATTAATAATTATCGAACATTTTATTGAACGCATTTTTTCGCCCAGCCCTAATACTAATGTTGTTGTGTCAAGAAATGTAGTTTTAACAGTTTTTTTAGGCGAGAATGTAGTTATTTAGAACTCAAATATATGACTCATTTATAAACATAGCACCTATTTTATGATTTGTTTAGACGCTTTCGTAGATACGAGCTCCAGGACGTCAACGGCCGCTCAGTGCTCGTGTACACACAGAGATCAGCTTCATCCCGGCCAGTTCTTCAGGAATCTGCTGCTGTCTCTTATGTAGATAGGCCTAATGGTTAAACAGATAAGTAATTTGGGGTACATCAAATGGGCAATCTTTGGTTTTATTAATCTGTTACATGTTCCAGAGCAAATCGATTTAGGTTAAGGGGAAAATTAAGTTCCATAACTTTATATTTAGGCTATATTTACCTTAAGTCCTGCATGGCCTACTAGAGTGCTGCTTAAATACATTTGACTGAATTGTTTGCTTGTTTTATTTCCTATTGTCTTTTATAATGGCTATTGTTGTTCATTTAAATATTATTGTTCAATTAATATTATTTTATATAAATATGCCGTATTTGGTATTGAGAAAGGGTCCGTCAGTGATTGCAATAGTCGGCGGCAAAGACTGTTTGTAAACAAGGAAGTTGTTTTAGCGCTGTCAATCTTTTAAAAGAACAAAGACAAAGATATTGTTTCCCTCAGCGAACATTGAAACAGATTTGTTAATGGATATAATATTACGGACATCGACCTGAAGAATGAATGCTATATCAGATGCAGGTAATACACACGTTTAGTTGATCTCTCATAATACACTGAAAAAAAAGTGTGTTGGATTTACATGATTTAATTGTGTACATCGCTCCCACATGAATCAATTGAGTTAAACAAACATAATTGGTTCATGTAACGTCAACATTATAGAATGAACACATTTTAAGTGACCCAATTAAGTAGTCTCAAAGTGAATTTTAAATGGCTCTCTGACATGATTCAGGCATTAAATTTCATACATTCATTCAGTTCAATTTCTTATGCAATGTTTCACAACTGAACTATTTTACTGCACTAGCTAGTTGGCAAACTTTCAGCTAGTAAATGCATTCATTTGCATCTTAATTGCTAAGCATTAAAAGCTTCTTCAGCAAAGCAATTAAAACTTTAATCTGAATCAATCCACAACCTAAGCAAATGCTCCACTCTTCTCCACAATGGTAACCCACTGAAATTTATATTGTTCTAATAATTCAAAAATTATTAAATATTAAACACTATGAAACCAAATCAAGTCTCCTCCTTTCTCATCTTGCTCAAAATTAAATTAAACAACACTTTTACCTATAAAATAACAACATTTACTCTCATGATTTAGCCATATGCAAAGCATGCTGGGAACTAACTAGCCCCGCCCAGTTTCAGTTAATGTTTTGCTGTAAAGCGTACTGTAAGGACTAGGAGAGCTGACAGACGGCATAGTACCACAGAACTCAATCTCAACTGCAGCTCAAGCAACTTCATGCTGCAGAAAGATCCATTTATGTCGACCCACGAGCTCAGTGAAGCATCTGTCTTTAAGACAATATGTGGGAGTCTAGAGGTTTCTGTGATATATCAAGTCAAGCTTCCCACACTAAACTACACATTGTCCACTGCAGTATGGTGTCCTGGTAACTTTGTTCCCCTTCAGACAGCTTATGAGTGCACACTAGAGAGGTGACCTCTTTAGCACACAGATGTTTGATGGCCCTTTTATCCTTTCCATGCAGTTTTCCTTCCTGTTCAAACGGCTTCAAAGAAAGTGCAGCAGCAACTGTCTGTGCATTAAAATCACTGAGGATTGAGGATGTTCTAATACGATGAAGTGAAAGTTTTAGAGTTTATGAGCCAGTCCACTTGATGACATTGACTGTGTTTGCATGCACTAGACTATTCTGTTATTTATTATAATTTAGCATAACACGGTCATATTAGTAGTATGTAAGTGTCAACCATTATTAGCATGAACACTAAATGTCTCTTAGTTAACATCAAAAGCGCAAGATTAGGAAGGTCGTCATAATCACTCCGATCAGGCCTAGCATTATGACCACCTTCCTAATAATGTTTTGGATGTTTTACAGCCCTGACCCATCAAGGCATGGACTCCACTAGACCCATGAAGGTGTGCTGTGGTATCTGGCACTAAGATGTTAGCAGCAGATCCTTTTAGTCCTGTGAGTTGCAAGGTGGAGCCTTCATCGATTGGGCTTGTTTGCTCAGCACATCCCACAGATGCTCATTTGGATTGAGATCTAGGGGATTTGAAAGCCAAGTCAACACCTTAAACTCTTTGTGCTCCTCAAACCATTCCTGAACCATTTTTGCTTTGTGGCAGGGCGTATTATCCTGCTGAAAGAGCCACAGCCACCAGGGAATGCCATTTCAAAGAAAGAGTGTACATGGTCTGCAACAATGCTTAGGTAGGTGGTACGTGTCAAAGTAACATCCACATGGATGGCAGGACCCAAGGTTTTCCAGCAGAACATTGCCCAAAGTGCCCATGTGTTCCCAGGTAGCGGCGCTTTGCACGCACCCGGCCATCCACGTGATGTAAAAGAAAACATGATTCATCAGACCAGACCACCTTCTTCCATTGCTCCGTGGTCCAGTTCTGATGCTCATGTGCCACTGTTGGCTCTTTCGGCGGTGGACAGGGGTCAGCATGGGCACCCTGACTGGTCTGCAGCTATGCAGCCCCATATGTGATAAACTGCGATGCAATGTGTATTCTGACACCTTTCTATCAGAACCAGCATTAACTTCTTAAACAATTTGAGCTACAGAAGCTTGTCTGTTTTATCGGACCACACGGGCCAGCCGGTTCACCACTGTTCCTTCTTGGAGCACTTTTGATAGATCCTGACCACTGCAGACCAGGAACACCCCACAAGAGCTGCAGTTTTGGAGATACTCTGACCCAGTCGTCTAGCCATCACAATTTGGCCCTTGTCAAACTCACTCAAATTCTTACGCTTGCCCATTTTTCCTGCTTCTAACAAACCAACTTTGAGGACAAAATGTTCACTTGCTGCCTAATATATCCCTCCCACTAACAGGTGCCGTGATGATGAGATAATTATTGTTACTCACATCACCTGTCAGTGTGTGTGTGTGTGTGTGTATATATATATATATATATGTATTTTTTTAACATAAATTTACATTAACATGAGACAATTTATTGTGATTTAAAATCTTTTCTGTTTTGAGTTAATTGACTGTAAAGTTAATAGACTTCTAATGTGTTTTAAAATTGTTTGTATTTGCACATACTACAAAATATTCAGACATAATATATCAGGACTGGATAAAAAATCTTCCTGTTTTGTACACATGAAGTCTCCGCTTGAGAAGCTCAATGTTATCAGTGTTTGTAGGTTGAGTTATAAGTGCAGGGAATATGGTCTGGAGATAATTCATGCCATATCAAAATTTAGTCATGTGGGTCATGTGTCCCATGAGGGGGAACCACATTAGGCTAGTGAAAAGTGAATAAACCACAGAGAGAGATGACAACAGTGACCAAATAAAATTCTTAAAGTGTGGCATTTCGACCTTTAATTTTGATGTGCCACAGTAGAACGCAACAATTGGCTTTTGGAAGTAAAATCCCTTTTCCTTCCTCCATAGAGAAAATAATACATATATACAGTAAATAAGCAGTAAGAAAGTATACATGGATTAGGTAAAAAGACTTGCAGTGATCTTGTATTATTTCTTTTGTTTAAAATTAAAGTTTGTAATGTGATTCAGATCTTGATATTTTGTTTCATGTTTTAACTGTTTTGAAATCCCTATGGATAAAATACTAAATTTATAGACCATTGAAACAGTTGCCGCTCTATTATATATACTTTCCAGAATTGTCTAGTAATGTCTGAGTTTTTAAATCTGTGAGTTACGATGTCTAAACATCTAGTGAGTTCACTGAAGAGTTTTGCATCTTTAGCCATTCCAACCCCAGCATCCTGTGTGTATCATTCATCATGAAAAGAAAGGCATGAAATATAACATGACATAAAAGTGATTATTTTGGAGAAGATGAGAGTGGGGCATTTCATCTCAAAGAAACAGCACTTACAAAGCCCCGGCTAGACGCATTCAGCTGAGTGAAAAGAATCAAATCTGTTTTTTTTTTCTTTTCTTTTTTCTTGCAACCAAACACCACACATCTCAATCTGTCACCGTGTGAACTGTTGCAGAAACTGTAATGACATTTTAAGCTGAATGATTAAACATATTTTATTTCCATTTCTACAAAAGATGGCTGTGTTGAAAAAACCCACGAGCGAACAAATCCGTATGGTTGACCAAAAAGAAAACAATCAGTTATAAATTAAGGTCAGTGGTGTGGCGAAACTTGTAAGACTGCTTCATATCAAGTGCTGAAATAACTTTAAATTAAACTGAATTTAATTTAGCTTTGTTTTGATCCTTGCTTGTGAGCAATTGTAATAATAGTGATATGTGCTATAGCAAGCAAACTTTACCCTTAAACTGACCCACACCACCACACCTGTCCCTAACTTTACCCTTAAACTGACCCATATCACCACACCTGTCCCTAACTTTACCCTTAAACTGACCCACACCACCACACCTGTCCCTAACTTTACCCTTAAACTCACCCACACCACCACACCTGTCCCTAACTTTACCCTTAAACTGACCCATACCACCACACCATGTCCCTAAACCTACCCTTAAACTGACCCACACCACCACACCTGTCCCTAAACCTACCCTTAAACTGACCCACACCACCACACCTGTCCCTAACTTTAACCTTAAACTGACCCAGCACCACCACACCTGTCCCTAACTTTACCCTTAAACTCACCCACACCACCACACCTGTCCTAACTTTACCCTTAAACTGACCCACACCACCACACCTGTCCCTAACTTTACCCTTAAACTGACCCACACCACCACACCTGTCCCTAACTACCCTTAAACTTACCCATACCACCACACCTGTCCTTAACTTTACCCTTAAAATTACCAGCACCACCACACCTGTCCCTAACTTTACCCTTTAACTGACCCACAACACCACACCTGTCCCTAACTCTACCCTTAAACTGACCCACACCACCACACCTGTCCCCAACTTTAACCTTAAACTTACCAGCACCACCACACCTGTCCCTAACTTTACCCTTAAACTGACCCACACCACCACACCTGTCCCTAACTTTACCCTTAAACTGACCCACACCACCACACCTGTCCCTAACTTTACCCTTAAACTGACCCACAACACCACACCTGTCCTTAACTTTACCCTTAAACTTACCCACACCACCACACACATGTCCCTAAACCTACCCTTAAACTGACCCACACCACCACATCTGTCCCTAAACCTACCCTTAAACTGACCCACACCACCACACCTGTCCCCAACTTTAACCTTAAACTTACCAGCACCACCACACCTGTCCCTAACTTTACCCTTAAACTGACCCACAACACCACACCTGTCCCTAACTTTACCCTTAAACTGACCCACACCACCACACATGTCCCTAACTTTACCCTTAAACTGACCCACACCACCACACCTGTCCCTAACTTTACCCGTAAACTTACCCATACCACCACACCTGTCCTTAACTTACCCTTAAAATTACCATTACCAGCACCACCACACCTGTCCCTAACTTTACCCTTAAACTGACCCACAACACCACACCTGTCCCTAACCCTACCCCTTAAACTGACCCACACCACCACACATGTCCCTAACTGACCCACACCACCACACCTGTCCCTAACTTTACCCGTAACTTACCCATACCACCACACCTGTCCTTAACTTTACCCTTAAACTGACCCACACCATCACACCTGTCCTTAACTTTACCCTTAAACTGACCCATACCATCACACCTGTTTCTAACCCTACCCTTAAAATTACCCACAACACCACACCTGTCCTTAACTTTACCCTTAAACTTACCCATATCACATCACCTGTCCCTAACTTTACCCTTAAACGGACCCACACCACCACACCTGTCCCTAACTTTACCCTTAAACTGACCCATACCACCACACCTATCCCTAACTTTACCCTTAAACTTAACCACACCACCACACCTGTCCCTAACTTACCCTTAAACTGACCCATACACCACACCTGTCCCTAACTCTACCCTTAAATTGACCCATACCACCACACCTGTCCCTAACTTTACCCTTAAACTCACCCACACCACCACACCTGTCCCTAACTTTACCCTTAAACTGACCCATACCACCACACCTGTCCCTAACTTTACCCTTAAACTGACCCACACCACCACACCTGTCCCTAACTTTACCCTTAAACTTACCCACACCACCACACCACACCTGTCCCTAACTTTACCCTTAAACTGACCCATACCACCACACCTGTCCCTAACTTTACCCTTAAACTCACCCACACCACCACACCTGTCCCTAACTTTACCCTTAAACTGACCCACACCACCACACCTGTCCCTAACTTTACCCTTAAACTGACCCATACCACCACACCTGTCCCTAACTTTACCCTTAAACTCACCCACACCACCACACCTGTCCCTAACTTTACCCTTAAACTGACCCACACCACCACACCTGTCCCTAACCCTACCCTTAAACTGACCCACACCACCACACCTGTCCCCAACTTTAACCTTAAACTTACCAGCACCACCACACCTGTCCCTAACTTTACCCTTAAACTGACCCACAACACCACACCTGTCCCTAACTTTACACTTAAACTGACCACACCACCACACCTTTCCCTAACTTTACACTTAAACTGACCCACACCACCACACCTTTCCCTAACTTTACTCTTAAACGGACCCACACCACCACACCTGTCCCTAACTTTACACTTAAACTGACCCATACCACCACACCTTTCCCTAACTTTACACTTAAACTGACCCACACCACCACACCTTTCCTAACTTTACTCTTAAACGGACCCACACCACCACACCTGTCCCTAACTTTACACTTAAACTGACCCATACCACCACACCTTTCCCTAACTTTACACTTAAACTGACCCATACCATCACACCTGTTTCTAACCTTCCCTTAAATGACCCACAACACCACACCTGTCCTTAACTTTACCCTTAAACTTACCCACATCACCAAACCTGTCCCTAACTTTACCCTTTAACTGACCCATACCAGCACACCTGTCCCTAACTTTACCCTTAAACTGACCCATACCAGCACACCTGTCCCTAACTTTACCCTTAAACTTACCCATACCACCACACCTGTCCCTAACTTTACCCTTAAACTGACCCACAACACCACACCTGTCCCTAACTTTACCCTTAAACTGACCCACACCACCACACCTGTCCCTAACTTTACCCTTAAACTGACCCAATACCACCACACCTGTCTTTAACTTTGCCCTTAAACTTACCCATACCACCACACCTGTCCCTAACCTTACCCTTAAACTGACCCACATCACCACACCTGTCCCTAAACCTACCCTTAAACTGACCAATACCACCACACCTTTCCCTAACTTTACACTTAAACTGACCCATACCACCACACCTTTCCCTAACTTTACCCTTAAACTGACCCACTACCCACACCTGTCCCTAACTTTACACTTAAACTGACCCACACCACCACACCTTTCCCTAACTTTACACTTAAACTGACCCATACCACCACACCTTTTAACTTTACTCTTAACGGACCCACACCACCACACCTTTCCTAACTTTACACTTAAACTGACCCACACACCACACCTGTCCCTAACTTTACCCTTAAACTGACCCACACCACCACACCTGTCCCTAACTTTACACTTAAACTGACCCATACCACCACACCTGTCCCTAACTTTACCCGTATCACACCTCAATAGCAGCTAAATTGTTTTGCAATACAATATGAACACAATAAGTACTTTGTACTTATTTTTTTTTATGTATGTACATAGTAGTTAAGGTCACCTTATATAAAGTGAGAACAGCACCACTAAAATGTATATATTTTGTAAGTAGTGCAGTAAGCATTTTCTAAGAAACACCCCTCCCTTCATTGCTCCGCCCCCAAAAGGCATGGAAACGCAACGCAAATAGTGGATGTCTCGTTATCATAGCTGAAGCACAACTAAATAATTCAACGAAAAATAAAGCAAAGATGAGTATAAGGAAGAGTTGGTTGTTAGTCGCCAGAAGCTCCAGACACTCTAAATGTCCTGTTACTACAGCTAACATTTCATCAACAGCATATCTGGGTTCTGTGAAACAGCAAAACCAATGTTACTCAAGTATGGAGCAGAAACAATGCAAACTTGGTGTCCATTTTTAGGCCTTCTCGCTTTTTCTTCTATTAACGCGGGTCTCAAGCACAACCCTTCTTTTCCTAGTGATATTCCTTTGAGATTTTCTCTTTTATAATGTCTCTCAACCATCTCTCTTTCTACAGTCTTTCTTTAAATCTTTCACTTGCTGACTCTCTCTCTCTCCTCCACCTTCATGAGTGGACATGCCCCCTATTGCTGAAAAGTGTGTTGGCTGCATGTGTGTCCTTGGCTGCATGTGTGTTGTGCTACTCAGTCTGATCCAGCATTTTTCAGAAATCGCTAACTGCACTTAAGAAACAGCACGTCCTAAACTGTGCAAACGTTCTCGATTAACTGTCTCAATTAACATAATTTGTTCAAAAATTGGCCCAAAATCATTTTATGTCAATTTTAGCCTTTCTCTTTTTTTCTTACAGAGAACTGAGCTCTGCTAAATGCATATTGGTATGGGATTTTGCTGCTTTCTGTTGGACAGTGTTAAGATCTCAATTAAGATACATCCAAGTAAATTGAGCTGAAAAAAGCGCTGAGTTCCCCAGCAGTGTCACATACTGATTTGAAGTATTTTAGGGGTCCAAGAGGATACTTTGGGGTGAACTAACCAGTTAACAGATGGTAAAAATATCTCTTATGCCTTGACCGGCCATCAGATCTTTATAGCACAGGTTACACAGGCTACTTATCTAGCTTGAAATTGCTTGCAATGTTCCTTATTTGTAAGTTGCTTTGGATAAAAGCATTTGATAAATTAATACATTTACTTACTCCAATTAATACTTTTATTACTCCAAGATTGTTACTCCAAGTGGTTGTGTAACTTAGGCCATTAAGAGATCTGCAGGTAAACCTCACTCCCCTGATCTCAGGAAGCTAGAGGCCTTGTGAGAGTGCCTGCCTCCCACGCCTGAGACCCCGGTTTGTATCCCGCTCAAAGTGGGTCGAGTAGGACCGGTTACATTTGGTGCTGTGATCCGGATGTGAGTGAGGTGTAGGGGGGTAAGTCCAATGGGCGTAAAAGCTGTGCGTGTAAACCTCACTCCCCTGGGGCCGGATGCACCAGCTGTGTGGATGTTACAACTTAGCCTAGTTTTGATGTAAATAAGCATTAATTTACAACTTACTACTATGCAGGAGTAATGGATGAAAAGACTTTGAAAAGGGCCAAACTCTTACAGGACTGAAGGATCTGCTGCTGAAGTCTTTGTGACCACAGGACACCTTCAGGATGCTCGTAGAGTCCGTGCCTCGGCAGGTCAGTGCTGTTTTGCCAACATGCAGAGGACCAGGAATTTTAGGCAGGTAGTCATAATGTTTTATATTCATTGAGTATAAATTTCTATAATTTAATTTGGTGAATCATATTGAGATATTGAATGAAATATTTACACATTTGACCTTTTGACCTGCTGTCTAATATTTAACTTTATTGTCTTATGAGGCGTGAAGAAACTAATTTGCATAACATGCTCATTCAGTGCCGCCCCTGATTTGAGCACAGCTAATAGAGAGATCGCACGTATTGATTAGATGCTCTCAGGTGGACATACCGTTAAGCAAAACAATTATTTCTCGCTGGTTCAGTTAGTGTTGTACATTATCAGCATCTTGCATCTATTGAATTGATGTCTTCTTTTCAAAATGTTCAATTTCTCATTTGTAAAGGGGATGCAATGAATAATTTAATAACAAGTCGTGTGTGTGTGTGTGTGTGTGTACGGACAACAAGGCTGCATAATGAAATCAATACAATCAAACGCAGCCAAGCACGTTGCACAAAAAATGCTGCTTCAGCACGTCCATGTTGTGTTTAAAGAACAAATACATTGAAATTTTTCAAGCTCTCATCACCTCTACAAGGTTATCTGTATCAGAGCGCCACAACATCCGTCCTGCTGAACGTCTTTGGGTTTCGCTGATGGCTGCTCCTTTGCTCGGTTGTTATTTTCTAATTTACCTCATACTTTCGCTGACTTTCAGATCCTCATAGGAGCTACCTTTGGCTCACGCTGGATATTAGACGAGAAAATCATTCACCTTTATATTTAGCTAATGGCCGCAGAATAAAGAAAAGAGCGCTGGTTCGTATTTTTTCAGATTGCATTACTGTTTGAGAGAAGGTACGACTGGATCCTTCAGGGGACTTTTAAACTTGAGATCAACCATAGGAAGGAAAAAAAGTCAATTAATATCTCCGTTGTTTCTCCTCCAGAGAGTGAATGGAAACCTTTGGTCAAGTTTTCAGACGTTTATTCAGAAGAAGAAAAAAGCCACAGGGCTCCTAGAAGAAATCTTAACTCTACAGTCAAAAGTCTGAGATTTCAATATTCATTTCTCATCAAATGAGCTTCTATTCACTTTACTTTTATAGCTGTTCTCTTATGACAAACTATTGACTCATTTGGATCCATTTTTATTCCTTACATTTAGGAGAAACATGTTGATACTTAACCCTGTAAAGCCTGACATATGAAATAATACTCAGATTAATAGTCAACATCTATTTTTCTAAAAAAAAAAAAAAATTTGCATATGTTGTGTATCATATATTGATACATCAGGCTTTTATGGCTCATATAGTGAAAATATTGAGCTCAGACAAAAAAACAAAACAAAAACAAATCTGCAATTTAGTGGCCAGAAAGTGAGATGACATTCGCTTGTATTGTAAATCAATGAGATGTTTATAACAGTATAGCAGACTACTTGCATAAAATGCATATAAATATCTTCACTCTCTATCTCCCAGTATTGTCTTAGGCCCCATCCACAAGAAACCAGAGCTTTCTCTATCCAATCTTTTTTTCCCCTCGTTTCAAGAAATATCTGCATACACACGAGAGCACTGAAAACTCAAAACAATGGAGAAGAAGAGTTGTAGTTAGACGCGATACAGCAACGGTTGGAAGTGAGGCAAAATCTCACAATAAAATAACAATAAATAAATTTGATGCTTACCAGATGTGTTTTATTAATGCCTATACCTACCCCAACCCTAAACCTACCCTCACAATAATGCAGATACAGTAATTCAATGACGCAATATTGATGGAACATGGTGTGATGACATCACTGTTTCACAAAATATACAGATTGGCTGAACACACGAAAACGCAAGGTGTCGTTTTCAGATTTATCCCATCTGGGACCCCGTTTAAAAAAATATCGGTTCCATGCCCCTAAAACGCCGGATCCGTGTGGACGAAATGCTGATATGGTACAACATTATACAGCTAAACGCGTCTCCGTGTGGACAGGGCCTTAAATAAAATGATATTTAAATGGTTGGTTTTATGATCAAAGCTCTGTAGTTTTATAATGTAAATGCAATTCAATGAGCGTCTCTCAAAAGCCTGATGGATCATTTTTTATACTAAGATTTAAAAAAATTATGTATGGATAATGAAGTAAACCTAAGTTGCTTCAGTCCATAAAAGTCCATCTTGAAATATTACTAACAATATAAAAGTTATTCTTGCATTTACTTTATAAAATCAGGAAAGATTACTGAAAAGCCTTTTACTTGCTAAAAACGCATAAACTATCAATCAGATGACTATCGTCAGAAGGTCGTGCAACAGATTTTCCAGCAAAGTTTTGATCGTGTTGAGAGTTTTGAGGCCTTCAGAATGTAGTGTTATAGGATAAAACAAAACTTCAGAACTCTGTAAATCTCTTGAGCCTTGAAAAGGCAATCTTTGAGCTGTTTGAAATGTTAAAACATTCACAGTAAGCATTAAGTGGAGAAAGGGCGAGCATCTTTTGGATTCTGTATGTGATGCCACAGGTGCCGTCCTGACCCTTGGCATTTTGACGGCTTGATAGACAGCAAGAGTGCTGTGATTTTCTTTAATAGGATTTGACACCAAAGGCCAAACTAAACTGAAGGACAATGAAACCACTGACATTTCCTCCCCGTTTGTGTGATCAATAACTGCAGCGAGAGGCAGACATGCTCCAGGAGCTGAATCTTATTCCTCAAAACCATATTTTCTAACCGTTTCATGTGACTGCTCTCTGACTCACCTGCTGGGAATTTAGATTTTGGCCTTGCTTTGCTATAAATCATTGCATTTTTGGAAGACCTTTTCAAGAGTTCTTCTCTGCCGTTGGCGTTACGTTTAGTGGTGTTTTGCGTCGTCCTGGCTTTCTGCCTCGGATCTGTGAATGAGAAAATCTAGTCTAGAGTCCTTAGAACAGGATGAAGTAAGAATCTCCGACTTTGGCCTGACACTACACTGGCAAAAACACAAACATCTCTATCTCTATTTATTAAAGGGATATTTTGCCCATAATGGAAAATTCTTCCATGATTTATTCACTTTCATGTCATTCCAAACCTGTATAACTTTCTTTCTTCTGTTGAGGACAAAAAGAGATGTTTGTTCATGCTGCCCTTTTCCATACAATGAGCATGAATGGTTGCTGTTGTGCTCCAAAAGTGACAAAACAAAAGTACCATAAAAGTTGTCTGTATGACTTGTGCGCTATATTTAAAGCCTTATTATTTCTGTGATGCGGAAAACACAGACGGAATCTCGGAATCCAGTCATAAAAAATGGAATTTACTGTATAACATGTAGATCACAGCTGAACATTCAAATCTGCATACACGTTGCCGCTGACTCAGAGAGAGCAGCTATGAAACAGCTTCACAAACAATCTTTTCAACCACACAGTATCACTATTTCTGTCTTACAATAGTTCAAATTATCACAGAAGTACTGGGATTAAAGTTTATATTTCAGATATAAACACTGATGTCTATACGGTTGCGATCAAAATAGAGTAAGTCACATATCGAAACTTAAATGCGTCATCTAAAGAATGTATCAATTACACCATTACACCAGTAGGTGGCGACAAGCGACAGTTAAAAATGTATTTTTCATTGAATCATTCATTCAAGAGATTCCTTGAAAAGTGCAAAAAGTGACGTCTTTATGAGTGAGTCATTGATTAATTCATTCATTTGTTAAAAAAATACAAAAAACGATTTAATTAAATATTTTGTTTATTTAGTCATGATTCGATGTCTGATTCAATGTCACTGAAACATTTGGATGAATTAATCAAAAGTAAGGCTGTACAATTAAACTGTGATATGGACTAGTGTCTGTGAATATTAAAGAGGTGGTTGATTGTGATAAGACTTTTTTAACTTAGTGTGTAATGTTGCTGTTTGAGTATACGCAACATCTTCAAAGTTCAAAGCAAAGGGAGATATTTTATTATAATGAAATTGCTTTTTAAGGACTACAACAAACGGCTGGAAGGGACTACACAAGCTTCCTCCCAGAGGTGCGTTTCCCAAAAGCATCGTTAGCCAACTATGGTCGCAAGTTCCGTCTTTATCAACATCGTTCAACCAGTCTGTGTTTCCCGAAACCATCGTTCCAACGAACATTAGCAAACAGCATCGCAAACTCGACCTGTGGTTAGAAGCACAGTTTCTTGTTTGCATGACATGTGGACTTAATAAATCCTTATCTTGAGCAAAATAAGCAAGCTGAAATGTACTACAATCTATATCTTTTATTTCGAATACATACAAATATAATTTATGTCTTTTAGTTTGTCAAGAGATTTAAAGCATCGTTTTTGAAGAGTGCGCATATGCGTACGTGCTCTAGTAAGAACGAGCCTGTGATTGAATCTGGAAATAAAGCAAAATAACTGAGAAAAATAAGAATTAGTCCTCAGGTGCCATAATTTATAGCAAAAAATCTAGCATGAATTCGATCTTAAAATAATTCATTAACAACAGTTATTACTTCGCCACCTGCGTGACATTATTAACCAACATGGTTGAACGACAGATTTGCGACAATACGGTTTCGGGAAACAGTCGTGACTAGCTAGTTGATTTCAACGATGCAACGTACTATTTACGTCATTACGTCATTGTACGGGAAACGTACCCCTGGTTAGTGACATCACTACACTAAAAGAAGTGTAGACATCACTACACTTCTGGGCTGTTTTAACCCAATGTTGGGTCAAATATGGACTAGCAGTTGGGTTTTGTACCCTGCAGTTGGGTTAAATGTTTGCTTAAGACAACCCAATCGCTGGGATAAAACAACCCAATTGCGGGGTTAAAACAACCCAATGCTGGGTTAGTCCATATTTGACCCAACATTGGGTTGTTTTTAACCCAGCATTTTTTTGAGTGTAACCCTGAAATTTACATAAACCCACCACCGTGAACACACAACAAAGGGGTAGGATTATCATGACAGAATATGCTAATCAAAGATATATGCTAATCAGCTCCATAAATTCATCAACTAACCATTCAGAAACGTCCTGTCTCATTCTACATGTTGTCACTTCTTCTCGAGTCTCTCCATCATTGTCCGACTCTGGTTTGAACATAAAAGGCTGAACAGTTTCATTGCCTGTCTGCATGAGGTTATCTGCTAACTGCAGTTCTTGAAGCTCCGCCCTCATTTGCATTTAAAGGCTCACCATCAAAAAGTGACAATTTTAACATGCTATAAAAAGGATCTCTGGGATGTTTTGAGCTAAACCTTCACATACACACTCTGGGGACATCTGAGACTTATTTTACATTTTGTAAAAAGGGGCAATCAACCACCCTTTAAAGCGTGACTGTTATTACATCACTGTATGAGGGCAGTCCACATGAACTTGCTTCATCAGATACACATAGAAACTCAAAGCTCTTCATAACAACCCTCCAAAATAAATCTCTATCTATCTATCTATCTATCTATCTATCTATCTATCTATCTATCTATCTATCTATCTATCTATCTATCTATCTATCTATCTATCTATCTATCTATCTATCTATCTATCTATCTATCTATTCTATCTATCTATCTATCTATCTATCTATCTATCTATCTATCTATCTATCTATCTATCTATCTATCTATCTATCTATCTATCTATCTAAAATCTGTATGTCTATCTATCTATCGATCTATCGATCTATCTAAAATTAACTATTTAACTATCATAAGAAACATTCTGCCTAACTATCTAATTATTCCTTTTGTGTTCTACAGAAGAAAGGATGAAATGACCTGAAGGAGAGTAAACGATGGTCAATTTGGTGTTTTGGATCTATTGCTTTAAAGTTTGAGAAGAAGGTACATGAGAGAATCACCCTCGTGCATGAATCCAGTGTTGTTCAGTGGTGATAAGCAAACTAAATATAGCCTGAATAACACAAACAAGCTTCTTGTCCAGCTTCGGTGCATTCCATCTGGCTGAGACAGATAATTGACCTGTCTTGGTAACTCAGACTGGATAACAGGTACAGTCATGAATCTCTCTGAGTGATCAGTCCAGTTACAGAGAGCTTCAGGAAACTCCAGCAGCAGAAACCCCCCAAAACACTATTCTTCCAGCACTGCAGCTTTTGAACCAAACAGAAGCTGGAACGTTAATAGAAACCTAAATTGGTTTTGGAGTTCTAATTTGTTTTCTTCATACAGTCATAGCCGTTGTGCAATTTTATGTTTTTCTTCTCAAGAAATACAATAACCAATTGTCCTGGGCTTCCTTTTGTTTCCCAGAGTTTTTGAAATAGATGGAAGTGCTGGTCAGATTGGAAGAATTAAAGTGCGATCGTTTGTTCTCCAGACACTTCTGAAGGCGAATATTCTCCACCATAGGAACATATGTGCTGTATCAGAATTTCCCCACACTTTTCCATGTTACTCTGGTAAAATAAATTCCTACATTCTACATACATGAGTGAATGCACATGTTTCTAGCTCAGTATTTCCCAACCACTGGGCCACGGCGCATAGTGTGCTGTGACAGCGAAAGGCGTATGTTTGACTTTGAAATGAATGGGGATATCCACGGAAGCTGAGGAAACAGGAAATAATCTATTAAAGTGGGTTGATTATGAATTAACTTTTTTAACTTTAGTTAGTGTGTAATGTTGCTGTTTAAGCATAAACACCATCTGCAAAGTTACGACGCTCAAAGCAAGTTCAAAGCAAAGGGAGATTTTTTCTTTTACAGAAATCGCTTTTTAGGGACTCCAAAAAATGGACTATAAGAGATTCCTCCCGGGTAGATGGCATCACTAACCCTAAAATTGTCATAACCCACGCCCCCAGGAACACGCAACAAAGGGGGTGAGACCATGTTGAGAAGAGGAAGAGTTGTTGTAGCATATTTGCGAGTCTGTTCAAGCTGTCGCATCTGTCTTTTCACATTTATTACAACTACAGTACGAACACAAATGCAATAGCATGACATAAAAGCAAGACGACAACACAATTTATAACCGTAATTAAACTAAACTACACATGTTATATCTCCATGCAGCAGATATTCTCTGGCTATGTGTATCTTAAAACAGTTCCCACAAGATTATCATGACAGAATTTGCTAATCAATGACTTGAAGAACTCCACATCAGCTACATAAATTCATCAACTAACCATTCAGAAACGTCCTGTCTCATTCTACATGTTGTCACTTCTTCTTAAATCTCTTCTCTCATTTTCCGACTCCGGTTTGAACGTAAAAGGCTGAACAGTTTTTGATATTTTCGGTGCGTATCTGCATGAGGTAATCAGAGCTGCTAACATGAGCTCTTGAAGCTCCGCCCTCTTCCTGAAAGCAGGCCTGCAGCTCCTTTGCATTTAAAGGGACACACAAAAACTGCATGTTTTTGCTCACCCTTAATTTTAACATTAAAAAAGTAAAACAGTATCTTTGGGGTATTTTGAGCTAATACTTCACATACACGCTCTGCGGACATCAGAGACTTATTGTACATCTTTTAAAAGGGGCATTATTATTATTACCTTAAAAATTGGTTCATTAATGAATTACTGTATGTAATGTTACAGGTAACTAATAATGCCTAGGAGGGGGGTTAACAGAGACTTAACTTATTTCATTCATAGTGCAATGAAATAGTCAATGTCAATGTGTTTACTGTCTTGCTATATGAAGAAGTCGAACACATCGTTGTCTACATCTGTCATTAACAGAAATTAAATATTGGCATATTTGTTTCACATTAAGATTGTCCAGTTTTTTCCTGGCAAACATGGCAATAGTGTTGACTCATTTGTGCCATTGTTTTTCTGAGCCATGTTTTCTCCTATGCAGTCTCCTAAGAGCACTAAATATTCTTTCAGCCTCAGCTGATGAGACTGGGATGACTAAAAGCAGCCTGACTTTCAACTTGATCAAACAGGCCTGTCACTTCAACAAGACGAAGCCCCACCCTTAAACAACCCTCAGAAACCTGTGCAAATCACTAGATATAATAAAATAGAAACATGATTTGGAAGATTTATAATCCTTTTTAACTAGTAAGCACACATAAAATAGCCGGTTGTCACAACCTTTCAATATAAGTGCCCCTCATAAAGAAGTGTACACACATTCTTGAATATGTGATTTACGGGGACTCTCCATAGGCGTAATGGTTTACACTACACTACCCCTAAACCTAACCATCACAGAAAACGTTCTGAATTTTATTAATAATAATAATAAAAAAATAAATTTAAAAAATGGTTATGTTTTTTAAACCATTTGGTTTACAAGGACACAGAAAGTGTCCTCATACTATGTGACAAGATTTGCCCCATTTTAGCATGCACAGAACTGTTGATTTCTTATCGCATCTAGGTTTCGGAGGAGCTTAGCCGCTTCTTAATCTCACAACCAAATTTAACCATGGCCTTACACAAATTAGAAAGAAAAAACTCGGTTTAGCGATGTGGGTTCTGGAGGCAGGACTCATAATAGAGAACAAGATTTATTAACTGTTTTTGTACCAGGATTTTTTTACGGAACGCTCTTGCAAGAGATTTTTAATCTAAATGAGATGTTTCCTGGTTAACTAAAGGTTAAATAAAATAAGTAACAAGACACAATCGGACAACAGTGGTTATATATGAATATATTTGTAAAAATATTATAAAAATGATTGCTACGGACTGGATATTGGTAGGGACACATCCCAAGCGTCTCTACTAAATTCTATGCCCTGTGCGTGACAGGTTGTCAGGTGTGCCGTGGAAAATAATAAAATTCCAAAAAATAATAATAACAAATAAATACTACAAGTAAGAATATATCATTGCAATCATTCCAAACCTTGTATCTCTATATTTTTTAATATATTGCTCATCCTTTATGCCTGTTTGTTGGTTTTTACAAATATTTAACCAATCAAAAGCTTTTAAAAGAGGTTGTGACAACCTCGTAACTTCAGTGGTTACTCAAACTTCATAACTCCACCCGCCTCTATCGTTAATGAAGTGCCATGCACAGTTTGGAGAGATCGCTGCTTTTTTGCAATGCAAGTGTAAATGAAGAACGTTTGACTAAGTGCAGCAGTTTCTTTTACTCAAGAATCACTGTCTATAAAGGCTAAATCTTTTTGTATTTGAAGAGCAGAGAATAGTCAACCACAGAACTCCAGATTCTTAGGCCATTTTTCCAGCTGGTTCCATGTGTAGCCCATCTTGGGGATGTCGGCCTCGAGGCATGCGCTTTTATATACTGGCAATTACAATTGGTTACACTTGCCGTCTTAGCATTGTTGCTGTGAGCGTTATTGTAAATTGTCTTTTACATCAGTTTTCTGGTTAGTTGTGCATGTGTGTTGTACAGAGCTGTAACAGTAATGTATTTTTTCCATTGACAGCCACTGAAAGGGATCTGTGTCCTCACACTTTTATTATTCTGTAATATTTCTATTCAGCTTTTTAATAATATTTTTCAAGGGCTCTCTACAGCATACAATAGATTTGTGATTGCAATGCATTGGCTAGGCATTCATCTGTGCTTGTGTATTGTAAGCTTGCAGTCATACTGTGAATGTCTGAATGTGAGGGAGACAGATACACTGTAAAAGATTTCAGTTGCTGCCTTATATTTTTAAGTTAAAGCAACTTAAAAGTCATTTCAACTCACTATGTTATAATTTACATTAAACTGACTTTGAGTTGAATCTTATACAACTTAAATTAAAAAGTTGAAGTTGCTTAATTTATTTTGATAAATTAAATTAACCTAAAAACATATGTTGTCTTACTTTTTTACAGTGTATACTGCAGAAATTGTACAATTGTACATCACAGCATTTTATTGTTTGCCAATAAAACATGCATGCAATAAAGTTTACGGACAGAAAGCAAATTACAATTTGAATGAAAGCAGAAAATGCATTGATATTCAAAGAAACTTTCATTTTTGGCTAGAAAAGCAAACTGAAAAGTTGATCAAGATAAACTTTGCTTGCGAACTTGAAAATTTTGATCTATCTTTTATTGTTTATTAGATGTAGAGATGGTTGGATAGAGAAATTGAAGGGTAGATAGATGATAAAGATGGATGGATGGAAAAATGTATAGGTGGATAGATGGATGGAGAGGGTAGATAGATGGATAGAGATGGATGGATGGATGGACAAACAGACAGACAGGGTGGAAGAGCACTTCATTTCCCAGAATGCATCACTTGTGTTGAAATCAAAATTTAGTTTAGCTGTAGCACTTTAGCTTTACTGGTTTTATTGAGATGTTTTAATTTTACTTAAGAAAACTTTGTGATCAAATAAACTTTGGTATAATCATGTTATTCTGTTACGCTGTAGCCCAGATATTAATGCACATCATCACATATTCCTTTAGTTGCAGACACAAGCGTATTGAAGCAAACACATTCTTAACATACATTTTTTTTTGTGACAGTGCT
Source organism: Gobiocypris rarus (assembly GCA_023029165.1). Taxonomy (NCBI): domain Eukaryota; kingdom Metazoa; phylum Chordata; class Actinopteri; order Cypriniformes; family Gobionidae; genus Gobiocypris; species Gobiocypris rarus. The sequence continues at coordinate 28,713,209 of CM040922.1, read as the reverse complement.
TGTGCTTCATATTAGATCTAAAATAAACTCCAAGGCATTATCTGTCAGAAATTTCAAAATTCATTTAAATCACTGTCAGAGTATTTCTGGAAATATGCAAAAAATGTGTCAGGAAAATCTCTTGTCTTATGTTGTTGAGGATTGTTAGATGCTCTTCAGCATTAGCACATTTCAATTTGCAATTAATCATTTAGCAGTGTTATCCAAAGTGACTTAAATGAGGAGAAAAATCGAAGCAATCAGATCAACAATAGGGCAACAAAATGCAAGTGCTAGTCCGGGTCAAGTGTTGACATAAAAAAATACGTCTTTAGCAGTTTCTTGAAAAAGCCTACAGACTCCTCAGCTCGGGTTGAGTTGGGCAGGTCACAGTCAAAGTTCTGTGATAGTGATTTTGTATGGACACCACAAGACGCCGCTCACTTGCAGAACGCAAGCTTCTGGAGGGCACATACTTCTGAAGTAGTGAGATTAGGTATAGGGGTGCAAAGCCAGTGGTCGACCTGTAGGAATAAATCAGTGCCTTGAATTAATGTAACAAGACGTCACATCGTATTATTTCATTGTAACATGCCAACACACATTCCTACTTCCAATCGACCAAGTGTCAAAATGTGACGAGTTGGGTGTGAGATTGTGTTGCAACAAACACAATATGCACATATACTCACTCCTGTCAAACTGTACTAGAATATTTGACTGCGTTTTAGAATTCAGCATGTCATTTCCTGTGTATGATGATGTGGTTTGTACCACTATGACATTGACAGGGGTTCCAAATGAACGACAGCGTAGATTGACATGAGCTGTGTTCGAAATCGGCCCCTATAGCCTAATTTACTCTCTTTTGGCGTATTCGTCATGTCTGAAGATCAATGTGAAGGCTTTTGTCTAAGGCGGCAAGCTCTCAAGTGACCGCAAAGGCCTATCTTAAGACTTTCCGACTTTAGATCAGATGGGGCATGGAAAGGTTCGGTCGCTGTCGTTGGGTTCTTGTGCAGCCAATTCTTTCTTTCGTTTAAGCTTCACTTGGGCAGTTTTCACTCTGTGTTCCTAATTTTCCCTGGCAGCCTTCAATGTGATGTTTCTCCACTTGGATTTGCCAGCTGCCATTATCTCGCAGTCTTGTGGGTTAATATCAACTTGCATCAACTGTTGCTTTAGCTGATCCTTATAGCGCTTGTGTAGGGGCTCCTCAATTTCGCGTACCCCGGCAAAGTTCCCCAATGCTTGGCAGCCTCCCGTCATCCATGCGTAACACATGTTCTGCCCAGCCAAGGTGACGCAGTAGTAGCATAGTCTCGATCAGGGGCTTCATGCACTATTTTTGAGGAGGCACCAGTTGGGTTTTTATAAATAACTTTACTTAAGCGTTCAGTGCATTAATTAGGTACTGTAATGGCATCATATCCGATATGTATTATTAATTATTATATACAGCGCATTTACTGTCACTATTCCAGAATATTCAGAATAGCCTAGGCCTATATAAGTCCTGCATCGATTCAGTCTTCCACGTAGTCTGTAGCTTGGTGAAGTGCAATATGCAGGACAGATCAGCCTCCTGACAGCAGATGGACTCTGACACGATGGGCATCGGCGTATACCATCCACACTTACACTTGGTAGTGTTTTCCACCTGCTGTTCAATCCAAACCAGCAGGTTTACGACTTCTTCCACCCGTAACGGTAGTGCTGCTCTGTCTTCTCGCTGTATCGGCTCAAATGCATAAGCAATTTGACTTATTATGGGCTCAGCAGTCCTTTCAAGTTCGTCTTCCTCAATTTCAAAACAAGCCTGTGTTAAAAAATTAAAGAAATTCTTATAATACTTCACTGGCCATCGGAGGAAACCACCTCTGTGACGTCACACACTGGTATTGCAAGATGGCGACGCCCTTGCTCCAAACGCTATAGCAAAACATCCTTTTTTCTTTCAAATGGTTACATTAATTGTGTTTGTTGTATTATTTTTTTATTTAAAGTGGAAATCACTTTACTAAATAATGTAACCTTGACTGACTGCTTAATTTTCCACTTTAAGCACTGATAACTGATTAATTTTGTGATTCAGAAGCTGTTCTTTGAAGTTCAGAGTTCAGTCGATCGGTAAAAGTCAATTTGAAGGTAAAAAATTATATTTTGTAAACATTTTGGACAGATTCCCCTAACGACCCACACGTGAAAACTTGTTGGCTCTGCATAAATCGCCCAGGCTGTGTGACCAACTTTAGCTTTAAAACGAAGAAATTCACCAAAAGATGACAACTTTAGGACACTATTCATTTTGTACCTACAATATTCTAAGATTAGAGTAAACTTTATAGTTACCTACACAATATGTTGTGTAGGTAACACAATATATTGTGTAGGTAACACATGCACAACATACGCCGGTATGTTGACGGAAGTTGTGGGATTTCATGTGTTGCGTGATATCTCTGCGCCCAAGTAGCAGTGCTTCGCCTGTGCTTCCCCATAATAGTCAATATCATAAAAAGTTAATATCTGCCTAGGAAATCGCCTAGTCTTAATCTGCATTGCTATTTGCATTCGTTGTGAATACGCAGGCCACAAGAAGTAATTAGGTGTTTGTTTGTTTTTTGATCACTTTTACTCGGGACATGCTAGCTGACAACATAGGATTCCATTCATGATGCTAAGCTAAGCTAACGGCGACCCTGCCAAACTAAAACAATGCATGCACTGAGACAAAAAGTATTTGCCCACATATCCAAATGTAGGAAAGATGTTGAATAAGCCCTATTTCTAAAAACGATGGAGTGTTCCTTTAAGGGATGACCACTGGACAGTGAAACGCTCATTGGGTCAGCAGGGAATTAAGAATTAAGGTGAAGAACCATCAGGAACCCTTTAGTATCCAGCGCCACCATTTTCCAGAACCGCAACCTACCTGGAGTCTCCATAAGTGCAAAGTGTCAGGATCTCAGAGACTTAAGTTAGGTAAAGAATCCTAAAAAATGACCCCCACTTCATAAAAATCACAAGCTGAAGTGAATAATCTGAAAATCAACGTGCCTAATAATTCTGCACACAGTGTATATTTGAAAGGATAATTTGCCGCTTCCATATACAATAATGTTTATTTTACAAACTATAGGCTTACATGTTTTTGCTTGTACCTATCTGTATTTAAATGTAAGAATCATAAAATAAACGTATGGTTGAAAATGCTGAACAGTTGATATATGACGTACGCTGAGCGAGTCCTTCACTGGCTCAGCGCCAGAAGTGCGATTTGAATTTAGCAGTTGATCAAGTGATGCACTGAGCATTCTAATCACACCGGTGTGATTGTACAGTATACTTCAATTTTTTAATTATTCATTTTTTCTTCAAAAGGCTGCATTCAAATCCCTTTGGATAAAAGATCTGAGGAGTGGACGTGCCCCCTCGGTTTGAATAGGCATGACGCCTCTGGTCTTTGCTTGGCCAGCCCGCTTCTTCAATAAACTTTCTGTGTTTGTCTTGAAGTCCTGGAGACACCATTGATGGAAGCGCTCAAGCAGTTGGATTCTCTATTCCCTACATTACTCCACTAATATAGGCTGCGTCTGAAAACAGATTACATGTTCCTCGCTGCCTTCTCAAGCAGCATTTGAGCACAAAGGTTCCTCACGAAACAGATTTCAGACGGACTTCTAAAGCAGTGTAACGTTTAATGATCTACAGCAGAATAAAGCGAGCTTTGGTGATAACTAAGCAAATATTTCATTACTACAATAGTAATTTCTCACTAGCAATGACATCAAAAGTGGAAAACATTTACATTTACACACAAACTGACAACCAACCGTTTTAGCTCAACAGAATGAAAAGCACAGGATTGTGGGATATCAGAGGCAGCGACGAATACATCAATGCTGCCTTCAAAAATCGATCAGATGAATCTCAGGATACAGGAAGTGAAGCTAACATTGGATTGGGATGTGTTTTGATGCCTTGATGAATAGTTTGTGCTGTTTAATAATCATTTGAAACGTAGCAAACTGGCAGCTCCAGTAGTAATGAAAAGATTTATCTTGAACTCTGTCATAGAAACTAGCATGCACAAACCTTAATTAATAATGTACCCACATCAGACCAGCGATTTGGAAAATGGATGGAAGATTATTTTCTGCATATTCTGGTGAGCCACCCTCACAGTGTATTATGGATATTCTCTAGCCGTTGAGCGTACATCAGTTATACGCTCGTTATTTTGGTGCATTGTGGGATTGAATGAGTGCACTCAATAACATCCACTATGGTTTCGGACACCACTACAAATGGCTGTCCCCTCAAATGTGCCCTATTTAAGGGTATAGGGGCATTTTCGGACACAGCCACGAATTTAGTGAAAATGTAATGTGCACTGCATCCCTGTGCATTGCCTTCATGCACTCGTTCTGAACTGACATGCATCATAAATGAAGCAATAACCAGTGACTGACATGTCAAGGCTGCACCTTGAACAGGCACATTTTCCTGAATGGGCGTACTTTAGCGGACAGAGAGCAATGTGCTGCAAATGCTTTCTTGCATTATTCAGGTTGTGAACTCTGGAAGATCTGCAGACATTTGGACTTCCTTATGTATGTCCGAGAGTAATGATGCTGACGTTCAGAACAGCCTGCAGCCAATAATAGTAAACGAGCCGCTGTCTCATTCTGGCCATCTTCTTCCACAAACCCTCAGCCTGAGCAGTTTGCTTTATTTTCATATGTGCCTCTCTGTCTTTGCTTTGACAAGGTAATTCCTTTAATGAGGAGAAAAATGAGGGTGAGTTAAAGCGTCTTGTGGGTCGTTCACGGTCCAGAGGGCTTCCTGTGACATGTCATGTTTTGCAGTGAAGAATGACGCATGTTTGAAGGCGTGAATTTACACGACACTCATGCAAATGATCAATGACGCACCAGTGAGGTGGCATTATTCACATGCTGAGTTTGTGTTTTCATTTCATTTGACCTGCAGTAGATTGATGTATATTCTATTTTGTATGCACAAAATATACTGCCATGCTTTTTTAGTGTGTTGCCATGCAGTTTTTAGATTATTGTGGGTGGTTGTTAGGATGTTGCCGGAGTGTTGCTGTGCAGTTGCTAGGGCTTCTGGGTGGTTGCTAGGGCATTGTGTAGTGGTTGCAAGGATGTTTAAGTATTGCCAGGGCATTGCCATGTAGTTGATTGATAGATGAATGTTCTCTCTCTGTGTATGTGTGTGTTGCAATTATTAGGGTACTCTGGGTGGTTGCTAGCATGTTGCTAGGGTGATGCTATACAGTTGCTATGGCATACTGAGTGGGTGATTATGAATAAAATTAAATAAAATCGTTATATATTAAAAAAGTCCTGGCTCTTTCAAGCTTTATGATGGCAGTGAATTGTTGATTCATTTTTGAAGTCCATGAAAGTGCATCTATCCATCAAATAACTGCTCCAGACGGCTGGGCGGGGTTAATAAAGGCCTTCTGAAGTGAAGTGATGCGTTTGTGTAAGAAAAATATCCATATTTAAAACTTTATAGAGTAAAATATCTAGCTTCCACCAGATTGCCTTCTGTATTCAACTTACAGAAAAAGTGTAGTGCCTCTCACAGATCAAAACGCTTATGCTACATCTGACGACATTGCACACCAGTTACGTTTTTTTCCGAGGCAGGACTTTTTAAATATAATTTAAGAATGTCATATACACCTAGGATGACTTGAGGGTGAGTAAATCATGAGATCATTTTTGGGTGAAATAACCCTTTAAGTATGCTTGTTGCCATGTAGTTGTTAGGGTATTCTAGGTGATTGCTATGATGTTATAGGGTGGTTACTATGTAGTTGCTAGTGTATTCTGGGGGATTTCTCAGGCATTGCTCAGTGGTTGCTGGGATGTTGCCAGGGTAATACTACACTGTAAAAAATATTTTAAAAGTAAGTTACCTGGTTGCCTTAAAAGTTTGAGTTCATTGAAATTAAAATTTTGAGTTAATACAATGAACATTTTTCAGAATCAACATCACCCTTTATTCATATATTATTAAAAGATTTTGTAAACATATTGTGTAATAGTGTTGTATTTGTTATAATGCAGTAAACCATGCCAAATTGTGCTTTTTTCATAATTTATCTTTTTTATTTATTTATGCGGTTCAGATCCAATAATATTTTGAGATTCTATTTATTAAACTAATTTCCTTCATTGTATTAACTCAAATTTTTAATTCAAATGAACTCAAACCAGGTTACTTGCTTTTTTAAGTTAAACCCACAATATTTTTTTACAGTGTATGCTGTTTCTATGGCATACTGGTTGCTAGTTGTTGTTTATTTGTTGCTAAGATTAAGTATGCTGCCAGGGTGTTGCTATGTAGTTGCTATGGTATACTGGGTGGTTGATAGTTGTTGCTAAGAAGTTGCTAAGATTAAGTATGCTGCCAGAGTTGTTAGGGTATTCTAGGTGGTTGCTAGGATGTTATAGGATGCTGACAGGGTGTTGCTATGTAGTTGCTAGGATGTTGCCAGGGTGAAGCTATGCTGTTTCTAGGGCATTTTGGGTGTTTTATTACAAGTTGTTGCTTAGTGATGGTTGTTAAGATTAAGTATGCTGCCAGGGTGTTGCTGTGTAGTTGTCAGTGTATTCTGGGTAATTGCTATGGCATTCCTCAGTGGTTGCTAGGATGTTGCCAGGGTGGTGCTATACAGTTGCTGTGGTATACTAGGTGGTTGCTAGTTGTTGCTATGTGGTTGCTAAGTATGCTGCCAGGGTGTTGCAATGTAGTTGTTTGGGTATTCTAAGTGATTTGTAGGATGCTGCCAGGGTGTTGCTATGTTGTTGCTAGGGTATTCTGTGTAATTGCTGCTACAGCATTGCACAGTGGTTGCTAGGATGTTATTACAGGATATTGCCAGATTGATTCTTTGCAGTTGCTGGGATATACTGGGTGGTTGCTATTTGTTGCTCAGTGGTTGCTAAGATTAAGTATGCTGCCAGGGTGTTTCCATGTAGTTGCTAGGGTATTCTGGGTTATTGCTAGGATATTATAGGATGTTGCCAGGGCATTGCTATGCAGTTGCTATAAGTGGTTTAGTGTGTTGCTATGCAGTTGTTAGGGTATTCTGAATGTTTTTTTTAGGATTTTGATTATAATGCTTTTTTTGTGGAATTCTGGGTGGTTGCTATGGTGTTGTAGAATGCCAGGTTTGCTGTGTGGTTTGTTCTGAATGTTTTTTTTTTATTTTTTATTTTTTAAAGTTGCTAGGCTCAGAGTTTAATACCTGTATCTCATCACTCTGAGCACTAGTAATAGTGAAGATTGAACAAACAGCACTAATAATAACTTAAGAGATCCAGAGAATGAAAGGTCTTGCAGATATTCCCTTCGAGCGTTGTGGTGCATCTGTTTACTTCGCCTCTGTGTGATAAACTGCTGCTCAGTGTTGATAATGCTTCAGTGGAGAGTCACAGAATCATTCGCCAGTCAGCAGACTGTACCTCTCCGAGAGGAACAAGAGTATTTAGCTTAAAGCACCGTTTCCTACATCTTTCCCTGCAATGCCTCCAGGATGTAGATGAGAGACATATATATTTGCATGAAATCTCTCTGTTCACCCGGCGGCTCTTGGCACAGGACGAACAGATCACGGGGTGGGATTTTGCAATTGTTAACGTTTTTCTGACACTCATCCGGAAAATGTTTTCCACGTCCTGCTCTTGAAAAGCTGTAGGTTGGGAAGAAAACAAACGTCTATAAAAGTAAATTACAGCCTGGCGTCGCTCCGGCGTAACCCTTGCTTATGTTTATTCTGTCAGAAGCGTTTTGCCGACAGCATTGAAGAATCGTGATTATTCAGAATCGCATGTAGGTTGAGCAATTCATATTTCTCCTAAATGGCTTGCTGTCGACGTGGGCTGGAATAAACCCACTTTGGAGTAAATCCAATTATCACATAAGAAAAGGCCATCCATATTCAGATATGTAATTATCCGCACCACCTTCCCCTGTTCTTAAAAGGCCAAACATACAGTGCCCTCTAAATGGCATCGCTCGTTTGTTTATCATCATAAATGAATGAAGTCCATTGTCGACGCACAATGACATCTATGCAAATCCCTCCTACTGTGTTTCCCAGAATTATTTATGAACTGGCGCTCATCTAATAGTTTTCATTGTAAGTATGCCAGAGACCTTATTTTCATGCACACTTCATACTTGTGTGACTTTGGCGAAAAGTCATTTGAATTAGCTAGCATTGCAACAAAGGTCATGCATTTATGCACAAACCCATATATTAATGAACAATTATCTGCTAAGCAGCATTAGAGACTCGGGCCATTTTGCCGCAGTTGCTATGGGACACACTCTTAGCAACTGTAATTAACAGCGACAACTAATTAAAGAGGTAATGCACAACTCTTCAAGCTGCTGCGTCGCTGTAAATACGTGTTTTTGTGGGCCGCTTTCCATTTTCCGGTAATTGCTGGTGGAATCAGTTTTTGCCCTCAAAATATTTGCTAACTTCTTTGTGACAGACAAATTGTCCCTCAACCGAAGCATGAAGATGTTTCTCCCTCGTTGTACCGCCGTCTCGAGAACGACTCGGCTCAGATGTGCTGTGCGATGAACTGTGAACCCAATCCTTCTCGATCAAACATGAAATCACTCTTGCTATATCTGAGAGCTCTGGTTTTATGACAAGTTAAAGGGATAGTTCACCCCAAAATGAACCTAGCTGTCACCATTTACTCACCTTCATGTCCTACCGAACCTGCATGCTGTTCTGTCTTCTGTGGATTATGAAATGAGACGTTTAGCACATTGTCCAAGCTGTCATTGTCTATACAAAGGAAGTAGACAGTTATCAGGAGCCGTCAAGCTTCAAAAACGACAAAAAGCATCGTGTTATATGACAGCTTTGTTTCAGTAACGGAGTACACTCTAAAAAATGCTGGGTAAAAGACAACCCAATGCTGGGTCAAATATGGACTAACCCCGCAATTGGGTTGTTTTAACCCAGCGATTGGGCTGTCTTAAGCAAACATTTAACCCAACCGCAGGGTTAAAACAACCCAGCATTTTTTAGAGTGTAAAATGTTTTTCAATTCATGCATTCCCTGGAATTCAAACTCATGACCTTGAGTCTCCTTTGTTAACATTAGTTAACGCATTAGTTAACATGCATTAACACACTATGAGCAATACATTTGGACAGCTTTTATTAACTTTTGTTAATGATAGATAATAAAAATAAATAATTGTTGAGCCGTCAAGCTTCTTAAAGGACAAAAAGCATTGTGACAGCTTCATTTCCGTACGAAATATGCAGAGTGTAATATTTCTATAAAATATTTATATCCATTCATTTGGCTAATGTTTTTATCCAAAGTGGCATTGCATTCAAGATATACATTTTGTTTTTCAATGTATGCTTTCCTTGGCATTGCTCACGTCATGCTCTACTGTTTGAGCTACAAGAAGGCAAAGACATAAGCTAAACTATTAAGCATTTGCCATATAGTATGTTTTGCTTTATATGTGTGCGCGTGAGCTTTGTGTATGTATGCAAATAAAGTTTGACATACACACAACTTCATATAGAGAGCTGGGTGATAATATTGTTATATTTTGCATCTTTGTATTACTGGCACTTATCGTGTTTATTGCCTTCTTATGATTAATCTCTTGTATTGCTCAACTGTAAGTCCCTTTGGATAAAAGCGTTTGCTACATGAATAAAATGTAATGTAAATATCAGGCAATTGAGATTTGCTCTATACTATAGTATATATCGCTTTATGATCTTGAGCTGTGAGCAAAGATAAGTCATTATTTGCTAAATATGAGTTGTTAAAATTTTAAATGGATCAACATGAGTGTGAGTAAATGATGACATAACTTGATTGAGCTTTGCCTTAAAGGGATAGTTCACCCTAAAATCGAAAAATTAAGTAATCTACTCACCCTGGTGTTGTTTTAATGCCACATGTCCTTCTTTCTTTTATGGACCACAGAAGGAGAATATTTGAATGTCCTGCTCACACTCGTCCATATAATGGCAGTGAATAGCAACCATCATCAAGTGAAAAAAAATACACACAAGTATCAGAGAATAGTCCCATGCGACACATGCCGTGTATTCCAAGTGTTCTGGGGGTATACGATTGGGTTTAGTGAAAAACAATCTGAAAAAATTCCTTTTGTGGCCCATAAAAGAAAGAAAGGCAAACTGCATTAGTATAACACTAGGGTGAGTAAATTATGAATTAATTTTCTTTTTAGAGTGAACTATCCCTTTGACAGCTTGAGAAGGCAAAATTGCCCTCATGCACCAAATCTAGTGTTGTTCAGAAGTGTTAAGCAAACGAAATACAGCCCGAACAACACAAACAAGCTTCTTGAGCAGCTTTGGTCAACTCAAACTCTTAATCTCAAGTTATAAGATGTTTTGGGAGGCACAGACGCACATTTAGGGCCCTATCATACACCTGGCACAATGTGACGCGAGTGTTTCTGCTGGTTTCAGCCCGACGCAGTTATCATTTTCACGTCCAGCATCACGTTGTTTAAATATCAAATGCACTCGTGCCATCTGTTCGGCCAATGACGTGCTGGTCTGAAAACCAGGTGTGTTCAGGTGCATTGTTGGTGTTTTGCTATTTTGAGGAACTTAAAAGGACTGCGCCATTGACCAACACAAACCTGCTCTAAAGTCAATAGCGCAGTATTTTTTGTATCATTTAAAGTGTGCGCACACTCTGCTTATTACACACACAGGGACACGCAGCATGACAAACATTTTTAAAAATTAAAAATAAAAGGATTCCTCTCTGGAGAAGTGTTCAGTCTGTCTGCTCGCAAATTCCACCATGTAAATTTTGAATGGAGCGAGCACAACTGGCTTTTAAAGGGAATGGGAGATGAGACTCTGATTGGTTTATTGCACATTACGGCCAAAACACACCCATGACTCATTAAGAGAGTAGGCACAACCCTTTTAGGCCCTGCACCTGGCCCGTCAACCTTTTTTTCCGTCATTAAACTAGCAAAAGTGGATTCGGACATGCCCTAAGTGCACCTGCACCATGAACTCAGATCGTTAAAATAGGGCCATTAAGCGCCTAAATCTCTAACTCATTTTAACTCAAAATCAAATTCAAAAGTACTGGATTAAGTTGCATCATACCAGATCTGACATCAAATGTCATTGGTCTTTTAACAAATCTTGATGCATCTTTTGATAACTCTTTATAACTAGGGTTTCATTTGTTAACATTTAGTTAATGCATAGTTAACTTGAGCAATATATTTTTTACTAGTATGTTTATTATACATGTTTAATTTATGTTTATGTTTAATTTATTCAAATTGTATTTGATTTAGTTATATATAATGTTTGTGCTGCTGTGTCATCTTATGAACGCATTACTTGCTCATCTTAAGGCATAGCAGATGCATTGTGTCAATAACAAACCATCTTTAATGTTATTTCCACTTCCTCACTCGTGTTATCATCTGTTATCCAGTACAGCAGCTCAAGGGAACTAAAGCAGAGCTTTCCAGGAACAAAATCCCAGCCGGCGAAATATGTGGAAGCAGAGACCATGATCCAGAGATTTAAGGAAGTTTGTTCATATTAGATGTGGAGGTGCCGCTGAAATGATCAGTTTTCAGACTCAAGGGGACTGGTGAAGCATTACTGGGACTCTGATAGCGATTTAGTATCGTGTTGCAGCATCCGCTGAATGAGTTTCTGTGTTATGATGTCTGACGGAGTTAAGAGCAGCGAGTAGAGTTTCCCAAATAATGATAATAAAATAAAACATTCTTTTTATAGTACCACTGTGAGAGCAATAACATTTTAGCATACCAGTCCCATCATGTAGGGGAGAAGATCTCCCCAGTGAGATCTCTTTACTATCTCAGGTCTTTCTTATCGAGAGGATGGAAACTCAGATTTGTTTTTATCATGTTTTTACAGGATCAGATGATCTGAGCTGCTGTCATCATTCAATTTATAGCACTATACTGTATACGGAACACTTTAACAAACTCTAATTAAATGGAAAAGATGCCTTTTATCGACTTCGCGTCGCATGTAGTTAGGACACGGTGTAATACTGCACTGATAAAAATGATTCTGTGAACCAAAAACCAAAATAACCTTCTATACTCAATTCAAGCTTGTAGAAATTAAAGCGTTAATATCAACGTTATGAAATTAAAGGTGCAGTTGGTACATTTTAGCGGCATCTACTGGCATCTAGTGGTGAGGTTGTGAATTGCAATCACCCACCGCTCACCCCTCCCTTTCGAAGCACATAGAGAAGCTAGAGTGGCCGACACAGGACAAAGATTTTGTCGTCTGAGACAGCAGAGGGTAGCTAGCGCTCTGTAGAGCAGTTTGTCCGTTTAGGGCTACTGTAGAAACATGGAGACGCAAAATGCTGACTTCACTGTAAGGATACCCGCGGTGTGTGTAGATAGAAACGGCTCATTCTAAGGTAATAAAAACATAACGGCTCATTATGTAAGGTCTTTATACACCACTGAAAACATAGTTATGTATATTATATTGCTTTTCTGTCAAAAGATCCTCATAAATACTACACGCTGCACCTTTAAGTAAAACTATTCAGTTTTCTGATATTGGTGTTCCCATCATGCACTGGGGCTTGAATAATGAATTAGATGTATTTACACTTTTATAATTGCTTTTGTTGTTAGGTTTAGTAACTTGCCATTTTGTGTCATTTGGAGTTAAATTTCTACTCAAAATGACTTTTATACTGTGTGTTGTTTCAATTATTGAGGTCTCTGTGTTCAGGTGCTGCATTACTTCTATTATTTAGATACCATATCTATTGTATCATATACTTAGATGTTTCTAAGTAAAGCATACACTTTAAAAGCATGGTTTATTTCAGTGTTATATTGTTTGAGTAGAAAGTTGTAAAGGAAACTTCAACTAAGTAGAAATTACTCAACCTTTTGCTGGCTCATTTATTTTCTTGGTTAATTTTACTTAACTTAGTTCATTAGAGTTTACTTAATAGAGTTTACCATATGTGAAATTTACTTAAAAATATGCGTGCAAAAACTTGCAAAAGAGACATTAAGTGTTTGCTTTATATATTCTAATATGTTTAAAAACATTAAAAGCAGTGTATCAGATCACATTTCAAAGTGTACAGTAGTTTAATCATCGACTGAGCATGTTTAATTATCACACTCCATATTAAGCTGTTCTTTTCATGCTTCGAACAGTCATCGTCGGAGCGGTGTTCTGCAGACGTGCTGGTTTGCTCACGTCGCCACATGCTCTACCGATTAACTGAATATTTATCAACACATATATGATGCCTGTAACCTTCCTTATAGGTCCAAATGCTGATGTGCTGCCAGTCATTTGCATAGCCTTTGAATGATGGGAGTTATGGTAATTTCGACATCCTGTTTAAGAGCTGCAAGCACTCCATCCCTAAAAGTGAGAGTATAATCAGTTAGACGTTGACCTCCCAATCCAAACAGATGGTTCTCAGCACTGCCAGAGAATGAACGAAACAAATGAAGATGGTAATTAGCTGGGATAAATATTCTTGGCTGATTCTTATGAGTTATGAGTTTTCAGACCAGTCAGAGAATGACACTTGTTCTGTGTGTTTGGCAAGCCTGTGTGTGAGCTCAATCCATCAACCAAAAACTACCATGACACTACCATGTTTATTGTTTTGGATATGGCCAAGGGTTTCTATTTCTATCCGATCTTTAAATCGGTCAATTTGAATGAGTTGATGTAAACGAACAAATTCTCTGAAATCAGTGGCTGAATCTGAAATCGCTCACCATAAAACCCTCAATCACTATTCCCTATTAGTCCACTAATACAGTCCACTTGAAGGAGTCAATGAAAATGAGTGAGTGAATTCGGACAGCCGTTGAGCGTACATCAGTCGTGCACTCGTTATGTGGGATGTTTTTCGGATTCAGCTCTTTCAATTAAGTTCATTTGAGTCAATTATTTAGAATTGATTCGTTTGAATCAAGCGGAAACCTCCCGCGGTCTCTCTTGAAGCCAATACTTTGTGGATCAAACTGCAGTTCATCGACAGGCTCCAGAAGGGAGCAGAATCTCATTGAGCCCCATGTTAAAATGCCCAACTTTACAGCAGAATTAAACATGTTTACAGCCTGGGACAAATTCTAGTTTTGGTCTAAACAGCTAGTTTTGCCCTTCATGACAACTCTGAGGGGAGTGAATTTTTTTATAGCTCATTTGTTTACATTATATTAAGCCTAATTAAAAAAAAAAGAAAAAAAAAAAAAAAAAAAAGAAAAGAAAAACAAATAATTAAGAGGCTGGCCACTTTGAGTGGCAGGTGGGTATCCATTTATCTGTTGTTTGTTAGTCATCGCGTCACCTCAGCTCCGCACACGTCCCGCCTCTTTGCCCATTTTCTGTTATCCGGGAGTGACGGTTGATGATGCGCTGCTAAGATGGCAACGGCCAGCTCGACTCTACTTTACACTTCAAAACTGCTCTGCAGAATCCTATGGGTGACGTCACGGACACTACGTCCATATTTTTATACAGTCTATGGTTTGAATCTGTACTTTTGCTGATCTACAGTTGTGGCCAGAAATGATTTCCAGCCTAGAAAAATAGTACAATTATTAAAAATTTGTTAAAGATTTTGTAAGAATATTGTGTAGTTGTGCTTGAATTCAGTTGCTTTTTGCCAAATTGGCTGACATAATTTTTGGCAAGGCAGTCATAAAAAAAAACAAAATATGAACACAAATGCAATACAAGAGAGAACCAATAAAATATATTAAAAACTGATTATGATAGTCAATGTATGCTTTTTCTATAGTTTTTCCTTTTTTGCATAGTAAAATAAAACCTCTATAGCTATAATAATTTTGCCAAATAATTTTGTCAGATAAATATCTTAACCAAGTTTAGTGTCTTGTACTTTCCTCATATTTATAAGGGGTCATTAAACACAAATATCCCCTCCGCACATCACTTTTGGCCACAAATTTGACATTTTACAGCAGATCAATCTTTTTTTTTTAAAACCTTTTTTAGATTAGATTCAGCTTCATTGTCAGTGGCTCTGTACTAGTGCTCTGCCCATTGAATCTTTCTTCAAAAAATCATTACCATTGTGAATATTTGTATAACTTTACATTTATATCTATAAAGGTTTTTTCAGTGTTTTTAATGTTTTACCCTCATTGTGCAGTAATAATTATGTCCTGCTCCTGTAAGCAGGTCTAACTAAAGAAATGTAGCTTTCACAATGAATGCCGTTTCAGTGAGAAACATGCTGTGATAATGCTGCGTCCCTCAGGTGAGCGTTTAGTCAGAGCGCGTTGTTCTGTTGTGTTCTTTGTCTTGTAAAGTGCCCTCATGGCACAGGAAAACAGTCTCAAAAATAAACTAACACAATTGAGCTGTCCGCAAGAGGCCTGAATAACTGAATAACACTTGTTGATGCAGAGGTCCGTTCATGAATCTGGTAATAACTGAGAAAAGCGTCGCCCAGCAAGACGCTGACATGAACATTATAACGCAGCCTTGCAAAATGAAGACGCAGTGGGAAGGACTTATTCAGAACGACTGCTATCAAAGAATCTTTTCCTTTAGTTTGTTAGATGCTTTGTAAGGAAGTTTGAAAAGAAATACACATTGAGGACTAATATATTCAGCCATGTTAACAGAATTTATTAATGATAAAACTAGATTTACATTACCTGAAGGACGGTCTGCTTATAACATTCAGTAGATTCAATTACCCTAGTATGTGTATATGCTAATGAGCTGGACCTAGGGTTGCCACCTTCAGTGTGGCAAAATAAGGGACACTCATTCACCGTACCCAGACCACTTCAAGGATTTCAACAATGACAGCTTGACAGCTCAACAATAAACCATAAGAAAACGTTAGATCAAGTATATGAACTTGCAACAGAACACATTTTATATTATTTTTTTATTTTATTATTTTATTTATTTCTAAAGAACTCTTTAGTAGCCTATTTGGTGCACTTTAAAGGGATAGTTTCCCCCAAAATGAAATGATGTTCCAAACCTGTATGAGTTTCTTTGTTGTGCTGAACACAAAAGAAGATATTTTGAAGAATGTTTTTAACCAAGCAGATAGAGCAACCATTGAAAAAGGGGGAAAAAACATCCTATGGTAGTCAATGGTTGCTCTATCTGCTTGGTTAAAAACATTCTTCAAAATATCTTCTTTTGTGTTCAGCACAACAAAGAAACTCATACAGGTTTGGAACAACGTGAAGGTGAGTAAATGATGACAGAATTTTCATTTTTGGGTGAACTGTCCCTTTAAGCCGTCATTCTGAACCAGTAATCACTTTTTTGACAATTCTGAAATTCAAAAATGTTAAATTTTTTATTAATTTGATTAAATTATGACTATATTATTGTGTAATTATTTGTCCCATTTTTATCTAAATGTTTTTTTTTTAAATGTCAAACTTTATATGACACTATTTATTATGAATGATTAATATAGCCTAGCTAAATGGTCAATTAATAATAAAAATAATCAGGCTATAATCTATTAATTAACCTGACGTCTAAAAATGTCTAAAAAATGTAATAATTCTGTCTGCCAAGCTCTGATAATGTAAAGAATATTATATTAATATACACTCACCTAAAGGATTATTTGGAACACCTGTTAAATTTCTCATTAATGCAATTATCTAATCAACCAATCACATGGCAGCTGCTTCAATGCATTTAGGGGTGTGGTCCTGGTCAAGACAATCTCCTGAACTCCAAACTGAATGTCAGAATGGGAAAGAAAGGGGATTTAAGCAATTTTGAGCGTGGCATGGTTGTTGGTGCCAGACGGGCCGGTCTGAGTATTTCACAATCTGCTCAGTTACTGGGATTTTCACGCACAACCATTTCTAGGGTTTACAAAGAATGGTGTGAAAAGGGAAAAACATCCAGTATGTGTCAGTCCTGTGGGCGAAAATGCCTTGTTGATGCTAGAGGTCAGAGGAGAATGGGCCGACTGATTCAAGCTGATAGAAGAGCAATTTTGACTGAAATAACCACTCGTTACAACCGAGGTATGCAGCAAAGCATTTGTGAAGCACACAACACACAACCTTGAGGCGGATGGGCTATAACAACAGAAGACCCCACCGGGTACCACTCATCTCCACTACAAATAGGAAAAAGAGGCTACAATTTGCACAAGCTCACCAAAATTGGTGAAAGTTGACGACTGGAAAAATGTTGCCTGGTCTGATGAGTCTCGATTTCTGTTGAGACATTCAGATGGTAGAGTCAGAATTTGGCATAAACAGAATGAGAACATGGATCCATCATGCCTTGTTACCACTGTGCAGGCTGGTGGTGGTGGTGTAATGGTGTGGGGGATGTTTTCTTGGCACACTTTAGGCCCCTTAGTGCCAATTGGGCATCGTTTAAATGGCACAGTCTACCTGAGCATTGTTTCTGACCATGTCCATCCCTTTATGACCACCATGTACCCATCCTCTGATGGCTACTTCCAGCAGGATAATGCACCGTCACAAAGCTCGAATAATTTCAAATTGGTTTCTTGACCATGACAATGAGTTCACTGTACTAAAGTCACCAGATCTCAACCCAATAGAGCATCTTTGGGATGTGGTGGAACGGGAACTTCGTGCCCTGGATGTCCATCCCACAAATCTCCATCAACTGCAAGATGCTATCCTATCAATATGGGCCAACATTTCTAAAGAATGCTTTCAGCCCCTTGTTGAATCAATGCCACGTAGAATTAAGGCAGTTCTGAAGGCGAAAGGGGGTCAAACACAGTATTAGTATGGTGTTCCTAATAATCCTTTAGGTGAGTGTATTATCCATTAAAAAAAGAAGCACGGATGTGTCTGTCACTGCAAGCTGCTTTAAGTCAGACAATCTGAACATCTGAAATGCTTCTCTGCAAAGTGTGCAGTTCGCCTGAGGTTCATCATGAGTTACTGGACCGACCCATTGATACCTTTTTTCTATTCAGCCCAATATCTGGAGATCCTCTTGCATTCAAACAGTGGACACGAGCTCGACATGTTCTCTAGACTCTGTCGCTATGGCAACAAAGCCGCTAAAATGCAATCACTCGCAAATGAGCTTCTGTACTACTTATTGTGTAATTGATCTTCATACAACAAAATTTGTTTTTATTGAACTATGTGTGGACCTATGAAAAAATACGGGACAAATCACATCCCTTATTGATTTGATATACGGGACACGTCATTTTGCCTGTAAATACAGGAATAATTCCGTATTTCACAGGACGGGTGGCAACCCTAGCTGGACCAGCCTAGAAAAATACTACTTTTTTTCCACATTATTTAAGCTAAAGCAGCATGCATTTATGATACCATTAACTTCAGATTGTATTAAAGATGTGAAATAAGTTACTGAATCATTTTTTGTTCTCATTCTCATAAGTGATGCGATTTCTGAGAGAAGCTTGAAAGTGGATGGAACAGAGCAGCACAACACACTTGTAGCCAATCAGCAATAGGGGGCGTGTCCACTCATGATGGAGGAGGAGAGAAGTGAGCAAGAGGAACATTTAAAGTCAAGACCTGCACTCTTGTGGGACCCGATGTAACAGAGTACGGCACAGGACAAGATTTGATGGCTGAGTGCGGGGGCAGGCGGTAAGGTACGTGTGTGTGTGTGTGTGTGTGTGTGTGTGTGTGTGTGTGTGTGTGTGTGTGTGTGTGTGTGTGTGTGTGTGTGTGTGTGTGTGTGTGTGTGTGTGTGTGAGTGAGTTGCAGGGGGAATAAAATGATTTGCGAAACTCCCGCAAAATAAAAAATATCTAAATATAAAACATCTAAAAACAAATATATTTTTCTATTGCACAAAAGCAACAAGAACAACTAGAATAGAATAAAAATGATTTACAGGTGCAATGTTTTTGCAACGTTATGCAATGTGGCCAATCACAAACGTGTTGATTTCTTGACTGCATCTGATTGGCTCACTGCTCAAAACGTCCATGCTGGATTCTGCATGCGGGCGAATCCGCTCATTATAACAAAGTGTAGACATTGTGAGAGATTTATTGTGCAGACAGCTTCATTGAATATAATGGAGCTTTGATTGCGATGAACTGAGATTGCTTTTATGTGAAATTAACAGTGGTTTGTGAATGTTGATGCTTTCATTACAAAAAATGTATCTGGAACGTTTATGCAGGGATGTGTAGGTTGTGGCTAGGTGTACATAACTTGAAACTATTTCATGGAAATTTCATTGACTAACAGAAAACAAATATTTATACTTTTATCTGGGCGGGAGCAGGAAAAAACACGAATGTTGCGTGCGGAAGTGGGAGAACATATATTTTTGCGCGAGTGGGACAGAATCCTGTGGGACTGGGGGTATGTGGGTCTGTGGGACTGGGGGCAGAAAAATCCATCCCACGCAGTTCTCTACTTTGAAGAAAGACTGCAGAAAGAGAGATAACTGAGAGACATTATAAAAGAGAAAAACTAAAAGGAATATCACTGGAATAAGAAGGGTTGTGCTAGAGCTTCAGGTACTGTGTTAATATTAGAAAAGCTTTGCAGCGCTGGAGAGACCTAAGCGGGAAGACCTGAAAACGAACAATGAGGTTCTGTTGTTTCTGCTCTATACGTGAGTAACATTGGTTTTGGTTTCACAGAACCCAGATATTCTGTTGTTGTAATGAGGTGTGAAAACACACCTGGTTTCCAGACCAGCACGCCTCTGGGCGAGCAGATGGTGCGAGTGCATTTGCCTTTTAAACAATGTGGCGCTGGACGTGGAAATGATAACTGATAGGGCCCATAACGTGCCTCTGCAAAAAAAGAAAAAAAGATTATTGTTGCAATTAGCCACGACAACTTACATTTTAGCATTGGATTAACGTTCCTATATTTAACCTGAGATAAATATCCATGATAAGTTGACTAAACTTTTGAAACCATTATGTTTCAGTGCACTAATATATATAATATATGCAAGAAAGAAAATACTGGTCACTTTTAGATGTTTTAAAATATACAAGAAAGAAAAGCAATAGAAATGAAGCACAAATATGATAATGACATCACTGTCGGCTACATTTTGATTGATGAATATTCTAACAGTGCAAGGTAATGGAAGTGTTTCAAACTTGAATCTTTAATGTCTTAAATAAATGCTTTACAATAAGGTTTCATCAGTTAACATTAACTTACAGTGAGAAATACATCTGTTAGAGTATTTATTCATATTTGTTTATTGGTAAACTATTTATAGTTCATTTTAGCACACATCCATTAAATAATATTAACAGATACATCTTTTGATTTCATTAATTCCTTAGTCGGCTAAATGTTGAAAGTAACATTAACTGAGATAAATAAATGCTTTTGAATAATTTTCACTGTTAATGTTAACTAGCCTAATGTAGTAATGTTAACAAATGGAACCTTATTGTAAAGTGTCAGCAAATAATTAAAGCCTCACATGTGAAGGAGTTTGCACATGTTTAGCTGAATAATGAATGTAGCAAAAGAATATTTCGCTGCACTGCAAGCACTGTAAATACTGTGCTGTTGTGCTCCTCTCGTGGTCCTATGATCAATTGTTTATGAGCCTGTATTGCAGTCGAGCTGAACGCACGGTCATCCAACACTTTGAGAGCAGAACACACCGTTAATATCAGTGCCACAAACGCCCGGCCCAGCTTCAATAACACAAAATGTAATCTTTTGAGCTTGTAATTTCAGAAATGTTGGGATTGTTCGGCGGCCTCTCATTCATCATGAAGTAACAGAGAAAAACCTTGTTGTGAGGTATACCATCTCTCTCGGAGCACCACAGTTGTCTTAAGCACAGAGACGATTGATTCCTGACACGGCTGAATCCATCACCCTCAAAGCCGAAAATCCCACATCGCGTTAATCAGTCCTGCAAATGGACCGGAGGAGCCGTGTGTTTGTGTGAGATTTGCTTAAAGTTCTGAAGTTTAGCGTGTAATCCATCATGTGACTTATCTCACCCAGCCTGAGTGATCTTATCTTCGCTCTCACCAAGAGGCGTTCTCCTCTGCACCTGTGTGTGTTTAAATGTTAATATCATCGTGTAATGCTCCTTCATTATGTGCTCTTACTGATAGTGCTGGATTATCATTAAATGGGTTTTTAATTATGTGATGTTAATGATTTACACTAGAGGCCAATCGTGTGCAAAATTGATGTTGAAGAGGCGTTTTGTGTCAATGCCAGTGCATTTTAGTGTCATTGAAAGTCTATTATGGTTTTATGATTATTTTGAATTAGGTTTTATTTTTAGATTTTACTTCATTTTAGTCCTTTTATTTTTGTCATTTTTATTACTATTATTATTTTTTATTTAAGACGCCATATTATGCCCTTTTTCAAAGTCTTGATTTTGTTTTTGGGCTCTACTAGAATAGGTTCATTCTTGAATGTTCAACAAACACAATATTTTTTCCTATATTTGACATTGTTGCAGCTCCTCTCTTCCCAGTCTGGCAGTAACGCTCTAGAGTGTGTTTCCTAAAGGCCAAAGTATACTTCAATTTTTATACATAGGCGGGGGTCAGCATACAGTGCACGTGGCGCGGATTTCGTCATCAGAAGAGTATGCGCGTACTATACTCATGGTTGTAACTCATGGCGAGACATTGCATGGCGAGACATTGCTCAGAACTGTGCATGCGTCGAACACCTGTGCACGCGTACGAGTCATCCTTTGCAAGGATGTGCTTTCGACTGTGTGCATACGCTTGCGTAAAAAAAACTAAGTATACTTTCGGCTTATAGCCTGGGACACACCAAGCCGATGATCGGCAGCCGGGCAACGTCAGGGCGTTTTTTAGGTCGGCCGACTTCGTTTTTCCAGTGTGTTCCGCACCGCTGGCTCTAGTTGGACACTCAAAATTTCCCATCGGTTAATCGACATATGAACAACACCGATCATACCAGTATCACCGAAGCTGGATTTTAAATTGTAATTCTAAACCGAAAGTAAAATGTGCACGGCCGTTACATCGTTATACAGGAAACGCACCCCGTTTCGTGACTCTATGAAGCCCCACCTTCCTAAAAGTGCAATGTGCTCTGATAGGTCAACTGGACCAGTTTGTTGGTCGACAATCGGCCGCTGGGCAACTTCAGGGCGTTTTTCAGGTTTGCAGACTTAGTTTTTCCGGTGTGTCCCGCACCGTTGGCTCTAGTCGGACACTCAAATTTTCCCACCGGTTAATCGTCATGTGACAACACCGATAATAGCAGTATCGACGAAGGGAGTTTTTTAAATCATAATTCTAAACCGAAAATAAAATGTGCACGGCCGCTTGGGCATTCATAACGGTGCGGAGCAAAGCGAGTGTTTTCAATGAATTCCTATGGAAGATGAGCTTCCATAGGAATGAACTGAAAACGCACTAGTGGACACACTGTGTCGTCGTGAATGAATGCCAGTGCGGCCATGCGCATTTTACCTTTGGTTTAGAATTTGTGCCAATTCGGGGGCGGGTTGATTGAATGGTAGGTTCATTAGCCTATTACTCTTAATGAAAAACACAACAAAACAGTTACAATGACAAACTCACTTAAATAAAAGGGTGCATTTCTCTTTGAAACCAAACCTTCCGACATCATCTTGTGAGTCAGCTCCTCACTTTCGTGATAAATGAGATCTGACTCCCGCTGCGTTTGTGCTGTGAATCTTATTCGGCTCACGCTGTATTAAGCAGACACGTTCAATTTTTTTATGTTTTTATCACTGTATAAAATCAAAACGACAGTGGGGTAACAACTATTGCAGCAAACCTACAGGGAAGTCATTATAGGTGCCATGTTCGTTACAGCAGCATCTCTGGGATCTGGCATAGATTAGTCAGCAGAAGCATGTCTCTACCTGCATGTGACATCATTAATGTTGAACCAATGTGGTTCAAAAGACAGAAGTGCAACATTTTTACTACAGTTTTGGGAAACAGTCGTGACTAGATAGTTAGTTTTTCCAATGATGCATCATACTATGGTAGTTAATCAGTGAGTTACATCGTTGTACAGGAAATGCACTCCGCTTCGAGACTCCGTATGAAGCCCCACCTTCCAAAAAGCGCAGTGTGCTCTGATAGGTCAACTGGACCAGTTTGCTGTGATTAGTCAATCATTTTTTTAGGAAATGCCACGCCCCTTACTATAACTACCAGTTTCAACACATTACTGACTAACTCAACCAGGCCCCGCCCCTTTATTTTGCATATGCCTTGGGTGGGAATTATTTAAATGATGAATATTTGTTCCCAAAAGAAAATACAAAACAATACTCTTAGCTTAATAAGTTCAGAAAAACAGTGCTCACTGATATAGAGAATAACTTTTTGTATGGTCTTCATTTATGCTGTCTCTGCTTAGGAGGAAATAAATAGTTTGCAGGTCTTGGTCGAGCTGGTCTCCCAGCCTGGCCAAGCTTGTGTTTAGCTGGTTTTGTTGCATTTTAAGGCATCTTACTTGTGCAAGACACCTTCTTTTGGACAAATTATATGGCTGCAACAAGTGAAAAAGAGTTTGTATTCAGACACAGACTGACTCAATAACAACCTAATATTTGCTTGTGCTTATTAGCGTTTTTAGCAGTTATGAGCTGATTCTCCTGTGTGAGATTTCCACTGATCCCAGGAGTTCTGTTTTGTACATTAACCATAATTAGTGTTAAAATAAGCACTATTGTCTCTTTAAGATGATAAATGTTCAGCTAAGCTCATGCTGCTTCTCAAATAAGCACATTTATACTTACCAGTTCTACCTTTCTAAATCTGCAATCCACACGGCAGTTCAGGAGGTCTCAGATGAGCCTGTGCATTTTTGTCACATGCATGCAGTCAGCCATATGCCTCGCTCACAGGCATCGCTGAGGGTGTGTAAGCGGCTTCAAACTCATGCTGCTTCTCCCAGATTTACTAGAAACCCTGAGGCAGCTCATCACTATGAGAGCCGCTGTGCCAATCAACACAATAAAATGCACAAGTGATCCATCCTTACTAAAACTTCATCTGCTTATTGATGTGCGATTACTGAAACTCATTGTTTGGGAACATTACTTTTAACAACTCATTCCATTGCCTAGTTTATGGAAAGTGAGGCATTAGTTCCTTTACATTATTTCTTCCTCACCATCAGTGGATTTTTAGCATGTTCTTTATTAGATTTTAAATGTTATGCTTAGCTATGTATACAGGGCTTGACATTAACACCCGCCAACCTGCCAAATGCGCGTGGATTTCAGCAGTGGCGTAGCCTGATGCCAGGTGAATTTAGCCCCGCCCACAACAATTTTGCTCAGGCAATTCGGTCTGGACAGAAACTGTTCGGACCAATGAAATTGTCAGGGCGGGCTTTAGACGATGATGGACAGATGATAAACAGTAACGTAATCATCCACGTCATCGAAGGCGCTTGGGTTGAATTTGCTCTTATCCTAAACAGAGAACTTGTTCGTATATGCATTCACCTTTACTATTTCTCTCAGAAATGATGATCGTGTTGGTAAGTACTCTGTGTCCTTAAATAATTTTTTTTCAACACTTTTTTTTCAAGATTGTTTACACTCATCTTTTTCTTCTAACGTTAGTTAATCCAGCGTGCGTGCAGACAGGGTTGCCAAGTTTTTTTGCAATGTCGCGCAAATACTCAAAACTAGCCCAAAACAATAGCAAAATGGCATTTGGGGGGTAAAATACGTTATTTTGGCAAGGTTGCCTGCTAAAATTCGCATTACTGGGTCTATATATCACATACTTGGGGTCGCTTCAACCTGCGGACATGGAGAACAACAGCGGGAAAAACACAGAAGAATTCATGACGATATAGGAAAAAAAAATATATGGGATAATGTTTTATTGGTGATTGCAGCTGGCAGACAGGAGCATTTATTAGTGCAAACTAAATGAAGGGCATTTTCCATCCTTTTCCAATGAGCTACTGTCATTGATGACAGAATACCTAATTCAAAGTGTAAATGTAAGGTAAGGTGTCAGCAGCAGCATTATTGTGACACAAAAAAAGTAGCCTTGGTACAAGTTGGTAGTGTTTTCCCTGGAAATCTTATGTACAAGTATAACATAACTCCTTAACATTTTAGTTTAACAATAGCTAAAGTAATTTATGCCATGATCTGTCTGAATACTCGATTCTGATTGGCTGGAAGGTGTGCAATAAAATCGTTCAAAGCACAGACAGTTCCAAGTCAGATGAATCACTGTTCTATATTAATGTGCTATTTTCATTGAAGTGCACACACACATACGCCACTCACATACAGAGAGCGGAGATCGCGCTGCACACACACACACACACAGAGGCCTACGCCACTCACATACAGAGAGCGAAGATCACGCTGCACATTCAGGAGCACAGACACTAAGCTACTAGATCACTACATTATATTTCTCAGCAACGATTGGGTTACATCGCTATTTTTAAGTAATAAACGCACATCACCCATTCCGGTCAAATATTGCTCTGCAAACATCAATAACAGCTGTAAGTTGTCAATGTTTTGTCAGTTGTCAAGAGGTCTGACCGCTCCCTTTTTTAGGTTCTAAACCGTCATCGGAGGCTGACATGCTACCCTTACTCACAGGTGTTGTTGTGCACGCTAGGGAACGTAAATGCATCATATGTCATTGTGTTGCTATATCATTCATCGCAAGATGAAACTTTTTTATCATGTAAACATTTGTACCGGTGTTATCTTGGACGGTATGATATGGCACAGCCCTAATACACGATACCAGCTGCTCTCTCTCATCTCTCCGACAGTGAGTTAAACACAAACCCGCCTCCCCTCACTCACTCAGTTCATTTGCTCCGGATGAATATTGTTGGTGTTTCAGGGCTTGAATTTTGGCTTGAGATTATGTGTATTGTGCATAATTTTCCTCATTCCTGCAGATTTTGTGCACACACCCAAAGTAAATCCACCTCTCAGTACTGAATTGACTTATTTTTCTCTGCTTATTGAGCTTAAACAGTCATATACACAAAATAATCTCAACACAGTTCGTTATGTTTTAATTGAACGTTAACAGTTGAGAAAGAAAACGCGGCCCCACTTTATATTAGGTGGCCTTAACTACTATGTACTTACATAAAAAAATAAGTACAATGTACTTACTGTGTTCATATTGTGTTGCAAAACACCTTTGCTGATATTGAGGTGGGATACGGGTAGGGTTAGGGACAGGTGTGGTGGGATGGGTCAGTTTAAGTGTAGGGTTAGATGTAAGGGAAGTGTCAACTGTGTAATTACAAATGTAACTACAGAAATTATATACAGATGTAATTACATGCAGGTATTTTTTAAAATGTAAGTACAATTTAAAAACATGTATGTACACAATAAGTGCAATATATCAAATGATTAATTAAAATGTTAGTACATAGTAGTTAAGGACACTTAATATAAAGTGGGTCTGAAAACGCATTTGTAACAGTATAATGGATCCATGCGTCAGGTCTTAAAGTGAATGCAACCCAATATACCTGCTGTTAAATTATGAGATAATATAAAAAATATTTATATGTACAGTTCTGATGCTCACGTGCCCACTGTTGGCACTTTCAGCGGTGGACAGGGGTCAGCATGGGCGCCCTGACTAGTCTGTGGCTATGCAGCCCCATATGCAATATCAGAACCAGCATTAACTTCTCTCTTCAATTTGAGCCTTCGCTCCCCACGTGCATCAATGAGCCTTGGCCATGACCCTGTCACCGGTTCACCACTGTTCCTTCCTTGGAGCACTTTTGATAGATCCTGACCACTGCAGACCGAGAACACCCCACAAGAGCTGCAGTTTTGGAGATGCTCTGACCCAGTCGTCTAGCCATCACAATTTGGCCCTTGTCAAACTCGCTCAAATCCTTACGCTTGCCCATTTTTCCTGCTTCTAACACATCAACTCTGAGGACAAAATGTTCACTTGCTGCCTAATATATCCCACCTACTAACAGGTGCTGTGATTAAGAGATCATCTGTGTTGTTCACTTCACCTGTCAGTGGTCATAATGTTATGCCTGATCTGTGTGTGTGTGTGTGTGTGTACATACAACAAAAAATTTCAGAACATCAAAATAACAGAACTGGAGGTCACAGACCTTTAGACCAGCTACTATAGTGCAGTACGGATCCCTTTGAGAATTACCTGAGTCATTCTAGTCTCACTCTCACAGAGGCCTCTTGGGAAGGAAGGTATCGTGGCTGTTGATCCCAGCATGCAAGTCTTGACACTGCCGCATCAGTCGCGCATTGACTGGCAAACAGTCACTTTAAGAGCTTGAGAGAAGAATTGATCTATTTATCCCAGTGAAAACCCCTAGAGGAGATGGCAAAGCAGCCTGGGCTACTCATGTGTAACAAATTGTATCCAACAGCACACCTCTGTGAGCCGCTGCCGCTTCGGAGAGAAGAGCACGATTCCCCACAGGACGTGCAGAATGAAATCAGCATTCAGCTAGAAGTGAAAGTGACCACGGCCACCTAAACAAAGCGTCTTAACTCCAATGACTCATGTGGTAACAGACAAGACAATTTCATTTGAAAGTTTCAACCCTGAGAGTTTTTGAACTTGCAGGCTGATAAATCAAGATGAGGCTGTCAGATGGGTCACGGCTTCAACAAATCTTCAACAAAGTGAGCTTTTCGCTTACAGTAAACCTCGTTAGTGGATATAGAAATAATGTCGTCTCATAATGTAGGCTGTCTGGTAATGCTCACCTCAATTTTCTTTGTCAAAACAAAACTGATCATTACATGACAGTGCCAAGAGTACAATTTATTGCTTGGGTGTTGCTCATTTCATAGCTCAAGGGACATAGTATTCTTTTTTTCTAGTTACATTTCCTTTGGATATATATCACTTTTATCTCAGATGTCGTCTCATTCACACCGAGAATGTTGACTATAAAGATAGCTATATTAGCATCCACACTAATGCACAATATCGTTCTGTTCGTTATAAGCACACGCTGCAAGCGCTTTAAAGTCAGGATGGATTCTGATTGGCTGTCAATGTTTTCATCGTTCATCAGCTGGAAAAAATCACTCTGAAAGTGATTCCGACGATATTGTTTCTCTGTGCCCTTATCATTGTAGTTGTGTTGTGGCGACAAATAAGCACCTTATTGTTACCGATTTTTCTTTATTATGGAAATTATTATGGAAAAACATCTCATTCAGTCGTTTATTCATAGCCTATGCTAACCTGCTAAACTCGGAACATTGGCAACATTGTATTTTATTTTTTATATTTTTATTTGTTTATTTATTTTATTTGTTTTTCATTTGATTTTATATTATTTTACTTTTACGTTTTTTTTTTTTTTTTTTTTTTTTTTTTTTCATTTATATAGAAGTATCATAGATGTTTTTGGTCAATGCTATTCAATTTATTTTATTACTTCATTATTTATTTATGTATTTATTTATGGAAAAAATTAAAACCTTTAAATGTCCCCTAAATGATCTGTTCTTTCCATTGTTTTCATGTAGTGTTGCTTTCTGAGTATTGCTCGAGTTCATTGAGATCTCTGTCTTATGAATGCAGGTTTTCAGGAATCATTGTTGAGATCTTCTCTAAATCAGAGGAGATGCATGTGAGATTATTTTCTAAATGGGAGGCATCTCAGTTGCTCTTCATTTAATCTCATTTCAGTCCAAGGAGAAAGAGTTAAGATGTTAACTGATCTAATTGGAGCGGTTCTTATTCCTGTGTGTGTATAAGCACTCAGAGGCTCGTTGGGAGAATGTCTTTGAGCCGTTGTGTGAGAAACAAACACCCCCTCCGGATGAAAGCTGCTTTTGGACGTGCCGATTTGAATGCGATCTTTCCCACCTCTGCCTATTAACAGCTAAATGAGTATCAGAACGCTAATTACTCATGGACCACTGCAGTGTTTGAATTGTGCCTGTTTACCACGTCCTGTGTGACTGTTCAAATAGCTCAGTTCTTTATAATTGGCTGGATGCAGGGTGTCCGAGTGGCTTTGAACAGTTATATGCTTGAAAGAAGTATTGTGTTTAGAAACGCTGTTCTTCCTGCACCGGGGCTCTGGGAACATTTCAAACACCGTTCATTCATAACGTTGATCACTATACTGAAATCCACACAGCAGACAGAGCTAACCGATGATTCTCATGCTCATCCCGCTGATGTGATCGTGATCATCTCAAAGAAAAAGACTTGATTTGTCCTTCACCAGGTTGTGTTTTCCTGAGAGAGATTTGAAACTTATTGGCTTCAATTCTGGACCAACAAACAGCAATGTTGAAAGAAGGGATTATACAGGGATTTATTGTTGTTTGAGTAGGTTTGGTGTGGTTTGTGGTTTACTCAAATGATATGATTTACATCTTCAGGCCTTGATGTCTGCTGTCTACTGTACATCAAGGATGTCTGCAATACCTGGAGAAAGCCATTCATTAGTATTCCCATTCATCTCACAGGCAGTCGCTCAGCTGCTGTTTGAAGTACGTGATTTGAAATCTGCCATCTTCGCTCATGGCAACCAGAGAAGTGTTCCTGCTTTTCATGAACTAGCCGAGCTGAATGGAAATTAAACTGATTACTCTATACAAGTGTTGAACCTTGACACCTGTACTTTACATTTATACAGACAGATTGGCACCTTTATTTTATTTGTGTGATTTTGTATTGATGGATGGATGATGGATGGATGGATGTATGGATTGATGGATGTATGGATTGATGGGTATATGGATTGATGGATGATTAATGGATTGATGGATGGATGGATGGATGGATGGATGGATGGATGGATGGATGGATGGATTAATGGATTGATGGATGGATGGATGGATGGATGGATGATTGATTGATGGATGGATGGATTAATGGATTGATGGATGGATGGATGGATGGATGGATTAATGGATTGATTGATGGATGGATGGATTAATGGATTTATTGATGGATGGATGGATTAATGGATTAATTGATGGATGGATGGATTAATGGATTTATTGATGGATGGATGGATTAATGGATTGATTGATGGATGGATGGATTTATTGATGGATGGATGGATTAATGGATTGATTGATTGATGGATGGATGGATTAATGGATTGATTGATTGATTGATGGATGGATGGATGGATGGATGGATTGATTGATGGATGGATGGATTAATGGATTGATTGATGGATGGATGGATTAATGGATTTGTTGATGGATGGATTAATGGATTGATTGATGGATAGATGGATTTATTGATGGATGGATGGATTAATGGATTGATTGATTGATGGATGGATTAATGGATTGATTGATTGATGGATGGATGGATGGATTAAAGGATTGATTGATGGATGGATGGATGGATTAATGGATTTGTTGATGGATGGATTCATGGATTGATTGATTAATGGATAGATGGATTAATTGATGGATGGATGGATTAATGGATTGATTGATTGATGGATGGATGGATTAATGGATTTATTGATGGATGGATTAATGGATTTATTGATGGATGGATGGATTAATGGATTGATTGATTGATTGATTGATTGATTGGTTGGTTGGTTGGTTGATTGATTGATTGATTGATTGATGGATGGATGGATGGATGGATGGATGGATTAATGGATTGATTGATGGATGGATGGATTAATGGATTGATTGATGGATGGATGGATGGATTAATGGATTGATGGATGGATGGATGGATGGATGGATTAATGGATTGATTGATGGATGGATGGATGGATGGATTAATGGATTGATTGTTGGATGGATGGATTAATGGATTTATTGATGGATGGATGTATTGATTGATTGATTGATGGATGGATGGATGAATGGATTGATTGATTGATTGATTGATTGATTGATTGATGGATGGATTAATGGATTGATTGATTGATTGATCATTTTACTTTTCACTTTATTTTATTTTACTCATCATTTATTTGGATAGCTCTCTATAATTAGACTTTTTGTCCGACGCTAACCAGTTAAAATTTGAACATCAGCACCATTATTTTTATTTTATTTTTTATTTATTGTTGTTTTATTTATTTTTTTACTTTATTTTATATATATATATATATATATATATATATTTATTTTTTTATTTTTTCATTATTTTGTTATCTTTATTCTGTTTATCTGTTTGTTATTTTATATTTTATTGTATTATTGTTTCGTTTATTTTTAAACTTTATTTTATATTTTTTTGTTATTTTCATTATTTTTTTCCATTATTTATTTATTTTATTTTATCACTCATAATTGATTTGGATAGCTCTCTATAAGTATTATAGACTTTTTTGTCCCATGCCATTTAAACCTTAAACATTGACACCATTTGTTTGTTTATTTACTTAATTTGTTAAAAAAAAAAAATTTTTTTTCGCTTTTTACATTTATGGTATATTTTAGAACTTGTTGGCCTATGCTAACAAGCTAAACCTTGAACATTGACAGGTTGTTTGTTTTTTTGCTACAACAGCATATTAGTGGCCTCAAATAATGAAAAACACATTACCAGTTTAGACCTGTATCAACCTCCATGCTAGTCAAGGTTCTTTATGCTGGTTAGTGGTGATTTGGTTCTGGTCACCAAATAAACTTGCTCAGCCGAGAAAGTCTTGCTGGTTAAGCATCGTGTTGGAGACGCCAGCACAAGCTATGCAAGTCTAGTCAAAGTTGATGCACCAGATATTTTCAAATGTCAAAATCGGCCAGCTTTATATAAGAGGATCTGGACTGATAGTATAATCTGCAAATGTAGATAGAACCAACCCGGATGCTTCTCAAACAGACATCAGAGCCAAAACATATTAGGAAATATTTATCTGTAAAAGCCCGGCATTATATCCGGAAGCCGTTGTTTCTTTTCAAAGGAATAGATAATGGTTGGACTAGAAGAGACAGTCAGAGGTAGATGAGCTGTTCATGGCCTGAGAGGGACGTTATCATCTAAAATCACATATTCCTCCGAAAAATGAAACACCTTAAATCAGAGGGAAGCCGGGTCCTGATGCCCAGTAAACAAGCAATTTCAGCTCTGCAGTAATCAAAGATGTCTGGCGCTTCTGATTGAAGAGGGTAAAAACACAAATATGCCTGTTGTGTGTGACACACTCCCTCACAAATAAAATACAGCGTGAAATGCTTCCTGCACGGAGCGACGCTCAGATGCAGGAAAGAAAGGCAGGAGGAGGGGTGAATGAACCAACGAAAGCAGGGAAGAAAGGAACATCATTTCACAACGACTGGGACGCCATCCAAACCTCACTTTCTTCATGTCTTATCAGCCGGTGCAATAGGGACACATTGCAATGCACACGAGGAAAGAAAAGAAAAACAGATAGAATCCATTAAAGGCGTGTTAAACGAAAGGCTTTCATGAGCACAGCGTCTTTCAGTCCTGTACGCGTGGAGCCGTGTGGCTGTTTACTGCGGTACAGAAGTGGTCCTGAAAGACACGTGTGTGTGTGTGTGTGTGTATGTTGTTTTGTAGCGCTCTTCTCTGAGGTCACCGCAGTGTGTTCTGTTTCTAGTTGTGTATTCAGTTTATGGGCAAAGGACGTGTTCAAATTAATTAAGTCAGATTGTTTGTTGTGTGTGTGCATCTTTTTTCTTCATCTTCTTCATCTATCTATCTATCTATCTATCTATCTATCTATCTATCTATCTATCTATCTATCTATCTATCTATCTGTCTGTCTGTCTGTCTGTCTGTCTGTCTGTCTGTCTGTCTGTCTGTCTGTCTGTCTGTCTGTCCGTCCGTCCGTCCGTCCGTCCGTCCGTCCGTCCGTCCGTCCGTCCGTCCGTCCGTCCGTCCGTCCGTCCGTCCGCCCGCCAACCGCCCCGCCCGCCTGCCTGTCTGTCTGTCCATCCATAAATATAATATTTCTGTCATCAATCCATCCATCCATCCAGTATTTTTATCAATCAATCAATCAATCCATCCATCCATCCATCCATCCATCCATCCATCCATCCATCCATCCATCCATCCATCCATCCATCCATCCATCCATCCATCCATCCATCCATCCATCCATCCATCCATCCATCTATCATTCTATCAGTTATTCTATCTATCTATCTATCTATCTATCTATCTATCTATCTATCTGTCTATCTGTCTGTCTGTCTGTCTATCTATCTGTTCTTTCTATCATTGTCAAGTTCCGGCGTTCCATTGTTCTATCGTTTTATCATTCTGTCGTTATATCATACCTACTTTCCATCTTTCTGCTGTTTTTTACATTCTTTTGTTCTATCTTTTGCAAGTTATGTTTCTCTGTAATGGTAAGAAATCTTCAAAGTTTGTCTAGTAAATATTTCAGTTATGAATTTCAAATCACTTTAATTCCATTTCCAAAAATCACAACTGAATTTGAAATTGCAATTGAATGCATATGGCTCATCAGAATCAGAACCATCCATTTTAGTAAACCAAGTTCAACTTTGTCCATTTTTTTGACGTATCTCACTATTACCCAAATTACCTGCATATTCTTCTGTCACATTTTCATTTGACTGTATTAAATCTCTGGACACCACCTGCTTCTATTTAATGTCTGTCTGTCTGTCTGTCTGTCTGTCTGTCTGTCTGTCTGTGTCTCACTGTCCTGCTCATCCTTTCAGTCGACGCACAATAGGATCTTCATATTGGCCTTTGGCTTATTATGAGGTACAAATGAGAAGTCACTCCGGATCACGCGGCTATAAAGTCTTTGAAGGTTTTCCATTCTTGCGCCACAAGTGTGTAGTCACAGTTTATTGACCTCCCTCTAAAAAGCGAAACCCCTTTTCCTTTTCATTTGGTCTGGATGCCCGCAGGATGTTTTATGTATTAGCAGGAAAGTGCATCATTCAGGCGACTGCACCAAGGTCCTTAACCGAATGAGAGTTTGTGCTGATGAATGACCTAATCGCATGCCAGAGGTGAATAAGATTAAAAATGTTCTTGAGATGGAAAGATTATTATCTAATGAGAAAAGCATTAATCTGACGCTGCCTCCAAAGAACTGAAGGACTCGTTTTTGTGATATGAAAATCCTTTCACCCCAAATGTCTTCTTATGCATGCCAATTGAAATGGTGTCCGGCGCAGCTGCGGCTCTTTGTTAGGTGTACATGTTTGCCGAAGCGCTCGGTTAACCTCTGGATCTGCACGGTTCCTTCCTCCATCGGAGATGCACTGGCGCTTTCAGATGGACTGATGATTTAACAGCTGTTGATTAAATATTTTGTCATCATTTTGCAGCCAGGGAGGGCTTCGCTCTCTCTGTCATAACTCTCAGTGATTCATTTTTTCCGACCCAATTTCCCTTCCAGGTCTAGTGGGACTGTTTTTTAATCCAGCTTGAAGTCTCATTTGTCACCTCTGAAACACTGGCGTGTGTTGCGAGAAGCATCAATGCGACTTCAGTCCCTCTTTAGGCCTGAAACTGTATGCAAGTGTCCACTAATGCAGACGTGCAAGCTCGGCCAGAACATTGTACATATTACAGAAAATGCTGCAATGCAATGCATACTTTTTTTGCATTTGGAATTGCATTGTGACACATTTTGTAGTTTTACTTGACTTCACATACACATACAAGAAATTCATGCTTCTATTCAGCAAGGATTAAATTGATCAAACTGAAAAAATGTATCAGGATTTCCATGCTGTGATCATGAACAAAGCAAACTATCAACACTCTTAATTGACATCCTTTTCACCTTACTCTGGTATCTTCAATTAGCATCTTCATTGATATTTCATTTTTCAGTTTTGACGTGGAGCAATTGTCGTTGTTGGTAACAGTCATTTAGACACCGTCTCCTGTTGACAAACTAGCTTCCACTTCTTACATTAATATTGCGGCATCTCTCTCCAGCCATCATGATCGCTTCATTCGTCTTGTGCATCTAGACTATACTGTTGATACAGAGTTCAGCCAATAATGCAGTTTATTTCTGTGCTTTACGATTGGTTTACCTTACCAGATTGTATGACATGAACCTTGTAAGATCTCGTGTAAAAGCTGAGGCAAACATCAACTTGCATTTATGTCAGACTGTGTGTTTACTTCATACTTTATATATCATTATATGATTGACAGCGTGACTGGACGCTTTAGGTCAGCAGGACATGTCCATTCTGACGTCCACATTTGCAGCTGGATGTAAGAGGTCATGCTCATTCTTCAGAGCGAACACAAAAAACTAGCTTATGATTTCAGAAAACTTATGCTACTTTTATCCAGCTTTTCTGTCATTTTTGGAGCTTAGAGACTGCTGTATTTGTTCACCTCAAAAGGAATAAAAACAGTGAAATGCAAACTCAGAATATTATACAAACCTGCAATAAAGAAATAACTGCAATAAAGAAAAAACCACAAATGTGCTTTATGTATTTAATCTCACTTTATTAACCAATGTCTTTGCTGCTGCAAGGATTGTTTGAGCTGCGTCTTTTACTGTACACGCGTGGATGTGCATTTCCTTCAGCCTGAGGTTCTGTGACAGGGCCTTTACATTTGCTTTTTTTGCTATTAAAAACAAGCAAGCCAAGGTGAGAAAAATTAACACAAAAGAATTGTAATGCAATTACTTTCCATAAAAAGTACTGCAGTTAGTTACATCTGTCCATGCTTTCACTGTAATACTTTAGGGGGTAGGGCTGTGCCGATAAACGATATCATATCGAATTGCGATAAAATTAATTTCATTTTTACTCCATATGGATTAATGTAACGACCAATCACACGACAGAAATAAACGCAACAACAGCCAGCAGCTTTTAGCTTGCACGTCAAAGTACAAGCTCTACTGGGAAAGAAAACTCGACACGAGAAGGACAAAATGAGTGAAAACAGTGATGAACGTTGAAAGTAGAACATGAAAGTGAAATTCAGCCAAATCAAGTGTCTTTATGATTTAAACTTCTTTAAAGCCAGACAAAACAGCGCTGACAAACACTAAAAACACTGCGCAATGATACAGTCAGGAGGATTTTCCATCTACAAATCTCCATCATCGACCATGGATTTACTGTAGTAACACTAACTGCACCATCTGTGGCAGAAATGTACGATATTCATATAGAATTGTATTATATTATTAATGTAGACATGTATTAAAGGAGTAATGGAATATTATTACAGTATTTTTTTATCTAGCTTTAGAATTTGTGCATTAATAGGCTAGTAAATGTTTTTAGGCTTCTGTTTTTCATACAAATACCATATAAACAATATATATATATATATATATATATATATATATATATATATATATATATATATATATATATATATATATATATATATATATATATATATATATATATATATATATATATATATATATATATATATATATATATATATACATTTTACCATGGTAGTGAAGAGCTGTATGCATGGTTTTAACTGTGGTTATCATCATGATCTAAATGTATGATAATATGAGACCTGATATATGAACTCAGAATATAAAAAGGTTGTTACAATTTTTACAGATATCCATGTTTTTGTTAATGACC
The DNA here is from genome assembly GCA_023029165.1 of Gobiocypris rarus. Classification (NCBI taxonomy): domain Eukaryota; kingdom Metazoa; phylum Chordata; class Actinopteri; order Cypriniformes; family Gobionidae; genus Gobiocypris; species Gobiocypris rarus. The sequence continues at coordinate 28,676,608 of CM040922.1, read as the reverse complement.
ATACATTTACATCTGTATCTTCCTAACTCAAGCTACTACTACTGTCAACTCACTGTCAAATGTGCATTTCTAAGACCAAATGTAATATTATTAATACTGCAACCTGCACTGCAAACTGTGCCGAAGGTATATCAGGCAACACAAACCCGTTTCATGACTAGAAACAATATCACCTGTTAGCACATGCAGAAACTAATAATACTAATAATCTATTAAGATTTTTAAGTTAAGGAAAAATGACTGGAAAAGGGTGAGGAATTCAAAAACGTGAAAATTATTCTGAGAAATAAAGCGTAGCTTAAAAACTCAATTAACTGGTTGCTACAACTTTCACTTGGGAGCAAAAACCTGCCTTTAAATTTGAAAGAAAGAAATATTTGACATTTATCGATTATCGTTATCGACTGATATGAGCATTTTTTATCAAGATCACTTTTTGGCCATATCGCCCAGCCCTACTAGGGGGCGCTATTAGACATTTACACATCTCTTGAAAGTGTACAGAATCTCCAGATCAAAACACAAGTAAAGAAGCAGAAGAAACAAGCAATCTCATATGTAAGCAGATGCATGTGAAAATGCGATCAAAATGTCTTATTAATCTTAATTAGTGTTAATTTCAACATTTACTAATACATAATTAAAAACAAAAGTTATATCTGTTAATATTATTTAATGGACCTGAGCTGACACAAACTAGTAACAATAAACAGTTTATTAACTCTTTCCCAGTGTTTAAAAAACAAAGTTGCTAGCCATCGCCAGGGTTTTTGACCATTTTCACCAAAATATAATAGCCCATAGAATATTTTGTTTTATGAATATCTGAGTATGCAATTTATCAAAAGAAAGAGCTGACCCTCTTATTTTAAACAAACAAACAAAAAAAGCTTCATGCATTCCTTTTTTTTATCAATACTTGAATATAGGTAAGTTTCATAAAAAAGCAAAATTTTTAACAAAAAGCTGAAAAAAATCTCATTTTTGTGAAAGACTGCATTCAGATCAGATTCAGAATGATTATCAAACGAAGAGGACGTAGATCGAATCCATCAACACCCCTAATACTTGCACAGTCAGCTCGTCCTGGGTCCACATTTCATTCAGTAACATTACATAATTTTGATTTATACGCTGTTTAATGTTGACATATGCATCTGCTTACATGCGATCGCTTGTTTTACTGCGTCTTCCTCACGTGTGTTTTGATCTGGAGATTCGGTACTCTTTCAGAAGATGTGTAATAGTGCCCCCTAGCGTCTAACAGTGGAAACATGGAAATTCTGTGTTTGGCCTAGGAGCGTTTTCTCACAAAACAGAAAATTCCGTATTTGGCGGGAAAGAGTTAACAAGCCGAATGGTTCAGCCTGATAATGGTCCAGATCCGGCATGTCGAAAGAAATGTCTCGTCCCATTTGCGGCTACCAGACTCGGGATGGACACGGGAATGAAGCATCTGGGCCACAATCATTCCAGCAAAAATATGCCCCAGAATCAACCCAAATACACTGGCCCGAGTCCATAGCATCCCCAGCTACTACCCCATGAATCATCCCATGACATCCTAGACCCTACCCCATAACATCCATATATGCTCCTTTTCTCCAAGTAAAACTAGAAGAGGGACAGATTGACAGAAAGAGAGATAAAAAGGGGAAAAGACAATGGCACGTATGGTTAGTCAGATAGATCTCAGAAATCTTAGACTGATAACATGAATGGTAACTGGTAAATGTTAACATTTGGAACATACCGTAGGTACAATTAGTTTGCTTTTGGGCCCTCTCCTTCCCCCATCTCTGTCCGAAGCGAGCTACAGCCATCTTTTTATAAATTTTTCTTTTGGAAATTTAAGCAGTAAATGTAAGTAAAAAAAAAATTAAGTAGATCTGAATAACTGCATTTATTACAATTACAAATAAAATTGAGTAGAAAAAAATGGGTAAAAAACATTTAAAAAACTATATTTATGAGTAATATGAACTGTTAATAAAGGGATAGTTCACCCAAAATTGAAAATTAGCCCATGATTTACTCACCCTCAAGTCATCCTAGGTGTATATGACATTCTTCTTTCAGACAAATACAATCTTATATTAAAAAAGTCCTGGCTAATCCAAGCTTTATAATGGCAGTAACTTTTGAAGTCGATAAAAAAAAGCATCTGTCCGTCAAATAACTGCTCCACGCCTTCTGAAGCAAATCGTTGCATTTGTGTTAGAAAAATATCTATATTTAAAACTTTTTAAATTAAAGTTCTGGACGATTGCCTTTCGTGGAAAAGGACTGAAAGTGCACCGAACCGAAAGCCCTGTACCGAAAGGGTTTGGTACGAATACGTGTACCGCTTCACCCCTAGTCACTGCTACATAAAATTTACCTCATTGTAGGAGACCCACAGCACTCAACCTAAATTGGCTATAAATGTGCTGTGTCTCAGTGCAATTCGGGCCCAATCTGCACATCCAAATCCTAGCCAAATATGGCAATCATTACTGGGCCAGAGCTGGCTTACTTCTGGTGAGCCGCTTCCAGAACACAGCAGAAGAGCCGAAACTCAGCCACGATTGGCCCGATTGCGCTGGCTACCTGGGTAATATTAAAAAAGATGAATACCGTAATAAATGTCTTGCTCAATCTCAGTTAAAGAAAATAGTTTTCGTTAATCGCCACTGTTTCCAGAGTCTTGTGCAACAACTGTAAAGTTTAAGAAATCAGAAGTGTCACATTGGCTGAAAGAGCAGAAGACACAAGCAATCATTGAATTAGTCATGTTCATCACGCTGGTGATTAGATTAAGAGAGTTTTATTTGTATATGTGATGTTGATGTCTCAGGTGGTAAATCACCCAGAGAGAATAAATGACCTGCAAACATGAGGAAGTAATTGGCCAGCCTGTCGACTGCACTGCATGAGCGAGAATTGAGGCATTTGTAATTGCGATTGCTGTGATCTTTCTGTTTTGGTTTGTGCGTTTCGTTCAGAATGGAGTGCAGATACTGAGCGGTGGGATAAATTCATATTACACTAGTGATCGGGATGTCGGTCCAATGAAAGAGGTTATGTCAGATTTCACATTCACACTGCAGCCAAATTCAGATGTCACTCCACTCCACAAGATTAACTAACACAGAGCAGGTTAAACTGTTTGCACCCATGATTAATCATCATTTTGAGAGTGAATCCTGTGTTCTGTACATACACTGACCATTACTATCATTTAACGGATTTAAATGCAATGTCACTCTCAAAATCCTGCAGTTGGATTTTGCGCAAATAGGCATTATTGCGTTTAATTTTTTCAGATGTATGATCATGTGTTTTTTTAAGATTCTGATCAGAACGTTTTTTTTTTTTTACATTCATATTTCTGACTTGGTCATTAAAAAGTTAATATACAATGCTGTTTAAAAGTTTGGGGTCTGTAAGATTCTTTGTTTTTGAAAAGCTCACCTTGGCTGAATCTATTTGATTAACAAATACAGTAAAATTGTGAAATATTATTACAAATGAAAATAACTCTTTTCTATTTTACTATTCTTTTTTTTAAATGTAATCTATTCCTGTGATCAAAGCTGAATTTTCAACATTAGTCCAGTCTTCAGTGTCACATTTTTTTCAGTTTTCTTTGATGAATAGAAAGTTCAAAAGAACAGCGTTTATTGAAATAGAAATATTTTGTGACATTATAAATGTCTTGAATGTCACTTTTGATCATTGTTATGGGTCTTTGCTGAATAAAATGATTAATTTCTTTCTTTTTTTAAAAACACTCTGACTGATGGTGTGTGTTCAAGTTCAGAAGCATGAAAGTATAAAGCAATTTATTTTTGGAAATTTTAGGATCTCCATTTAAGGAATCGTCGCTTTGACCTTTTGCTTCAGATAAAACATTCCGGGAGCTCAAGATTAGAATTTAATTACCACACCGTAGAAAGTTCTGAACATCTGAATTACAGATCCGAACAAACATGTGTAAACAGGAAGCTGTCAGCTCTCATTTGGAGAGATATTCATAACTTCAGGACACACACACACACACACACACAAAAGACATTGAACTGCATTTGAGTTTGAGAAAGTCAGGCAGTGTTTATCAAAATGAAATGGAAAATTAAATCTGCAATTAGTCTTGGGAGGCGTATAAATTAGCATATCTTTGAACAAATTAGTTATCTAATAATTGTAGTTGTGGTGAGCACTGGGAGGGCCGCGTGGAGCCGGTTACGTAACCTCTCATCCTTGAAGCTCCTGTGGGGAATCACAGATGGGTCTTAAACTGTCAACCTCGCTCGTGTCACTCGCACGCTTCAAGACTGCCAATCTGCCGAGCTCCATCTTTATTCTGCAGTCATCTTCCCAGCTAGAATTTTAGAACATTACCTACATTGTTCTATAAATGTTTTCAGCGGGTAGTTTTATTTTGTTCCCAGAATGTTCTTTTAAAAGTTAGGATAACATTCTTTAAAAACATTCTAAAAATGTTTAGTGGTAACATTCTAATAACATCCCACTAAGCAAAGTTTCAACGTCTTTGACCCTAGAGGCGACGTTGAAAAGAGCGTCCACTGAGGAGCCAGAATAAGCGTTTTTATGGCGTCTGTTTTGGGCGTGATCTGCGTCTGATATAGACGTTCATGGAACCTCAAGGTTAAACAGTTCAAATGTGCTCATTGTGGACATATATTCCTTTTGTAATTGCAAATCAACTCACAGACAGTGTGTGTTTGTCCAAAATCTTGAAAATAAAAGAAACTTAGCTCACACCTTTAGACACTTAAGCCAACTTAGCATCTGTAATTCACACATCTTTGGATCATGAGAGAAACCAGACCTGAAGGAAAGACTCTCTGGCACAGGACTCAATCCAGGATCTTCTTGCTGTGAGGAGCCAGTGTTTTCCACTCATACACTGGTGCTGCCCTTAATCACAGATATAAGAGACACTTTGACTATTTCTGTCAGACGTCTACAGAAAATTAACAGAGGTTTAGATGTTGATGATTTATGGTTCATTTGAAGTCACCATTGTGGTGGGAAGCGTTTGCTTTAGTTGGACTCTTGGTCCCTGTAGTTGTGTTAGCTTTTCTTTGGCTGCTGTAACTGTGTCTGTGAAACACAATAGTTGTGGCTGAGCAAGCAAAGCTAAAGTGACATCAGGTGTTGTCAGCTCCTCGTTGATGATCACTAAATCATCACAAAGTGAGCATTTAATTTTTTTAATTTTTGGCAAGTTGTTTTCAATTGTAATTTGCTTATAGCTACTACACCTTTGTGAAACTGCAGAATTGGCACCAATAGCGTTTAACTGATCAATTATCCTGAAGAAAAAAAAGTATGCGCACCCAACATCACACACACACATCAACATTTGGCCAATGATTCACAACAACGGTGACAAGTTTCATGCGGCAATGCATGATGGGTGGCTTCATAGTGCAAAACTCATGCTTGATTCCCAAGCTTTTTGATTTGATTGTCACCATTGTTGTGAATCATAGGCCAAATCTTGATGTCGGTGTGTGACTTTGTGAAGTATTTGCTCAAAATGTTGGGTGCATATTTTTTTTTTTGGTCATCCTTCGAGATACTTGATCCTTTTAATTTTATTGGCGCAAATACCAGAGTATCACAAGGTTATTGTGGATATATACAAATTACTTTTTGTACCAAACAAGAAGACAAAACTTAAAAGACAACATCAAATGCTCGCTTTGTGATGATTTAGTGATCATCAACGAGGCTGACAACACCTGATGTCACTTTATCTTTGCTTGCTCAGCCACAACTATTGTGTTTCACAAACACAGTTACAGCAGCCAAAGAAAAGCTAACACATCTACAAGGACCAAGAGTCCAACTAAAGCAAACGCTTTCCACCAAAATGGTGACTTCAAATGAACCATAAATCATCAACATCTAAACCTCTGTTAATTTTCTGTAGACGTCTGACAGGAATAGTCAAAGTGTCTCTTATATCTGTGATTAAGGGCAGCACCAGTGTATGAGTGGGAAACACTGGCTCCTCACAGCAAGAAGATCCTGGATTGAGTCCTGTGCCAGAGTCTTTCCTTCAGGTCTGGTTTCTCTCATGATCCAAAGATGTGTGAATTTCAGATGCTAAGTTGCCTTAAGTGTCTAAAGGTGTGAGCTAAGTTTCTTTTATTTTCAAGATTTTGGACAAACACACACTGTCTGTGAGTTGATTTGCAATTACAAAAGGAATATATGTCCACAATGAGCACATTTGAACTGTTTAACCTTGAGGTTCCATGAACATCTATATCGGACGTGCAGATCACGTCAAAACAGACGTCATAAAAACGCTTATTCTGGCTCCTCAGTGGACGTCTTTTCAACGTTCGCCTCTAGGGTCAAAGACGTTGAAACTTTGCTTAGTGGGTATGTTATTAGAATGTTACCACTAAACATTTTTAGAATGTTTTTAAAGAATGTTATCCTAACTTTTAAAAGAACATTCTGGGAACAAAAATAAAACTACCCGCTGAAAACATTTATAGAACAATGTAGGTAATGTTCTCAGAACATTCTTATAACAAAAAATTCTAGCTGGGTTTCTTTTATGTTGCAGAACTCATCCAGAGCCGCCGCTTTTGCGAAATGGGCCTCTAAACGGTTTTGATTGAGTGCGCTTTTGGTTCTGAGAGCATTCAGAGGAATATTTATTTATTTGCCTGATGGCTGAATGTTTTATGGACTCTTTTGATGTGTGCCTGGCCTTTGTCTTGATATCAGAATGCATCACAACAAACAAACTATGTAAATGTGAGGACTTCAGATGCAGGTGGAACTGTGAGTACAGTCCTGCTGTTATCATTCAGTTGTTTTGATCTTGCTAGTGTTGGTGAATATAAATAGTGGTACTAACGTTACTTTTTGCAGAATGATGACAGTAATTCAAGATCATTTTACAAGATGGCTGACATTTGTATACCGGCCCAAAAAAGTTGCTATTTGGATATAAATAGGCCCATGCTTAAGAGTCAATGATTGGATGATTATCACAGTGATCATTATGTTTATAGCATGTTATATATTTGGGAACAGATCTTCTAACACTAATTGATGGAGTGTGTGCCTTTTCATTTCTTAAACAAACATGTAGGAAGACACATTGTGGCCATGGATGACAATGTCAAGGTTCATCAGCTCAGACCTTAAGTCCAGACCTTAAATTCATCAAAAGTCTTTGGGATGTGCTTTAGGAGACTTTACAGAGAGCTGGACTCTTGTATTGGCAATACAAGATCTGGACCAAAAATTCATGCACCTCTTGATGGAAATAACATCACCTCATGAATCTTGACATTGTCATCCTGGCCATGATGTGTCTTCCTACATGGTTGTTTAAGGAATGAAAAGCCACACACTCCATCAATTAATGTTATAAGAACTGCTACCAAACATTTAGCCAGGCAATATGCAATAAATAAAATATCCTGTTTGGATAAAAAAAAAAAAAAAAAGTATAAATATTTACATTAGTGCTGTCAACATGTGCGATTAATCTAAAGTCCTTATCGCGTTTAAATAATTTAATGCAATTAAATTACAGATATACGTGAAGCTGCGTCATTAACATAATTTTCGTCACGCAGTAGATGATCTTAGAAGTCGGGAGTTTATCACAATCACACTGAGCATCTACAGCACCTCTAACCCTGGGAGGAGGACATTTTCATTTAAACTCTTAAACCCGATTCTGCTTCTGTTTGTGATCAGGCCATTTAAAGCCGTTAAACTCTGGGAACATTTTCAGTGGTCCAGTGATTCGAATTCATTCTAACAGTCCAAAACAGCGCTGATTACATCAGACATATCAGAGAGAATAGACACCCACATCATGTTTTTAGTGAATTATTCATTCCAGTGTGTGCTTTGAGCTCTGTCGTATTCTGCGATCGTTTCTGAAGAGCGTTGGTGGTGTACAGGAGTCGTACAGTAAGCATGTGAGAGTTATATTGATGCACAAACAACAAACCGTGTGTGTGCGCGCTCTAGATCACTGATCGCACGCTGCATTCATGTACAGACACATTTCAGTACATTTGCGTTGTTTTCACACACACACACTCCGGAAGGATCATGTTTGATTTGTCACGTGTGCGTTGTTGTGGTTAGTAATTGTAGGTTTATGCAGTCAAAGCTGTTGATTTAGGATTTTTTTTTGCCATCTCAGTGGGGTCCTGTTCAGGATCACAGCTTGACGTCTAAAATGAAAACAATTTTGTTTTTGTTGCTATGTACACATACTATACAATGGGAATTCTGTAATGTTTTTTTTTTTTTTCATGGGTGCTTAGGTGTGTATTATATGGAATTATATGGACTCCATATTTTGGTGTGCTTTTGGATTCTCCAATGATCCCAAAATACAGTTTTGTGAGAACAACCCTTCAATCTGATTGTTTACTTTGGATATAGCAAATTATAACTAAATGAATATTTAATGAGATAAATGCGTATGCTTAATTTCACAATAAGTGTGAGATTAATTGCACACAATAAGTGTGAGATTAATAGATTTTAAAATCTATTAAACCCTTGTTTACATATAGTCTACAAGAAAAACAAACAAAAAACAGAATTTATAAAAATGACCCCATTGTCAAGTTTATGAACCATTGATTCTCAATCATGTGTGTCGTTCCCTGGATGATCCATGGCTGTGTGTGTGTTTTCTGATGGTTGTTCTTGAGTCTCTTGTTTGTCCTGAGCAGTTAAACTGCCCAACGTTCTTCAGAAAAATCCTCCAGGTCCTCCAAACTCTTCAGTTTTCCAGCATCTTTTGCATATTTGAACCCTCTCCAGCAGTGACTGTATGATTTTGAGATCCATCTTTTCACACTGAGGACGATTGAGAGACTCAAACACAACTATTAAAAAAGGTTCAGACATTCACTGATGCTCCAGAAGGAAACACGACGCATTAACAGCCATAATATCTTATTCAGGACAGTACTAAATAAAAAAAATAACATGCATTTTGTATAATCTCTTATCATGTTCAAATTATTCACATTTTCACTGATTCTGCAAGGGGTTCACATACTTTTTCTTGCAACTTTATATACAGTATACACACACACACACACTAAACCTTTTCAACTGCTGTTAATTCAAATATCCAATCAGTCAATCACATAGCAGTAACTCGATGCATTTAGTCATGAAGACATGGCCAAGACGCTCTGCTGAATGGGGAAGAAAGGTGATGTAAGTGAATGAACGTGCACATGGTTGTTTGTGCCAGACAAGCTGGTGTGAGTATTTCAGAAACTGCTGATCTATTGGTATTTTCACTCACATCCGTCTCTTGGCTTCACAAAGAATGGTCTGGAAAAAAATATCCAGTGAGTGGCAGTTCTGTGGGAGAAAATACCGAGGTCAGAGGAGAACAGCCAGACTGGTTGAGCCGATAGAAAGGCAACAGTAACTCAAATATTCTCTCGTTACAACCGCGGTGCGGAAGAGCATCTCTGAACGATCAACACGACCAGCCTTGAAGCAGACGGATTACAGCAGCAGAAGACACACCGGTGACACTCATGTAAGCTGAGAACAGCAAACTGAGGTCACAATTCACACGGGGCACCAACACTGGACAATAGAAGATTGGAGAAATTGCCTGGTCTTTTGAGTCTGGATTTTCTGCTGCAACTTTCAGATGGTAGGGTCAGAATTTGGTGTAAACAACATGAAAGCATGGATTCATTCTGCCTTGTATCAGCGGTTCAGAGTGCTGCTGGTGTAATGCAGTGAGGGATATTTTCTTGGCCACTTTGGGACCAACTGAGAATCGTTTAAATGTCACAGGCTACCGGAGTACTGTTGCTGAGCATGTCCATCCCTTTATGACCACAGTGTACCCATCTTCTTCCAGCCAGATAACACGCCATGTCAGAAAGCTCAAATCATCTCAAACTGGTTTCTTGAACATGAAAGTGAGTTCACTAAACTCAAATGACCTCCACAGTCACCAGATCTCAATTAAATAGAGCACCTTTAGGATGAGTTGTGTATATCTGTACAATTTGCACAAAATACATTATATTTATTTTCATTTTAATATTCAATATAATAAATAGCAATGACTTCTTGCTATATTAGTAAATGTGCACATTTTAATGAAACTATAGTACATGAGAATAGAGCTAGCATTAAAATACTTGATTGTGTTTTAGTTGTCTAGTTGTATTTAGTGTAATTTTATCTGTTGAATTTCATCACTTGATATTGTCACACTAACCGAGATCATATTGTCATTAAATTATATTAATCGGTTATATTAAATATAATATTGTTGTGAGTAACTTTTCAAAGTGGTAGCTTGACTGTAGTTGAACTATTTTGAATTATTAGTAGCTTGCTGTGTAATCTGATCAATGAACATCAGTGCAGACCAATATTAGGTCACCGATAGTAAACAGCTCAAGCCATACTGCACAGAGAACCAAAGTGACACTCATAAATATTCATTTGTGCCACATGTGGCCGTCTTCACTGTCACACTGTCACTGTGCCTGCTATTGCAATGCTATCCTGTGCTTTCTGTTCTCCCCACACATCACATTATGATGGCTGCTACGCCAGCACTTTGCTCTGTGCTGCTGCTCAAAATGCCAGAAGACGTGTTTCCTCCGAGGACGGCCGCGCAGCAGCAGGACGGGGTGGCAAGAGATACTTTTCAGGGTAATGGGTATTTACATGGGGGATAAATAGTTTGCTCAAAGCAGCCCGGCTCTTGTCACCGGCAGATTAGTGCACGGAAACAGGTGTCAGATCAGACAAGCAGAGCGGCGCTGTGGAAATAGCCATTTGTCGCGTGAAGAGCCGCATTTTAGAGCGATTCTGCCAGGGACAAGAGGGAAGAGGAAATTGGCTTTGAGAGAGGAAATTAAATCAAATCAAGGAAAAAGACCCTGAGGTGCTTCAACACGTATTAAAAGTCACAAAACACGTTTTTAACACGACCGATTGTGAATATTTGGAAAGACTAAAATATCCTTGCTTAAAAAGGTGACCCTTTGTGAACACCGCTGTGATTGAACTGAGATTCAATTCAGTTATGCCGGATATTTTAGGAAAGTCATAATTGAAATTTGTCTCGGTTGTGGCGCCGACGATGAATGTCAGTGTTTCATCTCCGTCAGGAGCAAAACGCAACTAGATTTTTACATATTCACGAGTGGTGCTAGAGACACTGGGGTGACATTGTTCTGGTTGTTACCTTGTTGCTATGCAGTAGTTAGGGTGGTTGCTAGGTGGTTTCTTACTGTACCATTCAGAACTGAAATCGGATAGCCTGTTAAATTGAGGCTGCAAACATGATGTAGACTTGCAATTCGAATTTGGAAGTAAGGAAGTAGAATTAAAATGTTTGGACAGATAGACAGACAGACAGACAGAGATAGATAGATAGATAGATAGATAGATAGATAGATAGATAGATAGATAGATAGATAGATAGATAGATAGATAGATAGATAGATAGATAGATAGATAGATAGATAGATAGACACATAACAAAATTACTGAAACTTTAACTAAAAAAAGAAAATTTGACATTTGAGATAATTCTCTGATGAATCTGACACATAACAAGATTGTAATGACATCTGTCCTGACTGCTGAAGTGCCTGAATGACAATGCAGAAAGGGTCATTTTGAGCACACACTTGAGATTCTTGAGGTCTTTTAAGATAAAGCTTTTTTGACATTTTAGTTGCATTCATGTTGAGTTTAATATCTGACCTTGAGAATGAAAATGCTTTTGTAGAATCATTTGAATCAGCACACAAATTGGCTACAATATTTCGGCGTTGAGTTTGAGGAAAGTGTACGAGTTCATTTATCCCTTTGTTAACAATGCGAAAAAACTCCAGACTTTACATCAATTTCCACTCCAATGCCTCAGCAGATTGAGCTTCATTGTTTTAAATGCATAAATCCATCTGAAGAAATAAATTCATAGTTTGTTCTTTGCCGTGCACATAAAGGTAACACCCTTTCCAAGCATGCACTTGCTGTGTACGGAACAGCCGATAGTAGCTACAGGTCTGGCCCTCATCTGACCGGTCTGGTGACGTTGATGAATGACCAGTGCAATGATCCAATGCCATTTTTCTCTTGCTCTGTCAAGCTGCAGTTATTGAGTTCAGTCCAAAGCTGTTTTTGGGTCCATCATTCTCCTGCTTTGATGTCCGTTACTCTCTGATATTATGTGTGTGCTTTGGGTCCAAAAGTGCCTCAGAAATTCACTGATATTCTTTTCACGAAATGTCCATTGATTTCTTAATTTATGCAAAAAAACTAAAAGCTTTCTATGACATTTGATTAGATAAAAGTGCCAGTGTTCAGAATGAGATATATACTATTTAGCATACTGGTTATAAAAATATGGGTAACGCTTTATAAGGTTTAATTTTTTATTTATTTTTTACACCAACTAACAATGAAAAATACTTCTGTAATTGTTCATATAATTTAATGCAGAGCTCACATGGACTAAAAATGAACGTCATATTTTTATAAACTAATGTTAAGATTCGTAAACACTGTAATGCATTGCTAACAGTTTGTTAATGCATTAACTAATGTTAATTAATGCACCTTATTGTAAAGTGTTGCCAATACTAGGTAATACATTAAAAACAAAGTATACAACAATAATTGTTTGAACCAGTAGACCTCTACATCCATCTTATCTTAAATAAATACACTACTGTTCAAAAGCTTGAGGTCAAATTTATATGTTCATTCAGCAAAGACGTATTCCATTTATAATGTTACAAAAGAGTTATATTTCAAATAAATTCTGTTCTTTTGAATTGTTTATTCTTCAAAGAATCTTGAAATTTTTTTTCATGTTTTCCACAAAAATATAAATCGTTTTCTGCATAATAATCAGAAACATTTATTGAGCAGCAGATCAGCATATTAGAATGATTTATGAAGGATCATGATTAAAAACTGCAGCTGCCACTGAAACCTGGCCTCAACCCTGTACAACTTTGAATGTTCTGTTTCTTTTAAAGTTGCTTGAGAAAGTGGTCGCTGCTCAACTTCAGATATATTTATCTCACAACCTCTATGAATATTTCCAATCTGGCTTTGACACTCCACAGCAGCAAGACAGCACTTCTTAGGGTTCTCAATCATCTTCTCATGGCCATCGACTGCAATTTAATTCTGTTAGACCTTTCCTCTTCATTTCCACAATCTCTCACAGTATTCTCATTTCACAACCCTCTGCTCTTGCTATCTCTGGAACTGCCCTATCCTGGTTGACTTCCTACCTGTCTAACTGTCAGCGTTTCTTCTCTGTCCACTACTGCCCCTGTCTCACACTGTGTTCCCCAGGGTTCTGTTCTTGGACCTTTACTCTTCATCGTCTCACACAGTGTTCCCCAGGGTTCTGTTCTTGGACCTTTACTCTTCATCGTCTCACACAGTGTTCCCCAGGGTTCTGTTCTTGGCCTTTACTCTTCATCATCTCACACGGTGTTCCCCAGGGTTCTGTTCTTGGACCTTTACACTTCATCGTCTCAAATGGTGTTCCCCAGGGTTCTGTTCTTGGGCCTTTACACTTCATCGTCTCAAATGGTGTTCCCCAGGGTTCTGTTCTTGGCCTTTACTCTTCATCATCTCACACGGTGTTCCCCAGGGTTCTGTTCTTGGACCTTTACTCTTCATCGTCTCACACAGTGTTCCCCAGGGTTCTGTTCTTGGCCTTTACTCTTCATCATCTCACACGGTGTTCCCCAGGGTTCTGTTCTTGGACCTTTACACTTCATCGTCTCAAATGGTGTTCCCAGGGTTCTGTTCTTGGACCTTTACTCTTCATCATCTCACACTGTGTTCCCCAGGGTTCTGTTCTCAGACCTTTACTCCTCATTGACTCACATGGTGTTCCCTAGGGTTCTGTTTATGACCTTTACTCTTCATCTCTCACATGGTGTTCCCCAGGGTTCTATTCTTGGGTCTTTATTCTTCATCGTCTCACATGGTGTACCCCAGGGTTCTGTTCTTGGACCTTTACTCTTCATCATCTCACACTGTGTTCCCCAAGGTTCTGTTCTTGGACCTTTACTCTTCATCGTCTCACACTGTGTTCCCCAGAGTTCTGTTCTCAGACCTTTACGCTTCATTGACTCACATGGTGTTCCCTAGGGTTCTGTTTATGACCTTTATTCTTCATCTCTCACATGGTGTTCCCCAGGGTTCTATTCTTGGGTCTTTATTCTTCATCGTCTCACATGGTGTACCCCAGGGTTCTTTTCTTGGACCTTTACTCTTCATCGTCTCACACTGTGTTCCCAGGGTTCTGTTCTTGGGCCTTTACTCTTCTTCGTCTCACACGGTGTTCCCCAGGGTTCTGTTCTTGGCCTTTACTCTTCATCGTCTCACGGTGTTCCCCAGGGTTCTGTTCTAATTTTAATGTTTTTACTGTATTTTTTGATCAAATAAATGTAGCCTTGGTGAGGAGAAGAGACTTATTTCAAAAACATTTTAAAAATCGTACTGACCCTAACGTTTTGAACAGTATTGTGTTTTAATCCAATTTAGTGCAAAATGAACTCCACATTTTGAAGTCTGGTCCAATAATGACTTGAGAAAGAGATTTTAATTGCTGATATTTCTATTGTTTCATTTATCTCACTGGAAATTGAAGGTCAAGTCGAGTGCAGTGCATTGTGGGACACCGTATCTCACTCGCTGCACTCTTCTTGTATACTTCACATTTAGAATTTTTTGTGCATTTAGAAAATTAACAATATACATCCTGTAGAAATAGCACTAGTAATTTGTTATTCTCAATATAATCAGATGATGATAACCTCCTAAAAATGTTCTTTGCATCTTGACGAATGTTTCCTGTAATTCCCCTGCCCTCATTGCCATCATTAGATATTATCTCCACAGGCATTTATCTCTAAATCTGAAGTGAAGATGTCAGCAAAACAAACTAATTCTCAGGTAATTATGATTAGACAGATAAAGCCATTCTTCTGCTGATAACATCCTGCCTCCTTTCAGCAGTGAATCATGATTTCAGGAGATTGTGTGTGGTAATATGGTTTAATTAGGCAATAAGGTATGAGAGACTGCAGTACTTTGTGAATATAGTCACAGCTAAAGGCCATCATCAGACAGTAACTATATTTACAATACAGCACCACCTCTAGTTTTAAAAAAATATGAAGCATGCACATTTACATAATGTCATTTTAAAATGTTATTTGTATGCCTTGAATGCAATGTAAATCATTTTGGATAAAAGCGTCTGCCAAATGCATAAAACATGCATTCCAAAGCATGGGTGGGTGCCCCTGTCCAGGAACAGGAAATACTCATTTTATAATTATATTTATTATGCACTTTTCTTGTATATTTTTATTTTTCATGCATGTCAGTTGCAAATCTTTAATCATCATGTCATGAGTTGTCAGACAGGGTCTAAAGCTAAAAGAGCAGAGGGTTTGAAATAATTCCTAGTGCTTCACTCTAATGGCTTATGTGGAGGTATTGCAGGAATATTTGTGCAGGGAAAATTACAGCGCGTAGACACGTTGCATTTTCTCATAAAGCTCGTACTTGGCTGACATTTATACAGCACGGCAAGGCAGATCCCTCTTCACGTTGAAGTTTAAATGCCACTCACATTAGTTTCAGACACCTGTGTCCTTTACCATTTCCTCACCGAGCAGCTGGGCAACTTATACTCTCAATGCACAGAACAAATCCAGCTGCATCTTAATTACAGAGAGACTGAAAATACACATCATTTCTACAGTACGACTGTACAAACGGTACATACGGTCAAAGATCGGATTCACTTCATTTTGATGTTCACTTTAACGCATTCTGTTGACTAAAGTAACGTTGCACGTACATGTCTACTAACTCTCATTAGAGTGTTAGTAGAGTATTAGTAAGGTTAGGGTTAACCAGTTATGCTCTGGGACTATTTTTAGCCTACCCAAATTGAAAAGCTTCCCATACCCACACACAGTGGTCTAAATACACAATTTTGGTGTCATTTTAAAGGAAATCCTTTGAAGTTACATAAAACACTGCTACTGGTGATATTGCATTTATACCACTGTATACATTTCATAAAAAAGGTAATATTCCTCCCTTCAGATCTATTTGAATAATTCTTGCATACATGATACAGACAAAATTATTTTTTCCAGTATTTTCTGGAATCTAGTGGAAACTGTCTGTCGGGTGCTAGAGCACACATAGACATCATAGACATTACATGTCTATCACTTTTAGCAGTGTTTTATGTAACTTCAAAGGGTTTCCTGTAAAATGAGACCAACATTTTGTATTTAGACCACTGTATATGGGTATGGAAAGCTTTTTAATTTGGCCAAATCTGGGTGTAAATGGTCCCAGAGTTATTTAGTGTAAATAAGTTACTTTTTGTAAAACAAATGCCAAAGTGATGCATATCTCCAGAAAGTAGACATTCTAAGCTTTCAAATGGTACCAGGTCAAAGCTCCTCCACAGACATTTAAAATTCAAAGTTTGTACTTGATGATGTCATTCCGGACCCTGATCAGGGTCCACAGAGTTTAAGAGGTTAGTAAAGCTGAAATGTAGTTGCAAAGTTACTTATAGTCAGTAAATTGTCTGTTGGAGAACAACCAGAACAAAGTGTTAGCAGACATTAAGCAGTCTGTCTACTCTTAAGTTCCAACTCTCAGGATACTTTTTGGGGCCTATCATTTTTTTAGATAAAAAGTCAAAATGACAACATAACATGACATGTCTATTTCGACTTTTTAACCTCATAGTTATGACTTATTCAAGAGTATGACATACTACATCATATTTATGAGATAAGAGGTTTAAATTAACATTAAAGACATAATGAGATAAAAATTTAAAAATATTATGACACTAAATCCTAATTATGAGTCAAAGAGAGATTAATGTCGTAATTATGACATACTAGTTATGAGATAGAAAGTCAAAATGACACGTCATAATTATGACATACCAAAGACATTATTATGATACAAAAAGTCATAATTATGACTTAGTATGGCATAACTGACTTTGTCTTATAATTATGGCTTAGTATCTCTATTTTGACTTTTAAATCTCATTGTTAAGACTTATTCAAAATTATGTTATACTATGTCATATTTATGATACAAAAGGTTTAAATTAATATTAAAGATTAATGAGACAAAAATATAAAAATATCATGACTCTAAATTCTAATTATGATTAAAAAGTAATAATTATCATACACAGTAAAAAAATTGTTTTAAAGTAACTTACCGCCTTAAAAGTTTGAATTTCAGAATCAACATCACCCTTTATTCAAATATTATTAAAAGATTTTGTAAACATATTGTGTAATAGTGTTGTATTTGTTATAATGCAGTAAACCATGCCAAATTGTGCAATTTTCATAATTTATCTTTTTTTTTTATGCGGTTCAGATACAATAATATTTTGAGTTTCTATTCATTAAACCAATTTCCTTCATTGTATTAACTCAAATTTTTAATTCAAATGAACTCAACATTTTAAGGCAACCAGGTTACTTGCTTTTTTAAGTTAAACCCACAATATTTTTTTACAGTGAAGTAACTCATAGTTATGAGATAGAAAGTCAAAAGGACGTCATTATTATGACTAAGTAAGGCATAACTGACTTTTTGTCTCATAAATATTAATTAGTATGCCAATTTTGACTTTCTTGTCTCATAGTTATGACTTCGAAATTATGACTTACTATGTCATATTTATGAGTTAAAAAGTTGACATCATGAGTCAAAATGAGATTTTAAAAGAATCATAGTTATGACTTAGTATGGGATAATTGACCAAACTTGAAATTAACATATTAAAAACTTAATTAGATAAATAGTTAAAATTATGGCATTAATCATAAGAATGAGTCAAAATGAGATTTGAAAAGTCATTATGTGATGAATAAAAGTCAAAGATGTAAGTCATAATTATGACATACAAAAGTCATTATTATGGCATACTATGGCATGAGTCAAATGAGATGAAAATATTCAGAATTATGACAATTATGGCATAATTTACTTTTTGTCTCATAATTATGAATTAATATCAGTCAGTTTCGACTTTTTGTCTCACTTATAACATTTAATTTTTTTTTTTTGTAATTTTGTGTTATTTATTTTTGAAAAAGCATACAGAACATCTTGCCAAACTAGAAAGAAAACTTATTATACCACTATTACCCATGACCTTCCCCCTTCCCCAACCCTTCCCTACCCTTTGCACTCAGAACTTGGACGGATAAACAAAATCTTAGGTACAATCAAGATACATACATACATATATAAATATTATGGAATAAATGTGAAAATAAATAAAATAAAAATTTAGTAACAAAAATTATAACAGCAGAAGCAATAGCTGTAGATTAAGTAATCAAGATTTCTTTAATTGTATATCCAATATTTCCACCAAGGACCAAGGACATAGGTTTAGCCTGGTTAGACCGTGCAGATGACAGTTCCAGATATAGTATCTCCAGTAAAGAATGCAGCCAATGTAGAAGAAAGTTTGTGAGGAGGTTTCCAACGTTGAACAATTAGCTTCTTTGCAGCCGTCATGGCAGCTAGCCAAAATTTCCGTACCTTCTCATTGAGAGGAAATTGAGAGTTGTCATTCAACAATAAAATGACTGGATCTTTGGGAAAACGAATCCTAGAAGTCTTGTACAGCACGTCAAGCACCATATCCCAGAGTTTTTGCACATCAGGACAGTCCCAGAGCATATGCATCAAAGTGTCTAAGCATCCAGGTCCACAGAAATGACAACACGGGTGGGGAGATAAGCCCATTGAATGTCGTATGCGTGTGGTTAAATATGCCCTGTGAATAACTTTAAAATGAATGAATTGGTGGTTAGGGCTTGTAGATGCATGGAATGGATTATTCCACTCTGTATCCCATTCAATCATAATGTTAGAAGTGTTCAAATCCAATAGCCAAGCACTGGCTTTAGGGACATTATCTGCATTAAGATTTAAGAAGCAAAAATAAAAATATGAAATCTTTCCTGTACTTGGAGCATTGCAAATCCAGTTCACCACCGGGTGAGTTTGAAGGTTTGTACCCCATGGTACCTTATGGGCCTTTAACGCGGCACGTAATTTAAAATAAAAAAATAAAGTGTATTTGTGAGATATTAAATCTTTCAATTAAGAAAATTGCCTCGCCTTTTATATAATTTAATGTTAGAATACCTTTAATAGCCCAGGATGGCTGCAAAAAAGGTTGTCCGCCTGAAAACAAATTCAAATTGTGCCAAACAGAAGTATGAGTGTGCAATATAATTTTAGAAGAAAAACAGGCTTCTATCTTTTTAAATATTTGGAGAGTATAGTAAAGTATAGGACCATAATATAATGAGCACTTCCTGTGTGATAGGCCTGAAAATAAAAATCTTGCAAACGAATTAGTGAAATGCGTTCTTTTTCTATTTGCTTCCATGAAGACTGTGATACCAGATCAAACCGTTTCGCAATCGAGAGCAGGATAAAGGACCAGTGATACCATTTAAAATTAAGGCAGCCCAATCTACCTTTTATTTTACTTCTTTGAAGTGTAGACCACTTGACATGGGGACGCAGCTCAAAGTGGGTCTCAGCTCAATCCCTAAATATTTGACCTGTGTTGATACCTGAATATTATTTGGAATAGAGAAATTAAAACCATTCGATTTGAGAGGCATTAAAATAGTTTTAGAATAATTAATTTTAAACCAAAATAGTGTGCCAAATTCATCTATGATTTGAAGGGCAATAGGGAGTGAGCGTTGTACATCAGATAAAAATAATAACGTATCATCTGCATATAAAGAAATAGAATGGATTGATGAGCCTAACTGAATCGGGGTACAAAGTTTACACTGTCTAACAAACTGAGCCAGAGGCTCTATTGATAATAACATGAGGGGGGAAAGCGGGCACCCCTGTCTTGTGCCTCTATGAATTTAGAAAGTGTCCGAGGTGAGTCCACCAGTAGATAACCTGGCCATGGAATTGGTGTATAGAGTTTTTATCATTCTAAACTGGTCTCCAAAATTGAATTTTTTCAACGTACACCATAAATAGCTCCATTCCAGCCGATCAAAGGCTTTTTCGGCATCAATAAATAGGAGGCCACTGGGCGTTTCAAATTTTTCGGATCTGGCAATGATATGTAGAACCCTCCGAACATTATCTGGGGCAAAATGTCCCGTGATAAATCCTGATTGTATGTATTACTGGTTGTAGACGTTTGGCAATGACTTTGGCAAAAATGTTAACATCGTCATTAATCAAGGAGATGGGCCTATAATTAGAACTGTCAGAATGGTCTTTGCCAGGTTTAGGTAAAACCGTAATTAGAGCTGTATTAAGGTCTTTGTGAAAGCAGCCTTTGAATATGGCCTCATTTATAGTACGTAACCAAATGTGGCCCAGTAGATCCCACAGCACCAGGTATAGATCAATTGGAAGGCCATCGATTCCCAGAGACTTTTCTGTATTTGTACATGACACTGTGTTATGAAGTTCTTCTAAAGTAATTTCATAGTCAAGGCTGTCCGCTTCCTCCTTTGAAAGTATATATAAATTTAACTTATCAACAAAAAAAATTTAACTGGTAAGTACTGGGTTGCCTTTCTGAGGTATATACATTTTCGAAAAATGACATGAATGTTTTGTTGATATCTGTGGGATGTGAGGTGAGACCATTTTAATTTGGGATTGCCTGGATGTTGCTTGTGTTTTTTCAAAACGTTGCTAGTGTTTTTTCAAGGTGAGTGCAAGAAGTCGGCTTGGTCTGCTTCTGTCTATGTAATATTTATGTTTTGTAATGTGCATTAAATATTCTGCTCTTTTTCGAAGTAGATCATTAAGAGCGGCCCTTTCGACATGTAATTTTTGTTGAGTTTCAATGGAAAATTGATTACACAATTCCCTCTCTAATTCCCAGAATCTTTTCTCTAATACTGATAATGGTTGAAGATAGTTCTTTTTAAGTCTGGCAGAAAAGGAGATAGCATTGTTCCTTAAAAACCCTTTGATGGACGCCCATAACATTTCTTGATTAGAAATGGAGTCCTGCTCTCAGTTGCGCAATGAAGTCCTCATTTTGAAGAAAAAAAGTATTAAATCTCCATCTGGAAGGTTTACAGGAAGTGTTTATCTGCAAACGAGCTAATACGGCATTATGATCTGAAACACATTGTAGTAGAAATTCAATATCGATTAGATCAGAAAGAATTGATGATGAAATTAAAATGTAGTAAATTCTTGAGAATGATTAATGATTACGGGAAAAATAGGTATATTCCTTAGCTGTTGGATTATGTAATCGTAATCGCCACGCATCACACACATCTAAATGTAGAAGACTGTGATTGCACTACTGAAACCGAAGGATTGGAACGGTTCAGAACTGTGTCAAGCACAGCATTCATATCGGATCCAATAATAATTGAATGACCCTGCAGAGATAGTAGAATTTTTGAAACATTTGGAAAAAAGCAGGCGTCATATGAGTTTGGAGCATATATGTTGACAAATGCAAACCTCTTTCCTTCTATTAACATACAGCAATATGCTACTCTACCATCATCATCAGAACCTGTGTGCTCAATGATGAAATTAGAGATGTGTTTGAATAGAATTGTCACGCTTTTCTTTTTAGATTTACAACTTGATGATACTATGGGAATATAGTGCCTATTTTGCATTCTTTGGATGTCATTGGCAGTTAAGTGGGTTTCTTGAAGAAACGCTACATCAATCTTTTTTCTGTGCAATAGATCTAGAACCCATGTCCGTTTGATAGGGGAGTTTAACCCCCTAACTTTAAATGATAGTGTGTTCATTCTAACCATAGTCTAAAGTTACAAAGCTCACACCGAATAGCCTGTAAAGTTTCAAGTTGGTTAAAAAGCGTACCATTAAACTTTTCACCTGTATTTGCGAAAACAAAAAAACAGATAATCCTGAGTGCTTTATTTGACTAAGCGCCCCCTACCACTTCCCTTCAGTTTCGAACGTCTGTGGGGGTCGCGAGGCAATGTCTAAGCGCTATTCAGCTTATTTGCCTCCTGTGGTTTTAACAAATGAGGAAATAAAATTTGTAGAATTCATATTTTCAAACTCAAAAGAGCAGACTAAAAACCTTTACAGATAACGTCTAACAACCTGCTCATAAAAAAAAAAAAAATATTCAATTGTATTGAATTAAAAGAGTAGTTACCTGTTCACTAATGTCTTTGATCCATGTAATAAACAGGTTATCAGCAAAGACATACTAATCTCTTTAGTCAGCCCTTTCCATTTCTTCCTGAAGCGGGAAATTTAAAGATCTGTGAGCAGTCGGTACCGCTGCAGCATCAAGACCCTCAAGATATTTTTCAGCGTCCTCCGAAGATTCGAACGAGTATTTCTGACCCTTGTGTGTGACTCGCAGCGATGATGGGTAGATCAGGAAAGTTTCGGCGCCTTTCTGGTGAAGCTTGAATCTTACTGCCGAAAATGCCTTCCTCTTTTGCGCTGTCTCATGACTGTAATCAGCATAGAATTCCAGTGGGTTTAGCTTTAGCGATAACCTGAAAGCCATCCTTCAAGGCTCCTTGAAGGCTGGCTTTCCTGTCGGGATAACGGAGGAGCCGGAATATCATCAATCGTGGTTAAGGTGAGCTGAAGTTCGAGAATACTCGATGAGATCTATTTATCTCGTCGGGCAAGAGATCTGGGATCCATTTAGGTAGCTTTTCTGTAGAAAGCTAACGGGGTCATCCCCTTCCATTCCTGATGGCAGATTAACCAGGTGGACATTGTTGCGTCATGACCTGTCTTCGAGGTTGTTACTTTTTTGCTGTATCTGGTTAAGCTGAGTCAGGCAGTGGTTTGTGTCTTTTTTTGTTTTCCGTAAGCAGCCTTGAAGATCATCCACTTTCGTTGTAATCAACACCATACCTTTACTCAGAGAATCTATTTCTTCTTTCAAAGAATAGAGAAATGAAAGCTCTAGCGTAAAGTTCTGCCAGGAAGACTTAATTGTCACGTCACTTCTACTCTCTTATCTAGCCAATCACATTCTAATACTTGAGTATAAAAGATCGGGACTTACCCATTTCTGAGTTCGCAGATGCTGACGCGCCAATGCACCGCCATCCTCCCCACCACCTCCAAGTCAAAATCTTTTCTACATCTAACCTACCACCACCAGGATGGTCCCTTCCAGACTCCACGGGGGGTCGGCTGCGCCTCTGCCTTCAGGCAGGATATGCAGAGTCCGGACCCTCCGACTGCGAGCTACGGACGGGACCTATGCCAAAATACTTGATTGCTTGCTGGGTTGTTAATAAATGGATAATTGTCACACTGTTCATTCTCCCGAGTCTTTCTGATAGAACTGAGCTGTTTTCGTTGACAAAGTCATTAAAAGGATTGAGGGTGATTTTATTGCTTCAGTCAACATGCAAGAAACCATTTCGCATAATATATATACTGTAATAGTTGTATTCTTTTTAATTATCTTTACAACTGTATATTTCTATTTCTTCTTATTTAAAAAATTATCTTTACAACTGTTTTAATTATCCTGTTTTTATTTTTTATTCTTACACGTGGTATTCTTATTTCTTATCACTATTTTAATTTCATTTTCTATGTAAAGCACTTTGAATTGCCATTGTGTATGAAATATGCTATATAAATAAACTTGCCTTGCCTGGCCTTGCCTTAAACGATGGCGTTATCTTTCCTCAAAGTGCAAAAATAACTTAAATTAGGAGGTTTTAGTCAGGAGCCTGGTGCTGTGCAGCCATCTTGCAGCGCGTGCCACGGGAAGTCCTCATGACATTCAAAATTATGACTGTCATATTTATGAGATTTTAACATTGAATGAAAATTTTACATTAAAGGCATGAGATAAAAAGTTTCAAATATGGCACTATATCACAAGTATGAGTCAAAATGAGATTTACGTTATTATGACATAAGAAGTCAAAATGATCGAGATAAAATGTTACCAAAATGACTATGACATAACTCATATTTAGGAATTGTTATCATTGAAATTTTATGTAATAATTATGATTCAATAAAGCATGTTTTTTCCACCTCATGTGGCAGAAATTGGCTTTCCAAAAATATGTGAAATGTCCCATAGTAGCCGTTTGTGATCAGTTGGATGCTTGATTGTGTTCTTTGGTCTTTAAGAACATTTTGAACCAGCGAAAGGCTCAACGGTAGCACATTTTTGCTTCTTCACCCTGATCTGCTCTGGTACTGTCTGATACCTCGTGGAAATAGTTCATGGTTTCAATGTTGACAGGTCTGTCTGGAGGGAAGCGTGTTGTGAATGCAGTTGCCGTGTGATTTGTTTTTCGTGCCATGCCTGTCAGATTAATTGGTATTATATGCAGAGCCTCTCATTTTGTTTTCATTCATTTTTAGATATGTGTTTTTCAGGTGGTTTATGTTCCATTAGATTCTTTGCTAATCCAGTTAGAACATGACCTTCAAAGTCTTCCAGCGGAGGCTTGAAAATAGAAGGTTTGAAACGTCAGAGCTCTTCAAAACTCAGTACTTCGGCAATTATTATTTAAATCATGTTGTGTTGTTGTTTTTCCTGTTATAAATTTCAGCTTTTTGAATCTACACTAAATCTCATCTCTTTTGTGCTCTGAGCAGCCCAGGTAAATAATATTTCCAGATCTCTCCTTGAATGGTAAAAGACTGTCATAAATTAGTACACCCAAGCCTTCCAGGTTTTATGTTCTTCTTCTGTGCTTTGTGAATTGTGGACCATGAATTTATTTGGTCTTTAAAAGCAACATGCAGTTAGACCACAAATTTAGCGCTCCGCTCGTTCAGCGGCTTTCCAGACTCGAGTGTCGCGTCCACCGAGTGACCTCCATCCCAACGCTGTCTAATTTACAGCGCGGCCTATGAAATGCCCCCATTCCCAAAGGATGAATTACTTTCTGTATTGAAAAAAATAAATAAAAATACCTTGACCTTTGGCTCTTTCCTCACAGAACTGTAAGTTTCCCAAAGAGCAAAAATCAGCTGCCCTGCTTACCTCACGGACCATAAAAACACCAAAACTAACTGCTGGAAAACATGACAACATGCATTTTGACTACAACAGTGTCGAATAACACACACCTTCTTCCATTAGGATCCGTAAGCAACCAGAGCAAGATTGATTCAGTCATGGATGTGTGTGTGTGTGTGTGTGGCAGATCTCTTGGAAAAGCCTACGGCAAACCATTGATTAGGATGTAATTTATTCCTGAGTAAAGGGTAATGTAAGCAAAGTATTTTTGCGCTGAATGTGATTGTGATGTATGACATCAGGGAGGTGATGCCGACAGGTATAAATGACTGAAGGTGACGGAGGGCTTTAAATTAAAACCTGTTCATCTAAACTAAGGCATTAAACACTGAGAAAGTCGAGAGCGGCGTGTCAGGTGGCGCTGCCCTTTGTCTTGCTGCTTGACTTAAAACTGATTCATTTTTATGCAGTTTCTTTAAAAACGTTGCTTATAAAATCAGCATGAAATGGCATCCGCGTCCCATTGTTATTCCATAATGTGACATATATTTTGTGAGTGAAAACAGGATATTCATCGTATTCATTATACATCAGGAATAATTGGTCGGTGAAAAGTGTGTCTGTCTGACAGGCGAATGAAAATAAGACGGATTGATGATAACAGTGGTTTTAGTTAGAGTGCAACAGTGTCCGCCTAGTTTTTCAGGTATTTTTTCCATTCATTTTTTCCCATATAGGAAAACCTTTGTTAAAGTTTTATAAGCCATGAACCAAACCAACCAGCCACGAGGTGTATCATGACATTAAAAATGTTGATTTCAAGCAAAAAAGTAGTTGAAAATTGGACAAAAATAGAAAGATACAAGACTATCGGTTTAGTCATAGAAAGAACTACAATCCCATAAAGCATGGCGAACAGCATAACTGAATTAAAAGTGATTTTAAGAGTGTAGAGAGATCAACTCAATTACATCATTTAAGGTGCTTCATGGGAGTGGGCGGGGCAAATGAGATCTTTTGGCATTTTGGTTGTTTTGTCTGATTGGTGGAATTTTTGTACGGCATCATGGGTAATGTAGTTTTTCATCACATTCTGCTGTTAAACATGATTATTGACTAAGTTGAAATCAGGCAGACGGGTTCAACAGAAGCAAATATTATCGATTAACAACCTCGTAGCTCACAGTAAGGCTGTCTTTAAATGTTTATAAGTTATCATTATATTAATTTCCTTATGGAGAAATTTAACGTAGTATTTACTTCTGGAACCTGATTATTACATTCTCATGAAAGTTTATAAAGACATACATTTTGTGATTAACTATGTACAGTAAGACCAGGAACATGAATTAAGAAAGTAAATCGAGTTTGATTTATTGATTAATGTAAGCTTTAATCGAGATACATTCATTAAAAAAATACATTATTTACTAAAAGTATAATTTTCAAAAAAATGTATTACTTTTGCATTTAAAAAAAAGAGTGTTCGTATGCCATTAGTTGGTAAGATGTATGATATTTTCAGATGAATTTGACATAGATAGTTGTGTTGAATGCAGTTCAGTTTGTTAATATGATAAAAGGTTACTCAGGCGTCATGTTGTAAAATTAAAAAGTAGCATGTTATTTCGCTCAGGACTTCCAAAAACTAATTAACACTCATTACCTTCAACACTTCTCGTTCAGTTCACACATGATCATGTTCTGTTTTTAAATCGTCCTTGAGCCTTCGAGCGTACACACTCATTTGTGATTTTTGCTTATTCCTCTGCTAATATATAAATAATTGTTCTTGCAAGTATGTGCTTGGAATATGCATCAATGCAGGAACGATTAATAATCGAGCCGTGCATCATTGTTGCAGATTGATGTCGCATCCAATTGTTCCCGGGAAAATCAAAACACACTGGAGCATTATCTGATAATCCTGTATTAATGTTTGCATAAATTATTCAGCTATTTACATGCGACGGCGGGATCTTCTGCTCAAAACAGTGTGTGAAATGGAAATGAGTTTGATTACTGTAAAGCATACAAAACTGAGATCACAGGATATTCGAGAACATAAATATGTATTTTTGGGGACGTGTGCTCTCAGAGGCCATTGAAAGTCTTTGTCGGTCTGTTTTGTGTGATTCTCCGTGTGTGTTAGTGTCGGTATGCAGGCGGCTGTGGCTGATGTAGAGTGTGGCAGCATCGGTAACAGTCTAATTTTGGTTTTCAAAGGAGTGCTGGGCTTTTCTGGAGGAAGTTCAGCTCTGTACTAAAGCTTGTCTTCTGGGGCCGCATTGATCTACATTCGTGTCACGTTACTCTTATAAGAGCCCCTTTCAGCATCGCTGTTGTTGTAGGATAGGGCGTTGCCATGGGAAATAGCCGAAATAGCCATCGGAAAAAAGAAGCACGACTGTGATCCGAGTCGCTGAGCTCAACGGGGAGTCAGAGGAACAAAACTCAATCCTGTGAAACTTCATTCCCTTCCTTCATACACACGTGCAGATGCACACATGCTGCTTATGTTATATAGTACAGAAGAAGATTATGGTGGAAATGTGTTTACGGTCTTAAAAATGCAAGTTGTTTATGTTTAAAGAAAAACACTTTTTGTGATGTCTCATTCTGGGATCTTCAGATCAGTCTTTAATGCACAAGAACATAGATGGTTTTAGTTTAAGTTAAATGTTGATATTTATTACAGTTTTATGTTAGTTTTATTAATATTTTGAACTGCCTTATATTTATATATAAATATTTTAGTTTTCATGTTAATTTTTCTTTAATTTTTTTTAACTTTTGCTGTGCTTTTTTAGAGCTGTCAAATCGATTAATCGCATCTAACATGAAAGTGTGTAAATATATATAATATGTGTGAGTATGTGTGACATATATTTATATATATTCACCGATCAGGCATAACATTATGACAGTTGAAGTGAACAACACCTGTTAGTGGGTGGGATATATTAGGCAGCAAGTGAACATTTTGTCCTCAGAGTTGATGTGTTAGAAGCAGGAAAAATGGGCAAGCGTAAGGATTTGAGTGAGTTTGATAAGGGCCAAATTGTGATGGCTAGACGACTGGGTCAGAGCATCTCCAGAACTGCAGCTCTTGTGGGGTGTTCCCGGTCTGCAGTGGTCAGGATCTATCAAAAGTGCTCCAAGGAAGGAACAGTGGTGAACCGGTGACAGGGTCATGGGCGGCCAAGGCTCATTGATGCACGTGTGGTCCGATCAAACAGACGAGCTACTGGAGCTCAAATTGCTCAAGAAGTTAATGCTGGTTCTGATAGAAAGGTGTCAGAATACACAGTGCATCACAGTTTGTCGCGTATGGGGCTATCCAAATTCTCCATATCTCAATCCATTCGAGCATCTGTGAGATTTTTATTTATTTCCAGGTAATGATTTTAGTGCTGTAACTTAAACTTATTTCAGTTTATTTTCAGGGGATTTGAACTCATATTTATATTTTATTTCAGCTGTATTAACAGAAGGTTTTTAATCGTTTCAGCTCTAGTTAACCCTGATTCATTATGTACATTTTAAATACTTTCTTTCTTGCATTTAGCACAAAAAGAGAGTTTCCTACATTCTCTTTCCCATATAAAAAAAGTACTTAAAAACTTAAATGAGAAAATTGCACCATAAAAAGAGTCCATATGATGCATATTCAAAAGGCATATGATGCTTTGTGTGTGGATCAGATCCGCATTTAAGTAATTCGCTGTGAATCTTCCCTATAGTAGCTCAAATAATTTGCTTGTGCAATTTCAATTGAAACATGCATTGTTGTCAGTGAATAATAGCTGTAATAATAACCTGACTGTATGACTTCAGAAGATTTGGAATACAGTGCATGACTCATATAGACAGTTTTTATGGGTTTTTTTGGGAGCTTGACAGTCGTACAAAAACTTGTTTCTCATAGAACTAAATAAACCCAGAGATTAACAGCTACTTTCATGCCACAGAAACAGTGACTGCTGCATGTTTTAATTTAATAACAAATATATATATATTTATTTTGAGATTTTAGGGCATAAGAACCCACAGTGTGTCACAAACACTGTGATTATCTGGAAAGGTCTGTTTAAAGCATTATCCCTCCATTTCAACTCAGGAAGTGACAGCCAGGTTCAGTCATCCATCTATCTGTCTGTCTGTCTGAATATTATTATAATGTTGTTTTAATGTTTAAAAAACTGTTATTTAGCAAAAAAAAATGATAAAAATAACAGATAAAATGTTTGTTTGTTTTTTAACTGAGAAATAAATGCCAAATGTAACATAACATTACAGATCTTTCACGAGGGGTTGTATTTTCAAAAACAACTGCAGAAACATGTTCCAAGTGGTCCATTTAGTCTGTTTTATATGCCCCATAGAAACCGGTCCGGGTTCTAATGGGTTAAAATAGAGCGCAAGTGTTTGTTCTTGCAAAGTTCCCCCAAGGCGTCACTATATCGATGCACATGCTGCTCCGTTCATTCCAGTTGTTTGCCCAATGCGTCAGATCAAGACGCATTTAATTCTTTGCATTAAGCATATATGATGTTATTAATATTTATAGGCTACTTTTATATTTTGGAGCAACTAACCCCACTCCTACCCTAAACCTACCACTTCCCAACAATATAAAACACATAACCGGCAAATACAAGTACAGTCACGGGTATTTGTAGCATAAACTGACCAAAAACAGTATAAAAGTATTAATTTGTGTTGCATTCCAAGTCTTGTGAAGTCATACAATATCTTCATGTGAAGAACAGAGTTGATCTTAATGTTTTAATCTCTGAAATGATGATCCCACCGCTCCATGAACGCACTCAGTCATATCTCATTCAAAAGATACACCCGACTCTTTAGCATGACGCGATCGGTCACGAGACACACGAGAGCCAATGACATTTTACAATCAAAGCTGACGTAATGACGCGTTCAGTCACGAGACACACGAGAGTCAGTGCAATTACACTGAAATCTGACGTAACGGGCATCTGTGTATGACACCAAAGGTTTCTCATTGAAATGAGCGGAGCACCCTGCACGTCGATATAGTGACGCCTAGGGGGACCTTTAGCGTCTTCACTGTGACTTGGAAGGCACTTGACCATGCTTCAGATTTTGATGCCTTGGGAGTGAGAACGGATTGGTTAAGATGTATTAGGAAGCATTTGAAAAAGATCCATGAAACACATATGCACACATCTGTCCAAAATAGTCACAGTATTCAAAACAAAACATCTATTTTCTCCCCATCCTCTTCTGGATTCACAAACGCACAGGTATTTGAGGATCTTTGGTCCAAATATAACTGTCATTAGTTTCTGTTTGTGTTTACAACACACACACACACACACACACACACTCTGGCTAGGAGTTCCTCTGAGGTTTTGTTGAGAGGTCTTGGCTGGTACATTTCTCCTGAGAGACAATAAGTGATTTACTTTCTCGCCGCTGGTCTGGTGGCGTCTGCAGCATGTCAATCAGAGAGAAGGACGCTTTATCTGGACACACATCACAGGACATGATGTCAATGATCTGTGTATCTATCTATCTATCTATCTATCTATCTATCTATCTATCGTTCTATTGTTCTATCGTTCTATCGTTCTATCTGTTGTTTTATCTTCTCTCGTTCTGTCGTTCTATCTGTCTATCTGTCTGTTTGTCTATCTATCTATCTATCTATCTATCTATCTATCTATCTATCTATCTATCTATCATTTTTATGTGTCTGTGTTTCTATTGTGATTTTACCACAGTTAAGGGAGTTTTAACTTGTGGATTTTTGCTTTATTCTGTCATTCTGTTGTTTATGACATTGTACAATGAATTTGTCAGCTGTACTTCTGCAGCAGTGTTTAATGATGTTATTTGAGACAGTATTTGAACTTAGTTTTGCATAAATCCATGTTGTAGAAAGCTGCAGTGCTCATGTAACCCAAGCCTGTTCCTCCATGATGGCTAACCTGACGGAAGGTTCTCCTCAGAGGAAAAGAGCTCTGGCCTTTGACACTCATGTTCCCGCTGTCTGCCGCTCGACCTCCTCAGTATTGTTTAATAGCCTTTATACCTGAGACAGAGAGGACATGTGATATGCCTATTTAATAGCCCAGTGGTTGCAGTGAGAGGCGTCTGTCAGTGGTGCGCTCGACTGTGATGCTCATGTGAGCGTGACATCAGACACCTGAATGGAGCCAGTAAAACAGGGTTTATGTTTCCCAGCTGCTGTTCAACAATTAGCCTCCGATTCTTTGATTGTGTTTTCATTGCAGGAAGCTGAAGACATAAAAACCTTTTTGGGTCATATTTCACCTCAAAATTGAGGGGAGAAAAAATACAAGTTGTCATTATTGACATGTAAGTAAAATCTTATTTAGTCATGAAAATCATCCTAACTGCTCTATTCCTAATATGCTTTTGGTCCTCCGTGTGCTGTCAAAACAATGCCGAGCGGCCGAGGCATGGACTCTACGAGCGTCCTGAAGGTGTCCTGTGGTCTCCTGCACAAAGACTTCAGCAGCAGATCCTTCAAGTCCTGTTTATGTGAGGTGGAGCCGCCATGGATCAAACTTGTTGATCCAGAACATCCCAAAGATGCTCAATTGGATTGAGATCTGGGGAATTTGGGGGCTTGGGCAACACCTTGAACTCTTCATCATGTTTCCTCAAACCATTCACAAACTATGTGTGCAGTGTGACAGTGTCATTATCCTGCTGAAAGAGCCACTTCCACCAGGGAACACCAGAGTCATAAAGGGGTTGACCTGGTCTGCAACAATGTTTAGGTAAATGTGTCAAATTGATGTCTACATAAATGGCCGGACCCAGGGTATCCCATCAGAACATTGCCCAGAGCATCACACTCCTTCTACCGGCTTGTCATCGTCTCAAAGTAGTCCTGGAGCATCACCAGGTAAACAGCGCACGCGTACATGGCCGATCACACGATTTAAAAGAAAACAAGACCCATCGCATCAGGTGACCTTCTTCCACTGCACCAAGCTAACACTTCCGATGCTCAAGTGCCCATTTTAGGCGTTTTGATGGTGAACGGGGTCACCATAGGCACTCATAGGCAGTGTTGGGGAAAGTTACTTTATTACAATATTGCATTACTCCCTTAAAAAGTAACTAATTGCATCACTTAGTTTCTTTTTTTTAAAGTAATGTTTCATACACTGCAGAGTGTGATGCACTGTGTTGTGACACATTCCTCCCATTACCATCATTAAAGCGCCTTTGTTGTCCTTGTGCATCGATGAGCTTTGGGCACCCAACACCCTGTCGCCAGTTTGCGGTTTGTCCCTCTTCAGACACTGTTGGTAAATTCTCAACACTGCTGTCCGGGAGCAACTCACAAGCCTTGCGGTTTCAGAGATACTCTGACCCAGCCGCCTTGCCATAACAGTTTGACCCTTGTCAAAGTCGATCTTTATTCTTCCCATTTCTCCTGAATCCAGCACGTTTATTATCAGAACTGATTGCTTGCTACCCAGACCTTAATATGTGGCCTTGTTAGATGATCAATGATATTTACTTCACCTTTTCCCTATAGCCGTCTGGCTAAAAGCTTTTATTATAGCAACAGGGTTCAGTTTGTCCAACTCTTAGTGAAGAACTGAATAATTCAGGTGAATTAAGTGCTTTTATTTTGTGTGACAGTCTTTAGGTCACATGTTCTGTATTTAGTTCAGTGTTAGTTATTAGCAGAACATAAATGGACTCGCGATTCACCAGCATGTATGATATATTTAAATCAGAATTAATTTGCTTTGACATGAAACCCAATTTTCCTTCCTTTACTGTGACATGCACAATTACTGGTTTAATGTATAAACAACTGTACAAATGTGTGCGAACAATGACATTTGCAGTGCTTTGGAAAGGGGGGAATATTTTCAGTGTGTTACATTTACATTTTTTGAAGATTTCAGAAGACTTTCAAATTTACTTCATGAGTCATACATGCTACTATTTTATACTTTCATGGTGTTTTTTCCCCTCTTTTTTGGAGTCTAGCAGATATGGTCTGTTCGCTGAACTGTTGTTGTATGGAAAGGAGCTGCATAATTCAATATTTCTCTTTTGTGTTGCCTAGAAACTTTTGTGTTGTGTTTTATAGCCTAAAATTGTAATAAATTGTACCCTTTATGTGTGTGTGTGTGTGTGTGTTTGGAAGTGTTTCTTACACACAGATGTACTGCAGATAATGAGACGCTTCACCTCATTCGCAGCAGCAGCTTAGTTCTGTTGATTCGCTACACAACTGTTCTCTGTTATCACAAATAGATCAAATCTCATATGATCATCTGCATCAGACTGAGAACAGGTACAGTTTGACGTTTGCATACTCACATGCTGGTAATAATTGCTGGTTTGGTCGTTTTATATTGATAATGAAAGAGTTTAATCGATGTGACAGGACTATTCGACTATATGGACTTCAACGTGAAAGTTTGGTTCACTTTGCATCTTATTCTAGCCAAGAACCGCCCACTTATACATGTATGTAAAGCGACCAACCACTGTTTAGAGGAGGAGTCATAAACCAACACTTCAATTACTAACCTGTGCATCCTTCCTGACCCTGCACATACACTCATGTATTGTAATCTCTATAGGTAATGAGCAAGACTTGACTCATGAGTGTGAATTATTTCAATAGTTAAGTACTGTCAAACAGCATGCATTTGTCATTCAGCAACACAATGTCCACCATTGTTTATATACATATAAAATAATGAATGTTATATTGATAAATATAATAAAATATGATTTACATTTTTTAAAAAGATTATAAAAATAAAGACTTTCAGTATAAAATTTCTGTATGTGGCATTAATGACTAATATAACAATGTTCCTGGAATCTCTGGATGTTCATTTACTGTAGGCTATTTATATAATGTAGCCTATATATAATATTACTAATAGCCTATTAAAACTATGCTTGTAGCAGTTGATTTTCGTTACATTAAAATCCATTTAAATTACAGATCAATGAAAACATCTTGAGCTCTGCTTACTACCATTTAAATTATATATTATTATATAAATGCAGAGCAATTCTGCATCCTGTTTGCTGCAACTCAATTTAATCTAAATTCGAATGGGAATTTCAGAGTCATTGTGAGTTCTGAATGTCGCAATTATTTTGAAAATGAAGTGATGTCAAAGAGCATTGCTGATTTTTCTTATATCCTTATGACATTAATTTAAAGGGGCAATTGCTTCAGACAGCGAGCGGTGTGTGTGTGTGTGTGTGTGTGTGTGTGTGTGTGTGTGTGTGTGTGTGTGTGTGTGTGTGTGTGTGTGTGTGTGTGTGTGTGTGTGTGTGTGTGTGTGTGTGTGTGTGTGTTTCATGCAGACTGTATTCAGATGTTTTCGGCAGCAGGATGGCGTGAAAGAGCCACTGACTCTCTCTCTCTCTCTCTCTCTCTCTCTCTCTCTCTCTCTCTCTCTCTCTCTCTCTCTCTCTCTCTCTCTCGCTCGCGCACAGATACTCGCAGTGAGGAGAGTCAGTCAGTCAGTCTCATTCCAGCATCAGTCGCGCATCATGGATCTGCGGGGCTCACACACTATTGGAATGATTTTACCGCTATATCTTATCTTTTACTTCATCGCAGGCTCCATTAGTAAAGGTGAGTATCTCATTATTCATATCTTTTAGAGTAATCTGAGGTTAAAAATGACTTTTCTGTCGGATTTGTGTGCGCGCGAGAGGCTCTCTTGCGCTGACTGGAATAACGGCAGTAAGTTGAGGAGGAACTTTGCTTTGCGCCAACCTGAAATTCAATTATTAATACATCTTATGTTGATTTATGATATTAGTTGATATAGTTTATTACATTATGTTTTGATAATGTAGGTATTATTTATGATGTGCCAGTTTGAGAAGGTCTAATTGATTCATTAATGCAACAGATAATGTGACGGTGTTTTACGCATCGAATGAGCTTTACTTTATATAATATGCAATATATGTTGTGTGGTTTTTATGTCAAATAATCTAAAAAATTAGCAGTTTTGTCTTTTTTTCATGTCTCTGTCATGTATTTAAATGATGAGCGCGTGTCGAATGCGCTGCATCGTGTTTTATGCGCTCGTGTCAGATGGTGGATTATCTTATTTATGACTTAACTTATTCATTATAATATATTTCATAATAATATGTTTTTATATATGTTATTTACAATAGGCATGTTTTAATGCTAATACATTAATAGCCTATTAAAAATATAAAAAAATTATACTAATAGTCTAATTTTATTAATGAGCTGTTTATAGCTCCTTAATGCAATGTATCATGATTCGATTTACCTGATGGGTCTTGATCACAGTTGATCAGAACTTGCTTGATATTTTAAGTACCCATGAAATAAAATAAAATAAATATTTTTGGCTTTTCATAAGAATATGTTGGCATGACTGTTATCTAGTGTGCTCCAAAACAATGACCAGATTTGTATTTAGAAGATATAAGCATTCAAAACTTCCACCAATATGGATCATTGACTTTGATGACATCACTCTGCACTTCAGCTTTTTGTCAGATTTTATGTCCAATCAAATGCTCCCTAGAATCTGAATCCCTGCCCCATACATTATATGTAGACGTTGAAGCAAAAGCTTAAATGTACAAAGTCTTTCTACACACATTTACTTTTTTCATTATGGTGAATGGCACACAGTGCACTATGGGTATATAGACTGTCTGAATCATTCCTTACCTCCTTGTATAGTGCACTGCCTGAATCGTTCTCTACCTCCATTTAGTGCAGTGTAAATAAGCTTCCCATTGAGGCAAATTAAGTCAGGTTTGCTGTCGTGTCTCTGGACCGACTCGATCACATGATCCGCTCTGTGCCGTCGTGTCTCTGGACCGTCTCGATCACATGATCCGCTCTGTGCTGTCGTGTCTCTGGACCGACTCGATCACATGATCCGCTCTGTGCCGTCGTGACTCTGGACCGACTCGATCACATGATCCGCTCTGTGCCGTCGTGACTCTGGACCGACTCGATCACATGATCCACTCTGTGCTGTCGTGTCTCTGGACCGACTCGATCACATGATCCGCTCTGTGCTGTCGTGTCTCTGGACCGACTCGATCACATGATCCGCTCTGTGCGTCGTGTCTCTGGACCGACTCGATCACATGATCCGCTCTGTGCTGTGGTGAATCTGGACTGACTCGATCACATGATCCGCTCTGTGCTGTCGTGTCTCTGGACCGACTCGATCACATGATCCGCTCTGTGCTGTCGCGTCTTTGGACCGTCTAGATCACATGATCCGCTCTGTGCTGTCGTGTCTCTGGACCGACTCGATCACATGATCCGCTCTGTGCTGTCGTGTCTCTGGACCGACTCGATCACATGATCCGCTCTGTGCTGTCGTGTCTCTGGACCGACTTCGATCACATGATCCGCTCTGTGCCGTCGTGTCTCTGGACCGACTTCGATCACATGATCCGCTCTGTGCTGTCATGTCTCTGGACCGACTCGATCACATGATCCGCTCTGTGCTGTCGTGTCTCTGGACCGACTGATCACATGATCCGCTCTGTGCTGTCGCGTCTTTGGACCGTCTAGATCACATGATCCGCTCTGTGCTGTCGTGTCTCTGGACCGTCTCAATCACATGATCCGCTCTGTGCTGTCGTGTCTCTGGACCGACTTCGATCACATGATCCGCTCTGTGCTGTCGTGTCTCTGGACCGTCTCGATCACATGATCCGCTCTGTGCTGTCGTGACTGTGGACCGACTCAATCACATGATCCGCTCTGTGCTGTCGTGACTGTGGACCGACTCGATCACATGATCTGCTCTGTGCTGTCGTGTCTCTGGACCGACTCAATCACATGATCCGCTCTGTGCTGTCGTGTCTCTGGACCGTCTCAATCACATGATCCGCTCTATTTTAGCAGCTTAGTTCTGTTTTTCCCTTTTTGGAGTCTGTGCAGATCGCGGTTATCTATCACAAATGGACCGCCTCAAATTCATATGATCATTCTGTGCTATCGAGACTGGAGAGCCACTAATCACATGATTTACGCTCTTTTGTGTTTGCCTAGAAACTTTTGTGTTTGTATACTCACATGCTGGTAATAGGTGCTGGTTTGGCTGTCGTATATGTGTTTGATCCGCTCTGTGCTGTCGTGACTGTGGACCGACTCGATCACATGATCTGCTCTGTGCTGTCGTGTCTCTGGACCGACTTCGATCACATGATCCGCTCTGTGCTGTCATGTCTCTGGACCGACTCGATCACATGATCCGCTCTGTGCTGTCGTGTCTCTGGAGCGACTTCGATCACATGATCCGCTCTGTGCTGTCGTGACTGTGGACCGACTCGATCACATGATCTGCTCTGTGCTGTCGTGTCTCTGGACCGACTCGATCACATGATCCGCTCTGTGCTGTCGTGTCTCTGGACCGACTCGATCACATGATCCGCTCTGTGCTGTCGTGTCTCTGGACCGACTCGATCACATGATCCGCTCTGTGCGTCGTGTCTCTGGACCGACTCGATCACATGATCCGCTCTGTGCTGTCATGTCTCTGGACCGACTCGATCACATGATCCGCTCTGTGCTGTCGTGTGTCTGGACCGACTCGATCACATGATCCGCTCTGTGCTGTCTCTTTGGACCGTCTAGATCACATGATCCGCTCTGTGCTGTCGTGTCTCTGGACCGTCTCAATCACATGATCCGCTCTGTGCTGTCGTGTCTCTGGACCGACTTCGATCACATGATCCGCTCTGTGCTGTCGTGTCTCTGGACCGCCTCGATCACATGATCCGCTCTGTGCTGTCGTGACTGTGGACCGACTCGATCACATGATCCGCTCTGTGCTGTCGTGTCTCTGGACCGTCTCGATCACATGATCCGCTCTGTGCTGTCGTGTCTCTGGACCGACTCGATCACATGATCTGCTCTGTGCTGTCGTGTCTCTGGACCGACTCAATCACATGATCCGCTCAAATGCAGAGCAATTCTGCATCCTGTTTGCTGCAACTCAATTTAATCTAAATTGAATGGGAATTTCAGAGTCATTGTGAGTTCTGAATGTCGCAATTATTTTGAAAATGAAGTGATGTCAAAGAGCATTGCTGATTTTTCTTATATCCTTATGACATTAATTTAAAGGGGCAATTGCTTCAGACAGCGAGCGGTGTGTGTGTGTGTGTGTGTGCGTGTGTGTGTGTGTGTGTGTGTGTGTGTGTGTGTGTGTGTGTGATCCGCTCTGTGCTGTCGTGACTGTGGACTCGATCACATGATCTGCTCTGTGCTGTCGTGTCTCTGGACCGACTCAATCACATGATCCGCTCTGTGCTGTCGTGTCTCTGGACCGTCTCAATCACTCTCTCTCTCTCTCTCTCTCTCTCTCTCTCTCTCTCACATGATCCGCTCTGTGCTGTCGTCTCTCTCTCGATCACATGATCCGCTCTGTGCTGTCGTGACTGTGAACCGATCACATGATCCGCCTCTGTGCTGTCGTGTCTCACACACTGTGGAATGATTTTACCGCTATATATCTTTTACTTCATCGCAGGCTCCATTAGTAAAGGTGGTATCTCATTATTCATATCATTTAAGAAATCCTGAGGTTAAAAATGACTTTTCTGTCGGATTTGTGTGCGCGCGAGATCA
This sequence comes from Gobiocypris rarus, assembly GCA_023029165.1. Classification (NCBI taxonomy): domain Eukaryota; kingdom Metazoa; phylum Chordata; class Actinopteri; order Cypriniformes; family Gobionidae; genus Gobiocypris; species Gobiocypris rarus. The sequence continues at coordinate 28,637,840 of CM040922.1, read as the reverse complement.
CATGATCCGCTCTGTGCTGTCATGGTGACTCGTTGATATAGTTTGATTACATGATCCGTTGTGCTGTCGTGACTGTGGACCGACTCGATCACATGATCTGCTCTGTGCTGTCGTGTCTCTGGACCGACTCGATCACATGATCCGCTCTGTGCTGTCGTGTCTCTGGACCGACTTCGATCACATGATCCGCTCTGTGCTGTCGTGTCTCTGGACCGACTCGATCACATGATCCGCTCTGTGCCGTCGTGTCTCTGGACCGACTCGATCACATGATCCGCTCTGTGCTGTCATGTAACATACACATTGAGCCTATTAAAAATATCACCGACTATACATGATCCGCTTCAGTTGTCGTGTTCTGGACCGACTCGATCACATGATCCGCCTGTGCTGCTGGCTTTGGACCGCCTAGACTACATGATCTCTGTGCTGTCGTGTTCTTACAAGTAATACATTAATAGCCTATTAAAAAATATAAAAAACTATACTAATAGTTCAATTTTTATTAATGAGCTGTTTATAGCTCCTTAATGCAATGTGTATCATGATTCGACGACGGATGGGTCTTGATCACAGTTGATCAGAACTTGCTTGATATTTTAAGTACCCATGAAATAAAATAAAATAAATATTTTTGGCTTTTCATAAGAATATGTTGGCATGACTGTTATCTAGTGTGCTCCAAAACAATGACCAGATTTGTATTTAGAAGATATAGGCATTCAAAACTTCCACTAACATGGATCATTGACTTTGATGACTCTGTCTGTCTCTGGACCGACTCAATCACATGATCCGCTCTGTGCTGTCGTGTCTCAATCACATGATCCGCTCTGTGCTGACCGACTCGATCACATGATCCGCTCTGTGCTGTCGTGTCTCTGGACCGCCTCGATCACATGATCCGCTCTGTGCTGTCGTGACTGTGGACCGACTCGATCACATGATCCGCTCTGTGCTGACCGACTCGATCACATGATCCGCTCTGTGCTGTCGTGTCTCTGGACCGACTCGATCACATGATCCGCTCTGTGCTGTCGTGACTGGACCGACTCGATCACATGATCTGCTCTGTGCTGTCACCGTCTCGATCACATGATCCGCTCTGTGCTGTCATGTCTCTGGACCGACTCGATCACATGATCCGCTCTGTGCTGTCGCGTGTCTCTGGACCGACTCGATCACATGATCCGCTCTGTGCTGTCGCGTGACTGTGGACCGACTCGATCACATGATCTGCTCTGTGCTGTCGTGTTCTGGACCGACTCGATCACATGATCCGCTCTGTGCTGTCGTGTTCTGGACCGACTCGATCACATGATCCGCTCTGTGCTGTCATGTCTTTGGACCGACTTCGATCACATGATCCGCTCTGTGCTGTCGTGTTCTGGACCGACTCGATCACATGATCCGCTCTGTGCTGTCGTGTCTCTGGACCGACTTCGATCACATGATCCGCTCTGTGCTGTCGTGACTGGACCGACTCAATCACATGATCCGCTCTGTGCTGTCGTGTCTCTGGACCGACTCGATCACATGATCCGCTCTGTGCTGTCGTGTCTCTGGACCGACTCGATCACATGATCCGCTCTGTGCTGTCTTGACTCTGGACCGCCTCGATCACATGATCCGCTCTGTGCTGTCGTGACTCTGGACCAACTCGATCGCATGATCCGCTCTGTGCTGTTGTGACTCTGGACCGACTCAATCACATGATCCGCTCTGTGCTGTCGTGACTTCTGGACCGACTCGATCGCATGATCCGCTCTGTGCTGTCGTGACTCTGGACCGACTCGATCACATGATCCGCTCTGTGCTGTCGTGTCTCTGGACCGACTCGATCACATGATCCGCTCTGTGCTGTCGTGACTGTGGACCGACTCGATCACATGATCCGCTCTGTGCTGTCGTGTCTCTGGACCGACTCGATCACATGATCCGCTCTGTGCTGTCGTGTCTCTGGACCGTCTCGATCACATGATCCGAGAATAGCATGCCTTGTTGGCAAGTGCTATTCCCACTAGCTTCACCTAACAATGCCTGGTTGGGCCAAACAGGATTAAAAAAAGACATTAGTATTTCATTATCCTCAATGGCGTAGTCAGTAAAGCATAAGGCTCATGTAACAAGCTTTTGAAACAATCGACCTGGGTTCAAATCCGCCTTTTGCTGAGCTCTCTATTTTCCCTTTTCCTATCACACATCCCATCGGAGAGGCATCAGAAGAAAAAAAAAGAAAATGTTTTAAAAGTGGAAATAAATTGCCTAACGAAATTAATGATAGTAAATTCTTTATTGGGTAGGGGAAGGGGTAGGGAGGGCGTTTATGGTCTCATTAAGGCTGCATCCATTTAATAATTTTAATAAATATGAGCATTTACACTATATGTTATTAAATGTTGTTGTATCTTCAATATGTGTAAATAATAATTAGATGCTATTTATACTTTATTTTGACAAAGAACTGCTACTTTTACATGGTGTAAATAGAAGATATTTTAACTTAGTATGCTATTTCTCTTAGTGCAAATAGCCGCTGCCATAAATGGAGTGTCTATTTTTATAAACAGGTTTATAAATGATTTACCTTACAAATCTGATGAAATGGCGCACATTGCGTTCCCAGATGAACGTTATAAGCAACCCAAAGTCACATCAGAGATGGAGTTTGAGATGCTCTACGCATGTGAATGATAACAGTTCATGTGGAGCAGAAAGTAGCCGCTCTGAGACGCTCGTAACCTACACACGTGTGAATAATTAAAGCGCAGATATATATTAAACCCGCTGCAGAGCATATATTTATTTAATTGAGTTGCAGCTTTTGTGAATTCCCAATAGCACCTTAAAAACCGTAGAAAATGGTTTAATAATGTGGTACATGGATTCTTGTCTGTGGAATGCGTGGAATTTTTTAACAAACTTTTATTTTGATGGAAAACTGCAGGGAGCTCTTAAAGCTTCTCTTTGGTTGACAAGCACATTTTATTTATTTAATTAAATCAGCCTATACGATTTAATAATCGCTTCAAGCCATATCACGATTTTGATTTTACTTTGATTAATCATGCAGCTCTATCTATGAGTTGCATGGTCAACCAATTATGTTTGGTTGCATGTTTGAGTGTAGTTTTGCATCAGGCGTTCGGTGACTGAGGTGACTGACTGCAGAGTTTCCAGTGCAGACGGGGTGTTAGCATTTATTTTGAGGCTTTCAGCTGTATTTGGTCACGGATGTTGAATCTGGAATGGAGGAATACATCAGAATGGGCTTACTAGAGTGGATCACAGGGAATTACACTGATGCAGTCTAATACAGAGTGATGCCCGCCACCGTATATGGTTTGCTCACACTGTGTGTCGCTTCCAAAAGAAGACAGTGACATCATGCTTTGGGCGTGTGAGGGTGTTCGTAATGAGATGCATATGTGTTGTAATTGAAACAGATGGTTCTGAACTTTGTAAGCCCCTGGCTCTCCATAGCACACAGAATTCCAGGATACAATATCTGAAGTGATGGATGCTGGATTGTCCTCTTCTGCCTGCACAGATTGAGGATGCATTAGAAACGAGAGAGACATATGAGAGAATATCATGGTACCCAAAAAACATGGGGTTTTCTTGTTACATTTTTGTTGGTGGTATACACTTTATTGCCAAAAGTATTGGGACACCCCTCTAAATAATTGAATTGAGGTGTTCCAATCACTTCAATGGCCACAGGGGTATGAAGCACCTAGGCATGCAGACGCTTCTACAAACATTTGTGAAAGACTGTGTTGCTCTCGGGAGCTCAGTAAATTAAAGCGTGGCCACATAAAATCACAGAGCAGGGTCAGTGCATGCTGATGTGCACAGTGCACAGAAGTCGCCAACTTTCTGCAGAGTCAATAGCTACAGACCTCCAAACTTTGTGTGGTCTTCAGATTAGCTCAAGAACAGTGTGTAGGGAGCTTCATGGGATGGGTTTCCATGGCCGAGCAGCTCATCCCAGCCTTACATCACCAAGAGCAATACAAAGCGTAGGATGCATTGGTGTAAGGCATGCCGCCACTGGACTCTAGAGCAGTGAGACGTGTTCTCTAGAGTGACCAATCACGCTTCTCTGTCTGGCAATCCGATGGACGAGTCTGGGTTTAGCAGTTGCCAGGAGAACGGTACTTGCCTGATTGCATTGTGCCAAGTGTAAAGTTTGCTGAAGGGTGGATTATGGTGTGGGGTTGTTTTTCAGGGGTTGGGCTTGGCCCCTTAGTTTCAGTGAAAATAACTCTTAATGCTTCAGCATACCAAATCATTTTGGACAATTTCATGCTCCCAACTTTGTGGGAACACTTTTGGGATGGCCCCTTCCTTTTCCAACATGACTGTGCACCAGTACACAAAGCAAGATCCAAAAATAAATGGTTGAGCGAGTTTGGTGTGGAGGAACTTGACCGGCCTGCATAGAGTCCTGACCTCAACCCGATAGAACACCTTTGGGATGAATTAGCGCGGAGACTATGACACAGGCCTTCTCGTCCAACATCAGTGCCTGACCTCACGAATGCGTTTCTAGAAGAATGATCAAAAGTTCTCATAAACACACTCCTAAACCTTGTGGAAAGCCTTCCCAGAAGAGTTGAAGCTGTTATAGCTGCAAAGGGTGGGCCAACTCCATATTAAACCCTACGGATTAAGAATGGGATGTCATTAAAGTTCATGTGCATGTAAAGGCAGGCGTCCCAAAACTTTTGGTCATATATCTGTGATACTAAGGTCATTGCTAGGGTGTTGCTATAATTGCTTTTTAGCGTTTTGCTGTACCTGCTAAGACATGACCCCCTTCAAGTTTGTTTATTCTTCTGGAATGTGCGTCTTCCTCATTCAGTGTGTGTCTGTGAGTCTGAACACAGAAGCAGCATAAATACATGCAAATCTTGTATTTGTCTTTAGGGTAGGGTATCGTTTGAATTTTAATGATTCTGATACCGCTTATCGATTCCTAATTTTGATTCCAATAAGGTAAAAAAACAAAAAAACAAACACAGAAGCATGACAGCATGGAATAAAGCCTGCCTCTTGCGGTTCTGCCACTGCCCCAGAAGACACTGTAGTCCAGCGCAGCGGATGCATATCGTCATGTTGTAAATAACACAAAATCTGTATTGCAAACCCCTCCATGTTGTGGCTGTTGTTGTTATTTTTGGCGTATACCTACACAACGCCATTGCTACAGAAACCAATGCAGATATTACGGAAGACAAAAGAGTGGCACGGGACACACAAATCGGATCTAAACTCGGTTTCTATACATTCCAATCGGATAGAAAAATAATCCTGTTTGGTCTGACAGTGTGAATGTTTCCTTAGTAAAGTAACAGCCCTAGGGCTGCAAGAACTAATCAATAAAATCGATTATTATCGATAATGAAAATAATCAACAACTGCGTAGTGGTTCAGTAGTAAATAGCACACTTCTTTGGACAAAACGCATATGGAAAATAGCGGAGGACACAGAATGAGCTGCTGCGAGAAAGCTACTTGATCCAAGATGTCCAACACATGAGAATGCTTTATATTTATAAGCGATTCAAACAAAAGCATAAATGTGTACTGCGTCTTCCCTTCCCTTCTGCCTCTGACACTTTTTATGACACTCATAACTTTCATTTTATGACACAAGCAAGTCTTGTTAAAGGTGCTGTGTGTAATATTTGGGAGAATCTATTAACAGAAATGCAATATCATATATATATCTGTTTTCAGTGCTGTATAAAGATCTTACATAATAAGCCGTTATGTTTTTATAATCTTAGAATGAGCCGTTTCTATCTACACACACAGATAGAGGTCTCCTTACAGTGAAATAGCCATTTTGCGTCCCCATGTTTCTACGGTAGCCCTTAATGGACAAACTGCTCTACAGAGCGCTAGCTATACTCTCTGCTGTCTCAGACGACGACATCTTTGTCCTGTGTCGGCCACCGTAGCTTCTCTATGTGCTTCGAAAGGGAGGGGTGAGCGGTGGGTGATTGCAATTCACAACCTCACCACTAGATGCCGCTAAAATTTATACACTGCACCTTTAAACTTCGATAAACGAGCGCTGGTGGGCGCATGCAGTAGAATAGGAGCGTAATAATTCTGACTAAAATACACATTTTGCTAAGACATTTTCATGTTAAAATATACATGTAACAGTAACAGTACTGCAGTAACAGTAAAGGCACTATTGCTGGAATAGCTCATTAATGAACTATAACTGATCAAATGAGTGAATGTGTTTGTTCTTCATGCCTCGTACAAGAGAACATTTTGTACTTTTTTGTTTATTATCATTTTTAAATTAATCATTTTAATTTCTGCTTTAAAATAGTAATCAACAGTTGATTAGGTTTAGAATTTTAACCCTTTTTTTTATAATGTACATCATAGCCTACATTTATAGGCTTTATATTATACATCGTTTGGAGGACAGGATTAAAATTATTATTTTTTTATTTTTATGCATAATATTTTTTGTTTCTTTTAATCAGATTAATCGATTATTAATCGTTAGTCTCAGCCCCAAACCGCACAGCGCACGCCTAAAATGTTGGTGGAAACTATGAATGACAAGCTCATTTTTTGTTTTCATATTTTTGCTCCAAAAAACACAAGCCTGAAATATCCTGCACATGTCCATATGAGATACAGAATCAGGACGAAATCAAAGCCATGCTGGACACAGCTGGTTTCTCTGGAGGAAGTGGGCTGAAGATAAACCACTGAGCAAAACTTACATGTGCATTTGGAGTCCACACAGGGCTGTTTACATCCAATGACCCATTTTCACTCTTCATTTTTAAGTCATTTTGCCCTAAAGAGCCATCAACAGAAGCTTCATTTCGAAAATCACCTCCATTCTTCTTTTAACCTCCAAGGTAAATTTAGTGGGATATTATTATATCTGGATTTGGATTTTGAGAATAGACTCTGGGGCTTGGTTGTGTAGTTTTATACTGGAGTACACACTAAGGTATAAAGGCTCTTTAATGGTTCTATGCAGCAAAGCTTTGTGGGCTTTTCGTTTCTTTGGAGATAAACATCAGCTGTTGGTGTTTCATTCTAGGTTCTCCAGATTAGTGTTTTGGTTTCTGGGCTCCTTAAAGCATCAAAATGTGAAAATAACACATTTTGGAAAATTTGCTCATTACGGCTCATTTTGCCATCACAGGTCACAAATATTGGATTTTTTCAGCTTGTTAGCACTGATTTTGTATTTATTTTTGGAACTGACTGATCATAGGCCCCTTTGATCTGAGCTTATATTCACCTTTGTTGAATGAACAAAGTATTATTGTGGATAATTTTGTACATTTTAAATGAAATTGTTAATCACATGAGTGTACTTTAATGTGTAACTAGGAAGTTTGTTTTGAAAGGCTTTTATCTTGTACAAAATGGAACAAAGCCACACTTGTGGTGCTAGATGATCATTCAGTTCTAAAAGGAGGGCTCAGTGCTTGTGTCCTGATGTGCCTGTTTGCAGTCATTTGCCTACTGGAAATTATGTCACATAAAATTTGATGAAAGTGATGCTTTCGAAAGATTTTTGAAATGGATGAGAAATGAAAGCTTTAGCGTAAGTTCTGCCAGGAAGACTTAATTGTCACGTCACTGCAACTTCGTTTTCTATCCAATCACATTCTAATACTTGAGTATAAAAGATCAGTACTTACTCATGTCTGAGTTCGCAGATGCTGACGCTCCAATGCACCGCCATTCTCCCCACCACCTCCAAGTCAAATCCTTCCCTACATCCACCTCACCGCCACCAGGATAGTCCCTTCCATACCTCACGGGGGGGTCGGCTGCGCCTCTGCCTTCGTCTTCAGGCAGAATATTCAGAGTCCGGACCCTCAGATTGCGAGCTATGGACGGGGCCTATGCCAAAGTACTTTATTGCTTGCTGGGTTGTAAATAAATGGATAATTGTCACAGTATTATTCTCCCGAGTCTTTCTGGTAGAACAATCGGAACACGGGCGTATTCTTGTTCAGCTGCTTAATCTCGTTGTCATTCGACCATGATCGGGCACCGCTCGCGCATGTGCATTTAGGTGGCACGGATAAATGTACGCAGCAATATATAATGAATGTTCCTGGGAGATCCGTATTTGCGCGGGATGTGTAAGCTTGCAAAAGTTCCAGAAATTTAAAAAAGTGCCCTGGCTTTGATTGACAAGGTAAGGGAAATAAGACTAAATTAAATACAAAATTAAATAACCAAGACTAGGTTCACCATGTAATTTTTCTCAGGAGATGTTTTGAGCATTTTACTTCAGACACCGGATTATCAGCAAACTGCCAAGAGAACTGCTAGCTGGCTACTCAAAATAAACTAGCAATCCATTCAGTCAGCATGTTTGTGTTTGACTTGCTAGACCTATACTTTTATCCAAGCAACCTTTCTACAAGGATAGATTGATTTTATTTTTGTGACTTGTGCATACCTTGACGTGAAATGACGCAGAGTAGGCTATGTTTGTCGCATGTCATGTAAGACTCAATTTCTCCATCTCTTTGCACAAAACTCTCCAAAAAGTGCCATTTGGAGCATACCCCCGGACCCCCCTAGGGAGACACCCCACCCCCCACCCTTTGGGAACATCAAAGGTTCCGTAGATCCATGTTATGGTTTTTTGCTTCTTTTATTATGTTTCTTTCTGAAGAACTAGAGAATAAAAAGCTCTCTTTGAGACTTCTTGTGTTGCATCAGGCTGTAAAACCTGTTAGATCCTTTATTTAACAGTGTGTAAACTCTTGTATGGGGTAATAGTATTTCTTTTTTGACACTGGCTTTGTTTACCTATTTGTAATAGTAATAGGCACAGAAATGTGACTGTTACTAGTACAGATGACAAATGGAGCGGCCAGTGAATTAACAGAATAGTGCAGCAGCAGTTTTTTCACGTTAAGCCTGAGCTGTTCATTCTGCCAAGGCAATTATATTCAGCACTGAGTCACACTGGTGAGATCCAGAGCTGGTTTGTTGGTTCAAAATCCGCCTGCCAATCACGTCTAAACACTCAGTGTCTGCACTAAGCATATCAGGAGGGTTTTCCTATCTGATCTCAGGTCAGAAAGACTGACATCCCCTGCTATGTTATCTTTACTTCCAGGTCGTTTATCATTGCCGAAAGCTGGTCTGGAGGCATTGAAGTGTTCAATTTAATCATGACTGTGTGGCTGCTTATGCTTGCTGGTGAGGTGCGCTTTATGATAACAAGTTAGTTGCCACCAGAGTGTCGCGGACTCTAAGTCATAATTGTGAAGAATGTTGTCAATAGAAACGATTAAAGAGCTGGTCGAAAGGAGATGCCAAGTGTGGGATTGAGTTTGGCTGGATGTCAGCTCCTCTAGATGTTGGGAAGCAGGTCATGATGATGAATGGAAGCACGAGAGAAGAACCTCATCTTTAAAGCTGAAGTTAATGTTTAAATAGTTCAGAATCCTGAAGAGTGCAACATTGTGACACTTTTAGAACATTGATCAAGCACCGTTTTATTATTTTTTCCCATAGGGATTTTTAAAAAGCTTTCAAGTAAGTATTAAAGCCATCACATCATCACAAACTTTGATTCATCATCATGAATGATATAATAATTCATCATTATAGTGATATAATATTATATCATTACTGGTTGAAAATTCAACCGTTAAAGCATAAATAAGGTGCCATGAAAAAATTACTACTAATGTTGTTGTCCAGAGAGAGCCACAGGATTATAAACAATATTGATTTGCTAAAATCAAAAGTGGGAGGGTCTGAAACAAGCCAATTAGAGCTCAGCCTCAAGTCACATGTTTAAAAATATTACAGACTTAATATACATCCATTTATCCAGCACCCTGCACACACAAAATTAACGTTCATAAAAAGATTGTGAAACTAATCAATATTAATCGAGCCATTCAAGTCCAAATTTTCTGAAGAGACTTGATCGCTTTATATGACGAATTAATTTAATTTAAGCTTTTATTCACACATAAACATTAATCAAAATACACAACCAAAGAGTTTAGTTTTATGATCTCTTTATGAACTTTTTGAAGTGTCAAAATGGTAGTTGCGTAGCTGTCAATGGAGGGACAGAAATCTTTTAGATTTCAATAAAAAGAAATCTTCTTTTTTCATTTGTGTTCCGAAGATGAACGGAAGTCTCATGGGTTTAGAACAACATGAGGGTGTTCATCAACTAAACAAAATATATAACACTGGCCTAGTGGTTTTGGGATATTTTACTGCAAAAATCTTACATATTGCACCTTTAATGGCTTTAGTGAGGGAAAGAACTACAAACCCATGAAGTTCACAATTCGCTGCGACTCTGATTGGTGGAATTTTCTGCACAACTTCATGGGGAATGTAGTTTTTTACTACAGATTCTGCTGTTAAACGTGGTTATTTTAGAAGTAGGTCACATGAATGTGAACAGATGGCTTCAACAAACCCATATACCATCAATTAACAACCTTGTAGCTCACAGGTCTGTCTTTAAAGATTTATAAGTTATCATTAATAATTTATTTCCTTGTGGAGAAAATTACTTTTTTTCTTCCGGGACCTGACTGTTGCACTCTGTTATGAGTTAATTGGCCAAAGAAGACGGAGGGTTCCGGAAACCTGTTTGGAAAAAATCTTTAATTTTGCCGTTTTCATTTATTGTAGTAGCACAGAAATGACACTTCAATGTTGTTAAATGAGGTTTGATAGCTGTTTTGTCTGCTAGTTAGGTTCTAGTTTGTGATGATTGTTCATCAATAGTAACTATATGCGGAAATATGATTTGTATCTCCCCCAGTGAGGTCTTTGCCCCATCAGGAATTATCGTTTATCAATTCTACTAGTTGTTTTGTATGGAACGAAACATAAACCCTCAGCATAAGATCAATTTGCTGTGAATATGCTCTATATTTCCCCGCAAAGCACATTGTCCATTATGATTCATGGCAGCGCGGTGTCTCGAAAAACCTGGACGTCGGCACGGGGCGAAGCCGAGAACAAATCACCCTCATACGTCTTCTTTACTGTCAGTTATGAAAATGTGTGAATAGAAAGTCAAACGGTGAATGGGATTCTCATGGAGTCAAGGTTACACACTAGTGGCAGTTGTGTTTTTCTCGTTGAACTCGTGGCTGCCTCTCATGCATTTGCATTTATTAAAACGGACCGCAGTATTTAAGCACCAAATTGGCAGGAAATTACATCGCAGCCGTCAGAGACTCAAGGCTGAATATCTCAAGGCTTTAGCACCCAAACCAAAGCACATTCATCTCACACACCTGCCACGGCTGATAGGTGATACAGCCCAGAGAATTCATCATCCTGAGCGATATTTTGTCTACAGAATATACTGCACTTGGTCAAATATTTCTTTAGTTGTCGCTGTGGAGTATGTTTGGGAGGGAGTGTCATTTCTTTTCTATGTATGTTAGTTTCAAAACCAAAACACTTAAAAGGTAGTTCACCCAAAAATGTAAATTGTCTTTTCTTTTCACTTACCCTCGTGTTGTTGATGTTTTTGCAAGAGAAAAACAATAGCACTAAAAGTTTAGAGATTTTTTTCCTGAAAGAAATTATGTCTTATTCAGCATAAAATGTAACAAAAGTGACAATAAAGACATTTATAATATTACAAAAGATTTCTATCTCAAATAAATGCTTCTCATTTGCACTTTCTGTTAATCAAAGAACTCTGGAAAAAATGCATCACGGTTTACACAAAAATATGAGCAGCACAACTGTTTTCAGCATTTATAATAATAATAATAAGTATTTCTTGAGCAGTAAATCATCATATTAGAATGATTTCTGAAGGATCATGTGACACTGAAGACTGGAGTAATGAGGCTGAAAACTCAGCTTTAATCACAGGAATACATTACATTTTAAACTGTATTTTTTATCAAACAAATGAAACCTTGGTGAGCATTAGAGACTTCATTATTTGTCTTAAATATATGAACATATATTAAGCCATTAATTAATATGTATATATATATATATATATATATATATATATATATATATATATATATATATATATATATACTAGACATTAAGCCTTGTCATGTATCCCCAAATAAACACACAAATTTTGCACGTTACGAAAACAATTCATGTTTTTTTTTTGTTGTATAAATATAATTTATTCTGTAGCAATATTATTATCAGTGTTCTGTCAGCGTTGACATTAAAATCTGCAAATTTGTGATGTTTAACCTGAGGACTTTTTACCTTTATAAAGGGCATTTTTTCCCCCTAATCTTATTAAATGTATGCTTTATCTTTCATTTCAAATTCTTAAATTTTATCAATAAATTAAATTAGAACAATAAGACTATAGGGCTGTTACCAATCAAATGAATAACTTACACCACCAAAAATACAATAGCATTAATTATATGAGATTGTTTTAAATATTTTTTGAATATACAAATAAGAAATGTTATGGGAATTTTTACCGATCTGAGCGCATGGTCTGAAGCACACGGTGCAGGTGCACTTAGGCTTGTCTGAATCCACTTTTGCTAGTTCAATAATGGAAAAAAACGGTCTGTGTGCCAGGTGCATGGTCTAAAAGAGTTGTGCCTGTTCTCATAATGAGTCATGGATGTGTTTTGAGCATAATGTGCAATAAACCAATCAGAGTCTCATCTCCCATTCCCTTTAAAAACCAGTTGTGCTCGCTCCATGGCAGATTTTGCGAGCAGAAAGACATCTCCAGAGAGGAATCATTTTATTTTTGCAGGTGTGTGTGCTGCGCGTTCCTGTGTGTGTAATAAGCAGAGTGTACATGTGCTGTGTACCCGCTTATAGGCACATATTACTAACACGCCCTTTAAATAACACAAAAAAATACTGCGCTATTGACTTTAGAGCAGGTTTTTGTTGGTCAATTGGTCTAACAGTCCCTTAAAATAGCAACACGCCAGCAATGCGCCTGAACACACCTGGTTTTCAGACCAGAAAATCATTGGCCGAACAGATGGGTGCGAGTGCATTTGATATTTTAACAACGTGGCACTGGATGTGAAAATGATAACTGCGTTGTGCTGAAACTAGCAAAAAAACACTTGTATTGCGCCTGGCATCACATTGCGCCGGGTGTATGATAGGGCTCATTGAGATATTCATTCAAACTATATGTTTGACAAATCTATCTGTTTGTCTGTCTATAAAAGGCAAACAAAAATGGTCATATCATAAAGTATAAATATTTTCTATTTACTATATGCATCTCTTCTGAAGTCTGAAGATTTGTGTATATGATTCTTCATGGTGTGTTTGGACCTTGACAGTTATTGTCATTATGAATTGTTGTTGTAAAGAAAAGAGCGGCATAAATGTCCTTTAAGCCCCCCCCCTGTGGTGTCCTACAGAAAAAGATAACAGCATGTGTGTTGGAAACGAGTAAATAATGTCAGAGTTTTCATTTTGGAGTGAACTATTCCTTGAAATGTTTTCCATGTTTTATATCAGCAGCTTCAAACTCTCACTAATAGACAGATGTGCCCTTGCAGGAGAACGGATAAAACACAACAAACTAGATGGTGGGATGCTGCAGGAGTAGCGGCTCCTTCCCGAGCTGTGTCACATTCTACACGCGTATTTCATTTCACTCTTCAGTGCTTCCCCTGTGGCAGGTGAGGAACGCAGAGTGACCTGCTAGCAAACTAGGTCAAAGGCGAAGCGTGCACCCTTTTCACCCATGAAGAAAGAAGCTAATCAGATATTTCTCACCCTTGAGGCGTCGGAGCTCTCGAGTAGTTTCATGTCAGGCATCTGGATGCGGCTTTTCCCCGTGAGCATAGGGAAAGCTGATTTGTTGTTGGTAATGAAAGGTTTTAGTGACACAGCTCGACCCTGCCTGGTATCTACACACAGACTGAACCGTAGCACTTTGTAAATTTTTTATCCGTCTGTGGTTGAAAGACAAAGTTTTAATGGTTGTTTTCGCTCTGTCTCTCATAATATATGCACACACTTTGGAAATGTTGTGTTCAGAATAGCATACTAGGGTATGTGTATTAGTCCTGCAGTGTATGTGTAACTAGTATGCAGATTTTCTGTATAATACCCGGATGACCCACTACATTAGCCAAAATACGAAGCATACAGCCAATGCAATACTGTATCCCACAATGACTAGACTGGTCCCCCTTTTGATGCCAAAACAGCCCTGAACCATCGAGGCATGGACTCCACTAGACCCCTGAAGGTGTGCTGTGGTATCTGGCACCAAGATGTTAGCAGCAGATCCTTTAAGTCCTGTAAGTTGCGAGGTGGAGCCTCCATGGATCGGACTTGTTTGTTCAGCAGATCCCACAGATGCTCGAATGGATTGAGATTTGGGGAATTTGGAGGCCAAGTCAACACCTCAAACTCGTTGTTGTGCTCCTCAAACCATTCCTGAACCATTTTTGCTTTGTGGCAGGGCGCATTATCCTGCTGAAAGAGCCACAGCCACCGTTTCCATGAAAGGGTGTACATGGTCTGCAACAATGCTTAGGTATGTGGTACGTGTCAAAGGAACATCCACATGGATGGCAGAACCCAAGGTAAACATTTCCCAAAGAATCACACTGCCTCCGCCGGCTTGCCTTCTTCCCATAGTGCATCCTGATGTAAGAGAAAATGTGATTCATCACCGGTTCACCACTGTTCCTTCCTTGGAGCACTTTTGATAGATCCTGACCACTGCAGACCGGGAACACCCCACAAGAGCTGCAGTTTTGGAGATGCTCTGACCCAGTCGTCTAGCCATCACAATTTGGCCCTTGTCAAACTCGCTCAAATCCTTACGCTTGCCCATTTTTCCTGCTTCTAACACATCAACTCTGAGGACAAAATGTTCACTTGCTGCCTAATATATTCCACCCACTAACAGGAGCCGTGATGGAGAGATAATCAGTGTTATTCACTTCACCTGTCAGTGGTCATAATGTTATGCCTGGTCGGTGTATATAATTAATTAATAATATTATTTACTTATTTGTATATATTTGTATTTATGTAAATTTTTTACATATATTAGTAAATAATATTTATTTACCTATTTTCTTTATTTTAATTTACATAATTTTTGCTTTATATTAATTTTTATTTCCAGGAGTTCCAGCAATATTTATCACTGTGTAATGTGTACATGGTCCCATATGCATTTGTGTGTTGTTGCTGTTTATTTGCTTACATCCACCAAAGTTTGCTGAATTTCAAGGCGAGTCCTCCCCCCTGCCGGAGCGTCTTACTCATGTTTACTATGTGCTGATGGTACACGCTCAGATGAGTCGTATATCACTGGTTTTCATGGCAGCCGCTCATTAGTTGAAATAAGAAATTAGAACATGCATGTCAAGAAAATTTATGTTTAATGTGATTTACCCTCTGAGGGTGTCTGTCCATTAAGAAACTGAGCATTCATCATCTCACAAACCCCTGCAAATCAAACGGCTTGATTTGTGGAGTCGTGGCTCTTTAGTATGCAGATAAAACACCATGAGATGAAACAGACGTCCCTGGAGAACCTGAACATGAACGTGTAGAAGTGGGAGTCTGGCTTGTGGTTTATATTCCACTTGCACTGCAGCTTTTAGAAACGATACATTTTAAAATAAGTGTTCTATTTAGAACCAGCATGATGTCACTGGAGAATCTTTGATTTTCCACAGATATTTTGAAGAATGTTTGTAACCAAGCAGATCGAGGCAACCATTGACCAATTTTCCATCTTTGACAGAATCTTTTCAACACTGACGGAAAAATCTGAAAGCCGTCCATCATTTTGACAGATTGCACTGAGGGTGATCTATTGTAGCTGTAATTCTCCCTCCTGTTCACTTGGTGCAAGTGCGCTCTTTCTGACTATCAAGTTAATGGTCAACAAATTACTTTTTAGTTACATCATGATATTTGCTGTGTTCAGAATCACCCCTATACCCTCATTCCCTTACTCCACTAATGTAGTCCACTGGAGGGAGTGAATGAAAATGAGTGAGTGAATTTGAGTTTGTGCTCGCAGTTTAATAATCATTTGAAATGTAGGAAACTGGCAGCTCCAGTAGTAATGAAATTATTTATCTTGAACTCTGTCATGGAAACTAGCATCTATAAACTGTAATGAAACAATTTATTAATCAGTTAAAAATTCATTTATACCTGTATGATATTAGGCTGGACCAGCGTGGTTTGGAAAATGGATGGATGGGTGATTCAGCTGCGCCGCCATCTCCTGGCGAGATGCGCGAATTTATTCAACACGACCCTCACAGTGCATTATGGGTAGCCGACCGTTAAGCATACATTGATAGTACACTCTTTATTAAAGCCCAAGCCGATATGGGTTTTTGGGGGCTGATGCTAATACCGATATTAGGCAGTTCAATAAATTTCGATACATATATATCAGTCGATATTCTTTTTTGTGTATATTATAGTATAGTTACCAGCCACATCTATAAATATAGATTAACCATTATTAAAGTTATTCACTCAAGAGCAGTGAGTGATTTTTTTCTCTGTCTTTTGTTATCTCATCTTTTATGAGAAAACGCTTCCCTGCCATTGATTTCTGTGTTTTCACTGTTGTACGGTAGGGGGCAATATTACACATCTCCTGAACGAGTACAGAATCTCCTGATCAAAACAGAGGCGAAGAAGAAGCAGAAATGTGCGATCTACTATAAGAAGATGCATATGTATTATATGCATATGTAAATGTTGATCGCGCTGTGAGGCGCGTGGACATGCTTGGGCACGCGTTCATATCGGTGGCATATCTGCTTCATATACGCCGATGCCGATATATCTGCGACAGGCTCATAACGGCCATATCTGAATTCTAACGCAACCTCTGGTGTGATTGGACTTTTGACTCAAATCCTCCAAGATATAGGGCGTTTTCACACCTGAAAGTGCATCTTAACATTGATTGGTTTGTTAGAGGACGTGCGGCTGACGTCAGCGTGTTGTCAATTCGGCGGGTAACTTTGACAAGATGAATGAAGTGAACAGA
This sequence comes from Gobiocypris rarus, assembly GCA_023029165.1. Lineage (NCBI taxonomy): Eukaryota > Metazoa > Chordata > Actinopteri > Cypriniformes > Gobionidae > Gobiocypris > Gobiocypris rarus. Next base: position 28,620,802 of record CM040922.1, on the reverse strand, counting down.
CGCATATTGTTGCCACTTTGCTGTTATTGCTATGGCATTACTATCTGCAGCACCAACTTTATTTGAGGCTAGTTCAAATTTGCCAAATGAACGTCCTTGTTCTGCGAACATTTTATTGGCACCATTTTATTGGCTTTTATCAGGAGAAGACTCAGACCATATTTTAATTAAAAACCTTGCTATCCTGCAATCAAGGTTTTTAGAGCACCTATCATGGAATTTTGAAATGTACCTTTCATGTAGTGTGTAACATAGATCTAAGTGAACAAAAACATCCTGCAAAGTTTGAAATATGACAGTGCACCGTATATAAAGTTATTGTCTTTCAAAAGTAAGAGTTGACTCTGAGTCATTTTTATGAATCGTTAGAAGACCGAAGCTTTTTCTCTGACTAGATGAGGTCAACTTGTCATGTTATTTGAATACGATACACCCACTTATTGAGCACGCCAGTGAAAACTAGAAAACATCATGACAACGAGACGCTGTGTTCTCAAGTGCGACTCAAAAGCAACCTTTTTTTCATCTGCCCAAGGATGAGCATTTGAAGACTAAGTGGCTACAATTCATATATACAACTGTACCACAGGAGTCCGAGCCTTGTGCTTTGTTCACGCCATTTTGAAGACGATTGCTTTACCAACTTAAATGCAATTAAACTTGGATTCGCGATCCGGCTGATATTGAAGGAAGGTTCAGTTCCAAGTGTATTTGCATCAGCTTCCTCCTCCATATCACAAACTGTAAGTGTTATTAATAATTGTTGCTTTTATGTTTTATGTAGCATGCTTAATAATTGTTTGGTTTGTTGTGTAAGCACCGTTTAGCTTCTAGGTCTTCAATGACAATTGTATTGAGATATGTGAATTGTTTGTCGTTGTTTTCGGAGTTTTCTTTAAGAATAGAGTCATACCTCGTAGTAACGTAACGTTACTGCATTTTTATTCATTTTTTGGTAAAAACTTTATGTTTATGCATCGAGTTAACGCTCCATTGGCCTGAAGTGACAAAAACTAAGGTAACGTTACATTGATGCTTACGATTGATCCTGCTCCAGTCGTGGTGTTTGCGATTGAGTTGATCATTCGCATCTCCAGACGTTTCCCCTTCATATTCAGGCTCCAATTGATAGGGTAAAATTGATGCCATGTTTGTTCACACACTTTATATGCATTTAAACTTGTTAAACCGAAAACCATTTATGGTGATGGGTGTTCCGTTTCCGAAAATATCTGCACAGACTATACCAATCAAAACTGACTGGGTCATCGGACCAATCACCGCAGATTAGCGTCACGTAAAGGCGGGGTTTTGGAAAGTGAATCACTAAACGAATCATTTGAGAATCGCTGTCAAAACAGGTAAAAATAAAAGCTTGTTATAAGAAAACTAAAGTCTTTTTTGTCATTGCATGCATGCAATACTGTTGTTGGGGACTTCTAAAACAATATTTGGAACATTTTAAATGCCATAATAGGTCCTCTTTAATAATTTTTCCTGCTATCTTCTGTGACAGTTCTGGTAGTTCTGTCTTCTTCTGTTGTTTTGGGTACACGGGAACCACCAGAACTTCCTGTAAATGGTCTGAAACTCCGAACCATACAGACCATGCTTTCACACTAGCAACTAGAACCTTTGTTAAGTTTGATCCGGACCGAGACGACCTCTTTTCGTCAGACCAAATTTCTTCCGTTTGGTCCGGACCAAGGTCCAAGGGAGGTTTCACACCTATAATTTTGATTCGGACCAAACTGAAAAGTCTGAAAATCCGGACCAAACAAAGTAGGTGTGAAAACGCCCTTAGACTTTGTGACAACTAGCCCCGGTGTCCCCTATATGATGTTTATTAACAAAGTTCGAGAGGAACACTTTCAAATTATCTATCCAAATCATCTAAACCAGCTGTCAGCAATCAGCAATTGATCTTTCCAATCATCATGTCATTCTAACCAGCTGTCAGCAATCTGAAATCAACATGTCTACCTAATCAGCACAAGTGAAGGACTATATAAATACCCAGTCAACTCACCAATGTTCATTGACAGTTTTTCAGCATCCCTCCACCACCTCATCTTCCACACACTCACCTGGTTACTTTCCTAACCAGAGATACGGGGGAGTACTCTGGGTTCGGGCCAAATACCGAGCTCAGAGCCCTCTCCTCTACTACGCATACTATTTACTATATGATTATTTGTAAGTGTGAACTCTTGAAACAGCAAAAGAAATGGATCTTTTTTTAAACCTGAAGTGCAACACAGACCGACTGAAGAATGTCTCTTCAGTGATCCTTTGTGCATCAATTTGGTTTAAAAATAGCATGACGCAAGTGAGCAGTAGATCCAGAAGAGTATGACTTAATGCCACATGCACGTTTGATCAAGAAGCTTTCAGAAGACATGCTGTCTCAGGCGTCCGTATAAGCCCAGGACACAGACTACCACCCACAGATCAAGCCCGACTCGACAGCTTATGATAATCTCAACTAGTTCTGAATTATGAATGCTGCAGAAAAAGGAATTTGTGTATAGAGTTTCTGGCCGTATCGTCTTTTAAGTCAGAGTCATATGCAGCAGGGCAGGAATATTTCCACCAGCTGGACGATAAAACGGGTTAAACTTCCGCTGAGGTCCGTGCAAGATGAATGCACACCTAGATGAATTGAGTTACAAACCGATTCCCCGTGTTAACTTCTACTGGCAGTGCCAATTCATATTTATTTGTTGCATACTTCATATGTGCTGCATAGCACAGGGAATTAAGCGAAAAAACTGATGGAAAACGTCTCTTTGGATCTTAAGTTTCGCCCCGTAATGATGAAATATGTCACAGGAGCAGGAAAGCATTGCATTTCTCTATGCATGTTTTGTTCCAAGCAAAGCTCCATATAAAATGCATAATGCGTTTGTCTCGCTATTTATATATTATGCATGCCTAGCCGTCGCAGGGATGTTTCTTGACGCGTGTGCCCACCTTGTTAGATAATGTAGCTTTGAGTTAATCTGATGGCTGCTGATGTGTTTCTGATGTCTCTACGTGCATTGTGCTTCAGCCGTCTTTTAGAAGATAGTCTGTCATCATGACATTTTTCCTTAATTGTTTTGCATTGTTAAACAGAATAATTCTCCACAGCTGAAGACTGCATTGTGGCCCGTCTGTCAGGTGTGTTTACCCGAGATAAAGGCTCGGATCAAAGGGAGATACTGCAGGGGCTGACGTGCTGACAGTATGTTACTCAGGGAGTTTGCTCAGTAGTTTCAATGTAAATTTAAATGAATAATTGTGCAGATTGGATGTAGCCACTCATCAGATAGTTCAGCATTAGTCATCGAGTCGCGGAGCTCTGGCACCTTTCAGACGCGCGGGGGTTTGGACGTATCGTCGCATTTAACAAGTTCAGTCTTCACAGAAGCACGAGACAGCTGCAGTGACATGCAGTTAATGCTGTGTCTGCTCCTCTGTGCTTCAGTGCAGCTCTTACTGTCTAACACCTCCGGTTTTATGCGACATCATAATGCGCTGTATCTCAAGAAACCAGCCCGTGGTATTACTTTTTGGACATGGCACTGAGGTGGTAATACCATGGTATTTGTGAAGTACCTTGGTGCCTCATATGAATATCTAGTATGTAACGGTAATCGCTCAGGACCGTGGTGTCCTCGCTGAATTTGTGTCTTTCGTGATCTTTTTCGTGTCTTTTTGATTCTCCTCAAACTACTTAGATTTGTTTATTTTATGTATTATTATTGTTTTTGTTATTAGATAGTATTGTTATTGTATTCATCTGTTGAACTTGTTTTTTTAATTGTTTTTAATGATTTTTACATTTGTTGTCTGTTTATTTTTAGAATTGTATTTTAAATAGTAATATTTTAAGTATTATTATTAGTAGTATTATTTTATTTATTCATCTGTTTTTATTTAAATTATTTGTTTACATTTATTTGTTGTTTTCTTTATTTTCATTCTATATGTATTAATATTCTATTGTATGTATTATTATTTTATTTATTATATTATTATGTATCATATTCTATTTTATTATTATTTTTATATTATTATTATTGTTATTATATTATTATTATTATATTCATCTATTTTTATTTGCTTACATTTATTTGTCTTTTTATTTTTATATTTAATTTTTGTTTTAAATGGTAATATTTTTATGTGTTATTATTAGTATTATTTTATGTATTCATCTGTTATCTTATTTAAATTATTTTAAATTAATTCATGTTATTATTTATTTTAAGTTCCTTATTTATTTGCTGGTTTGTTTATTTTCATTATTCTATATTTATTCATATTCATATAATATTTTTATTATTTAAGGTTTTTATATTATTCTTGTATTAATCTGATTTCTGATTTTATTATTTTATTTGCTAACATTTATTTGTCTGTTTATTTTTAAATGTTTTGTTTCTTTTTTCATTTGTTTTAAATGTTAATATTTATTTCATGTTTTATTTATTTATTTATTATTATCATTTTTTGTTTGTTTGTTTGGTTTTTATATATTTATTGTGTTCGTTATTATTTTATTTATTCACTTTTCATTCAAATTTAAATAATTTTTTATGTGTTGGTTTGTTTATTTTCATTATTCTATATTTATTTTGTACATTATTAGTATTTTATCATTTTTATTTATTTTAATTTGTTTCTATATCATTTAGTAAAATATCAATATTTATTTTATGCATTGTTATTATTAATAATAATGAATATGTTGTAGTGGAGGAAAAACTGCCAACGTGCACAACATACATGCAAACTCTTAAGTACCGTGTACAAAAAGCATCCCAAGTTGCACCTCATGTTCATGACATGAATGTTGAAAATGTAAGAATCCCATTTTATTTGCATTTAGAGTGCTGCTGATTGCATCAAGTGGCTTGTCAGAATCAATATGAAAAGATGGAGATGCAGTCATTGAGGGAAGTCTCTGAAGAGCACATCACTCGTTCTGTTTGACCAATTATTGGACACAGAAACCTTGCTGAACACGTGCTATTGGCCGAAGCCATCTCCAGCCCGCCTAATCAATGCACAACCATGAGCTGTATACACACACATTGCTAATCATTGTGTAGAACAAAGAGTGAATTGGCTCGCATACAGTGAGAATGAGGCCAATGTGAAAACAGATGCGCTCACACATACACAATCTGCTTGTTTTATAAATGCACATTCACAACCCCTGGCTCACATTTTTAATGACAACATAAACATGTCAGCATGAAACAGCTTGCAACCCATTTTAATTGCATAATCAGATGCATTTCTGAATAAAAAGAATTTTCAATGAGAAAAAAAGGTTTTATTGGTCAGGAAAAGTGATTGAGAATGTCTAACTTACACTGTTGATTTCATGTTAAAGTCATTGTATGGATGGTTCATTTGTTGTTTTCATCTTTTGAATTCAACTTTTTGTGTGAAATGGTTTAATAGTCCCTCAGCAGCTGTTGTGAGAGAAATGAGGGGAACGTTCGGTTGTCACTGCATTACTGCATCCTCAGATAAGTCTGAATATGTAAAAGCGATATTAAATGTTATGAGGAGGTTTTATCACATCGCGGGCCACCTGTATGATGAACTAGCATCATTAGCGTTGCTCTCCTGGCATCATTTAGACTTCTAGGTGTTTCTGGAACTGGGAAGCGAATTGTAAAACCAGAGTGGAGATGAGCATGGCCTTCATATCTGTCAGGACGTTACTGGTTCCTATCAATCAAAAACGTCTCGCTGGCATCCTGCGTTCATTACCTTCTCCATAATAAACTTAAAGAGGTTCTCAGGAAAAAGTCTATTCATTTGAAGACCCATTTCAATTCGTGTTCATTGCTCAGGTGTTGCTCTTTCATAGTGCAGGTTTGTTTTTCATAGATGGTATGTCAGATGTTTCTTCTAAAGCTCCTTACAGAGAGATCAAACTAAAATGAAACATGCAGAATGAGAAAATGGACATGCAGTGAGCATAAGATGAATGTGGAGAGCAGCTCAGGTCATTTGATGAGAGATGATTGAGTTCATGTTGAGATTTCTGGCTTTTGACCGCAGACAGTTTGGGAAACTCTAGACATACGTGAGATTCTTTTTCCTCAGTATAAACATTTGAGAAGCAGCAAAATCTTGTTCTTTATGTAGGGCTTGTTCACACTTGGCATGTTTGGTTGGATTAAAATGAACCCTGGTGTGATTGCTCTGTTAGTGCGGTTCATTTGAGTAAGTGTGAACGCTGCTATCCGAACCCTGGTGAGCACCAAACAAGAAGACTGAGACTGCTGAAAAGATGAGTCTCGGTCCACTTCCAAACGAACGGTTCGAATGAAATATGAACACAACACGGACCAAAGACATGTTAACCCAAAACGGGACATGATGTCACAAGATGCGGCCCTAAAAAGTGCTCAAGCTTGCCTGTTTTTTCTCATCATAGTTACGATGTTGCCCATCACAGTTCGGCACAGGTAGTGGTCGACTGATATTTTTTTTTTGATGGCTGATGCCAATATCTTAGATAGCAGGGTGATCGATGACCAATATACACTATATTGCCTAAAGTTTTAGGATGTCTGCCTTTACACGCACATGAACTTTAATGACATCCCATTCTTAATCCGTAGGGTTTAATATGGAGTTGGTCCACCCTTTGCAGCTATAACAGCTTCAACTCTTCTGGGAAGGCTTTCCACAAGGTTTAGGAGTGTGTTTATGGGAATTTTTGACCATTCTTCTAGAAGCGCATTTCTGAGGCTCCACCAAACTTTACACTTGGCACAATGCAGTCAGGCAAGTACCGTTCTCCTGGCAACCGCCAAAACCTTGGTGATGTAAGGCTGGGATGAGCTGCTCGGCCATGGAAACCCATTCCATGAAGCTCTCTACACACTGTTCTTGAGCTAATCTGAAGGTCACATGAAGTTTGGAGGTCTGTAGATATTGAATCATCATGCGCTGTGGCCGCTCTGTGATTTTACGTGGCCTATCACTTCGTGGCTGAGTTGCTGTTGTTCCCAATCGCTTCCTCTTTGTTATAATACTACTAACGGTTGACCTTGGAATATTTAGTAGTGAGGAAATTTCCAGAATGGACTTATTGCACAGGTGGTAACCTATCACAGTACCACGCTTGAGTTCACTGAGCTCCTGAGAGCGACTCATTCTTTCACAAATGTTTGTAGAAGCGTCTGAATGCCCAGTGCTTGATTTATACACCTGTGGCCATGGAAGTGATTGAACACCTGAATATAATGATTTGGAGGGGTGTCCCAATACTTTTGGCAATATAGTGTATATGTATTTAATTTATACAGTGAAGAATATGCAGTGTTATTTTATATTTGTTTACTCTATTTTGGTTCCTGAAAACTTTTAAACCTACCTCAAAAGCACAGTTTATTTCATATTTATCTTTGTTCTGTTGTATGTTGGCCTGCTGAATGTTAAATGGATCCAACCCATGTTCATTAGAAATTATTTGATGATGCAGCAATAAACTAGCTAGTAACTAAATGCATGTTTTAACTTTGCTGATTTAAAACATGATCAAAAAAAAGAGAGCAAGTGACGAGTATTGGTATCGGCCAATAATTGTTTGTTAAAATCGGTGCAGCCCTAGTTTTGACAATTTACTCATACTTCTATTTCCCTCCTTTTTAATATTCTTTTCCCCTGGTTTGGTATCAAACATACTTGGATAACAGCTGGTACATGAAAAACTATTGTGCTGTGTGCGATGTTGTGGTTAAAAAGAAAATGTAACAGTTATTGTGGTTTTATGTCAAAGAAGACACTCAGGAACATGCATTCACCACCATTCAGAAGTTTTCAGCGTTTTTGAAAGAAGTGTTCTTTGATCACCAAGGCTGCATTTATTTGATCAAAAATACAGTAAAACAGCAATATTGTGAAATATTATAAAAGCAATTCTGTGTGAATATATTGTATTCCTGTGATCAAAGCTGAATATACAGCATCATTGCTCTAGTCTTCAGTGTCACATGATCCTTCAGAAATCATTTCAATATGCTCATTAGCTGCTCAAGAAGCATTTCTTATTTATTTAAAAACATATGCGATATTGTCAAATCATTAGTGATCTTCTTTCAAGTGTTAAGGCAATGTGAGCTTCTTTCTGTAGACCAGGTTTGTTTGGAGTCAGCTAGTCGACCATTACTACCTCCCCTCGCATTTTGATTTGAGCGTGACTGAACCGAAAGCCTCCATACTGCGACAGAATCTTCTCCTCCGTCAGCGGCCGCAGGATGGGCGGCAGGGGCGACTGTATTGATCAGCGGCTGAAACTGTCTCCAATTCAGTTTGACTCACTGAATACACAGAAAAGAATAGAACCGCTTGTGGGCCAGAAGGATGTGTTTTAGGAAAAATGACAAAATCACAACTGCGACAAGCCGTCACAGGGCCCGGAGCTTTCACTGTTTGAGAAACCGTATGGCCCGCTCAGATATGGAAATAAGATGCAGTTTTTTCTACAGTATGACTGAGACTCAGAATGATGTATTAGAGAGAAAATGATTGCAGCAGTCCAGCTCGGGCATCAACTCTGGCCTGTTGACTGTTCCTGTGTTTTATACACTAGACTAACACACTATATAGAGCTTCAGAAGCTGATTATACAAACCAGGACAGGGACAATTATGTTACGACGTATATATTATTCAATACACACTCTGGGAATAACTATTACCATAAAAGTAATAGGGAGTGTTCTTGTATTCCGGTGGGAATGCAAACAAGACTATGGTTATGTGTGGTTTGTAACATAAAACTAGAGGAATAATGTACAGTACTCACACACACATACACCGCTTTCTCTTTATATTCGTAAAGAAATGGCTCTCACACATATATAAATTATAATGCACTATAATAATGCTTGGTTTTATATAAATCAGGTTGCCTGACTGAGTGTTTCATATGGAGAAAAATGGGTCAGCTTTGGGGAAAGGGCTTTTTTTCTGTAGGTAAAAGCATTTTAAACAGTCTCCAATTTCTTATGAACTTGAATAATAACCGTAAAGCTGGATGGGCTTTGAAAAACATCCTCAAGTGCCCCAATTTCAGAGCGCTAATGTGAGGAGGTAAATTTGCAATGTTGCTGGGAAATGTCAGTGCATGTGAGCATCCTGATGTTTACAAACTGTCTCGCGGTTGTTAAAGTCAAAATTGAACTCCATTTACTTATTTAATGAAGGTTCCAGATCTTATTTTGACTGATATATTAGTGCATGCTATTTAAAAAAGAAATAAAGACTAGTGCTGTAAAACGATTAATTGCATCTAAAATAAAAGTTTGTGTTTGCGTAAAATTTGTGTGTGCACTGTATAATTATTGTGTATATTTGAATACACACAGACACATACACGTATATATTTAATACATCATAATTATACACAATACATACACATATATTACTCAAACTTCTATTCTGGATTTGATTAATCGCGATTAATCGTTTGACAGCACTAAAAATAACATTTGTCTGCATATAGGGCCAGATTTACTAAACAGAGCAAATTAGCGTGAGAGCGCAATTGACCGTTCGCAAAGACCCGCCCCCTTTAGTTACTGTTGCAATGTCCGACAAGCCACGCTCTCACACCACACATCATGTTCTCACGCGGTGAAAAACACATCGCAGAGCAGAGAGGATACTGACAACACACTGACAGACAGGACAGAGCAGGATCCTTTTAAAAAGTATTAAATTTAGTATAAAATTGTGTCATTTTTTAAAGAAATGTAAACAATAAATACCATTTTGTGGCTCTTTTATGTGTGGTGACAGGTACGCCTGAGTTAAAGCTGCTCGCGAAACGATCATCTCTTTCTTCTAGTTAATTTATAGTATCAAATATACGAATGTTGCTTCAACTGTGGAAAGACATCAGCACACACCGTTTTTCAAGTTCAAGCACCGACATTAATCCACGAGCTCTCCTTAGTAAATCAGCCTGCATGATCCATTTAAACACTCTCCTCCCATACATTTTTTGCATCTGAAAGTGAAACTCCTAGGCCCCTAGTCTTCATCAGAATCTCTGAAACAACTTTCTTTTCGGCTGAAGTCATCAGTCCCATTTTACTGTTAAATTGAGACTGTTTTCACTATCTAATCAATTAAGAAAGTACTGCCTTCTAGTTTGTTCTTGTACGTTTAACATAATGTTTTACTCAGAAATATGTCACATTACGGAAGTAAATATGTTGGTTAATGTTTACTTTTAAACATAAAGCATCAAGTATATACAGATAGAGTATAACTTTACCATGTATTTTATTTCCCCCTTTTCATCTTCTTTTACCAGTTTTTTATTATTATTTTTTTTTTTTTTGCATCACTTGGATAACTACATTTATTGTATAATGTATTTTTTATCAGTAAAATTGAATAACTGTCATAGCAGGTGGAGAATGAAAGCCTAATGTGTTGAAAAGTTCATTTGTGCTGTACTGTATGCATGGGAATCAACATCACCCTTTATTCAAATATTATGAAAAGATTATGTAAGAATAATGCAAATAATGCTTTATTATGTGGTTCAGATACAATAATATTTTGAGTTTCTATTTATTAAACCAATTTTCTTCATTGAATTAACTCATTTTTTTTATTTCAATGAACTCAAAATTTTAATGCAACCAGGTTACTTACTTTTTTAAGTTAAACCAACAATATTTTTTATGGTGTTCCTGTGATCAAAGCTGAATTTCCAGTGTCACATTATTCTTCAGAAATCATTCTAATATGATGATTTGCTGCTTAAGAAACATTGTGATTATGATATGATTATTATCAATGTTGAAAACAATTTTGCTGCTTAATGTTTTTTGTGGAAATTGCAGGATTTTTTGATTAATAGAAAATTCAAACAGTATTTATTTGAAATAGAAATCTTTTGCAACATTTTAAATGTCTTTACTGTCACTTTTGATCAATGTAATGCAACCTTGCTGAATAAAAGTATTAATTCTTTTAAAAATTGTACTGACACCAAACTTTTATACAGTAGTGTTTGTAAACTCAGTATCTTGATGTGTGTCTGTAGAGAGCTGTGATTCTCCGCTGGTGTCCGGTCTGCCTCAGTCGGCCTTCACGAGTTCATCGGAGCTGTCGAGCAGTCATGGGCCGGGATATGCCAAACTCAACCGCAGAGATGGTAATTAAACACCTTTCATCATTATTCACAGCTAAAGAGACGGTTCTGCTTCATCATTTGCACGATATTTTATGATTAGGTTTTGTGAAACTCGCCACCATAGGGCGAGGCAGTTGTTGACGGTTGCCAGGGTGTTGCTATGTGGCTGTTAGGGAGTTTTAATTGGTTCTTAACCTGCTGATATGTGGTTGCCAGGGTATCCTCCTTTTCTGCTTTTTGAATTATGGGAGGCACATCCGGTTTGGGGAACTTCCACTCAAAAAGACTGAAATGAATAATTTCAAATGATATGGGTATGCTACAAATAATCCTTATCCGTCAGTTTGACTGAGTCAGCTGTCAATTTTCCTTCATGTTTCATTTTCAGACAGCAGAAGAATAACGTAATGCTTGGCATTTTTAATGTGACAAGATTATATCACAAGATTATCTGTGGCAAGAGCTCTTTATAGTCGCTGCATTCTTTTCCTCATAATTCTTTTATTTTTTCTTCTTATTCCACTGTAACAATATGAAACCAGACAACATATACTGCTCACTTGTTTGCCTTGATTTAATTTACAATATATCCTATGAATAATTCACTGGAATGCACTGAGAATCTCCTTTTCCTCTCCAAATCCTCACGTCTCTTTCCAGGTTTGTTTTCACACGGATGCTTTAAAATGTAATTGTCTTCCCTTTTCACTTCTAATCCCTATTAGCAGTTTTTACTGGCAAAGCAGGTAAATACAATTTATTATCTGTCAAAATGTTATAATACACTTCCCGGATTTAAATACGCAGATGCTTGAGAGCTCTATGATTGCAATATCATTATCACAGTGATTATGATGTTTCTAGCATGTTATATGTTTGGCAACAGTTCTTCACTAATTGATGGAGTGTGTGGCTTTTCATTTCTCAATCAACCATGTAGGAAGACACATCATGGCACAAGATCATGACCAAAAATTGGTGCACTTCTTGATGGAAATAACATCACAACATTTATTTCTATCAAGAGTGAATAGTCAGGAACTCACCGTGCCTTCAAATGAGTCCGAATTAGGTGTGTAGACAAAACATTACAAATAGAAGAGCACTTCAAAAGTGTCTGCACACTCTACCAAGAAAAAAAATCATTAGATGCGAGATAAAATCAATGCTAAGAAAAAAAAAAGGCAAAAGTTTTGGTCACGTGACCTTTTTCAATGCTGAGTTTACGATAGGCTTGTTCGACTTCACACAGCATCACACAGACCGATCGCCGGCTGACTTGAAGCAGTGCATTCCGGTTCGAAATTTTGTCTGACTTGAGACAGCGCCGACACCACGTGACTGTGACGTATGCCATCAAAGTGCCGTGAGATCGAATCGAGAGCAGCCGGCCGGTGCATTCTGTGCAGCTTCTCCAGAGCGACTCTGATGATGGAACACGGATTCACCACATGACAACGAGCAAGTGTTTCGGGTTTATTCGGACACCTTCAGTTCCCCTAATGCTCACAATTCAGTTTTTTTTTATAACAGTAAAAACCTCTTTTCATATAGTCGCAATGTTATTTCGTGTTTATCAAAATAAAACCGAAAACCTGCAAAAAAACCCACATCATTGATAGTGTGGGCTTATGTTGAACTTTATTCTTGTACAAACACATGCTGTATTAAGCAGAAGGCTACATAATGTATTGAATGAAATTGTCTTTGAAACACCTGTGTATTTGGAAATATTGCATTTATTTCACTTAATCTGTGATAAAGTATGCAAACACAGTGCAAGCGTCACTATGGGAAGCAGAAAGTGTCCGACTTCACATCTCTGTTTGCAGCTTCTTGCTGATCGGTTGCACCCAGCCGCAGCCAATGTCGAACATACCTATTGATTAGTTCAGGAGCCATCTTAATTTAAGGAGTCACATGGTTACAGAGATCACATGACCCATCAAACCAAAACTATAATATATATTATAATTTAGACCCTTCCAGCATATGATGGCTGAATCAGCAGTGAGTGCCAGCACGACACTGTTTCCATGAAAAATGTCTACTATTGTATTAGTGCATCTCTTTGAGACTTTATATTCATATTTCTATTATCTGGATATCCAGTCATGTTTAGCCAAGTCAACACCTCAAACTCGTTGTGCTCCTCAAACCATTCCTGAACAATTTTTGCTCTGTGGCAGGCGCATTATCCTGCTGGAAGAGCCACAGCCACCAGGGAATACCGTTTCCATGAAAGGGTGTACATGGTCTGCAACAATGCTTAGGTAGGTGGTACGTGTCAAAGTAACATCCACATGGATGGCAGGACCCAAGGTTTCCCAGCAGAACATTGCCCAGAGCATCACACTGCCTCCGCCGGCTCGCCTTCTTTCCATAGTGCATCCTGGTGCCATGTGTTCCCCAGGTAAGCGACGCACACGCACCCGGCCATCCATGTGATGTAAAAGAAAACGTGATTCATCAGACCAGTGTATTCTGACACCTTTCTATCAGAACCAGCATTAACTTCTTGAGCAATTTGAGCTCCAGTAGCTCGCCTGTTTGATCAGACCTCACAGGTCAGCCTTCGCTCTCCACGTGCATCACTGAGCCTCGGCCGCCCATGACCCTGTGGCCGGTTCACCACTGTTCCTTCTTGGAGCACTTTTGATAGATCCTGACTATTGCAGACCGGGAACACCCCACAAGAGTCAGTCAAGAGTCAAGAATCAAGAATCAGTGTTATTTACTTCACCTGTCATAATGTTATGCTTGATTGTGCGTATATAAACAGTATAAACTCAACTTCCAAAATCAAATTAAACTTGGAGGTCATTATGGCCCAAAACAGCCCATTTAAGCATGCAGAGCCTCATGGGTCATGCAACATTTGATGACCGTGAACATCTGGTGTCATTTGTGGAACCTCATCAGGTTCAGTAAGATTCAGCGGTTTATCGCATTAGTTGCGCTTGAATTGTGGCATTCGGTGTGTTTGTGAATGCGACCGACAGGTGACCACATTACAGATGAATTCAAAGAACGACCTGCCTGGCATTTCAAGAGGTAATAGATAGACTTAAAGAATCCTTTTAGCCTATTACATGCCGCTGCAGCGCTGTGTTAAGTGCAAACACGTTTCCCCAGAAGCTGACAACATTAATGACTGGAGTAGGAGGAAGTGTAATTGTGGTACCTCATGGAAAATAGCCTTCAAAGGCGCGCGCTTTGATTTTATGCACACACACACATTCGCGAACAAACAAACACTCAGTGTAGGAGGCTCTGAGAGCAGCACCCTTCAAAGCCTTCAGCATTCAGTCTGATGTTTCTACTTAAAGGCCGCAGAGAAAAAAGCGGAGGCTGCAGTCACCTCATCCGCTCACCTTCCCGCCAGAGACTAACATCAAACTCAACACGCTCGGAATGAAACCCAACTGAAGATGCTGGACTCTGTGGGATTTGTGAGAGAGATGAGCTTCTGTTTGGAAGGTTTTCTAATGTCTTTGTTTCTAAATGAACTTTTTCCATCAGTTTTGATTGTTTCATTCTAGGGCTGGGCGATATATAATCTTATTTTACGGCAGGAGAAATTGTATTTCCCGATAACGATATATCATGATATACACAACTGTTCAAAAGTTTGGGATCAGTAAGTTCACAATGTGCTAAAATATTTGTATGAGGTTGATAGGTTGAGTTCACACACACACACACACACACCTTTGACGCACACGCATATGCACAGTCAGCGATGGCAAGTTTAACGACTTCAAAGGTAGCTTTCGCAAACTGGAAGTATAAGCACAACTTTTCCGTCGTTGAGGTGAAAGGTAAGAATGTTTATGTAACGTGCAACTTATGCCCAGAGTCTCTCCACGTTGGTGGAAAGTAAGTAATCTAACGAAGCACCTCACATCATCACGTGCCGCCACAGAATTAGTGGCTAAAAACCCAGTTGATAACGCTCCACTACCAAAGGAGTAGTATAGTGGGCTGATATTGGGATTTAGCAGATTTAAAGCAAAAGCATTTGATGAACGTATAATGGGCAGAGAGCATTCGTTCAATATGATCATCTCATTTTTGATATATACAATGATGCAGTTAGAGTGGGAATTAAAGCTTCGTCGGGACTGCATTCTTGCAATGAATGGTGAAGAGCAATTACACAACATGTCAAGATGAAGAGGCGCTCTTTGGTTTTTAACCACAAAAACTCAGAGAATCAGACACTGCTGCTTTTATATATAACACATTATAAATGATGACACTGCTTGGTTCGTTGGTCTGTTGGTTTGGATTGCTTTCTCACCTCAACAATGCCACAATAATAGTACTAAATATATTTCACACTATGAAGCTGAGATATTTGAAATAAGAAAAAAAGTGCTATCTACATTTACATTTGCATTTATGTGTTTGGCATCAAACCCATGACCTTGGCATAGCTAACAGCGTGCGCTACAGTTTATCATTGTTTTCTGTCGTTTTAAACCTAAGAAACTTTCAATTTTTATAGCACTTTTCACAATCTATGTAATTCCAAATCAGATTTTATGGAAAGCCATACATCAAAGCACACTTCACACAAGCCAATCATTTTACAAATGTGCTTTAAATGGATCGTTTAGTCAAAAATGAATGTTATATGGTCATTTACTCAACCCTAAAAGAGGAAACTTTGGAGAATACTGTCAGAACAACTTTAATGACTTAAACTGAATTTATAAAAATGTATATGTATAAAAAAACAGGCATTACTCAACATATCATCTTTTGTGTTCCACTCAAGAAAGAGAGTCAACCAGGTTTGTAATGACATGAGGGTGAGTAAATGATGAAAAATCCCTTTAAAACATCTGTGACATGTTTGTCTTTAAAAGAAATGGCACCTTCTGTGCGTGTGGTTTGAGATTCCAAACACTTTTGTCTTCTCTGTAAGTGCCTGTTGACCTGATCCAGACATCAGCCCTGAGGAATCTCAAACTATTTGTTATTTTCCACATGCTTCCAACTTTTTACGTGCCACCCAGTTTGACCTTTACTCTGAGTCCTATATGGTGCTGGTTTAAGTTTTGTATTGATTTTCTGAAATCTCACTTGCTTCTGATAGAGCCACAAATATCTTGGCATTTAATTTAGCCTGAAGTACTTACAGAAGAAGACAAACATCTAGACAATTGTCTAGACAATGAAGTCGACAGGCCATGCGTGGAGTGATGGCTGATTGGATGTCTGGGGATTAGAGATGGGGATCGTAAGGAATTTAGCAATTCAGGGAATGATTCCTTGTATCGATTTTCATTCCTAAACGATTCTTTTAACATTTTTTGGGAATAAATAATTGTAAATAGAAACACATTTTGATTGCATTCGCTCTATAGATGATGAGATCCTTTCGGGTTTCACGGAACAGATAGAACAAATCAGATATAAATGGAATGTCACAGAATATACAATCCTGAATGTCTAGTTTAGTAGTTATAGAATGCCTCAAATTTGGAGTATCTCTCACTTTTTTGATGCCACAAACCTGTAAATGAATTATTCTTAAGATTTACTTGTATTAATCTGGTACCTTGTTATCATGATTGCAAGATAAGTTTACACAGACATTATAATATTGCACAGAGGTGATATAAATTCAGTTGATCTTTACTTAATTTATATATTGTGTGTGTGTGTGTGTGTGTGTGTGTGTGTGTGTGTGTGTGTGTGTGTGTGTGTGTGTGTGTGTGTGTGTGTGTGTGTGTGTGTGTGTGTGTGTGTGTGTGTGTGTGTGTGTGTGTGTGTGTGTGTGTGTGTGTGTGTGTGTGTGTGTGTATGTATGTTTTTCTAGCCTGGTGGGGACTTCAACCTGACTGCAGACAGACTCATGAGGACTCGTGTCATTGTGGGGACCTAAATTGAGGTCCCCACGGGCACAAAAGCTTATAAATCACACAGGAGTTTTTATGAAAAAGTAAAAATGCAGAATGTTTCCTGTGATGGTTAGGTTTAGGGGCAGGGGCAGAGTAGTGTGTGTGTGTGTGTGTGTGTGTGTGTGTGTGTGTGTGTGTGTGTGTGTGTGTGTGTGTGTGTGTGTGTGTGTGTATGTAGGATTGCGGGTATTGAGCATGTAAAGCCAGCCAAATCATCCCAACGACGGCTTCAGATAATATGTGAAGGTTTCTGCGCGTTCTGTCTTTTCAGTGGGGCAAAGTCATTTAATTCCAATTTACTTTAATCTGACTCCATTTTATCATGACCTCAAATTTAGGTCAGAATGCCGATTGGTTATTTGGTCATTTGTATAGCAATTTAATTACACATTTGATTATTCAATTTAACTCTTTACCCTTATTGAAATCATTTGTTCGGTTCTCAGAATCGCACAGGGTCCTTGCACCGGCCGTTATCCGGGCCCACGATCACAAACCCGCAAGGCCGATCATTACCCAGAGGTTATGGCTAAAGCAATTTAACAATGCCGCCCATGCTTGCTATTGTTAAAAAGTACCCATGTAGCCCCCTACATTCACCTATATAACAACTAAGTTAAAGCTGAAACAGTAACCAGAGGTTATGAATAAGTACCATAAAATAATTAGTACCATAAAATAATGCCATATTGTTTTAAAGTCCTCATGAAATCAAAATTGACCCTATTTACCTTGTTAGCACATATTACACATATTACACATTGGCACATAGTCTTATGGTGAACAATTCATCCGTGCATGTTAATACACCGAAAAAAAATGGTTTGACGCTGTAATCTTTAATCAAAGTCTGAAAGTTACTTCCGGTCTGGAAACGGCGTTCCTTCTCAGATGATGTCAGATGTGTGACCGATTAGGTTTGAAAATGCGTAACTTCTTCCCTCCAATCGTTAGTCTGCTAGGAGCGAGAGATGGAGAGGAGGAGCGCTGAAATAAAACCCTGCCCGCTATTCAATATTCTGTTTCACTTGGAAAGACGTCACAGCACTGAAGAAAACTCACTTGCTACTTCCGGTTCAGTGGGACTTTAATAGTATTTTATCTACTGCATAACAACTTAGTTAAAGTCGGAGCAGTTAGTCAGAAATCTAGAATCTCATCAGATGTGCCCCATGCTCCATACAATCTGAAATCTAGAATGTTCTTAACCCTGGTCACAGATTTGCGGTAACAAAGGATACATCGTAATGTACTAAAGTCAATAATTTCAGAGTAAGTCGGAATTAAATCAAATGTAACAATTTATTATTAATCAGGTAAATGTATTATGCCAATTATATAATCAATTCTAAGATAATCAATACATAACATCAAATACTCTTAAGGAAAGAGAATAAGACAATTACATTACACTGAGGGTCTAGAAGACACTCCGCATTACAGGCTGACCTGAGTAAAGGATGGCGTCCTGACCCTTCTGCAACGTCCCTTAAATACTCAGACCAAGATAGAAACTCCTTTTAAATGTAAACATGAGTTCACAATGGGAATTTGCATTAGTTTTGCACAAGTCCCGTAGACCTGTAATTTACAGGACAGGAGGTAAAGACAGATTGGCAGAGGACACACCCACCACAATAAGCAAAATATCTCTAAACACCTATGTTACCTTTGACTTTACTTTTGTGGGAATGAGACCTTTGTACCAGTCGCACTGAGACGTTTCAAATGATTCCAGACATGTATAATACTGTATAGTATTTGTTCACAATAACCCATATAGATTTTGGGTGGATTTCAGCATGTGGAGAGGAGAGATGAGCGTGAATTAAGGTGATTGACTTTGTGTGGCTGAGCCTCTGGTGGGGATGCCACTTTCACAAGAGAGAGTTCAAATGTGAATGCCCCGAAACAATCTTCGTTTTCTCGGGAGTAGTCGTTCCTTAACCCAGACGTCTCGGCATCTTTACAGTATTACAAGCACAATTTTACTCATCCCCACAGGTTTCGCACATATAAAGACATATCTTTTGATATGTCACATATAAAGACATGAGTAATTGACTTTTTTTATATAGTGCTTTTTACAATGCAGATTTTTTTTCAAAGCAGCTTCACAGTGATAACTGGAAAATAATACAGCAAAGTTTGTTTCAGCTGTACAGCCGCTCTGGAGAAAAGTGATGTCATCATCCAGCTCAGTTCAGTTCTCATACAATAGTGTCAAAGCAGGCAGATCAGTAATATTATTGAATATTTAGTGTCCCCAACTAAGCAAGCCAAAAGCGACAAAGGTGACAGTGGCAAGGATCCAAAACTCCATCAGATGACAGATTGGAGAAAAAAACCTAGGGAGAAACCCGGTTCAGTCAGGGGGTCAGTTCTCCTCTGGCCAATGCACGAACGGTGCATGATTATGATTCTGGCAGCATTAGGCCCCAATCAGACAGAACGCGTTTTTAAACCTGAAAACTCACTGCCTTTTTTGGTTGATGTTTTTTCATTTAGAAAAGAGCAGTGCACTGCGTTGCAGACAACCCCGAATCAGGCTGTGCTGTCGATATAATCAAGATATCCGTCACCACAATGGAAGGCCCGCCTCTCCATTCATTCGATTGGACAATGGGAAAAAACCTGATAACGTCAGGTGCTTTTCTGCACAGATTACATTTTTTTTTTTTTTTCAACTTCATGTGCTCAGAGCGTTCCTGGAAAAACGCAAGGCACAGACAAAAACGCGTTCTGTCTGACTTTGGCCTTACATTCAGAATAACGGTCCAGTTCCATCTCGTTAAAGATCGGAATCATCCCACCGGAGATGAGTTTGTTGAGGATCAGTGCCAGTGGCTGTCGTGTCGATGAGGGCCTTCACAGGGGAGAGTCTAGTTGACGCAATCTCTGCTGACACTTCAGGGAAGCGCCACAGGTCCACCAGTACAAAAACCATCACGTCTATGGAGAGTCCCCACAAAGATAGTGAACCAGACGTGTGTGTGTGTGTGTGTGTGTGTGTGTGTGTGTGTGTGTGTGTTTGTACGTATTTTATTGAATTGATATAATGAATTTGTTTCACAAAAGATATGAACCCATGACTATCTGCTCTGTTTTAAGTCTCAATGAATAATACAGTATTAGTTATTGATTCATTTTGAATCGGGCATTCAGTGAGTGAGTCAGATTCATTCAGTATCGGCTCTAAATGATTCAAGTTTGTTGATTTAATTCAAATAAACAGCCAATAAGATTCGTTTGGGAGTCGTTCTGCAGTTTTACTGCATTGGTTGTGCTGTATGTTTTGACTATTTTACTGCTTCCTTCTATTCTGTACAGTGGCAGAATTAGTCACACCGTTTGTGTTCAGACATGAATAATTCCTCAAATCATGTGCGTTGTTGAGGAGAAGCGTGCTGAGTGATCAAATGCACCATTTTCACCCGCTGGACCAGAAAACATGCACATGGAAGGAGGTTCAGGAGATCACAGAGACACAATATGGGACGTATCATATTATGTACACACAGAAGTTTCAGGCTTTCTATTTAATGAGTCTCTTGATAGCTTCTAAACATTTTAAGCCCTCGACGGCTGCATTCTAGTTCAAACAACATTATTAGACCAATAATGAATTTGTGAGACGTCCATTTGTGGTGTTTTCCCGTCAGAATGCTTCGCAGTCGCAGGCCGGATTACATGCTGTATTTCATTGCACAAACCTGCCGGGATATCGGAGCAAAGCTCTTTGAATCATGGGATAAATAAGCAAAGCGTTCTCATTTATTCGGCAGCTTGTGCTAATTCCCTGACCGCCGCAGGCTCTCGCTGTGAAGAGCACTGGATTTCTCAGAAACGTTCCACTGTGTTTGTATCATTACGGGCGCCATTAGCTGTCGTTTAAATCGTCAGCTGTTAGTCTATCAGCAGGTGTAATTGTTCCTCGCCACGTAGCAGATATGAATACTGCACGGAGGGTTTAATTAGAATGCAAATGTGATTCTCATGATAGCCGCTACCATTTTCAGATTTTATCCCCAGGATATAACAACCATACTTACGAGGCCATTGTATACTGAAGCAAAAGAACTATAAAACACAGTCAGTAATCTGAAAAACAGACGTTATGTGTTCATAAGGAAAAATGAGTGCATTTCATTTTGCATTGTGTGAAAACAGCTATTCGTGCGAATTTGTAATGCATGGCCAAATGATAATAACTGTAATTTCCTCTTTCACATGTTTCGCTTTCAACATGTCTGGCATTTAGATCTGCAATCAATGTGAAAAAGAGCAAATTAGATCTGTATGATATTCTAATTATAATCCTTTCAGATAAACTCAGCAGATGCAATTAACCAGAAACCAGAAGTTATTTAACTCCGTATCCTCATGTTACCTTGGTGTTTTTCACTCGAGTCACGGAAAAATCATGCAGGTGGCAGCTTTCCAGATCTATTTGTGTTGCATTGGCTTCATCAAAAGCACAATCACGCCTGCTTAATGTTATAAAAGTCGCTTCTTCTTTCATCAGACATTTCTGCTGATCCCGTCCCGCTCCAAACTAGCTTTTGTCCCTTGGCACTTGCAGGTGGAAACATGGTAAATAATAGATGAGATTCTGGCCACTTCATTAGACAGACGTCTGCTCTTCATCGGAGTGCCGCTTGCTTTGCTGAACTTGTTTCAACTTTCCTAAATCCTATTAGCCGGTAATGCATTTCTTCCGTTCTTCATTCGGTGGTTGTGACATACATGATCAAACATTTACTGCACCACAGGAAATAAACATTTGGGTGAATGTCATTAACTGTAATGCAAAATGTTCTCTTAGTCATTACTGTAATGTGAAAAGAAAAGGCCTGCAAACAGTAAGTGCAAACGTTTTTTGATGTTTTCGAAAGAAGTGCTCAACAAGGCTTTTATTTGATCAAAAGTACAGAAAAAAACAGTAATATTGTGAAATATTACTGAATATATTTATATTTTAAAATCCAGTCTTCAGTGACAAATAAGTAGGGCTAACTCAAAACATTTGAGTTGTGATGTTACAAATTTTAAGTAAGCAAAACTATCAAGTTTTGAGTTTGTAGTACTCATGCATGTTAATTGCTCCTATATTAGATAACTCATACATTTAGATAGCAATAAACATAAAATATTCAGTTAACATTTTTATTTTAATCAAATGAGTTATTTACTTTACTGTAAACCCTAATAAATTGTCAGAACTTTGTCAGAAAGTTAAGAAACTCAAAGTTTAAGTAAGATTTTTATTTTGTACTCATACATGTTTATTGTTCTTAACTTGAAATATTTGAGCACACTAATTTATACAATTTTCTTAAAATGATCAGGTTATCGCAACATACATTTTTTGCTAGCTATAACAAACAAATTCAGAAAATGCCAATTTGCTAATTTGCTAACATGTTAACATTAGCATGGTAAAGCACTCACTGAATGAGTACAGCAACTAAAAACAAAGTAAAAGTAATAATCTTAATAGTACGAGTAAGAGTAAAAAAGTATCAACAACTCAAGTAACTAGTTACTTTTAGTTACTTTTTAGTTACTTTTAGACTGACTTTTTATATCTCGCAATTCTGACTTTATAACTCTCAATTGTGAGATGTTAAGTCAAAATTGAGTGATATAAGGTTAGAATTGCGAGTTATAAAGTTAGATATAAATTCAGCATCCTTGCTGAATAAAAGTATTATTTTCTTCTTTTTTTTTAGTTACTGCGACCATATCATCCCGAAATTGAATCTGTGCGACCTCAAAAACTATTTGGGAGCATTTTTGTGATTTTTCTAGATATGCCAAAATCTTAAACTGCCAGTTTGTGCTACAAACACATGATCGCAATCATTTCCCGAAATGTCATTTGAAAGCTGAAAGCCTGAATAAATAAGCATTGATTAGGATAGGACAATATTTGGCCGAGATACAACTATTTGAAAATCTGGAATCTGAATTCCAGATCTAAAAAAAAAATCTAAATATTGAGAAAATAATCAAGTCAAAAAATAAATAAGTCATTAGCAATGCATATTACTGCTAATAATATTTTTTTATGTATATTTACGGTAAGAAATTTACAAAATATCTTCATGGAACATGATCTTTACTTAATATCCTAATGATTTTTGGCATAAAAGAAAAATCTATCATTTTGACCCATACAATGTATTGTTGGCTATTGCCACAAATATACCCGTGCCACTTATGACTGGTTTTGTGCTCCAGGCTCACATTTATCAATTGTAGTTGTGGTGCTCCTAAAATTCGGTGGATGCTCCTAAATTTTTGCTGGTGCTCCTAACTTTTTGAAGTTGTGCACCAGCGCTACCAAGTAAAAAAGTACATTTTGAGGGCTTCCCTAAACTTTCGAATGATACTGTATATTTTATTTATATATTTCATATTTCACTGGGATTCTGGAATAAGATGAGATTTTTCCAAATGGTCCGTCCCAATCCAAATGGTTTGATGTAGGTCACTGATTAGCTTATAATAAGCCATTCAAGTCACTATCTGTCTGTTTTATAGAGATTAAATGTTGCTGGTGGTTTCTGTTGTTGGTCCAGGTGTTATAATATGATGAAATGGTCATTTAAATGAGTGTCAGACCAGCGGTCGGCTGCCCTCATCAACGACCCCTGATTAACCTTAATCACTTTCTTCATTTGGAGGAACGGTTTTGTCCTCTCCGGTCAGAAAAAGTGCAATGAACGCCCGACTTGTGCTTCATTCAACGTGACAGCTGAGCAGAGATGGAGCTTATTCAGAATAGACTATTATTCTTTAATGAGGGCCGTATAAGAGGTCGTTTGGATGGGTAATTCAGTTTTAATGGAAACAATGGAGAAAAAAAAAACATACAAATTTCCTTGCGTGGAATTGACAGCAGTGGCAATACCAGAAAGAAGTTAGTGATGTTTCACCGATTGGAAATACTCGATGATGTTGTGTGTATTTAGGGGTTTCATTTAAAAATATATATATTTTTATGTGTATATCAGTGTTATTTTAGTATCATTAATACACTATCATAGTTTTTGATATTTAAAATAACATTTTATTTTGTTTTCATTTTAAATGTAGTAAAAGAAATATTGTTGTTTTTTTAATAGTTTTTTTTAAATGTCTATTTTTAAAAGTTTTAGTTTATTTAGTTACGTATTGTAGTATTTCAACTTTAAAGGCGTCATGAACTGAGAAATCAAATTTCCCTTGAGCTTTTGACATACAAGAGGTCATCATACTATATCCTGTAAGTTTTAGAACTGAAAACTTCCTTGTTAGTCCAATAAAAGCTTTTATTGACGCCAGCATGTGTGTGATCGGCTACAATGATCATCACTGCAACCTTTCGTGCCACCATCTTAATATAATGCCATAGATCTAGATGTAATGCAACACTTTTCATGATTAGTTAACCATGAGAGCTGTAATAGTTAAAGCAGCACTAGGTAACTTTTCAACCTTCATAATATATTTTCAAGACTCTTGTGATGATACATCGACTTACAATAGGTTGAATGACATGTCTGCCATAGCCTGACAGGGTCTGTATCGTTTTTAATCGTACTTTTAATCTTTGGGTTTCGGGTAGTAACCCGAGAACAAAAATAACTACAAAATTCGACTGCTTTACGGCATATCCGTCAGTTCCACCACTACCCCCACTTCCTTAAATTCGGACGTGCGAGGCTGTGAGCCCAACTATCGTTTGTTTGCCGGATGTTATAGTCATGGCCGAAGCAGCACAGAAAAATAAGAAAAAGCAAAAAGAGGAAACAAGAAAGTGATCGGATTGAAGGCAGGACGAGGAACAACATTGGGCCAGCGTTTGCTCGTTGGCGTGAGCTGAAGGAGGAGGAGGGGGTGCCCGACCGATGCTGACAGCTGTCATGCGTACAAAATCATATTTTAGGATACCTAACATGTCTGTGATATTTGTTTATTTGTCTTGCCTCAAGCTATAATGCAAATAGATTTTTCAAATTTGCAGATATGGTAACTTGATATTATAATATTGACAATATATGGTTTTACCTATACCACTCAAACATTGAATTGAAGTATCATATAGATTCTGTAAAACGGTAAACAATAGACTAGGCTACTATAATGATGCTGGCTTGTAAACGTGAGCATCGCGATCATTTTGGCGTTCGAAAAAAATAAATCACATGAAATTATATTCATATGACATGCTGAAACATATGCCACTGTACCTGGGATGAAGACATCACACGCAGCCAATCAGAACACCTGCAGTGGGAACGTTTCACTGAAGTGTTCACAGCAGCCAATCACAGCAGTGAGGACGTTTACACTGTAGGAGTTTCACAGCAGCAATCACACCTAGTGCTGCTTTAAAACAAGTTAAAAGAGGGAGTAATACTATTTTAAATGGAAAGATGTTAGAGCAGTGGGTGTTTACACTGAAGTTTCACAGCAGCCAATCACAGCAGTGGGCGTTTACACTGAAGTCTCACAGCAGCCAATCACAGCAGTGGGCGTTTACACTGAAGTCTCACAGCAGCCAATCACAGCAGTGGGCGTTTACACTGAAGTTTCACAGCAGCCAATCACAGCAGTGGGCGTTTACCCTGAAGTCTCACAGCAGCCAATCACAGCAGTGGGCGTTTACACTGAAGTCTCACAGCAGCCAATCACAGCAGTGGCGTTTACACTGAAGTTTAACAGCAGCCAATCACAGCAGTGGGCGTTTACACTGAAGTCTCACAGCAGCCAATCACAGCAGTGGGCGTTTACACTGAAGTCTCACAGCAGCCAATCACAGCAGTGGGCGTTACACTGAAGTTTAACAGCAGCCAATCACAGCAGTGGGCGTTTACCCTGAAGTCTCACAGCAGCCAATCACAGCAGTGGGCGTTTACACTGAAGTCTCACAGCAGCCAATCACAGCAGTGGGCGTTTACACTGAAGTTTCACAGCAGCCAATCACAGCAGTGGGCGT
The DNA here is from genome assembly GCA_023029165.1 of Gobiocypris rarus. Lineage (NCBI taxonomy): Eukaryota > Metazoa > Chordata > Actinopteri > Cypriniformes > Gobionidae > Gobiocypris > Gobiocypris rarus. The sequence goes on along the minus strand of CM040922.1, from coordinate 28,594,735 downwards.
TTACACTGAAGTCTCACAGCAGCCAATCACAGCAGTGGGCGTTTACCCTGAAGTCTCACAGCAGCCAATCACAGCAGTGGGCGTTTACACTGAAGTCTCACAGCAGCCAATCACAGCAGTGGGCGTTTACACTGAAGTCTCACAGCAGCCAATCACAGCAGTGGGCGTTTACACTGAATTCTCACAGCAGCCAATCACAGCAGTGGGCGTTTACACTGAAGTCTCACAGCAGACACGCCCATTCAAACAGAGCGTTCAAACCAGAGGGCTAAAATCAGGGTAGGAAAAATGCCTTTTATTTATAAATTATGACAATTTTTGATGTAAATAGCATTCTAACATTATAAGTGCACCCCAGGAAACATTATAAAACAAACCAGTTCACGACCCCTTCAATAAGAAGACAGTTAGAAATGCTGCCTTGGCAACTAGTTGAAATAAACTCAGTTTTTAGATGTCTTTTGAATATTGTCAGTGATTCTGCTTCATTCCACCTGCAAGGAACAGTGAACTAAAATGTTCTGGAGAGAGATTTTGTGCCTCTCTGTGATGGAACCACGAGCCGTCGCTCATTTGCCGAACAAAGGCTTCTGGAAGAAATGTAGACTCGTAGGAAGTGGAAGTTTGAATTTTGAGCCGCAGCTCATTGGCCGCTGACAAGTTTTATGCAGGGACCAACCCGTTCTCAAAATCTGAAGCATGCAAGTGCCTTCTGTGTCACAGTGAAGACGCTAAAGGTCCCCTAGGCGTCACTATATCGACGCGCAGGGTGCTCCGCTCATTTCAATGAGAAACCTTTGGTGTCATGATGAAATGATTTTGGGTTATGATTTTGCCATTATGACATGTTGGAGTGTGATTCTCAATTTAAGCAGCCAGCATAATTGTATTTACATTTATTTACGCTATTTAGACATGTTTGAACACGTAACCTTACCATAACCTAATATGATATAAAAAGACAGATATGACTGCATGCACAATTTATTCAAAAAGTACAAATATTCCAAGTGTTCCAGGGCCAAACGATTGATTTGTGTGAAGGAAATCCCCAAAAGCGATCCGCGTCTCCATCCGCCGAAGATCATGAACACATTCACATTTCAAATATTGTTGCCCGTTACGTCAGATTTCAGTGTAATTGCACTGGCTCTCGTGTGTCTCGTGACTGAACGCGTCATTACGTCAGCTTTGATTGTAAAATGTCATTGGCTCTCGTGTGTCTCGTGACCGATCGTGTCATGCTAAAGAGTCGGGTGTATCTTTTGAATGAGATATGACTGAGTGCGTTCATGGAGCGGTGGGATCATCATTTCAGAGATTAAAACATTAAGATCAACTCTGTTCTTCACATGAAGATATTGTATGACTTCACAAGACTTGGAATGCAACACAAATTAATACTTTTATACTGTTTTTGGTCAGTTTATGCTACAAATACCCGTGACTGTACTTGTATTTGCCGGTTATGTGTTTTATATTGTTGAGAAGTGGTAGGTTTAGGGTAGGAGTGGGGTTAGTTGCTCCAAAATATAAAAGTAGCCTATAAATATTAATAAAATCATGTATGCTTAATGCAAAGAATTAAATGCGTCTTGATCTGACGCATTGGGCAAACAACTGGAATGAACGGAGCAGCATGTGCATCGATATAGTGACGCCTTGGGGGAACTTTAGTGTCTTCACTGTGACGCGGAAGGCACTTGACCATGCTTTAAATTTTGAAGCCTTGGGAGTGAGAACGAGTTGAACTAGGTCATTATGTTTTATAACACAAGAGATGCCTTTTAGTTTTGTAGCTGATTGTAACCAAATAACTTTTTTTTATCAGCCCTACAAAAAAATGAGCTATGCAAGAGTGCATTCTGTATTTCTGTTTACTGCTTAGTGCTTAATACACTAAAGGAGGCTGTACTGTACCAACTACCTCAGGAGGACTGAATGCCGCTAGGTGGAACAAACTGTAATTTGCACTATACTGTCTGTTCAAAATAAATGAAAAGGAACCTAGAATTGGGGATTTGTTGCTTTTTCCTATTGTACAAAACTCGTATTGAACCGTAACCCCAAAACTGAGGTACATACCGAACCCTGACTTCTGTGTACTATTACACCCCTAATATATATAGTAAATGAAACTATATATATATATTATGATATAGTATAAAACCTTTCCCCCCATTTTTCCTTCATGTTGTTATCAACACATCTTAATGAGGATAAAGCCGTTCCACTGAAAAGAATCCTGTTAAAAACCTGCTTGTAGTCTAACCAGTTCATTAGATTAGTTCATAATTTTGATCTTCTCAGTTGTGAAATTCTCTTTGCCCCTTTCAATATCCCATCTAACCCTTTGTATTATGGTTTTAAAACAAAAATTTGCATATAAATGAAAATGTTGTTATCTTTTACTTGTTTCTCATAGAACTTTCTCTCTTCCATTGAAGAGAAATTAAGATATTTAGCAGAGTTTTGACACATACAATGAAACTGCATGGGAACAGAGGCAGCCAATCTCCAAAAATGACAAAAAGCACCGAACAGCATAAAAGTCCCTTCAGACTATTCTTTGGTGTCTTGATATATTTTTATTGTATAGAAAACCCGACATGCACAGACTTCAAAATATCTCCTCTTGTGCTCAGAGAAGAAGTTCTATCCCTTTACACTGAAACAAATGTGGTGTGTATTTGAAAACAATTTTCACTCACAAATATATACAAAGAATTGGCAAGTAGCATTGAATCGAAAATGAAATAAATAGAAAGACTGAAAAAGGATTTTCTCAAAATATGTTTCTAAATATGCAAACTGTTTATCACAATTTCAAAATAAAAGTTTAAACCCTCGCTCTGAGTTTGCATGTTTTGATGTCCACATGTCAATCAAGTTCATGAAATTATACATGTTCAAGTAATTATGTTCAAGAAACATAATTATGTTCCACATGTTCAAGAAATTAAAGTGGCTGTAGCATTTCTACCGTAAAGAAGTTCACAATTCACAACCTCACCACTAGATGCTGCTAAAATTTACACACTGCACCTTTAAACAAGGATTTGATCATGCTGTAAAGTGTAACACCAGACCATTGGCGCCCTCTGCAGGCATTAGTTATAATATATAATGTAGAAGACGATTGTCTATATTATGCTTATTATATTATGTAGGCTATTTTAACAGTGTTTTTCTATAAAAACCATATGATTACTTGATTTTTTAATAATTTATTTGATCCAAATATTACTGCCACGTTGTTATTATATGTATTTAAGTCATTTTAAAGGCTATTGTGTGCTTGGGTCTATTTAAATTACCACAAAAATAAAAATTTACTCGATTAATCGTCAAAATAATCGACTGACCACCCGATTTACAAAATGATCGACTAATTACCCGATTTACAAAATAATCGACTGATTACCCGATTTACAAAATAATCGACTGATTACCTGATTTACAAAATAATCGTTTGGTGACAGCTCTAAATAATTTTCTATTCTATTTACAATTTCGAAAAATATTTGTGTAGGGTTTGCAGTTAAAGACCTTTGTGCTAGCGAACACCATTAATATTCTGAGTCCATCAGAACAGAGTCCATTTACCTACAGCGGATCCATAAATACTGACACAAATAAGCCTGAAAATCTCAGTCAAATCCCTCTTAAGTACCTGCATTCGTGAGGCCACCCATAGTGCCGTGCGGCGTCTCTATGCCTCATGCTGCAGATGTGGATTCTTCTACCTCAGCGGCGCAGGGTAAATCAGATAAGACGGCATCATAAACGGTACCTGTCCATCGTAAATCATGATAAAATTACCTAACGGTTGGGCACTAAGGTGGGCCGCACTGTGAGAAGCAGGCGAGAACGACACCTGCTTGGGACAAGAGCCGCGGCACATTGGCAGCAGAGGAAGTGAAAATGCTGAATGTGGCCAAAGATGGATGCCAGATGGATAGAGCCATCAGACAGGTGGAGCTCAGTGAACCCAAATGCGCCCCCAGTGTGTCTCACTCATAATCAGGGCAGACAAACCGAAGATGGGGATATTTTAGACCGCCACGGGACCTACATACACATCAGAAAAGCCAATGTTTAGACCCGGAGAACCACTTTAATGCTCACAGGTTGCTCTTTCATAGCTCAGAAGGGTTAATGGAGTTATGCTTCACTGAAGTACCAACACAGTCTCAGATGTTACTCCTCTAATTCCTCAGAAGAAATAAATATAGACACATTTAACCTGTCATACTCTAAGAAGCATAAAAATACCCACCACATAATTAATTATTGATTATTAATGATATATACATATTATTATATTACATAAATATTGCATACAAATAATATTTAATACAATTATAAAATGAAAGTGAAAATTCTTGCTTTGATCACAGAAATAAATTCTATTTTAAAGTATATTAAAATAGAAAACCATTGTTTTAAATTGTATTTTTGATCAAATAAATGCAGGCTTGATGAGCATATATATACATACATAAAATATATATGTGTGAACTAGGGTTGTTGTTTTTGTTTTGTTTTGTTTTTTCGGAATTTTAGGGATACAACAACAACTGTAAATAAGTCATTTATAGAAGAGTTATTGACATTATGCCAAGGCTGCCTTGGTCTGCCATTGTCTGTGATGTTTGTTTACTGTAATATTTACCAGTAAATACAGTGGATTTACTTAATTGACTTAATAAAAACAACCATATTATTTTTTCTATGAAAAGAGTTCCCACAAATGATGTGTTGTGTAATTTCTGGTAATTAAATGAAGACATAAAACATTAATTTATCTTTTAATTTAATTAAACCCTTTTTTTGTCTAACAAAGATGCACAACTGAGCTTTATACTGTTCAAATTAAAACATGAAAGAAAAATTGTGATATTACTTAAAAAATTATTACATCAGTGTTAATATTATTATTACATTGAGATGTATCTAAATTCTACTGTACAATAGTATTATATTTGTCAATTTAACCCGAACTTTTATTTTGACGGGTTGCCGTGAATACCTTTGAGTTTCTGTGTGTCGGTAGTTTTTCAAATGAAACGTTAATGCTCATGAAGTGACTCTGGAGATGACGGACATGCGTTCATGTGCACGTATGAGATGGAAACACGCGACCGTCACGCGTGATAAGTGCCATTTATTCACACAGGACACGCAGGATTCGTATTTAAATGGTCTTTTTGTTGTTTAATATTCACAGACACTAGTCTGTATCACCAGATGCCTTCTCAGGTATACCGAAATTTGCTACCGATTGATTTAATGTGAATAAAAGTACTTAAAAGTACCGATACCCAACCTGAGTATAAGTAGCCTATTATGTATATATAAAACACACTCATTCATGTATATATTTAAGAAATATTTGCATCTATATACTGTATATATTTATATAATTTATATTAAATATACATATTTAATATATTAATAGTTTTAAAAGAATCTTAAATATATACATGTATGTGTGTGCATTTATATATAGCCTGCTGTACAAAATAATTATACACACACACACATATGTAAACGCAAACTTTGATTTTGGATGCAATTAATCACGATTAATCGATTTGACAGCACTAATATACATGTCATTTAAAAGGTATTATTTAAATAAATTATTTAAGTATATATATTAATTGAACACGTTTCGGTTTATCAGGTCATAAGTGAATTTTATGAGAAATATTTGTTTTCACACCAATATCTCTAAATTTTAATTGTATCATTGTTGAACCATCTTCTGAAACTCTAGAGTGGAAACCTCTGAGAAGCATGAAGCATCAACAAAAGTCTTCACATGCCTTGGAGAAACATCTGAGTAATTATGGAGATCTTATTTGTAAATTGTACAAACAAATTGGCAGATTGAGGTTTGGTTAGTTTGTGCAGTCCTGTTGACTCATGGGTGATATTGTCATGCTCGACATGTTCACTAAAACAAAACAAAACCTGCGTTTAGTGTTTATATAACAGCCAGTTAGCTTCAGAGTAGCATAACTAGCCTATTTAAGTATTTAGGGCAGCGGCAGCAAAAAGCAGAGCTGAATACGTGCGTCAGAAGAAATTGACATGGCCACTGAAATGGGAAGTGCAGATGCTTGACCTCGGCTCATTACTGAGAGAGCCAAACGAAGGGGCGGACAGCCGGAAGAAGGTTTATATTGACACAAAGCCTGCAAACCGGTGTGTGTTTAAAATTCAAACCAGCATCCAGAAAGTAGCTTTGTCCTTAATATCATGGAAAAAGGACAGCAGTATGTATGATCGATTGCAGAGTGTTTCTCTAAAAGGTTTCTAAAGCCCTGAGCTCCTGTTGTCTCAGCGCTGGCGGAGCAGAGCGTTCAGAAATCAGGCTTAGCTGGAAAAATGCTTTGCACATCTCAGAAAAATACAAAGAGAAGGTTTCTGTGTTTAAGTTATATTGGAGGTTCAACCTGAAATGCCAATCACATTCTATTCCACTTTAGTGGAGCAGGCATATCCAGAGAGAAAATGGGAAGGAGGGAATGAACTTGAATGTCTAAAAAGATATCCGTGCATTCAGATCATTTAGATCAGGGGTCTCAAACTCAACTTACCTGGGCGCCGTTGGAGGTAGAGTCTGGGTCAAATAAATCATTATGTAATAATGAAATAATGAATTATTTAAATTTTATTTAAAATAGACTACTTCAAAGCAAGGCCATAACCATGTCTTATTAAGAGCATGGACACGTTTTGTGTGCATTTTGTTTTGTGATTTCACCGGAAAGATTAGAGTCTCTCTCCGAAACGGCATTAAGCGATAGATTGACGCGCTCGTGTGTGAAGACACGAGCCAAAAGAGAACGTAAACCCCGCCTACTTTGATTTGATTGGATATCTCAATCATTTTTACATTGATGAGCCGTTTTTACACATTCTGCGCTGTTAGGGCACCTTCGTTTCAACTGTCTGATCAGCCTCACATTCTGTTCCTGGCAATCACGCGGTGTCAACCAATTATACTGCACTTTTTCCACTTTTGCTGCCAAGCATGGACTCCACTAGACCCCTGAAGGTGTGCTGTGGTATCTGGCACAAAGATGTTAGCAGCAGATCCTTTAAGTCCTGTAAGTTGCGAGGTGGAGCCTTCATGGATTGGACTTGTTTGTTAAGCACATCCCACAGATGCTCGATTGGATTGAGATTTGGGGAATTTGGAGGCCAAGTCAACACCTCAAACTCTTTGTGCTCCTCAAACCATTCCTGAACCATTTGTGCTTTGTGGCAGGGCGCATTATCCTGCTAAAACAGACAGGCCACAGCCACCAGGGAATACCGTTTCCATGAAAGGGTGTACATGGTCTGCAACAATGCTTAGGTAGGTGGTACGTGTCAAAGTAACATCCACATGGATGGCAGGACCCAAGGTTTCCCAGCAGAACATTGCCCAAAGCATCACATTGCCTCCACCGGCTTGCCTTCTTCCCATAGTGCATCCTGGTGCCATGTGTTCCCGGGTAAGTGGCGCACACACCCGGCCATCCACGTGATGTAAAAGAAAACGTGATTCATCAGACCAGGCCACCTTCTTCCATTGCTCTGTGGTCCAGTTCTGATGCTCACATGCCACTGTTGGCTCTTTCGGCGGTGGACAGGGGTCAGCATGGGCACTCTGACTGGTCTGCGGCTATGCAGCCCCATACGCAACAAACTGTGATACGCTGTGTATTCTGACACCTTTCTATCAGAACCAGCATTAATTTCTTGAACAATTTGAGCTCCAGTAGCTCGTCTGTTTGGACCACATGGTGCATCAATGAGCCTTGGCCGCCCATGACCCTGTGGCCGGTTCTCCACTGTTCCTTTCTTGGATCACTTTTGATAGATCCTGACCACTGCAGACCGGGAACACCCCACAAGAGCTGCAGTTTTGGAGATGCTCTGACCCAGTTGTCTAGCCATAACAGTTTGGCCCTTGTCAAACTCGCTCAAATCCTTACGCTTGCCCATTTTTCCTGCTTCTAACACATCAACTGTGAGGTAAAAATGTTAATTTGCTGCCTAATATATCCCTCCCACTGACAGGTGCTGTGATGAAGAGATAATCAGTGTTGTTCACTTCACCTGTCAATGGTCATAATTGCCTAATCAGTGTATATATTATCCAATATTTGTGTGTTATTAGAGTTTTAGCCTATCAACATGCTAACATCAAACTATTTAAAATAATTAGTGTCTATATAGAGACGTTCAGATCGGGTTCTGTTTCAATTTGCATGCTTCCTTTGAAGGCAGCTGTTTCTTGCTCCCAATAAATCCCTGCATCATTTATGAACAGCGTGTGATGCAATCTATGCAGCTCGGACCATAATGCAGTGCATGACATGTGAAACCTTCAGCTCAGGCCAGCGCTTCATTTGTCTGTTGTGTCCTGCAGGTGCCGGAGGCTGGTCTCCACTGGACTCTAATAAGTATCAGTGGCTGGAAATCAAGCTGGAGCAGCGGACGGAGATTACAGCCATCGCCACCCAGGGCCGATATGGGAGCTCTGATTGGGTCACACGCTACCTCCTCATGTTCAGTGACACGGGCCATAATTGGAGACCATACCGACAGGAAGATAGTATCAGGGTAAGGGTTTAATTCCTCAGTGCTGTGCAGCTTCACCTGAGATGGACGAAAACATGCTTTGACAAGATAACTTGCACAGCGATAGATTTAGTAAGCGCAGGGCTTGACGTTTTTTTATATTGAAAAATTTTGGAGCACATGAACTTTAGGGGCACAATGAAAATGTAATGTATTTTCCTTAATAGAGGAATTTACATGCAATATCTTTTAAAATATTTGAATACAAAAGTACACTGTAGGATTTTAAATATGCATCAAACTGTATTTATTTAATAATTATGAAATTATGTATATTCTAAACATTGAATCAAAATGTCAGATACAGTTTTTTTTAAACCGAAATCCTAATGACAACTACAAAAAAAAAAAATCTGCATAAATGCATCCTAACTACACCGTTCAAAAGTTTGGGGTCAATACAATATTTTATTTTTTTTATGTTTTTGTGTATATTCTACTCACCAATGCTGAATTAATTTGATCAAAAATACATAAAATAGTCACATATTATTACAATTTAAAATAACAGTTTTCTATGTGTATATATTTTAAAATATAATTTATTCCTGTGATCAAAGCTGAATTTTCAGCATCATTACTCCAGTCTTCAGTGTCACATGACCCTTCAGAAATCATTCTAATATGATGATTTGCTGCTCAAGAAACATATTTGATTATTATCAATGCTTTAAGTCTTTAATGAATAGAAATTTCAAAAGATCAACAATTATTGTCTTTACTGTCACGTTTGATCAATTTAATGCATCCTTGCTGAATAAAAGTATTACCAAACTTTTGAACGGAAGTATTATACATGATTATTATATAATTATTTGCATATCTAGTATAGGTTTTCAGTGCAATCTGTGACCCATCGGGACTGTATGTGCTTTGTTAAATATAAAGCCGTTTTACTCAAGATACCTTCAAAGGAGCGAGCAAAGATGAGCATAACAGATGTCTGTTGCATATGCAGATTGATATTTAAAACATTAAAACATTTTCTAAAATTAAGTAAAATGCTGACAATAAATCAAAAGCTAGCTGATTTATTTAAAAGTCGATAGATATCGCCATCCGTTCGCACAGCCGTTAACACTTTCCCTGACAAGCAGATGTGACGAGGCCTGTAGAGAACAGCAGCAGTATGCGGTGAGAACGCATTCAGTCACGATTCAGTCTGTCGTCAGAAGCACTTAGAGTTTAAGACATGAGCGTCTTTCTTCCCTCTTCTGAGTGTGAGAACTTGTCGCTCCTACCAGTGGAGGATTTGCACCTTGACTCTTGATATATTTCACAGGCCACTTTAGAGCAAATGAGATGCGCCTCCTCAGCAGGAAACAGAGCAATTTGTTCGGCTTAACGCTCCACTCCACCAGACGGCTGATCCCTTCAAAGGCACTGAGAACGCTGCTCCGCTCCGAATTACTCTGAGCTAAGAAAGTCCAAATTGCACACATCTCTGACAGATATAAGGACAAAATGAACGTTCCTCCCTGCAAAATAATCCACAATAACTCTACTTTGCCTCTTAAAATGGCTGGAAAATACCCTGACTATAAAAAACGCCTGAGGTGATGTGCAGGTGTTAGCTGGTGCTGGTCTGGTCTGGCCAAGCTTGTGTTTAGCTGGTTTTGTGGTTGTTCAGTCTTAGCTGACTAGTAGATTATATATTCTTTATATTACATAATATAAATATTGTATCAATTAATTTTTTATATAAAATTAAAAATTATAAATTTAACCCCTTTACCCCTCTTTTTTATCGCCTTTTTTCGTATCATATATTTTAACAATTATCATAAATTAGGTATCATTCGAAAGCTTGAAAACTCAAAATTCATCCTGTGAAAACTGTTTTGAAAATCAGACGTTTGCATTACCATGGAAACGTGACTCTAAATTCTTCTAGCGGGCTCCTCCCCTAGTGGGCGGTGTCATGTTTCATATTACAAAATGTATTTTAACTACTTTAAAATCTAAATCTTTTCTAATCTTGACAAAACACATATAGTCAGAAAGAATCTAGGTCCCCATGAGGAAACAATCTTATAAATTATACAGAATGAGATTTTTTTAAATGTAAAAATGCAGAAAGTTTTCTGTGATGGGGAGGTTTAGGGGAAGTGTAGGGAGATAGAATATACAGTATAAAAACCATTACGTCTATTGTGTGTGTCTGTGTGGGCATGTTTTTGTGAAATATCAGGACACAAATGTGTATAATGACATGGGTATGACACAGGTATTACATAAAGAGGGTGAAATATGAGGACGTTCCCCATGTCCTCACTTTTCAAAATGCTTATAAATCACACGGGATGAGGTTTTCTTCACAGAAAGTAAACTGCGCAGTCTCCTGTGATGAGTAGGTTTAGGGGCAGGGTTAGTGTAGGGGGATAGAAAATACGGTTTGTACAGTATAAAATGCATTACGCCTATGGAATGTCCCCACATTTCACAAAAACAAACGTGTGTGTGTGTGTGTGTGTGTGTGTGTGTGTGTGCGTGCGCCTGTGTGTGTGTTCTTATGCTGTGTATTAATCAGTGTTGGGAAAGTTACTTTGTAAATGTAATACGTTACAGATTACAAGTTACCCTATTAAAAGATGTAATAAGTAATGTAACTATTTCAATTTCTTTGTTAAAGTAATGTAATTGATTACATTTGATTACAATTTGATTACTTTTCAAAATTTTTAACGAATGTTTTCAACTTAATTATTTTCTAACATTTGAACAGGCAGGGTTAACATTACAGTAGTGCTCAACACTGATTACTGTCAGACTTTCAAAAGTCTTTAGCACATCTTTTTACTTTGAGATCGTTCTGAGGTTAAATACAGATTTCTGGATTTTTACATTTCCAGCACAGGAACGCAGTTTTATCACTCGCCATGGTGGTAACTCTCAGACAAGTTGTAGCCTACCGCTTTCAGCAGCAATGTGGATTGATGTAATTGGCAGACGCTGTAAATTCAAACAAGAGAGCCAATCAAAAGCATCAGAATAGCATCGCTTTACTAAACAGCCTTTAAATGGCAGGAGGCATCGTGCACATCAAAAACAGGCAAAGCAACAAATTAATATTATTCTACATATCCTAGCTTATTACAGAAAATATTCAGATGTATCCCCCTTTGTAATCTTTTCTGTAACTGTAATTTAATTCTCAGTTATTGTAATGAATTGCAGTTACATTTATTTTGTGATTAAATGACGTAATGGCATTACATGTAACTAGTTAGTCCCCAACACTGGTAATAATGTATCTCATGTAAACTATACCTGAGAAACACATCAGCATATTAGTCATAGACCTGCCCAACCAGCCTTAGTTGTAAGATCAGCATTTTTGATGAGCAGGTGTGGATGTTACTGGACAAAAAGTGCCTGTATTGATTTCCTTTAATACAGTGGCTGAGTGCGGATGTATTTGCTCATTGACCCATGGCGATGTTGAATCGCTCCGGTCGCCACAGGGTCTCAGCTCCTATTAAGTAGAAGTTAAGTCATAGACTGGTCTCGTCTCATCATGTGAACCCGTCTGAGTTCAGGATCAACTTTCTGCGTCTTTATGATCCAATGGGAAACCATAAAAGATGCAAGACCGCATTAGTGCATCATGTCAAACCACAAATATCACGAAAGGTCACGTAACGCTGTTGTTCTTTCTATTTGAGGTTTTCTCTGGGAACTCCAACGCTGACAGTGTGGTGATGTACAAACTACAGCATGCAGTCATTGCTCAGTACCTCAGAATACTGCCGCTGGACTGGAACCCCAACGGGAGGGTCGGATTGAGGCTGGAAGCGTACGGATGCCAATACAGTACGTATTTAACATTTACATATCGTTTAATGTCTTTCATGTTATGAAATTACATACTTTTTAATGTATTCATTTATTCATTCATTTAATATGATTTAAGATATTTCATGTTATGAAAAGTATTTATTTAACATTAAAATTATTATGTTAAGTTTAAAGGAGTAGTTCACTTTAAAATGAAAATTACCTCATGATTTATTCCCCCTCAAGCCCTCCTAGGTGCATATGACTTTCTTCTTTCTGATGACCAAATTCGAAGTAATATTAATAAATATCCTGGCTCTTCTGAGCTTTATAATGGCACGGGGCTCATGAGTTTGCAACTCAGAAAAGTGCATCCATCATAAACGTACTCCATAAACGTACGGGTTAATAAAGGCCTTCTGAAGCCGCCAGACCGCCTTCCGTATTCAACTTACTGAAAAAGCGTAACTGGCGCGCTGCATGACATCAGACGTGGCGTAAGCGTTTTGAACTGCGAGAGGCGTTACACTTTCTGCTTAAGTTGAATACGGAAGGTGGTCTATTAATTAATTCCGAATAAAAAGACACTGTATAACAATCAAATGAAATCAGTATCCATCTTTGGATTTACACTTACTGTTTACAGTAATGCAGCTCACATTGCATGGATGGATTTACACAGTCAAATTGCCTAAATGTTCATCTCCTGCTTGAAATGAATAAAAGTATGTTTTAGTATAAAAGTTGTGCAAACATCTTTTTTGCATGTTTATACTGATACGTTGGTCTGAGCACCCAATTAGCTGGGAGAGCACGGTGAGTGCTTTGATAAGAGATTAAAATCCGGCACACTCAGTGTCCGAATTCACTCGTTTTCATTCACTCCTTCAAGTGGACTGTATTAGTGGAGAAATGTAGGGAATAGGGAATGAGGGGGATTTCAAACACAGCACGTGTTGCTCAGAGACGCAGCGGTTCTGCTGTTTGTTCTGTTTTCTTTGATGGTGCAAAAACAGAATGTGTTTGAAATGTGAAACTTGTTGTTTATTGAACTTGTATAAAATCAGATGTTCGGAAAATCGGCACTTGTGTGATAACTCCCCTAAATATAAAAACAGTCATTTTCTTTTAATCTTTTTGATGATATTTTCTGCACTATAGTGGAGAATTTAGACAGAGAATTTATTAATAGTCTATCTTTCTAAATATGTGCTCTTTTGGGCTAAAATCCTTTAATGGAGCTGTTATAAAGTAGCCATGTGGTCATAAACAAACGTGAGCAGATGCGAATCAATAGGTGTGTCCGTCTGTGAGTTAATGATAAATACAAGTGTACTCCGTTTGTTTGATTATGGCCCCGAAGCTTGCAGTCGCAGTCAAGCCCATGGTTGTCATGTGTTATCGCCTAAGAGCAGGCGAGTGTGTCCGGCCTTCTCTCAATCAGACGCCAGCCCGACACACTGATATATGATTGGTCTCACAGAGCTGCTGTGTGGCGGCTTTTGTCTTGTGGCTCTTTTCGAATGAGATGCATTGTCACTGAAATCACACGGGGCAGAACTGCAGGGCTTTAGCGTCTCTGCCATTGAGAGCTGTCAGCTATTAAGAGCCCGTCAACATACATTCAATGTTTATTTGCCTCATGTGCATTAACACTAGCATTTGGATTGTTTCCATGTTCATAAATATAGCAGACCATTAGGGATTGAGTGTTTTTGTTTTTTTGTATACAGATGTATAATTTATTGCACAGATCCTGCAGGTACTGCCCTGTGTCAGCCGGTTGCATCATTCGTGTCGACCTCCGGTTTAAACTCTCTCCTCTCTCCACTTACAGCAGTGAAGGTGCTGAGCTGTACCTGAATACATTACAAGTGCCAATAGACCGGCTCAAAGACGCTGTATACGGCACTAATTATAATGCACAAAGTTTAATTCTTAGCGTCAGGGGTTTGTTGACTCAAACAAACCGATCAATGTTTCGTCACAGAGTCCCAGTGTTTCACTCACTAATGACTGACTTATAATGACTCCGAACATTAAACTGACACATCTCAACATCACACACGGAATATATGTTCATTCATTCAGTCATTTTATTTTATTTTTTTATGTGCTACTTTTTTTTGTTGCTTTTTTATTCATTATTTTTTTTATATACATTATTGTTCATTATTTACTAGATTATTGTAGTTTGTTTATTCATTTATGCATTATTGTTCAGTATTTATTTATACATAGCTCATTATTTATTTGATTATTGTAGTTTATGTATAATAGTTATTTTTATATGTTTATTTATTATTATTCATTATTTAGTTCAGTTTATTTATTTAGACAGCTCATTATTTATTCGATTTTTATAGTTTGTTTGTTTATTTATGCATTATAGTTCATTTTTATTTATTTATTTATTGTAATTCATTAACTGGTTCAGTGTATTTATTTATATATAGTTTATTATTTTTTATTTATTGTAGTTAATTCGTTCATTTAAATACATTTATAGTTCATTATTATTCATTATTTATTTTCTTATTGCAGTTTATGAATTATAGTTAATTTTTAATTTGTTTATTTATTATAATTCATTATTTAGTTCAGTTTATTTATTTAGACAGTTAATTATTTATTTGACTTTTATAGTTTATTTATTTATTAATTTATTCTAGTTCATTATCTAGTCCAGTTTATTTATACACAGCTCATTATTTATTTAATTATTGTAGTTTATTTATGCATTATAGTTCAGTATTTATTTGTTATTATTTATTTTCTTGTTGTAGTTTATGTATTATAGTTTATTTTTATTTGTATATTTGTTGTAGTTCATTATTTATTAGTTTATTTATTTATTTTTCATTGTTATTTATTTTGTTCGCTATTATGTATTATTGTTCATCATTTATTTATCTATTAATCAAAGTTCATTATATATTTTTTTAGATTAGTTGATTATTATATATTTTAAGTCAATATTTGTTTGTTTGTTTGTTTGCTTGCTTGCTCATTTATTTTAGTTCGTTACAATTAAATTACTGAGTTAATTTCAAGCCCTAGAGTGAAATTATAGGTGTCATAAAGCATAAATGTAATTTTTACTGCCCATTTCCTCGTGATCTCTTCACTCTGATCTTTGTGTTATTTTCTATCCACACTGTTTATCTGCTTCTGGTGTGTTTCAGGGTCTGATGTGGCCGGTTTTGATGGCAGCGGTCACTTGCTCTATAGGCCGGCTCCCAGCGCCAATCCTGCAGACAAAGACGTGTTATCCATGAACTTCAAAACCCTGCAGAACTCTGGGATGCTGGTTCATATGGAAGGCCACAGCGGACACACCCTCACTTTGGAGTTATTCAAAGGAAAACTCTTACTACAGCTTAGAAAAGGTATTAATATGCATGTACCATATTCATATGCCATCTTTTTTATTAAAGGGGATCTGTTATGCATTTTTACAAATTATTGATTTTATTTTTGGGCTCTACTAGAACAGGTTTTCATGCTTGATTGATTACTTGTTGCGGCTCCTCTCTTCCCAGTCTGTCAGTAACGCTCTGTTTAGTTCCTGTCTCTATGAAGCCCCGCCTTCTGAAAAGCACAATTGGTCGGCTGGAACAGTGTGTTGTGATTGGTCAAGCGCTTTGAGCGTGTTTGGGAAATGTCCCGCCCCTTACCATAACCGCCAGTTTCAGAAGTTCAGAAACACTGACACTGACATAGAGAAGATCTCCCGCTGGAGGGACTTTATGCTTTGGGACTTTTTAGTTTTATTTTTATTTTTTTAAGGCTTTTATGTATGTAAGTATGTATGTATGTATTGTCCTATTGTACTCTGGCAGTGTCCACGATGTCTAAGACAAATTTTCCAGTAATGGGACAATAAAGTATATTCTATTCTATTCTAATCTCGCAATACATGGCCCTTGTCATCCTCTCCTTAATACAGTGCAGTCGCCCTGTCCCATGTGCTGAAAAACACCCCAAAACATGATGCTACCACCCCCATGCTTCACAGTAGGGATGGTGTTCTTGGGATGGTACTCATCATTCTTCTTTCTCCAAACACGTTTAATGGAATTATGACCAAAAAGTTCTATTTTGGTCTCATTTGACCACAGGACTTTCTCCCATGACTCCTCTGGATCATCCAAATGGTCATTGGCAAACTAAAGACTGGCCTGGACATGTGCTGGTTTAAGCAGGGGAACCTTCCGTGCCATGCATGATTTCAAACCATGACGTCTTAGTGTATTACCAACAGTAACCTTGGAAACGGTGGTCCCAGCTCTTTTCAGGTCATTGACCAGCTCCTCCCGTGTAGTTCTGGGCTGATTTCTCACCTTTCTTAGGATCATTGAGACCCCACGAGGTGAGATCTTGCATGGAGCCACAGTCCAAGGGAGATTGAGAGTCATGTTTAGCTTCTTCCATTTTCTAATGATTGCTCCAACAAGTGGACCTTTTTCACCAAGCTGCTTGGCAATGGCCCCGTAGCCCTTTTCAGCCTTGTGAAGGTGTACAATTTTGGCTCTAGTGTCTTTGGACAGCTCTTTGGTCTTGGCCATATTAAGGCGGGCATAAACTGTGCGATTTCTGCGCAATTCCAGAAAGGTTGCCTACTCACACTGTACGAGTAGATCACATGCGATCTAAAGCCAAAGCTCACGGTTTATGTGCTCACACTTTGCGGTCCGATTGTCGAGCGCGACTTGACTGCTCACACTGTACGAAGGAAATATGCGCTATAAAACTCTGTGTTGCAATGACAGACCATGGGCTATTATAGATAGCCAATCAAATGCATCAGCTAACGCTATCAAGAGGATTTAGCGTTTCCAATGCATGTATGAAAATATGAATTAAATGCAATATCTATTTAATAATAAAAGTAGGCCTACTTTTTTTTATTAAATTGATATTACATTTAATTTGCTCCCGCAACAATTTTCATAACGCATTGCATATAGCCGACACGCTGCATGATAAAAGATTAGATAGATTATTTTAGGCCTACTCCTCATTATTTAAAAACATTTAGTCCAATTAAACAAGGAATTATGGGTTATTTATAGATAATATCAGTCTCAATGAAAAGTAAGAGCAATTTCAAAAACAACTACCACAAGATAAATATTAAGAAAATGAATTAAGACAGTTAGGCTACGACGTTATCAGCAGATGTTAAAGTAGCCATTATCTCTCATTGTCTGTGATAAATAATATGCGCCGAAAGCTCGTCAGATTTTACTTTCACTTTCTGTAGTGAATAATTGGGTTTGAGACTTCACCGACTTTTGCGCACATTGCGTTTGCACATTTAAGTTTTCACATTGCGTGATATCCACTGACTCCTTCATGATTTAAAAGGGGAAGAAGAAAAAAAACAATAATGTGACATGATGATATTTTGTGTCAAATGATGGAAAGCAGTTCACATTTCCCGCTAAATTAATGATCAAGTTGCTAAATGATTAAAGAGATGTCGCCTCTCGTTTCCCCTGTACACTGCCACGAACACCTCGCGACAAGCGGCGCGATAAAGCTGAAAATCAGCCCGACCCAAAACAGAGTCGCACGAGTCAGAATTCGGCTCAAAATCGGACGAAAATCGCACCGTGTATGCCCAGCTTTAGTAGTTGGATTCTTACTGATTGTTTGGGGTGGACAGGTGTCTTTATGCAGCTAACGACCTCAAACAGGTGCATCTAATTTAGGATAATAAATGGAGAGGAGGTGGACATTTTAAAGGCAGACTAACAGGTCTTTGAGGGTCAGAATTCTAGCTGATAGACAGGTGTTCAAACACTTATTTGCAGCTGTATCATATAAATAAATAGTTAAAAAATCATATATTGTGATTTCTAAATTTTTTTTTTTAGATTATGTCTCTCACAGTGGACATGTACCTACGATGACAATTTCAGACCCCTCCATGATTTCCAAGTGGGAGAACTTGCAAAATAGCAGGTTGTTCAAATACTTATTTTCCTCACTGTAAGGACATTATTACACACAAAAAAGTCCAGTTCATCATCAAATCGAATGTTCAATGAAAAAGTCATCCCTTCCATCCCAAAAACACAAACAGTTAATGAACAACTCGATAGCACGAGCACGACAGTCCAAATAACAAACATATTACAATTATGACAATATTAGAGGGTTATATAGACCATGAAAAGAGGAAACAAACATATATTAGGAGTATATTATCTTGCTTTTCAGACACACTTTGGGAGCTGACGCTTGAAACAGAAATCATCGCTGAAGTGAACGACGATGCGTTTGCAAATGGACAAACATGCGAACATAACACAAGCATATTCAAGCAAAAGCTAGCATATATTAGTTCTGTGAAACAAAACAAAACCAATGTTACTCGCCTATCGAGAAGAAATGAAGCAGCCTCGGCCTTCGCTCCTTGAGTTCTCTCCAGCGCTGGAAAGCTGATACTTCCTGCCTGATCGTAACCCTTCTTTTGTTCCACAGACATTTTCCCCTTTTTTCTTTTTTCTTTTATCTGCCATCTCTCTCTTTTTCATTGTCGCTCGGCTAATGTCCGTCCTGTGTGTCGTTTCTTTTGAATAATGACGTGCACTGAGCGCTTTCTTCTCCCTGTCATTAGTAGACACGCCCCTTGCTGCTGATTGGCTACAAGTTTGTTCAGGGACTCGGCCTGAGTCCATTTTGTAAAGCAGTTTTGAAATAACACTTACTTAATTGTCTTGAAAATAATGTCATAAAAATGATACAATGCAATATATATATATATATATATATATATATATATATATATATATATATATATATATATATATATATCAAGACATTTTAAAGAAAAACATGAAATGACCATGGTACATCTGCATCATATGACTACCATTGTGCTATTCAGTAGTTTAAGTTTATTGTTAGTTAAAATCTCCAGCAGATTAACAGATCTGTTCTACTAATAAATTAGGGATGCTGGTATATTCAAAAGGCTTGTTCATAAGGTGTAAGACTTTAAAGAAAAGCCTTCAGGTGTCGGTCAGAGACCCAGTCTGTCGTGAGCAGCCAGTATGGCACAGTTTCCCATGTGCCATCTGTGATCGCAGCATTTAGGTGTCACTGCCAGCGTCACAGTCGCTCTCTCCTCACAAACACTTGCAGCAGTGTACAACTGTAGTTGTTTGGCACACGTGAGTTTACTGCCGTCTTTTTGCTGGAGAAACTCCATGTAATCTAAATAGGAGAAGAAACAGTTGAGATATAAAGGAGATTTCTTTAGCGAATGCTCCTAACTGCGCTTTCTCTTTTTACCTCAGTCATGCTGCATGTCCGTATTAATTTAACCATTACTCTTCTGTGTTCGATTTGCCATTTATGTTTGACATTTGGAAATGTGACAATTACAGCACCGTAGGAAACGGCGAACATGTGCCGTTTTCATCATATCTCAGCTTCACAGTTGTATTTTATAAAGTATCTTAGAGCTCAGTTGGGTCTGACCGGAGGAGTTTGAATGCCTCGCATCTGTAAATCTCAGCAAATCCGGCCGCCATTCCGTCGTAAAGTACTGAAGTCTAACTGCCACTCTCTCTGCACACTGTGCTCTCTCTGCTTTCACCATATTTTCAAACAAATCAAAGATGCCTGGCATCATTTATTAGAGGTGTTTCTGAAAGTGCTAAAGTGGTCTCTCGGCCTCGCTCAGATAATGGCTCGACACTGTCAGAAATACACATGGCACTTGGCTATTGTCTGTTGTCCAATGATGGCCGTGCCTTTCTCGTGTTTAGATGAGATTTACTGTGCCGTAAGGACATTGCATTCACTCTGGGTTGTTTTTTATAAGACATTAAAACGTCGACGATTAGGTAGCGGACGTTGAATATCAATCACTTCAGGCAGCTTTTAAACTTTTTAGGCTGGATACACCTGCATATGATGTGTTTGGAGGCTAGAAACTACATAATGAAGAATAGATTAGCCAGCAGTCATATCACCCTGTAGCCCAAGACTGGTTTCCCACTGAAGCTAAGCATAGCTGAGCCTGGTCAGTACCTGAATGGGAGACCAACTGGGAAAGATGCTATATAAATGTAACAAATAATAATAGATGACTAGAATGTGCAATTGAATCAAATATTTGGGTTTTCCTGTTCAAAGTTGGTTAGTTACTATGCTGTTTTCAGCAGATTTCTTAACTCGCTTAACCAGCGAGACAATCTTTTTCAACAGCTTCTCCAGAAAGACCAGAACACTGTTAAAAGAACATTATATACTGTGTGTGTATATATATATAGCCAGCTTTTGAAAGTAAATACAAGTTTTAGCATGTTGAGCATAAATCTCAGTGTATGATTTGGAGACATTTAGTTGTCTGTGGTAAAAGTAGTCATTTACCGTATTGTTCTGAATCTAAGACATTGTTTTTTTCTTCTTCTTAGTAATACATCTGAAAAAATGGGTTCATTTTATGTTCAGGGTCTAGACCAGGGGTGGCGAACTCCGATCCTGCAGAGCCTCATTCCAGCAGAGTTTAGCTCCAACCCTGATAGAACTGAACTGTAAGTAGCTTCCTAGTAAACCTTCAGACCTTGATTAACTTGTTCAGGTGTGTTTAAATTGGGTTAAAGCAAAACTCTGCAGGACTTTGGCTCTTCGGACCGGAGTTCACCACCCCTGGTCTAGACCATGAATAGGCAATGTCGGTCCTGGGGTGCTGCTGTTCTGCAGAGTTTCAATCCAACTCTAAACAAAACAACTAATCTGCCAGTAACCTTTAGTAATCCTTGAACACATTTATCTTGTTCAGGTTTGTTTGATTAGGGTTGGAGTGGAACTCTGCAGGGCTGCGGCACTTCAGGACCGACGTTGCCTATCCATGGTCTAGACCAGGGGTGTCCAATCCTGCTTCTGGAAGGCCAGTGTCCTGCAGAGTTTAGCTCCAACCCCAATGAAACACAGCTGAACCTGCTAATCAAGGTCTTAGGCATACTAGAAACTTCCAGCAGGTGTGTTGAGGCAAGCTGGAGCTAAACTCTGCAGGACAGCGGCCCTCCAGGACCGAGTTTGGACACCCCTGGTCTAGACTTTTACATGTCAATAATACAGCCGCAACGATAGGTGGCGCCAAATACACCAAAAATCGAGTGTGCCAAGTAATATTGTGGCTAAATCCGAAATTGCCCCCTATACCCTCAAACGGGGCATTATTTGAGGGGACAGCCATTTGTAGTGGTGTCCATAGTGGACGTTATTGAGTGCACTCATTCAATCCCACATTGCACCGCAATAACGAGTGTACAGCCGATGTACACTCAATGGCTGTTCGACTTTACACACTTGTTTTCATTCACTCCTTCAAGTGAACTATTTGTGGACTTACTAGGGAATAGTGAATGAGAGTTTAGGGGGCGATTTCGGATTCAGCCCATGTCTCAGAATGTAATGTTAGAAGATCTTGAGTGCATACTATCCGCCCTAAATAGTATTGAATATTACTAATGTCACATACTCTTTAGGGTTGATAATATGCACATTGAGATGCAGGCAAAGTCTTAAAAACATAAAGAGTCAAAGAAAAGCTTACCGTCTAAGAGCTACATTTAGCATACTTTCAATACAAACATTTAAATATAAATTAGAATATAAGTTGTCTTATATTTGTAACAATATGGTAGGCTATTTATTTATTTTTATATTAATGTAGACATGTTTGATTCTTATAGGCCTTTTTAGTGGATGTTGTGTTACTGCAGCACCTTAACTCTTTTCCTGCCAAAGACTAGTTTTTACGGCTTTCCATGTTTTCACTGTTATACACTATTACGCATCTTATGAAAAAGTACAGAATCTCCAGATCAAAACACAGGCGAAGAAGATGCTAAAACAAAACAATCATCAACATTAAACAGCATATAAATATAAACTGCCTAATGTTACTGAATGAGATGTCGCCCCAGGATGAGCTACAGGTCTTTTAGATTTTTAAGCTTGAGCATCCAAATCAGTCGATCAAGTAATGACTGTTGTAATATACAGTCTCCTGCTGGACTTGTTTGATATTAAAAAATAAAAGTATAATGAGCTGCAAAGGCGGCTTTCTGTGCATGCGCTCTGAGACAAAGCGAAACACGGACACATAGGCTACTTTGGGCTTCGGGCTGAAATGGATAAATACACACAAAATTATGTCAGAATGTCCATCTTGGGGAGTTTTCCCTTATGCTCAGTTATGTCTTAAGTGAACATAAACAAATAATTTGAAGTAACTGAATGCTTGTCAGTTTATTAGATCTGTCTTAAAGTGACAGCAGCCTAACACTGCAGAGGGGGTTTTAACACACTGACAGGGGCCCCTTAAAAATGTTCCTTAGGGGACCCAGAGGTATAAGACCGGCACTGATTTGACAGTTAAACATGCTTGTTCGATTTGCCTTTGACGTTCGACTTTGGCACTTATAAATGTGAAGATTACAACTCTGGATGAAGCGGCGATCATATCTCAGCAGCCAGGACAAGTCTGATGAAGCTTAAGTTTGAAGCATCATATATTTTAAATATCTTAATAGGTTTGTTTTAGAAACGAAGTGGATTCATTTTGTCTTCATTGTCCTTGAAAAATGTAGCGTATTGGAAGACAAACTGTGCCACAGGTCCGATAATCGGAAAGAGTCAGACGTGCTGAACAGGATTTGTATGTGACGCTGTTGTTGTTTTGATGCAGAGACAGATGTTAGTCGCTGGCAAACACTCGCTGCTGTCTGTGCCGAATAATACATCTGCAAACAAGCTGTGACATGAAGATTTATGCCCCATATCCCAAACTATTTTATTTTGCTGGTAGTTTGCATTCATCAAAATGTCTGTTTATATCGTGCTTCATTGCTTCATGTTTTGCCCCAAACTTTGTAGGGATTTATATACAAAATGTTCTGATTGTATTGACCAATACTTAATCACTTCATAATTTACTCACCCTCAAGTCTTCCTAGGTGTATATGATTTTCTTCTTTCAGCCAAATACAATCAGAGCTATATAAAAAATATCCTGGCTCTTCCAAGCTTTGAGGTCAGGTACTGATGTTGGACGAAAAGGCCAGTCTTCGCTCTAATTCATCCCAAAGATGTTCTGTCGGGTTGAGGTCAGGACTCCAGGACCTCCACACTAAACTTGCTCATCCATGTCTTTATGGACCTTGCTTTGTGCACTGGTGCACAGTCATGTTTGAACAGGAAGGGGCCATCCCCAAACTGTTCCCACAAAGTTGGGAGCATTGAATTGTCCAAAATGTCTTGCTATGCTGAAGCATTAAGAGTTCCTTCCACTGGATCTAAGGGGCCAAGCCCAACCCCTGAAAAACAACCCCACACCATACACCTCCCTCCAACTTTACACTTGGCAGAAAAGTCAGAAAAGTCAGAAAAGTACCGTTCTCCTGGCAACCACCAAACCCAGACTCATCCATCGGATTGCCAGACAGAGAAGCGTGATTGGTCACTCTAGAACACATCTCCATTGCTCTAGAGTCCAGTGGCGGCGTGATTTACACCACTGCATCCGACGCTTTGCATTGCACTTGGTGATGTAAGGCTGGGATGAGCTGCTCGGCCATGGAAACCCATTCCATGAAGCTCTCTACGCACTGTTCTTGAGCTAATCTGTAGGCCACATGAAGTTTGGAGGTCTGTAGCTATTGACTCTGCAGAAAGTTGGCAACTTCTGCGCACTGTGCACCTCACCATGCGCTGACCCCCCTTTGTGATTTTACGTGGCCTTGTTATAATACCACTAATAGTTGACCGTGGAACATTTAGTAGTGAGGAAATTTCACGAATGGACTTATTGCACACATTGCTAAGGACTCCCGTTTGCATGTCTCTCTTTAAGAGCCAATACTAACTGAAACCAAGTAGTTAGCACAATAATTCTTAACACGTTCAGATCATGCCTCCAACATGTTACCGGTGCGTTATTTTCACTCTCTAATGAGTCTGCACAAATTGTGTTCTACAACAAAAACAGCGCACATGCGATAACTGAAAACAAATGTAGATTTTTTGCTCATAACTTTATGACAATTGCACAGATCATAGATCATGGCACAACACCATTTATGGCATATTCTTATGATTAAAAAAGCAACATAATCAATTGTGGCGATCACAAGATTTTGCTTACAGAATGATGTACATTGAGACAGATTTGGCTAAAAATATTCCTCTCATTTTACCAGGATGCAATGTTCCCGGAACCGTCCAATCTTGTTTTCCAATGTGGAATAACACAAAACGTATAATTTCAAAGCTTAGAAACTCTGCTTTTAATGCATCTAACCATTTTGAATAACTCTTAAGAAATGCTGAGTAGTATAAACTGGAGTGTGCCGCGCCACCTAGCAAAGAAAAACATTAATAATTGTATTTTTTTTGGCCTTTAAAATATTTTGGCCATTATTTAATATATCTCTGATTGTGTTTGTCTGAAAGAAGAAAGTAATATACACCTAGGATGACAAGGTTGAGTAAAGCTGGGTGTGATTTTGTCCCCGATTTAGCTGTCTGAGACAAATTTGGCAAATCCTAAAAGATTCCTCTGATCCTAAGCTAAAATCTGAAGTCTTTGATCATTAGTTTGGCATGTTCACCGACAGCCGATTAAGACTGTTGCGATCAAATTATACCTCAGATGAAATTCTGGCAGTGTCAGAAGATTTGGCATACAGTCCTGCAGTGTGACTTCTCCTACGATGACCGTCAAATTGTCTTAATTTTTCAAGACAAACCATGACCAAAATGAGTGCTAGAGATTTCTTTGTAGCCACCATTTCAAGCCCGCGTGTAATGCAGCTCACTGTCACTGAACACGTCATTCCTTGATGATATAAAACTCCAGACAAGTTTTTTTGCATGCATCCATTTTTGACGCACCTTTACTATCATACAGTCTGACATTAATGACAGCTGAGATCTTACAGTGTGACATGACTTACAGCGGGGATCATGTTCGTACTGTCTGACAAGGAACTAACGTAAAGGACTATTATAAATCGCACAGTGTGCACCC
The DNA here is from genome assembly GCA_023029165.1 of Gobiocypris rarus. Lineage (NCBI taxonomy): Eukaryota > Metazoa > Chordata > Actinopteri > Cypriniformes > Gobionidae > Gobiocypris > Gobiocypris rarus. The sequence continues at coordinate 28,569,258 of CM040922.1, read as the reverse complement.
GGCTTTAATCATGGGGATTTTCATTTTTTGGGTGATCTATCCCTTTAAGTTTGTTTTGCAGGTCGCCACAGACATTATTTTTGACACACTCATGAGTTTTCTGATTAGACATTCAAAATAAGACCAGAAGCATGAATAAAGAAAGTAAATCATCTGTTTTAATGTTCCTTTCATGGTCTATTTACAGCATGTGTTTGCAAGCTAAATGCATTAAATATGCATTCATATCCATAGTAATACATTCACAGTGTGACATTCGCTCTAATGAAGACGAAGATGATTAGAAGATATAACAATGTTTAACAGATATTTCCAAGATACAGGCAACATGCGAAACAGTGTGCATATAGCAGAGATAATACTAGAACAGAACATAAGCAGGAACTAAATACATGGAGATGATTAACACAAAGACAAAAAAGCTGTGATGATAGATAGTGTCCATGGTGACTGATAAATGGCGGGAGTACGGAACATGTGATGACTGAAAACCAAAACAAACAGAACATGACTGTAACACTCAGTGGATATGCATTTGAATTTATTCCTTTGCAACTAACTGGAGAAGCTACTAGTTGAAGTACTAACATTTAAACTGAAATAAAAAGAAATGTTTATAAAAAACAATAAAAAATGTCAAAAGCACCTAACATAATTACTAAAACCTAAACTAAAAATGAAAATGAAAATATTTAAAGGTGCGTTATGCAACTTTTCCGTCCACTAGAGGTCGCCTATTCAAAACAAAGGCGTAGTTCGATGATGCCAAGTTTGAGCGCAGCATCTTGGGACATGTGGTCTTCCTCATAGCCAGTGGAAAAGAATCGGAATAGGACTCGGGCAGAAGAAATTATGTTCATGGATGCAGTTATTAACGTTACTATGAAGCAGAGCAGGGGCGAGTGCTGTGGGAGTTGAACGAGGTTGCTGGAGCGATTGCCAGTGAGAGACGAGCATGACACGGCTCGCGAGCAGCAGGACTTTTATTGTGCCATAGTCGCCAGCGGCATTTCCGCTTTTCCGGTCATTAGTATGAGGTAAAGTAGCTCTGTTTATCATATTAGATACATTGAGTGTTTTGAAAATGATGTTATGATGTTAATCTGTGCGTTCGCTCGGCGGCTGCTGTGACACTTGTAGTAAGACTAAAGCGTTTCTGCAAAATAAAACTGGGAAAAACCAAGGGTAGGACAGATATGACGCAATTCACACCTCCCAGTTTCTTGGTTAAAAAGGCAATTTTCTCACGATTTACATTTAGTTGGAAACATTTGTGATATTGTAAGTACTCAGCTTAACAAAATATATAACACTGGCCTAGTGGTTTTTGGATATTTTACTGAATTTTTTTTACATAGTGTACCTTTAAATAAAAAAGTTCATAATAAATACTATTTCTGTCAGGACCTATATTGTCAAAGATGTTCTGTTCTGGGCAAGAACTCCCTGTGCATCCATGCAGCCTAGCATGGATAAGAGCAGGGAGAGCAGCGATAAAACCCCCAAGGTTAAACGGAACAGAACCAACAATGTATTGCAGATATCATTAATTTCAATATTAAAATGTACAACATAATTCTTGAATTTAGTCAGATTCAAGGGTAATCAGAATGCCAAATCATGACTGACAAGAGGAGGAGCTGGGGATAGAGGAGGGTTATTATCTCTGGAGAAACGTGATAGCGGCTGATAATACTGAAGGAGCTTATATATGCATGCTGTGATAGACATCGTTTTCCTATAGGTAGACATGATCAGCAGACAGTCAGCAGATGCGAGCTTGACTAACGTGACCTGCCAGAACTAACGCTATACGCTTGATATAAAGTAATATTAAAATACACATAAAATGTGTTGCCATGAATATCAAACACCAATGCAACAGAAGCTCAATTAACATCATTGAGACATTCTGTTAAATCCCTGCGTGCTTATAGCACAACCTGCGACTGTAACTTTTAATGCCTCAAAGCCTTACTTATCAGCCCTTAAAGTAGACAGCTCTCAGCTCCAGATCTGTGAAATAAACTGTGGGGTGGGCTGAGATGCTGAGATGTTTAGAGCAGCTTTATTTCACCTAGTGCTTTGACACTCGAGCAGCACTTCTACTGTGGGTTTTTATGGTTATATTAAGAAAAAATGTATCCATTGCATAAACAGGAAGACTTTCAGGTGACAGTGGTAAACATTTCAGAAGGGTTTGTTTACAGCGGTAAGAAATATCTTTTAGAATGGTGGTTCAGGGAATAGATGAATATAATCTTCATTATGATTTTTACTTTTTCAACTGTCTATAGTGTGTAATATTGCTGCATTAAAAAGTTCTGCAAAGTTTCAAAGCACAAAGTCCCTCCAGCGGCAGTTATTCTCTCTATATCAATGTCACTGTTTCTGAACTCCCTGAAACTTCATAGAGACAGGAACTAAACAGTGTTACTGACAGACTGGTAAGAGAGGAGCTGCAACAATGGAGAATACATGAAAAAAATGAGGGATTTTTTAACATTCAAGCATAAAAACCTGCTCTAATAATAATAATTAGTTACATTTATATAGGCTTTTCTAGGCACTCAGAGCGTTTTACATATAGAAGGGGGGAATCTCCTCCACCACCACCTGGATGATGCGACAGCAGCCATATTTGTGCCAGAAAGCCCACCACACACCAGCTGATTGGTGGAGAGGAGACCATGTATATGTATATGTATATATATATACTTGGCCAGGATGCTGGGGTTACACCCCTACTCTTTTTCCAAAGGACATTCTGTTAATTTTTTTTTTTATGACCACAGAGAGTCAGAACATCGGCTTAATGTCTCATCCGAAGGACAGTGCTCTTTGACAGTATAGTGTCCCATCACGATACCGGGGTGTTACGACCCGCACAGACCCCAGGGTGAGCGCCCCTGCTGGTGTTTTCTAGTAGGTCAAAGACTTTGAAAAAAGCATAATAGCCTCCCTTATTAGTTCACTTCTAAATGAAAATTTCCTGATAATTTATTCACCCCCATCTCATCCAAGATGTTCATGTCTTTCTTTCTTTAGTGGAAAAGAAATTAAGTTTTTTGAGGAAAACATTTCAGGATTTTTCTCCATATGGTTATGGCAACCAAAACGTTGAAGGTCCAAATCAATGCTGTTTCAAAGGAAGGGCTTCAGAGGCTCTGCACGATCCCAGATAAAATTCTCTGTGACACACCACGGATCACGTCGGAAAGGTCACGCTAGATGCAGGCAGAAGTATCGCCCCATGTTTACAAAGCGCTCGTACGAAGACTAATACAAACATCTTTTAGCAAAAGAAGGTTAAACAAGTCTTCTCACGTTCGCTTGGGGCGATACTTCCGCCTACGTCTAGCGGCACCTTTCCGTCGTGATTACGCAATCCATGGTGTGTCGCAGAGCAGTACAAGATGAGCAATTTAGGTTAAAAAGTACATATATGTTTATTTTTTCTTCAAAATGACAGATGGTTTCACTAGATATGACCATATTTCTCAGCCTCTGAAGCCCTTCCTTTGAAACTGCATTGATTTGAACCTTCAATAATTGGTTGTCAATTGAAGTCCATTATGTGGAGAAAAATCCTGGAGTGTTTTCCTCAAAAACTTAAACTTAATTTATTTTCGACTGAAGAAAGACACAAACATTATTGCATGAGATGGGAGTGAGTAAATTATCAAGGAATTTTCATTTGAAAGGGAACTAATCCTTTAAAGAAGATTGTTTGCAATGTTGGTACTTTGATAGGTTTGCCACTTGATGTGGGATGTCAAATCCTTGAGCAAAAAATGTCAAAAATTCAGGGTCACTTTTACCGAGATAACAGAAGAGGACAAACATTTCTCAAATTTTCATTGGCAGACGATGACACATTGAAAAAGTGTTGTCATAAATTATTTTTCCATGCGCCTGTGGTGTTAAGCTGCTCTTCAAAGACAAATATGAGTATCATTGTCGTATGAGCGAACAGGAGAGGTCAAGGCTGAGAGCAGCAATTCTGCCACTCCGCATGCTTTCTGAAAGGAACAAAGATCATGAAATATTGAGCAGCAAAACATTAAATGTTAAATGACATCAGAGCGTACAGCCGTCCTCACATGTGCATAAAAACAAAGCAGAGCTTGTTTGTATTCTGATGGTAACTGACCAGCGGCACGACCGGCCGCAAGTCACTGTAACTCTGATGAATAATTGAGAGATGAGTTGCGTATACGAGGGAGAACATGCATTCGGCTGCTGCGCTGCCATTCTGTGGCACGTGTCTTCAGTGTCTGTGAGTCACTCATATACTGATATACTAAAATGCTATTTCAGTGTATATATGCACTGTTATCACAATATTTCTTTGTAATTATGCTGTAATGAAAGTTTCCTCCAGGTCTATATTTCAGTGTCTGTATTATTTTAGTGTTGCCGTTATACTTTTATAGTTTTTGTTAATTATGTGAATTATTGTGAATTTTTTTTTTTTTTTTTTAATAGGTCTATATAGTTTTATTACGTTTTACTTCTTAGGTTATTTTAGGACTAAAATAACTTTAACAAATGAGTAATGTTGCCTTGGCAGCTAGCTGATATAAAAAAAGCTTACATTTTTAATATTTAATTTTATTTCAATTAATGTTATTTTTGATGGTTTTATAGTTAACCGTAACAACCCTGCAATTTTCAGTTTTCTTTTTCTTTAATTATGCATATTTTATGGAACGGTATGCTATTTAATGAGATGTTTTCTCTGGCTGCAGTAAATGTAACGCAGCAACCTTATATTTACTGCAGCCAGAGAAAACATCTCATATCTATCTCTCTTTTAACTTGGCTATGTTCAGAAATGAAAACTTGCCGCCACTGGACTCTAGAGCAGTGGAGACGTGTTCTCTGGAGTGACCAATCCCGCTTCTCTGTCTGGCAATCCGATAGTCGAGTCTGGGTTTAGCAGTTGCCAGGGGAACGGGACTTGCCTGACTGCATTGTGCCAAGTGTAAAGTTTGGTTGAGGGGGGATTATGGTGTGGGGTTGTTTTTCAGGGGTTGGGCTTGGCCCCTTAGTTCCAGTGAAAGTAACTCTTAATGTTTCAGCATACTAAGACATTTTGGACAATTTCATGTTCCCAACTTTCTGGGAACAGTTTGGGGATGGCCCCTTCCTGTTCCAACATGACTGCGCACCAGTGCACAAAGCAAGGTCCATAAAAACATGGATGAGCAAGTTTGGTGTGGATGAAATTTGTGTGGCCTGCACAGAGTCCTGACCTCAAGCCGACAGAACACCTTTGGGATTAGAGCGGAATTAGAGCGGAGACTGTGAGCCAGGCCTTCTCGCCCAGCATAAGTGCCTGACCTCACAAATGTGCTTCTAGAAAAATGGTCAGAAATTCCCATAAACACACTCCTAAACCTTGTGGAAAGCCTTCCCAAAAGAGTTGAAGCTGTTATAGCTGCAAAGGGCAGGCCAACTCCATATTAAACCCTACGGATTAAGAATGGGATGTCATTAAAGTGCTTGTGCATGTAAAGGCAGGCGTCCCAAAACTTTTGCCAATATAGTGCGTTGACCCAGGAATGTGTCTAACTCTGCAAAATCAGGATGTTCTGCAAGCTGCATACTGTACAGTCAATTCTGTATACTAGTTATGCTTAAAATAGTATGTAAAACTGTATATGCAACAAATGTTTCAAACAGTTACAAATGACCTCCATGTTAATTCAGTTAACATCTCAGAAATAAAAAATGGTCATTGCATTTTTTCTAATGTAAGTTTCTGCTGAAAGATGTTTAAGGTTTAACCAAACATTTGTAACATCAACAAGCCATCTTAACCATCAAATGATCCTGTGTTTGATTCAGGCAGGGGTTGGTCTGGGGATTTTCACCCTCTCGTGTCACTGGGCAGTCTGCTGGATGACCAGCACTGGCACCACATCAGCATCGAGCGGGTTCGAGGACTAGTTAACTTCACCGTGGACAAAAATACCCAGCAGTTACTGCTCCCTGAGTACTCGAGTCACTCTGAGATTAACGAGGTGAGCCTTTAACGACCTCTCACACAATTAGTCCAGTATACCTTTCACAGCAGCTCGTGGCATTTTAAATTGCTCACGCAAAACACACTTACACGTGAATTATGCATACAACGTAAATTCACTAGAATTAGAATGTCGATGTTTATTTAGTTTAGTAAGAGATTTCTTTTAATTCACACTGTTATGATAAACTGCTAAATTATGTACATTTCAATATTTGTAAATCTTTTATTACAGTAAATTAGCATCATGTTCACATTGTGTTTAAGGCAAGGCAAGTTCATTTATATAGTACATTTTATACACAGTAGTACTTCAAAGTACTTTGAAGTACTATTGTATATATATATATATATATATATATATATATATATATATATATATATATATATATATATATATATATATATATATATATATAAAAGGTAATAAATAAAAATAATAATAATAATAAATAAAAAAAAAAAAAAATATATATATATATATATATATATATATATATATATATATATATATATATATATATATAAATTATTACAATAAATAAATAGTGGGCATAAAAGGTACACAATAAATAAACAAAAAAAAGAAAGAAATTATATGATAATAATAATGTTATAATATTTGTTTGGAAAAAACCTAACACTGACAAGGTTACTAAGTGATTTTCTCACACTAGTCTCATGTTTACACTTAAGTCTTGGAGCTATATTTTTGAAACTATTTTAATATTTACAGTTTTTTAATGTATTACTGTCATGTCTAGTTTTGTTTCATGTTCATAGCTCTTTTATTTTGCAGTCATGGTTCCTTTGTTTCCTGGTTTGTCTTGCGGTTCCCTTGCCATCATATGATCATGACTTGGGCTTCCCCTGTTTATGTGTCACTTTCTGATTGGTTAATTGTTTAATCGTTCACAGGTGTTAGTCTTGTGTATGTAAGCCCTCATGTTACTTTATCATGTGTTGAAGTTTGAGAGCTGTTCCATGATTATGGTTTCTAATCAAGTTTCTAGTTCATGTTTATTTTGTGTTTCATGCTTTGGATTAACTCATGGTTTATGTTTCATGTTTTTATAGATTATCACCATCATATTAAAATGTACTTGGGTACATTTTATCTGCTTCCATGTCAGCATGATTACAATTACTGCGTTTCAGTAATGAGGAGACGGACTTGATAATAGTGTGTCATTTTGTCACTCAAACGCTGCTTCTGCTACTGATTGCTTTTAGAGGGAAAAGCTGCCCAACACTGCTGATCTAGGATCTGTAATCCTCTGTAAGAATTTGCATATGATTAGCAAAAAAAAAGAGTTGGCAAAAGATCCAGTGCGTATCTGTATTTGCACTTGTCAAACGATTCAACTTTTGTGAGTGTTTTTGCTTCTGTGAGTAATGTAAGCCAATCACAGACATGTTTGTTGATTTCTTGAACACAATGGCCAATCATAGGAGTTGAAGTTTGAATCCACTCACAGCTCGAGTGTTTGTCCAGTGCTAAGTTCTGCATACATGCTAATCCTCTTTAAGTGTAGACATTATGTAAATAAGAGATTCCTTGTGTGGTCAGCTTCACTGGTTAATGTAACGGAACTTTGTGAGATCGCGTTCATTGAATGACTGACAGCTTTAAGTGATTATAAAGGAAGCGTTCTTTGCGCGCTGTATAGGCGATATAAAAAATTGTTACTAGGCCTATAATATATTCAGAATTTGAATAAAACTTTTGTTTCCATTCTTGACAAGTGGCCACAAACACGCTTGAATACATAGACCCATCCACGGGATTCACTCTCAAAATTGTGTTGACTGAGTGATAAATATTGATGTATCAAAATCAGGCTCAAATAAATGTCAGGAAAACATGATTCCTAGCTGCATGTCAGTGTCTATGGATCACTGGATCTTTGGTAAGTTGTAAGGAACACTATATCGAATCCAACCTTTAGTTTAAACGGATAATTGTTGTTTTACTCACGTTTTCCCCTATTAACTCCAGTCACGCAGCAGCTCTTCTGCCACTCAGTCCAGCTGAGATGGCGTGTTCTGGCGGGAAATTGACGTTGATGTAGGGCTGGGCGGTATATCGAGTTTGAACAATATATCAATATATTTTTTAGAAGTGATATGGAATGAGGCAATAACGTGTATATTGATATACAGTAGATTGATACGAGAAAAATAGCGGAGTACGCAGAGTGAGATGATGCAGAAAAAGTGCATGAAACAATTTGTCCTCAACATGACACATTCTTCATATTAAGGGCTTCAAAATAACTGGATATGGTTATATATAGTTAACACGTATAGGTTGAAGCAGCTTGCCCTGTCAGATGCTCTGAGAGATAGACTACTTGTGCTGACTGACAGATTTGCAGTGATTGTGTTTGAAATGTGGTGCCTTCCTCAGCGCATAACTAAATTTTCACAGGTATATTCTCCATCTGTAGAAATGTTAGAAAGTCATGCAAATATGTCCATTTTGCTGTCAGGAGAGGACGAGCCTTCTGCAAGTAAATTTCCGCTAAAATTCAGGCTTCCATGAATGAAGGCCATCACATGCATGCACGCCAAACAGACGGAGCGCAATAGAATAGGAACGCAATAATTCTGAGTAGTATACATATTTCTAAAATGCTTGTTGGACAATAAATGTGCCATATGTGTAATATGTGGAAGTAAGTGTATTTTTATGAAAGTGACCATAATGGGGTAATATATAAATATATGCTAATTTGCTTTTGTTTTTATTTTTAGTTTAGTGAATCTAAAAACAAAATTGTAAGATTGTAAACTCCCAATTTGCACTACATTCACTTTATTTGTTTATAGCCTTCAATATCAACATTGAAATAACTGGGCAGGATGTGAAATAAAATTATTATTAAAGATTTTTTTTTTATTTATCCAAATAGAAAAACATAGAAAATACAGGGAAAATACATACATAGAGTGTATCGCCACTCAAGCAAAAAATACAGAGATATGATTTTTTTCGCCATATCGCCCAACCCTACGTCGATGCATACCCTCTATTTTGCATGTTTTTTGAACTCATGGATATTGAAATTGAAAAATAAATAAAAAGATATTTTACGCATATTTTTTTGCCCAATTAAATATTGCATCAAGAAAGAGTTGCTTTCAGGTTAATTTGACACACTGGAAAGAAAATAAAGATGAGCTTTGCATTGTCGGATACAGTATCGACAGTCTGGCGATAGAGTTTAGCTTATATATTAAATGCATAATGCTCCATTAATCTGTGTTATCTCTGACATGAATCTGTCTTTCTTTCACAAGATCAGTTTTGGTGGTACTTCATTGGCTGGACTCCAGAAATCCCATTCTAGAAGAAACTTCCATGGCTGCTTGGAAAATGTGCTTTACAACGATATCAGCGTGATTGTTCGAGCCAAAGAGAAGCAAGTGGCGATTGCAGTAAGCAGAAACCATGTGTTAATACAGTTATGTCTACGGGTTGCTTAATTTGGCTTGTTAGCAATTGTCAGTTGTTGGCTGCCTCATTTTTCCATAATGAGAATTTTGCATTTTTGTGACCCTTACCATGTTCTCCTCCATTATACATGGTTTTCCCCTTTTTTACAACCACTGTCTTGGGAATTTGGGGGTTAAACCAATTACCAACCCTTTAATTCATTGTTGCAATGACCGTGACAGTGGTATCAGGAACAGCCAGCGAGGCAAATGCATAATTTATAAGGCAGACGTCATGGCTGCGGTACTTCCCTCTAAAAATGGTCTTGGTTATACTATAATATTTTGTGCTTTATAGGGGAATGTCACCTTTACATGCGCCGAATCCATTGATGTGCCAGTGACGTTTGCCAGTCCTGGAAGTTTTCTCAGTTTTCCCTGGGTCTCCAGTGGAGAAAGCATGTCGGTCAGTCTGCAATTCAGGACGTGGAACAAAGCGGGCCTGCTGATGACCTTTGACCTGCAGCATGACGCAGGAACACTGTGGCTTTATCTGAGCGAGGCGAGAGCACGACTACAGATCCATAAGTCTGGACGGATCATGACGGACATCACAGCAGGTTGAACTCAGATATAAGCACATGTATAGTTTCAGTTTATTTGATAGTAAAAGCTAAACACGTCTCTCGTTTGTCAAGGGTAGCACAAAGTCAACATCAACGGCACCTGCTGCTCTGAGAATGCCTGCATGTGGCATTAAAAACATGTTTATATGAGAAAATCAAACAAATGCATTGTAATACGTCTAAATATCTTCATTTACTTTAGGAAAGTATTTTAACTTTATTGAATGAAGTACTTTGCTAATATCCCATTCCCTATATACCGATCAGGCTTAACATTATAACCACCTTCCTAATATTGTGTCGGTCCCTCTTTTGCTGCCAAACTTTCCCATACCCATCGAGGCATGGACTCCACTAGACCCTGAAGGTGTGCTGTGGTATCTGGCACCAAGATGTTAGCAGCAGATCCTTTAAGTCCTGTAAGTTGCGAGGTGGGGCCTCCATGGATCGGACTTGTTTGTTCAGCACATCCCACAGATGCTTGAATGGATTGAGATCTGGGGAATTTGGAGGCCAAGTCAACATCGTTGACTTGTTGTTGTGCTCCTCAAACCATTCCTGAACCATTTTTTGGTTTGTGGCAGGGCGCATTATCCTGATGAAAGAGCCACAGCCACCAGGGAATACCGTTTCCATGAAAGAATGTACATGGTCTCCAACAACGCTTAGGTAGGTGGTACGTGTCAAAGTAACATCCACATGGATGGCAGGACCCAAGCATCCCCAGCAGAACATTGCCCAAAGCATCACACTGCCTCCGACGGCTTGCCTTCTTCCCATAGTGCATCCTGGTGCCATGTGTTCCCCAGGTAAGCGCCCACGTGCATCAATGAGCCTTGGCCGCCCTTGACCCTGTCGCCGGGTCACCACTGATCCTTCCTTGGAACACTTTTGATAGATACTGACCACTGCAGACCGGGAACACCCCACAAGAGCTGCAGTTTTGGAGATGCTTTGACCCCGAACAAAATGTTCGCTTGCTGCCTAAAATATCCCACCCACTTACAGGTGCCGTGATGAAGAGATTCACCTCTTGGTCATAATGTTATGCCTGATCGGTGTATGCTTTAAGTCTAATGCTAAAAGCTGTTCTTTTTGTTGTGGTTTATGTGAAAATAATCTCCCTAATGCAGCGTTGAGTAACTGTAATTTTTGCCTGATCTACAATGCTGGTTCTATTTCCACAGGTGCCAATTTAAATGATGGTCAGTGGCACTCTGTGGAGCTAGTTGTCCGTCGAGGTCGTCTCGCAGTCACCCTGGACAAAACCGACAGCTCTACAGCGTCCACTTCCTTCCCTGTCGCGCCTGACAGCCAGCTATTCTTAGGCGGTAAGAACAACCTTTAGCCATCCATCGCCTTCTGCTAACACAAAGCAACACGCTAGCTCAGAGTAATTTCCCTCTACACAAGCCGAATCCTTCACGTTAATCAATCCGTCTTGTCACTCAACACACACCTTCCACTGAGAAAAGCACATTTGTTTACCTTTCAAGCGGTTTGGGGCTGAATCGCTCTCGGCTCCTGGAGGCTGGTGGCTTAATTGCCTTTAGCTCAGACTCCGGAGAGAGTGTAACGCATGCATGGCAATCTCTTTCGTCTACAATGTTTTTCCCTTGGGCCGCAGTAGAGCACGTATCATATCTCAGTCAAACCACATATTATATATACAGTGCTGGACAGTGTTAGGGGTAACACATTACAAGTAACTTGAGTTATGTAATCAGATTACTTTTTCAATTAACCAGTAAAGTAACACATGCACATTAAATTTACAACAAAATATCTGAGTTACTTTTTCAAATAAGTAACACAAGTTACTTTGTTTTCCCATTTATTGACTGACAGCTCTCCTGTCCACATGTTGAGAGAAATCATGAGTGCAGAGACGTTGTGTTTAAACATGAGGGTTATTATAGTTTTAGAATGTAAGTATTCCTCAAAATGATTAAAATCAGTGAAATGCTAAATAAGAATTTAAAATCAAATCATCTTTATATTTATATTGCGCTTTTATCAAGTCCAATTGTTTCAAAGCAGCTTCACAGTGTTAACAGGAAAATAATGCGACAGAATTTGTACAGCCGCTCTGGTGTGAACAGTGATTTTATCCAGCTAATTTCAGTTATCATATAGTGTCAATGCGGGCAGATCAGTAATATAGTTGAAATTTAAGTGTCCCCAACTGAGCAAGTCAAAAGCCAAAGGCAACTCCTTCAGGGTCAGAATTGAGAAAAAAAACCTTGGGAGAAACCAGGCTCAGTCGTGGTGCCAGTTCTCCGCTGGCCGACGAACAAACATTTTATGATTATAATTCTGGCAACATTACAGTTCAGAAGTCATATTTGATAAATAGATATTTGTAAGATTATTCGATAGATTGGAGTCATCGTGCCGGAGACAGGTTTATTAAGGATGTCTTGTTGATGCGGCATTTACAGGGCAGAGTTTAATTCACACGCTCTCTGCAGACATTGTTGGGATGCTTTGGTCATGTCCAGGCGCAGGTCCACCATCTGATCTGGATACAGCCTGGTTCCGGCTGACTGCAGTAAACCTCGGGATAAACAGAAAGAGTAACATTAGCGTAGATGCCATTCTTCTGATGATGTAACGAGTACATCAGGTGTTATGGGAAGTGTACCGGTTCCGGCTGACCTAGATGCAGCTAATGCAGCCTAACAATCATTTACTGATTTGAATACTAGAAATTGATAATGTTTTATGTGTATGCCATAGTAAAGAGATGCGTTTTTAGTCTAGATTTAAACTGACAGAGTGTGTCTGCTTCCCGAACAATGCTAGGAAGACTGTTCCAGAGTTTAGGTGCTAAATAGGAAAAGGATCGACCGCCTGCAGTTGATTTTGATATTCTAGGTATTATCAACTGGCCAGAGTTTAGAGACCGCAGTAGACGTGATGAAGTATAATGCGTTAAGAGCTCACTCAGGTACTGGGGAGCTAAACCATTTAGTGCTGTGTAAGTAATGAGCAAGATTTTAAAATGTATACGATGTTTAATAGGGACCCAGTGCAGTGTTGACAGAACCGGGCTAATGTGATCATATTCCTAGTTCTATTAATAGAATACTATGCAAACCTCCAATAATTAAATATGTTAAAACTAATATTTTTATGCATTTAATCTCACTTTATTGACCAGTATACTTGCTGCTGACATTTGATGATTCAGTTAAATCATAGTTAAACCATTAGATTTTTTTGTTTTTAATGGTGAAGTGTTGAACTTTCTTCTCCTGCGTCCTATTCTTCCGTTATCCAAAATGGCAGCACAGCTGAAAGATTTGTTTGTGTTGTGCCCTCTACTAACATGTGAATTTGCATTTCCTTAAGCTTGAGGCGTAATATTTACATTTTGGTGTGAAAGGGCCTTTACATTAAAAAACAAAAACAAAACAAGCCCAGCCTAGGTGAGATAAAGTAACGCAAAAGTAACGTAAGGAATTACTTAAAAAGTAACTAATTAACGCATTCATGTAATGGATTACTTTTCAAAGTAACTTTCCCCAATACTGGTGCTGGGTAAATTGTGGTACTTTACTGATTACAAATTACATGAAAATAGTAACATAATTAGACATTTTAGATAATGTATTCTGACTTTTTGATTACTTTTAGATTACTTTCGAAGTAACTTGTTTATCACATTATCACAACAGCAAAAGAACCAAAACCCACAATACTGACCAAGCAAATAAATATAGTAATGTTATAATAAATATAGCAAAGTACAGAGAAGGAGGCGGGAACCTGTGAACGTTCAACTTAATTTTAATGATCAAAATAGAGAGTATGCATTGACGTCACTTTCCCTATGGAACACGCCCCTTTAGCTGGATTTGGTGGCAGAAGAGCTGCTGCATAACTGGAGTTAACAGGGGAAACTCAAGTAAAACAAACGATTATCAGTTTAAACTAATGGTTGGACTTGATATAGTGTTCCTTACAACTTACCAAAGATCCAGTGATCCAGTGATCCTGCAGCCAGGAATCGTGTTTCCTGACATTTATATGTGCCTGATTTCGATGCCGGGGATATACATAAAGCAAATTTGCATGTGAACACTTTATATAAATACAATATAGGTAGGTCTCAATCCAAGTGACCACTTACAGGGAGTGCAGAATTATTAGGCAAGTTGTATTTTTGAGGATTCATTTTATTATTGAACAACAACCATGTTCTCAATGGACACAAAAAACTCATTAATATCAAAGCTGAATATTTTTGTAGTTTATTAGGAAGTAGTTTTTAGTTTTAGCTATTTTAGGGGGATGTCTGTGTGTGCAGGTGACTATTACTGTGCATAATTATTAGGCAACTTAACAAAAAACAAATTTATACCCATTTCAATTATTTATTTTTACCAGTGAAACCAATATAACATCTCAACATTCACAAATATACATTTCTGACATTCAAAAACCAAACAAAAACAAATCAGTGACCAATATAGCCACCTTTCTTTGCAAGGACACTCAAAAGCCTGCCATCCATGGATTCTGTCAGTGTTTTGATCTGTTCACCATCAACATTGCGTGCAGCAGCAACCACAGCCTCCCAGACACTGTTCAGAGAGGTGGACTGTTTTCCCTCCTTGTAAATCGCACATTTGATGATGGACCACAGGTTCTCAATGGGGTTCAGATCAGGTGAACAAGGAGGCCATATCATTAGATTTTCTTCTTTTATACCCTTTCTTGCCAGCCACGCTGTAGAGTACTTGGGCGCGTGTGATGGAGCATTGTCCTGCATGAAAATCATGTTTTTCTTGAAGGATGCAGACTTCTTCCTGTACCACTGCTTGAAGAAGGTGTCTTCCAGAAACTGGCAGTAGGACTGGGAGTTGAGCTTGACTCCATCCTCAACCCGAAAAGGCCCCACAAGCTCATCTTTGATGATACCAGCCCAAACCAGTACTCCACCTCCACCTTGCTGGCGTCTGAGTCGGACTGGAGCTCTCTGCCCTTTACCAATCCAGCCACGGGCCCATCCATCTGGCCCATCAAGACTCACTCTCATTTCATCAGTCCATAAAACCTTAGAAAAATCAGTCTTGAGATATTTCTTGGCCCAGTCTTGACTTTTCAGCTTGTGTGTCTTGTTCAGTGGTGGTCGACTTTCTGCCTTTCTTACCTTGGCCATGTCTCTGAGTATTGCACACCTTGTGCTTTTGGGCACTCCAGTGATGTTGCAGCTCTGAAATATGGCCAAACTGGTGGCAAGTGGCATCTTGGCAGCTGCACGCTTGACTTTTCTCAGTTCACGGGCAGTTATTTTGCGCCTTGGTTTTTCCACACGCTTCTTGCGACCCTGTTGACTATTTTGAATGAAACGCTTGATTGTTCGATGATCACGCTTCAGAAGCTTGGCTATTTTAAGACTGCTGCATCCCTCTGCAGTATATCTCACTATTTTTGACTTTTCTGAGCCTGTCAAGTCATTCTTTTGACCCATTTTGCCAAAGGAAAGGAAGTTGCCTAATAATTATGCACACCTGATATAGGGTGTTGATGTCATTAGACCACACCCCTTCTCATTACAGAGATGCACATCACCTAATATGCTTAATTGGTAGTAGGCTTTCCAGCCTATACAGCTTGGAGTAAGACAACATGCATAACGAGGATGATGTGGTCAAAATACTCATTTGCCTAATAATTCTGCACTCCCTTGTATATCAATGTTATATATACTGTATGTCTTATACTTGTATAGTTTTTGTCAGTGTTTACTTAAAAACATCCAATTATGCAGAATATAAGATGGTAAATATTTAATTGATGACTTGTCAATATATAACAATACAAAATGTAGGGTATGATTTTAACCTATAATTCAGCATATATTGACACAAAATGATAACCGCAAATCCACGTTTGGCTGCAGTCCAGTTGTCTCTGTGAATTGCAGCGATCCATTTGCTTCTCTGTTCTGTAGCTTTCTGAGGCAGTCTGTAAAAATGTACCTCAAATTGCTTGTCAAAACTCTTTGTCCAGTCAATCTCAAGCTCTTTCCCGTTTTAGATGTGTTTTGTGTGTTTTTCACGGCATGAACACCAATGTTGTCACTCAGTGGGCGTAACCGCAGTCACTCCAGCCGACGGTGACGTCATGTGCATACCCTCTATAGTCCAACAAAACGAAAAGAAAAGCAGCAGCCCCTCATGGACGACTACCAATATAAACATAATAAAACAGCAACATAAAGTCCAGGGCTGGTCCTCTCTCGTCCTTCACTTTCGTCGCCCCTCCTTTTGTCCTTCTGGAGCTCCTCTGTGGGACTCGAGACCAGTGTGGCACGCCGGTAACACTCGCACCACCGGCCTTGTTCCATTCCCGTGGCTCTTGTCCTCGCCCTGCTTGCCACAAGTAAAGAATAGGATAAAAATGACTAATTATTTTCATGTTTTTGCCACAAATTATGTTTTATGTACAGAAAGCACATAGTCTCTTTCTCCCGCTCTCTCTCCCACTCAAACGCACATAGATACAATATGCACACACACTTACACATTAATATACTATCTTAATGATACTAAAACTACACTGCAATGGCTTAAAGTTATTTTGTGTGTATTTGGCATCAGGTGAAAATGTGAGTGTTTTTATCCACAGGATGCCCGAACACGGAAGACGGCTCTGTCTGCAGAAACCAGTTCAATGCTTTCCAAGGATGCATGCGCCTCATCCGAACAGACAGTGGTTTAGTGGATCTTATCAAAGTGCAGCAGATGTTGTTTGGGAATTTTAGCGATCTACAGATGGACATGTGTGGGATAGTTGACAGGTAAGCACTCTTCCTGTCAATTACGCTTTTATGTGAACTCGCAAAACGTTCCGCTTTACATTTTCTTCCTCGCCAAATAGATGCGTTAGGCTTGATTATGTAAATATAGAGATTAATTAGCCGGAGAAATGCCTCTGAATACTGATTTGCTAAAAGACGCAGATGATGAGCCTCAGGGAGAAGCTGCTCTCAGTTGAATATTTATCCATCTGATCAATAAAAATGGAACACAGCCTACTGTTGTTATAAATTCAACTTTAATTCATAATTCAGTTCAAAATGACATACAACTTGTACTATTTTTGCAGTCGTAGCTAAGCAATAAGCTTTTTTCACTGGCAGGTGAGATGAAATTGTTCAAATTAATGCTTATTTAATACCATATAATAGTTTATTTTCCTTTGAATATTATCCAATGTAGATTAGTGCCAATAATCTCAGAATAGCCAAATATAGCCCATGCTGATATAGCCATCTATTACAAGTATGCAATATGTATACTGTACATATAATGTACATTTTCTAGTTAGTCAGGCTCTCAACGATAAGATATTTTACACATAACTGGATTATAAAACTATTACAGTGCATTGAGTTTGAATGACAAAAATAGTAACTCTTTTCGTTGCACACTGTTTTACACACTATTTGGATAAATAGTAGGCAGTTTTTGGTATATACTGCCGTATTCCATTGTGAACATGTTCTCTGCTGTTAGTTTCATGTCAATGAATGTTTAGTTCATTTGGCCTAAGGCAGAAATTGGTTTATTTTGCTTTCAGACTGAAGTAAATCTGAAGACGAGGCTCTTTTCCTGTCTTTTGTGTTTTGATAGACGCTAAATGCACCGCTGTGACCGAGCAGTGAAGGGGAACCTGTGGCACACACACTTATATCTCAAGTGAATATTGTTTTTTGAAAGTACTGCTGGTGACACTTCATGCAGATGTAGATTTGTTGTCTCTGAAAATTCTTCGTTGCCTCTAGGTACTCGTTTACATTCTGAAAGGTCTTGCTTTTGTCTGTCACACTTGTTCAGCGCTCTGGAGACTTCTGGGATTTCTGTTCATTTGTTTGTTTAAACGTTTTTCTTTTTTTTTTTTTTTTGGTTTATTGTGTTTTGATGTTTGCAAAGCAATTGCAGTATAGAGTTGGTGATTTGAACAGACTCATCCTGCACCTTTTGTGACATGAATGAATATCTTCCGGGCTTTTTTATCCTTTTTGTATTATTATTATTATAAAAACATGAAATATAATTTTTTACAATATATAAGTAGAATTATTCATTTTACAAATCTAGTTGCATTTTAAAGCTGAAGTGTGTAATTTCCGCGGCACTAACATCACTTAAGGTATCGTTATCATATTATTTTATGTATATAAGTAGTTTAGCAATAGGCAAAAGTAATCTAAATGTTAAAATAGGGTAAATGCACAATTTAATATCCAGTTTACAGTATTGGATATTTAATTATGTATCCTCTTTTCACCTACTTTTACTCTTAGATGATGTTTGCCATCATGTAATGCTCAGTTAATCTTTAAAACACTAATACTGTAATAACACTGTTAAATATAATATTTAACATCTCAGTATGAATATCCAAGTTTCCAGCATTTTTTATGCCTCATTAATGATTTATTTGTGTTTGTTTTTATTATTATTATTATTATTCAGACAAAATCATATAGGATTTGTCTGAATACATTTTTTTTGTTGTTGTTTTTGTTTTTGAGAGGAAAGCGCCCATCAGGCAAAACATTATGACAGGTGACGTGAATTGTTAGAAGCATGAAAAATGGCCAAGGCTCATTGATGCACGTGGGGAGCGAAGGCTGGCCCAGGCGAGCTACTGTAGCTCAAATTGCTCAAGAAGTTAATGGTGGCTCTGATAGAAAGGTGTCAGAATACACAGTGCATCGCAGTTTTTTGTGTATGGGGCTGCATAGCCGCAGACCAGTCAGAGTGCCCATGCTGACCCTTGTCCACCGCCTAAAGAGCCAACAGTGGCACGTGAGCATCAGAACTGGACCACGGGCAATGGAGGAAGGTGGCCTGGTCTGATGAATCACGTTTTCTGTTACATCATGTGGATGGCCGGGTGTGTGTGCGTCGCTTACCTGGGGAATACATGGCACCAGGATGCACTATGGGAAGAAGGCAAGCCGGCAGAGGCAGTGTGATGCTTTGGGCAATGTTCTGCTGGAAAACCTTGGGTCCTACCATCTTTGTGGATGTTACTTTGACACGCACCACCATTGTTGCAAACCATGTACACCCTTTCATAGAAACTGTCAGGAATGGTTTGAGGAGCACAATGAGTTTGAGGGGTTGACTTGGCCTCCAAAATCCCCAGATCTTCATCCAATTGAGCATCTGTTTTGGCAGTAAAAGGGGGGACCAACACAATATTAGGAAGTCATAATGTTATGGCTGGTCAGTGTATTTACATTAGTGGTGGGCCGTTATCGGCGTTAACGTGCTGTGTTAACGTGAGACTCTTATCGGGCAATAAAAAAATATCGCTGTTAATCTATTCTCAAAATTGGGTTGGGAGCTGGGTCTATACTACGCAAGCTATGATGACTTTCACCGTGATATTTTAGCGCGGATGTATTCCTAGCGAATTGCACTGTAGGGGCGAGCGAGTCTTGAACCTGCGTGTATGCCCACTGTGAAATTACCACATTTAGCGTGAGCGCTGGCATCCGAACTCGAGTCACTGGCGTGACTGGCGTACTGTAAGCAGAGAGCTGTAAATCTCCTTTCTGCTCGTCGTCAGCGTTCTTTAGAGCATTTGCAGTACATTCGCGGCAGATAGACGCAAGTGTCATTACATACTGAAGCTTTGGTAACAACCAACGGTTCAAAAACAAAAATATGAAAAGTTAGGTGAACAACGCTTTTCATTTTGCCACCTTCTCGCCGCTTTTGTTGCCAAAGCAGCGGGGTAAACAGCTGCTGCTCTGAGGGCGCAACCGCACCCGGTTCAGACCCAAATAATATAATATGAAACACGGTCCAGCAGGCGAGCAATCGAACTTGGGTTCGGTCAGGCAATCGAACCAAGTGTGAAAGCACCAGTCATTATTTGAGTAGCACACATATTGTGAATGCTTTCGGCAGAATTCAAATGAGCCATTTTAATCTAGATTAACTTAGATTAAAACAATTAATCTATGCCCACCTCTAATTTACATATATTCATCTAAACGAATGTTGCGTTACATGTGCTCAAGTAGTAAGTTGCTTGCTGCAGTTCACTTAACTGCCACCAGTGTCGCTCATAACAAGAGTTTCTGAATTCTACATATAGCCCCTTTAACATTATAATTCTGACATATATTTTTTAGCCTAATATGCTTCTTGTTTTTTTAAATGCTGCGTTAAATACTATGAAAACACTTTTGTAAATGCAGTTTAGCATGTCAAGCGCTAGCATCAGTGCCACACCCTTGATTATGCTCTGAAAGCACGAACGGCGGGGCTGAATCGAGCTCGGTAGCTCTCCGCTCTCATTAACGCACACAGTGTTATTGAGTCTGCAGGCAGGAGACGAGGGCAGACCGTGGGTGATGTCCTCTCACTCCATGCAGAAGCAGTGACTCCACTGTAAGGGTTATTACCTCTGGAAAAGGGCTGTAGGTTGTTCTCAAATAACATTGCTGCCCATAACTAAGAAATATGGGATGGCAGCAGCTCTCATTGGCTTTACATGTGCCTCATGTGAACCCACGGGCCCTGTGCAAAATGAGTCTAAGTGTGGACTAGACCGAAGCAGAGCGGTTTATTAACCCCAGATCAAAGATATTATGAGGGAAGCAGAGAGCTGAGGTGTGCTTATGGTGAACGCTGATGGTGCTGCTGTCGTTTGGTTTAGTTTGGATGATAAAAGTTGACCTTGCACTGTGTTGTAATACAAATTATTCAATCCATGTGTTCAGAATAAAACACTTTTTAGCAGTATACAGTATGTACACCGTGCACAATATGCACTTTTTTGTATGCATTGATTTTTATTTTTTTTATTTTATTATCCTAACTTTGCCTAATTATATAGTTAGTTGCATTTTATTATTTGCGTTCAGAAAAGTGTACACAAGAAGATAACTGGATGCCACTTAATAATGCAAACATGTTAAATTAGATTTGCATACGTTTGCATAATTTTTTTTTCATATTATTTTACATATCATTGGATGTGTTGTGATATGTCTATTTATTTATTTATTTATTTGATTATAATAATATATAATAAAGTCCTGAGCATGATTACATAGTTAGTTGCATTTTATTATTTGCATTTAGAATTTATTTTATTCTTCTGTCTACTACCCATTAGACTTGAAATAAAAATGGTGTGCAAAATTGGATTAAAAATAACTATTGTTTTTCTGAGCAGGTAACTGGATGCAAGTTGCTCAACTAAACATTCAAACATGCTCAAATATTTATCTATGCATGCTTTATTTTATTTTCCAGTTCTTCAAGAACGTGCCAAGCTAAAGGTTCCCCCGAGGAAGTTGTTTCGTGTGTAGAGTGATTATACAGTGACGCGGGGAGGAACAGTGTGTGATGTAGTGCTCACTTTGACTAAAGTGCTGAGTTAGTGTTATTGTAAAGGTGAATAATGGACAGAATAAAGAGGGAGTTTCTGCATTGTCGACACTTTCACTGAATCTCAGACACATGTGGACTCGCACTCTGGCTCAAGGTTACAGAAACACAGCTTTTATTGTGCTTTTGATTAGAAGAACATATGAAGTGTAGAGTATCATTACCAATGCTTGACATGAAGTCCTGCCTATCTGTTTAAAGAGCCAATCACTGGATTGATTTGAGGGGTTGCTGTTGTTGCTACGGTGTTTTGACTTGTTGCTAGGGTGGTGGAGCTGCTCAACAAGGTTTAATACTTTACTAATCGCTAAAACTAATTGTGAGCAGTAGTAATAGTTCTTTTGATAATAATCAGTGTTAGTACAGAAGTGCATTAAGGCCTGTTTTTACTTTGTTACTGCAAAAGTGCATAGCCACAAAAAGAATCAAAGACGCAATAGGCTGGGCTCCAGACTAACATTTGAGAGCAGTGGCACCAGCCGGAAAATGTATCTTAAAGTTGATTTAACCATAAAATTACTATTGCTTTGCGTTGTTTTGTTAATAAGTGCAGTTATTGATAATATTACATGTTTGTTTATTGGAAATTTGATATGAATTGATTTGATATGCAGATAAAATTCACTTTTATTAACAACAGTAATGTTCAAAAACCAAATTTTTACAGGCAAAATTTTTATATTCTACTCGTATTAAAACGTTTCATTGTTCTTCTGTAGTCTCACACTGAACTGACCGACAGCTTTAGTGATTTCATAAAAGGAGCGCTCTTTACTTGCTTTCTGTGTTATTCAGTCACAATTTGAAGAAAAGCTTTTGTTTTTCATGAGACTTTCTGACTTCATACTTTTTTCCATATATCAATCATGACATTAAAAATAACATTAAAATTGGATAATATTTAGAGATTTTAAGTGCTGGAAAAAGTGTGATGCCCTTGAAAAGTGCTTGATTTCTTCCACAATACCATGGGGTGTTACTACATGTTTATGATTTGTGGACTGAAACCCCAGAACTTCATTCATGGCTCAATGTTTCTCCTGGTTTCCACGTCAGCTCTGTTTGATCTGATATCTGTGGTTTATAACTGAGAATTCTGCCGACCGCTTCCCACTTGATCTCGCAGTGGCGACGTTAATAATTCTGTGGTGAATTCAAGCACTTTCTCACTGGATCTCCCAGCACTGTGTAGGAACGGTGTCATGTGATCAGCCCGTGTATGAGCTCACGCCGCGCCACGGTCCATACAACGAGTAGTGCGGTTCCGTTTCGCTTTCGTTTCGTTTGCTACTTTATGCCACCACGTTGCCCAACTGATAAGAGCTGCCATTTAGTCGCACCAGAAGGAAAAAAGGTTGCAAAATTGGACCATTTGTTTGCAGTCTGGAGTCCTGGCAATAGGTGGGAAGTTGAACTATTTATCATGCACACAGTTAAGTCGCATCTATGCGTACACCCTCTCACCGCAGTAAAAGAGCCGCATGCCCACAGATCCTGTTCTACTGCCGCACTCATCATCCACCTGTCTCACAAATCTCATTTTCCCAGTGCACTTGTTGTGTTCGTGTGAAGAATTGCATTATTGACTGCTATTTTGAAATGAAAGTCTGCACTGTGTGTAATGACGTAATGTGTGTGAGAACGGATGTAATGAGTGAAGAAGATGGATGAAGTTCACTACTCCTGTCTCGTGTGCTTTATTGCTGTTTATAAACTCCTGACAGATACCACAGCACGTTTGATCCATTCCATTGTTTCAGTGTCACCACTACATATTTTTTCACTCAGCAGGGATTGAAAATGTTCTTATAGTACATACGTTACCGTTCAAAAGTTTGGGATCATAAATTACTACATAACTTTTATTCAGCAAGTAAGCATTAAATTGATGCTTTGGGCAATGTTCTGCTGTGAAACCTTAGGTCTTGCATCCATGTGGATGTTCTTTTGACACGTACCACCTACCTAAGCATTGTTGCAGACCATGTACACCCTTGCATGGAAACGGTATTCCCTGGTGGCTGTGGCTCTTTCAGCAGGATAATGCGCCCTGCCACAAAGCAAAAATGGTTCAGGAATGGTTTGAGGAGCACAACAACAAGTTTGAGGTGTTGACTTGGCCTCCAAATTCCCCAGATCTCAATCCAATCGAGAATCTGTGGGATGTGCTGAACAAACAAGTCCGATCCATGGAGGCCCCACCTCACATATTTAAAGGATCTGCTGCTAAAATCTTGGTGCCAGATACCACAGCACACCTTCAGGGGTCTAGTGGAGTCCATGCCTCGACGGGTCAGGGCTGTTTTAGCAGAAAATGGGGGACCATATTAGGTCATAATGTTATGCCTGATGGGTGCATAGTTAGATGCATTTTATTATTGCATTTATCCTTTTATTTTTTATCATAATTTAGGGTTTTATACTAATTCACATGAATATTTACTAGTTCTTGACATTAGTAATAGTAAAAGCATGGAACACACTGCAGCATTGCAGCCTAATGACATTTACAAACTATAATAGCTATAATAATAATAATAATAATAATGAAGTAGACTTATTATTTAGCATGGATATAACTCTCTGTTTTATAATGCTCTCTCTCAATGCCTTGTCAGAGCTGTTTAGAAAGTCACTGGTTGAGTCGTGCTGTTACTGTTGGTCGGGACGCTCAAACACACAGTAATGAAATGAAAGAGCCACAAGCGCGAGTGCACTCAACAGTTTTCTTCCAGCTTAAGCAGGTGCTGAATGCGCTGGAGCAGTGCTGCGTCATGAGTCTTTACAGAAAATTAAGTCTTTTTTATTCTTTCAGCACGCCTCCTTTGTATGCAAATGAGTCTTGTGCCATATTCGCAGAAGTCAGCACTATTTACCGGGTGCAATTAACATTGTGCCATTAGTGGCCACCGAAAACAGGAATCAGAATTTCATTTGATGTTTTCTGCACTTTCTATTGATCATGGTAGCAGTAATTCATTAAATGATGATCAAATGATGTTCAAAGCTTTACAGCAGACATTTATCCAGACATGATGCATAGTTCATTATGCTTTCTGCATTTGAAATAGCCGATTCGTGTGTCTGAATCACAGAGGAGGACTTTCAAGTCTCAGCTTTCAAATTCTGGCGATTTCATTATAAAATTCAAACAATAAACGTAGTTTTGTGCCTCTTTAATGTGGCATGATGGATCGCTGCACTCCTCCGTTCAAGCAGCATGTGATCGGATCATCTTTTCCTCTTTACTACTAGTTACAGCATGAAATAAAGATAAATGGACAGAAGGCATGCTGAAAGAAATATTACAACTTTCTGAAATGTATGATGTCTCATGTTAATCAGTGTTTCAACCACGGAAAGTCGTCAGCAAAACAGCTGGTAACACTTAAAGCCTTTATGTATAATGCATTATAAAAGTATTTTAATGCACTTCATAATGCATTATATGGTCTCATGATATGGTCTCAGTTATAATACTTATCTATTCATTCACACACCTTCAGAAAGTATGATGCATCAAAACACATGACGAGCAACTAATTTCAGAGTCTTCAAATATTATAATGAATTTTAACTTTGGTTGCAGTTACTTATGAATAGTTGTCATGCTTTATAATAAACATTATGAATGTCATTATAATGCATTATGCAAAAGGGTTTTAATAGAGTGTTACCAAGCAGCTTGTGAACAATGTCATGTAAAGTTACATTTACCTCAGAACAGCAAGTCAATGTCCATAAACTTGATAGTTAGCGAGTTAAAATAAATCTGGAGAGCAGCATTTGATCAATATTTGCACTGTATTACATATTTGTTTATTTATCCTGTTAGTGATGTCTTCATTATTTTTTGGATGTTTGAATAAATCTGTCATTAAAACAAGTTATGGCAGTTTGTAATTGTTTGAATATTTATATCTTGTTAACAAATTGGAGTAGAAACCTAATTCTGTATTAAAAAGTTCATATAATAACTGCACTATGTGCAATTTCAATGTTTGTGCAGATCAGTTTTATTTGAGTGTTGATT
Source organism: Gobiocypris rarus (assembly GCA_023029165.1). NCBI lineage: Eukaryota > Metazoa > Chordata > Actinopteri > Cypriniformes > Gobionidae > Gobiocypris > Gobiocypris rarus. The sequence goes on along the minus strand of CM040922.1, from coordinate 28,543,698 downwards.
GTTAAAGCAATTTAATCAATTCATTGATTATTAAAGCTGCTCTAAGCGATGTCACGCGTGTCACTGGTGCAGTCTGGACCACGAAGCATAACAAACAGTGCTCCAGCCAATGATTTCCACCCCCAAATCATTCTTGTCATCTATTGGCTGGAGCACTGTTTGTTATGTTTCGTGGTCCAGACTGCACCAGTGTGTTTTGGTTGCAGTTTGTGGAGCTCATGCGGACTACAGAGACCGTGTTACAGTGTGTTCAGAGGACAGGCAGCTAGCGGATAGTGAGATGTTTGCTGTATGTGACAAAAAATGTTTTGGCCTAAAAAACGCATGACATTGCTTAGAGCACCTTTAAATATATCCATTTCGGCACAGAATTTTTCTTTCAGTGCATCACTAATTATTACCATGGCACACAGAACCGATCCACAAGATGGGAAACTGTACTGTGCACGGATTATTTGGGGTTTGTTTGTTTCATTGGCTGATTTGCATAACTCTTTTAGCGTTAACAATATTTCCCACTTCAGCTTTAAATGAGCCTGTTTTGAATGTTGAGTTTCTGCATCTCATCTCTCTCTTCGCTGTTTGCTTCTGATGAGGTCGACTTAAAGTTGCATCGTTGGCCTGGTTTCTGTCCGTCCTAATTTCCTCCGGTTGACCTCTGACCCCTAGGCTGAAAGTGCGAGTCGGTCTCCTCCCAGCTCTTGTCAGGCTCCCCATGCGGCACACAGAAGTGCATCAAATCAAGATGCGTGCCGTTCCCCTGCACACCTGCTGCACTTGTCTTTCAAGAGGTGACTTCAGCTCTGCGGGCCGTCGTTGGTTGTCACCTCTTTGTGATTAGGGTCATGACGAGCGACCTTTGGCTGCTGTCGAGGAGGGTTCAGTATTCGTGGAGGGATGGGAAGGGCAGCGCAGGGCACGTGTGTTTCGATGCCGTCAAGCTGCTTCTCAGAGCTGATGTCATTTTGTTCTCTGTTGGGATGTGCAGAACTCGCTGCCCTCACACACATTCTGCTTGAATAGATTTATTTTCTATTCTGTCCCGCAGCAGAGGCCGTTTTCTGTCTGAGGGAGTTTTAGTCTTTGATCTACATTTGTTACTTCCTCTTATATCCTTCACCACAAAACATGCAGATTCCGTTCAAGCTATGTTTCGTAGATCATTTCAGGTTTTTCATATTATATTAACTGTATGTGTATAAATATATATATATATATTTTTTTTTTACTTTTTAAATCCCCCCTGTGGTGAAAAGCAAGTTTTGATTTCCTCTCTTTGTGGAAGACTGAGCACATTCTATCATTCACAAACAGCTAGAGAGAGCGCAAAGCAGAACTCAGCCATCTTGAGTTGAACTGTTTAACTTTAAGTTTCTAACTTTAACTACTAGTTTTGTTTTATTGTCATGTACAGACTGAAAAAAGAAAGTAGGCCTATTTGTTTTTCCAGTGAATTCCTGATGTCAAACTGTCTTGTTTCTCTTATTTCCATGTTGTCTCTTGTAGATGTGTGTCTGGCTATCACCAGACCAAGCTCAGTTTAAGATTGAACATTGGTCTGGGGAATCTGCTCTGTTTTTCTACTGCACAAGAGGCGTGATCAACGGGCATAGTTCAAATGACTCTGTACGCAATTAGATACTCCTTTAACCAATCAGACCAACGATCCATCCCTTCTCTATCCGTCATTGTGTTAAACCTGCCAATAGCGTGCCATGTGGATAAGCCGGTTTGTGATTGGTCCCCCCAAATTTGTAACAGAAGCAGGATAGAAATATGTACAGCCTGAGCTGCAGGGCGAAGTCAAATCGCCAGAAGATTGGGCTGTGTTTACCCACTCTAGTAGATGTGTCCTTCAGGCAGAGATGCTAGAGGAATATCATATTCCCAGACGTCATTTTCATTAGCTGGAACATTTCTTCAAAAATCGTCTGTCCAAGATTATTTAAAGTCAACACAGAATTCAAACTTGACCCTAATTACTGGATTTATACATATATTCCTGGTCTTATGTGAATGATTCATCAGTGCATGCATGTTATTATGAAATGGTTTTTATCTTCATAATCTTTCATGAAAATTGTATATCTTGTTCTTCCTCTAACACACTGTTTGTGTACTTGTTTCTCATATCAGCATTACAGGGAATTTGTAAAATGGTTGTGTAAAACCATCTTGCGCTGTGAGAAACCTTGACTAACATTACTCTACTTTTGTTAATACATGAATACTTTTATTCAACAAGGATGCATTAAATAGATCAAAAGTGACAGTGAAGACATTTATAATGTTCAAAAGATTTTTGTTTAAAAAAAAATGCTGTTCTTTTGAACATTCTATTCATCAAATCCTGAGAAAGTGTATTACCGGAATATAATATAATAATCAGAAATGTTTCTTGAGCAGCAAATCAGATTTCTGACACTGAAGACTGGAGTAATGATGCTGAAAATTCAGCTTTGCATCAAAGCAATAAATAATATTTTATAATACATTCAAACTTATTTTAAATGATAATAATATTTCTGAATATTCAAATGTTTTCAAATACTTTAATCAGTGACTTTTTCCCAAACCCCAAACTTCTAAGCGGTAGTGTCTCTGGGTTTATCTCATCAGATAAAAACGCAACTGTTCTGGCAAGTCGTGGTCGCATTTATCTTTTCTGCGTGTTTCTCGGCCCGTCTCTGTGTGTGACAGTCAGTGAAGTCTGATCATTACTCGTGATGGCAGATTACAGGAGAACAGAGGAGTCCGACTGCGCCGCGGCCCAGTGTGAAGCCGACCGCCGCGGTTCAGTTGTGTCCCCGAGATGGGCCTGAAATGCTCTGATGGGATCCGAGCCAACAAAGAGACGTGGCTCTCAGCATGCTGTCGTATAGGAGCCAAAAAGTGTGGTTTCATTTTTTTCCCTTGGTTTGAAGTGTCCATTTTAAACGGAATGAAAGACACACTCGATCCTGTTCCGATTATAAAGCTACAAAGCATGAAACCGGAGCGGAGACAGTTTCTGTCCCGGCCACCTAAAGCAGAACAAAGAGTGTTTGAACGGATCCTCTTAGACCATCATTGTGGCCACAAATGGCAATCTGGTGAAAGATGTTGTCGGGAAAGTGAGCGCTAGTAATGCGAGCATGCAAATAATCCTCTGGCATTCCCGGGAGAGATAGGAAAGGCAGGGAATTGTTTTTTCGGCTCAGGCAAGGACATTTATTCTGATTAGAAAGGATTCACTTAACAAAGAGAAACTGGAAGGTGTTTGTGGTCTGCTTTAAGTCACTTGGTTAACCTTACTTTGCTCTTAGCAAAAGTTTATAGCTTCTAAATCAAGGCATCGTGGCATAAATGATTATTAGTGGCGTTTGTGAAGTCAATCTTGAGGTTAATGGTGTGATGAAACCTCTAACACAAAGTATTAAAGTTCAGCGTGTGTGTCGTCCTGCGGCGTTTGAGCTCCAGACATGAATGATTCCTCAAATCAGGTGTGCTGTTACTTCACTCTGTTCAGACGAGTTAGTCAAGGTTTCCTACATGTTAATATTTCAACCTTAAAAGTTTCGTTCATATATTATCAGGGATTCAGATTTCAGTACTGATTAAAAAAACATCATGCAGTTTTTATAATCCCTCTTAGTTTGAATTATTAACAATTTGCTGATTCTGCAATATACATTCTGAACTGTGCTTTAGTTTTTCATGCCCATTTGTCGCGCTCTCTCTGAATTAAACAGGCTGTTTGTGCTTCTGTATTTAAGGCTTCTTTATTTAAATGAAGTTTAATAATTATAATTATGACTTGATCATCATTATGATTGGTTAACATCAGGGTGTTTCTCAAGTTATGTAAATGAGCCGTCTTCTAAAGTCATATGAAGAAAATATAAATGAAAGAAACACACCCAAATTTAAGTCATTATTTGCTTAAAAAGAATTCATATTTAATATTGATTTGCAACAGTAACACTTTATTTCAGTAGACTTTAGCTAGTAGACTGTTTGGTTAAAATGGTCCTTGGTTATGATTTGACTTTTTTAACTTTAGTTAGTGTGTAATGTAAATACACCATCTGCAAAGTTACGACGCTCAAAGTTCAAAGCAAGGGGAGATATTTTGTTTTAAAGAAATCACTTTTTAAAGACTACATCAGACGACTGTTGGAGACTACAACAAGCTTCGTCCCAGGTTGGTGACATCACAAACCCTAAAATGTACATAAACTCCGCCCCCGGCAACATGCTGAGTTGTTGTAATAGAGTGTTGTTGGCATGCCGTCGAAACGCTGTTATTTCTGTTACACAGTCAGCCATGTTTATATCCTCGCTAGTCATAAAATGTCTCATCTATTTAAACATTATAACTTCCGGCATCTGTGCCACTGAGGATGCAGTGGATTCCTTTCATTTGTGAAGGGAATGTGCCCAAGAAATTAGCTAAATTGGTATATGTTTGTGTGAATCATTGTACAATGGGCTGCTTTGCAAACGAGGGTCAGTAAATGCAGGATTTGCACAAAAGTTGCTTCTCAAAAATAGATCAAATCTAACACTTCGTGATCCAACTTCATATCCTGAATACGTAAGTACTGAACTTTATAATGTGCTAATGTGGCTAAAGCTACCATTGTCTCTTACTGTATTCAATGAGACCAGAGCGTGTTATTTTTAACCCGGAAATTCAGAAGTGCACTTTTGTTACTTCTTAACAATAAAACTAATGACATAGCTCTGATCTCAATACAGTTAGAGACAATGGTAACTATAGCCACAGCATAGCGTCCTAACCAAGCGGCAACCTCCCGCGGTCTCTCTTGAAGCCAATACGGAAGTGGATTAAACTGCAGTTCATCGACTGGCCACTAGGGACAGGCTCCAGAAGGGAGCAGAATCTCATAGAGACCCATGTTAAAATGGCCAACTTTACAGCAGAATAAAACATGTTTACAGCCTGGTACAAATTCTAGTTTTGGTCTAAACGGCTAGTTTTGCCCTTCATGACAACTCTGAGGGGGGTGAATTTTTTATAGCGCATTTGTTTACATTATATTAAGCCTTAAAGTTCTGCATAATTAAGGGCGGGGCCACTTTGAGTGGCAGGTGGGTATCCATTTATCTGTTGTTTGTTAGTCATCGCGTCACCTCAGCTCCGCACACTTCCCGCCTCTTTGCCCATTTTCTGTTATCCGGGAGTGACGGTTGATGACGCGCTGCCAAGATGGCAACGGCCAGCTCGACCCTACTTTACGCTTCAAAACTGCTCTGCAGAATCCTATGGGTGACGTCATGGACACTACGTCCATATTTTTATACAGTCTATTGTCCTAACAAGCACATTCACAAAGGCGATTGGTATACATTCACTTACATGCTCTGAAAATGTTGTTGGTCAAACAGTTGGTATTGATCCATCTTTGCGAATGCCTCTCGCTATGCGAAGGTTCTCCACACTCCATTTGTTGTTGTTTATCCAAACTAGTGTGAGCTGTAAATGCTCCGCCCTATTCTGAAAAGGGGGTGGGGAGAAGCATCGAATTTGCATTTATAGAGACACATGAGAAAACAGCCTGTTTTTTGCTGCCAACCAAATAGGGTCTTTCAAAACATCCTATAATAAATAATCTGTGGGGTATTTTGAGCTGAAACTTCAAAGACACATTCTAGGGATACCTAAGACAGATATTACATCTTGTGAAAAGGGCATAATAGGACCTCTTTAAGGTTAGATAATAGAGTTCGGGTTAGTAGAATAAGTTGATATGCAGTTGCAAAGTTATAAAGTCAGTAGAATGTCTATTGAGAGCCTCAAAATAAAGTGTTAGCTAATCTACTAATACTCTAATGAGAGTTAGTTGACATGCAGTTGCAAAGTTACTTACAGTTAGCAGAATGTCTAAAGTGGATCAAATTAATGATGAACAAGAACAAGATATTACTTTTTTCATAAAAACATGCACTGATGAATCATTCACATAAGACCAGGAACATGTATAAATCCAGTAAGGGTTAAGTTTTAATTCTGTGTTGACTTTAAATAATCTTGGACAGATGATTTTTGAAGAAATGAAGTCCCAGCTAATGAAAATGGCTTGACCACTGGGAATATGGTATTCCATTAGCATCTCTGCCTGAAGGACACATCTACTAGAGACAATATGGAAATACGAGAAACAAGATAGTTTGAAATCAGGATTTTACTGGAAATACTTCCTTCAGTCTCGTGCTGCAGTTTGTAAATGACAATAAAACAAAAGCAGCAGTTTTCTGGTACAGAAATTAAATTAACAAGCAAATGTAACACTGCATAGTCTTCACTGTACAAATCAAACATCCTTAATATTCAATCCTTAATAAAGTTACAAAAGTTATTCAGTCAAGAGCAGTGAGTGATTTTTTTACTTTCACAAACAGCAGCAGGAATATTAGGCTGCTGTCACTTTAAGAAGTAACACACAGATACTGTACACTCGAGTTTACTTTCTTAACTGTTCACGTTCATGCATTGCTAGAATTCATAAAAAAACTAACAAGGCAACTGGTCAGTTACACCATTTCAGTGTAAAAAGTATTTTTGAATCCCATTGAGAAATAGTTTTGATTCAAGTGTTCAAAATTTCATGTTTTTCAGTAGTTGTTTTTTTTAGGTGTATGTAAATATAGCTAGTGATGGTCATTTCTTCTATCAAATGACGTCCTATTAGTCTATTCTGTCCTGTTTCACATCCTTTGATTCAGTGGCTTGTATTTCCCTGAGATTTACACGTGACTGTCATGCACTCTTAACAAAAAGGTTCAGTGGGGCTTTAAATAGAACCCTAGGGTTCTTGACTTAATTTGAAAGAATTCTTGGTGCCAAAAAGTTTTATACAAGGAAAAATGTCTTAAATAATTGCATAATACTTCCATGTTTAACAGGTTATTTAATTTTTAAAGTATGTTTATGAACTGCCTAATTCATAAAATGTAATTAAAATGAAGTGTGCTGCAAAATTATTGAATTAAAACTTAATCCATAAAATGAAGGGAACCCCTAAAAGGTGCCTGACAGGAGTTCTATAAAGAACCTTTTCTTCTAAGAGTGCACTGTCAAAATTTCTTGTATATGTTTCTTTCAAAAGTGTCACCATGTGCTTTTCCAAATGGAGGATCAGATAAAGCCAACAGCAAGGTTTTTCTGCATAACTCTCTACAAAGGCTGCATGTGTAATGCTGAATGATTGTGTTTCTCTGTATCTGATTGTCCTTGAGATCAAACATCAAATATGATTTTTCATGTCCTCTTTTTTTACACCAGATGCTCCCCGAGTCATTGTGAACACGGAGGGAAATGCTCGCAGTCATGGAGCACATTTCACTGCAACTGTTCTGCCACGGGCTACAGCGGAGCGACCTGCCACAGCTGTAAGGACGCTTCTGATATACACACACTACAAACGTTTCCTGTGCGTTTAATCCACATTTAAAGTCAAGGACAGATCAGGAGTCAAATGCAGAGAGAATAGTTTACTCCATCTGCAAGATGTTTCCCCAAACATACTTTATTCGGATAGGCCTATAGGAAAATTGACATCTTATTCAAATATAATTAAAAAGATGTTATAGATTTTGTTAGCATATTGCGTAGTTGTGCTTGGAGTCCGATTTTTTATTTTATTTGTGATAACACAATGAAACGTGCCAAATCGTGGCAACATCATTTTTTGTCATTCAAAGAAATTATGAACACATGTAAAAAACAAGAGAGAACCAGCTAAATATTAATAACTGATTATGTTGTAGTAAATGTATGATTTTTTTCCTGAGAGCTTTTTTGTTTTTCTATCCATAGTAAAATAAAACATGTAGCTGTAGTTTACCTTTTTTGCCAAATAATTTTGTCAGATTAATAATTTAACCAAGTTTAGTGTGAAGGAACTTGACTTCAACCCGATAGAACACCTTTGGGATGAATTTGCACGGAGACTGTGAGCCAGGCCTTCTCGTCCAACATCAGTGCCTGACCTCACAAAGAATGGTCAAAATTCCCATAAACACACTCCTAAACCTTGTGGAAAGCCTTCCCAGAAGAGTTGAAGCTGTTATAGCTGCAAAGGGTGGACCAACTCCATATTAAACCCTACGGATTAAGAATAGGATGTCCATGTGCATGAAGGCAGGCGTCCCAAAACTAAATATTTACATTTATGGAGATGGTGGTCCAGTGGGTTAAACCACCTAACTGATATGCAGAAGGTTGCTGGTTCGATCCCAGGTCACCACCAGTGTGTCCTTGAGCAAGGCACTTTACTCCACATTGCTTCAGGGTGATTGTCCCTGTAATTAGTCGCTGTAAGTCGCTTTGGATAGCGTCTGCCAAAAATGCATAAATGTAAATATTTATTTACAAAAACTTAAAACTTCTGACTGGAATAGTTAGAACAGTTACATTAATGCAGCTGAACATCATAGTTCTGTTAGTATCTAGTTTGAATTAGTTATTCCCCATTACTGGTTAACTCTTCGTTGATAAAATACACTCGATCCCTGTCAATCAGAGCTGGATCTCGTGCTCATCTGCTGATATTCCTCACCAGACACCAGCCAGTTAAGTGTTTAAATGAGTCTTTAAATGATGCACTTTCTTATCTGTGTTGTTTTGAACTTTTAATGAAAATTGAATTAGTGTGAAACGACTGTGAAGGCGGGATGCTGACATGGTTGTGTAACTCGCTTCATTATGCCACAGATCACATTGTATGTTCTAATTGTGTTATATTGGAGTTTGAACTCTTTTTAAACTTTTTTCTCTTTGGCTCACATTCATTGTGACATTTTCAACATCAAATATTTTGTAATATTACGCAAACATTGTAAATATAAAATTTGTATTTGTGAAATTAAACTTCCCAGTGTATTTGTGTTATAAAGCGAAGGCAGCGCTTGATCTGAAGTGTGGTGCCATAAATATTGCATACAAACAGAGCAGCTTTAATTATGACCATCTGCATCTGTTTCGTAGCTCTGATTTCATGATGTAATGCAAACGGGGGAAGATAACCATCAATTAAGGTGCTTAGGGGTGAAATGTATTGCTGCAGGTTTCACTTTCAAGGAAAATAATTACAATCTATATGCAATCTGTTCATTTCAATCTGTTTATTTCATATGCACGAGATTTAGAGAATAATTTTTATGGACAGATTTGAGTTTGTTAACCAATAAGAAAAAAAAGCAATTAAAATAAATAAAATCTATACACACACACATATATATATATATGCTTCCTCATATTGCATATATTATATTATAAATATTATTAAAAAAAATGAATTGCTATTCTGGCTAATTATGTTACTCGGAAGCAAAATCTATTATAGGGATCCACTAAATGATAGTGTGTGTGTATATATATATATATATATATATATATATATATATATATATATATATATATATATATATATATATATACACACACACACACATGTTGGGTTTTCATGTTTTATGGGGACATTCCATAGGCGTAATGCATTTTATACTGTACAAACCGTATTTTCTATCCCCCTACACTGCCCCTGCCCCTAAACCTACCCATCACAGGAAACATGCTGCATTTTTACTTTTTAAAAAAACATCACTTAGTGTGATTTATGACCTGTTTTCCTCATGGGGACCAAAAAATGTCCCCACAAGGACAAGGATTTCGGATATTGCCATCTTTGTGGGGACTTTTTTGTCCCCATATCGTAGGGATTACCAGTTTCACACACACACACACACACACACACACACACACACACACACACATACATATATATATATAGCTAGGTGGATGTAGTTTCAGCAACCAGGCACCTTAGCTCCATCCACATCCTGCCTCTTTGCCCATTTTCAGTTATCCGGGAGTGTCATGCGGTGATGTGCTGCCATGATGGCAAAGGCCGACTTTAGGCTTCAAAAAATGGTCTCCAGAAACGTACTTGTGATGTCAGGACACTGCGTCCATATTTTTTTATACCATCTATGGAGAGAAGGAGGAAAAATTAGCAAGCGTATAGATTTGAGCGAGTTTGACAAGGGCCAAATTCTGATGGCTAGACGACTGGGTCAGAGCATCTCCAGAACTGCAGCTCTTGTGGGGTGTTCCCGGTCTGCAGTGGTCAGGATCTATTAAAAGTGCTCCAAGGAAGGAACAGTGGAGAACCGGTGACAGGGTCATGGGCGGCCAAGGCTCATTGATGCACGTGATGTCCGATCAAACAGACGAGCTACTGGAGCTCAAATTGCTCAAGAAGTTAATGCTGGTTCTGATAGAAAGGTGTCAGAATACACAGTGGATCGAAGTTTGTTGTGTATGGGGCTGCAAAGATGCAGACCAGTAAGAGTGCCCGTGCTGACCCCTGTTCACCACCGAAAGCACCAACAGTGGCACGTGAGCATCAGAACTGGACCACGGAGCAATGGAAGAAGGTGGCCTGGTCTGATGAATCACGTTTTCTTTTACATCATGTGGCTGGCCGGGTGCATTCAAACGGTATAAGTAAAGCCACGTAGATGAGGAAGAACCTCCGATTGGCTGGTGTCGTAGAACTGAAAGAACCAATCGACGATTAATAGAGTTTCATGACTGAACTTTGTATTTCATAAAGGTAAAAATTCAAGAGGACAAATGCCACAAATATGCTGATTTAAAAGTAAGTAATAGCTGATACAATATTGATGAGAATATTGCTTCAGAATAAATTACATTTACACCGGAAAAAAAAGAAAAGTGAATGACTGATTTTAAAAAAAAACAAGGAACACAGGTTATATATTTAATTTGTCTAAGCACCTGGAGAAAACAAAATCCTCTCAGTTTGATCAACATAGAAAACCAATTAAAGCATGTGTTGTTGTTTGCTATTATAGATCAGTGAGTGTGTAGATATATTCAGCTACTGTACTGAAGAAATGCCCTTCCATTTTCAAACCCCCAAACGCTCCTCTGACTGACAGCAGCTTTATACGAGATCTAATTATGAGGTCGCACTATAAAGTCCCTCTCAATAATGCTCACCCTTTAAAACAGCTCAAGTGTGAGCCTCTTACATGCTGCCGCCATTAAATATTTGAGTGACATGTGCTTCATTTTAGCCGAAATCTATTCCACGCTCTTTTACGGCACAAAAACAGGCCTTTTCACTTCATTTAAGACTTAGTGTAAATCCATAAGCGTGTAAAACTCAACCTCTGCCGCTAATGAGCACCTGACCGTGTGTCATATTTTATATAGTTTCTTTACAGGGCTCTTATCACGAGGAATTCAATTCTCCTTGCCTTTCTGGGATAAAAGTGATCAATATGCCATGGAAATATGCACAAAATGTCCTATTCAGTACAAAATTATTAATAAAACTACAGTCCCTGACAAAAGTCGTGTCGCTTATCTATTTTGTAGAAACACCTGCTATTAACCTGACTTTTAATTCATCAATTGGTGTTAGAAATAGCTCATATGAAAAGCTAAAACCCTCCCAAATGATGTTTAATGCACTGAAATAAATTAGTTTCGCTGAAAAAAGATTTATCATTTAATCAAGACAAAAAGGTCAAATTTTGGCAAGACAAAAGTTTTGTCGCCTATACAGAAATTGAACAAATTTACTGCAAATGCAAAAATATGTCAGCAAATTAAGTAGTGGTGCTGTGAGATCCAAATTTAATATCTTGTATGACTTCCATGAGCTTGAAGGACTGCATCCATGTGGTTTGGCAAGAACTCACAATTTATTGATGAAGTCTTCAGGAATAGCAAAGAAAGCAGTCTTGCATGCCTCCCAGAGTTCATCAATATTCTTTGGTTTCGTCTTCCATGCTTCCTCTTTCATCCTACCCCACATATGCTCAATGATGTTCATGTGACTGGGCTGGCCAATCCTGGAGCATCTTGATCTTCTTCGCCTTGAGGAACTTTGATGTGGAGATGGAAGAATGCGACGGAGCACCATCCTGCTGCAGAATTTGGCCTCTTTTATGGTTGAGAATATAAGAGGTAGCTAAGATTTCTTGGTATTTTAGACTATTGAAGTTGCCTTCCACCCTGCAGATCTCTCGCACACCCCCATACATGATTTTTCCGCCACCAAACTTCACTGTTTTCTGGGTGAATCTCGGATTCATGCGGGCTCCAGTAGGTCTCCTGCAATATTTGCGGCGACTGTGGTGTAATTCAACAGAAGATTAATCTGAAAAATCCTTCTGCCACTTTTCCAGCGTCCATCCTTTTAGCAGGCTGTGGGCTTTGGCAAATGCCACACGTTTTTCAATTGTCTTTTGTTTAGTGCTGGCTTCTGGGCACTGATTCGACCATGGAGGCCATTTCGAGACAGAATCCGACAAACTGTTCTGGTTGACACAGGGACTTCAGGTGACCAGGTCTCGTGGAGCTCTGCTGCAGTGGAAAATGGGCTGGCCTTGGATTTTGAGCCAACAAACGGTCCTCTCGAGCAGTTGTCTTGCAGGGTCTGCCTGACCTGGGTTTGTCATAAACGTCTCCAGTCTCTTCAAATCTTTTTTTTATCCTCTGTACTTGACGCTGAGACACTTTGAAGGTGTCTGCCACATCAGCAGTGGATCTGGTCTTCAGCCTCTTGATAATCAAAACTTTAGTCTCAGGGTGAATCTTAGGCATGTTTGCAGAGGTCTAGTTGCAGTTGATGTGAAGGTCTAGTGTACTGGGGTTCTTTTTATACACACCTGAGATCTAATTGATCCATTATTAGTCACAGGTGAAGCTCATATGACAAGGCGACAACACTTATGTATTTGCAAAAATTGACTCAATGGGCTTTACCAAGCTTTGAATATTAGAATATTTTTTGACAGTTTTATTTTGCACAGAAACATTATTACAAAAGCTGTTGGGATTAAAATGAGCAATTTCTTGTAAAAAAATCTTGATAAGAAATATATATTCAGCGGCACTTCAGTTCAATTTGTACACAAGCGACAAGACTTTTGTCAGGGATTGTACTGTAGGCTGAAAAATGATTATTGATGCAATTAATGATAAACACATCCACAGTAGTGGTCGAAAGTGACACGCGGAGGGGATATTTATTTTTAATGACCCTACAGGTTCAATTAAACCATCAAAATGTGAGGAAAATATGATTTATATTTTAAATATGAGGGAAGAACAAAACACTAAGCTTGGTTCATGCATTTATCTGACAAAAATATTTGTCAAGAAAAGGCAAATGACACCTTCAGGTTTTATTTTACTATGAAAAAAAATGCATAAAAAAACAACAAGCTCACAGGAAAAAAAACATACATTGACTATGACATAATCAGTTATTAATATTTAGTGACTTCTCTCTTGTTTTTGCACATAATTTCTTTGTATGACAGCCGGGCCAAAAATTATGTTGCACAATTTTCCATGTTTCACAAATAAAACAATCAACTCCAAGCACAACCACAGAATACACTTAACATCCCTATTGCCCACTACTAATTCAGAAATTAGGGTTTTATTAGTAGTGTACATTTGTGTATTTATATATTAGTTTTAATGCTGCCACCCTGCTTGTTTTCAGCCAGATAAATAGTGATATTTGCAATCCAATAATTATATAATTTAAAAGACCTTGACCTTTTTCTGGTAGCTAACTATATAAAGGGCATCTTCTCCAGATCATCTAAAGCATCTCAAGTACTGGAATCTTACCATCCTGTTTAACACATCATTTAACACACACCAAAATGCTCTTTTTATTTGAGCTGCATTTTCACACATGTTGCATGGACTGGTCACAACTTTATCTGTAGGCAGACGGTGTGAATGCGCACTCGTTTATGTTGTATTCACAGCCGTGAGCGAGAACAGCCTCACCTCATTATCTCTCCACGCGTGCATTTTGAAAACTTCTTATGTGTTTGACTAACATACTTGTGTGTTTACAGCCGTTTATGAAGCGTCGTGTGAGGCGTACAAACACAAAGGAAACACGTCTGGCTTTCACTACATAGACGTGGATGGAAGCGGCCCCATCAAACCTCAACTAATCTACTGCAACATGTCAGGTGAATCTCACGCAGCGTATCCAAAGTGATTAAATCTCTTTAAACACTCCGTAATTGGGACTTTAATCCACAGCTTTTGATCCTTCACGCACCGTGTCACACCCCGTGGAGGAAGTCAGCTGTGACACTCGCGGAAAAACACTTTAGAAGAACCCGACGGATCAACCTTTGAGCATGTCTGTGCGACGGGCGCTCTCACAAATAACGTTTTAAAAGGCTTTTACAGCCTGATGCAATAGAACAAGCGTTTGAAGTGCAATGGTTTCTTAGAAAACCGCCACATTACCTTCAGATCTTCACTGTTGTGTTGTTAAACTCGAAATGAAGAACTTTTACTTTCTTATTAGTACACATTGCTCGTCTGAGTGTGCATGATCGTCGCACTGCATATGTTTTTTCATAACCACATCTAAAATTACTTTCCTATTTCTCATCCAGTCAATTCCCAATGGTTCATTTTTTTCTTCCTTTGGTATCGTATTTCTTTGGAAGCTTGTTTCTACCACTGAATAAAAAAATAAAAAAGGTAATTGCAACTTTTTATCTCACAATTCTGACATTTTTTCTCATAAATGTGTGATATAAACTTGCAATTGCCAGTTATATAGTCAGAATTCAGAGGGGAAAAAGCGAGAATTGCGAGATAAAAGTTGCAATATCTTTTAAATTGTTTTATTCCATGGCGGAAACAAGCTTCCATATATTTCACATTAGCATTATTTTAGTATTATTAATATACTATTATAGTATTTATTAATATTCAATTTGGTTTTTATTTATATGTTTTCATTTCGTTTTAGAATAATTGTTTGTATACTAATAGTTTTAGTATGTATAATAGTATATACATTTTTATTAGTATATACTATTATATATATATTATATATTATAGTATTTATTAATATGCTGAATTAAATTGTATTTTTATATTTTCAGTTTATATATGAAACATGTCAAATATAAGTTTTAGAAATATTGTTGTGTGTTTCTGTCATTTTTAATTAGATTTCCTGGTTTAAATAATTAGTAAAGTTTTAGTAATTTTAGTAATTCAAATTAAACTTTTTTTAATTTCAGTTAACAGCTGAAAAAAATATCCCACATTCATAAAGTTAGATTTTTCATCTATTGTTTATTTTAATGATATTAATAGTGATGCTTGCTGAAAGCAAGGCATAACTATTGTTCTTCTCCATACTTATTATTATTATTATTATTATTATTATTATTATTATTATTATTATTTATTCTGGACCAAAGTTTGGTGCGTTTCTCCTCCCACACTGTTTGTCATAGACCCATGAATGAAGCGTCAAATCATGCGGATTATTTAGCAGCTGCTTAGCAACCACCCATAACACCCTAGCAACTGACTAGCATCGCCCCAGCAAACACCCAGAATACCTTAGCAACCGCCTCAACACACCCTAGCAACCAAGTGGCGAGTTTTGCCTCTGCAAGCACCTCTCAGATTTTCTTCAGGAAATGAGCATTGTAGTTTATTATTGTTATTTTTATTTGTTTTATTTCAATTAATGAAAACTTTTTATATATATTCTTTTTTCTTTTTTTTTTTCTTGTTAATGGTCACAACACCTTTTCAAGTCGCATTACAAGATGTAATTTCATGTTTATTTTAAAGGAACTCTCCACCGTTTTTAGAAATAGGGCTTATTCAATATCTTTCCTACATTTAGACATGTGGGCAAATGCATTTTTGTCGCATGCATTGTTTTTACTCACTTTGCATGCATTGTTTTAATCACTTTTACTCGGGACATGCTAGCTGGCAACATAGGATTCCATTCATTATGCTAAGCTAAGCTAGCGGCGACCCTGCCAAACTAAAACAATGCATGCACTGAGACAAAAATGCATTTGCCCGCATATCTAAATGTAGGAAAGCAATATTGCTTTTTAGAATATTGAATTTCTAAAAACGGTCGAGTGTTCCTTTAACATATTATGCCTGCTGTAGAATCATCAATAATCGGCAATAATAAATAACCATGAAGCTTGATGAAGATTCTTTAAACACAAGAACCTTTATTTTTATGAATGTTTAGTAGATCTCATGCTTTAGGTTTTTATATGAACTTCCTGTGACCTTTTTGAAGGCCATGTGACTGTTGAAACCCGACAAAACCCTGAAATAAAACTGTTTGCACAGTGTGTCATTTTGGCCTTTTCATCATTTTAATCCTTCTCGTCCCTGCAGATAAAGCATGGATGGTGATACAACACAATAACACGGAGCTCACCAAATTAAAACCGTCCTCTGGGATAAATCAGCATTTAGCCCACTTTAACTATTCCGCCGACGCGGAGCAGATCCAGGCGATAATTACCCAGGCGGAGTACTGCGAGCAGGAACTCTCCTACCACTGCAAAAAGTCACGGCTCTTGAACACACCAGGTAAGCCCTTTTTATGAGGAATATCGATCGCCCCCTCCATATGAAAGGTCAGGCTTATTAAAACCGCGCTCCATCCGCAGACTGAAGCGAACAGCTCAAATTGATTGTTATACTCTTTGTTATGGGCAGTTTATATTGAGTTATTTTTTGGCATTGGATTAATTGAAAGGCACATTTAGGGTAAATTATTCATGTGCATTTGTACCTTTGAAGTGCTTTTATCATGTTTGTTTGTTTGTTTGTTTGTGTGGGTTTGTCATGGGCGGTTTGGTACGGTGTCTATCTATCACAGGTCGAGTCGGATGATAACGGCTCTCGTAGTCTCTCAAATAAACACGAAACATCGGCGCTCTCCGCACCCACGGTAATTACGTCCATTAGTTCTCTCATTATCGGAGTTCTTGATGAGATGAGGAGAGCACAGTGTCAGGCGTAAATAAGAAATGTTGGAAATGTCAGGTGAATAGTAATGAAAATAATAACACGCTCGTCTCGATTAAACCTGGACAGATGCTTTTACAGGACGACGGGTGCGGAGTGCGATCGTCTAGAAATGAAGAATCACACATGAGATCTCTTTAACATCTCATTTCTGTTAGACAGCAATGAGATTAAATGTAGAGCACACATTTATTACCACAGTAATCGCACACATCATCTCAAAACTTCGCAAAATTGTGCTCGGATTTGCCAAGATCCCAAAGTCAGTGATCTCGACATTTCTTATCAAATTCAGAGTGAAATGATCTGAACTATTGACTCATTTGTTTCTGTTTTAATTTATTTGTAGGAACTTTATTAGAAACATGTGAAAAAGACACCAGTTATCTCAAATTTCATGACAAAATGTCTCAAATCTCACTTTGAACTTTCTCACTAAACATTTCTCATTAAATTCAGGGTCAACTGATCTAAACTATTGAGCCATTTGTGTCTGTTTTTATTTCTTTTGAAGAACTTTAGTAGAAACATCTCATTTCCTGTTTCTCAGATGTTTCTCAAAAGAACCTCGACTCAAATTGTGCTCCGATTTGCCGAAGTCTGCAACAAAAACTCAGACATCCCATCCAAATCAGGGTCAAATGATCTGGGGCCGTATTCACAAAACATTTTATCTTACCACTAAGAGTTCTCCTAAATGGCAGTTCTACGTGTGACACAGTCTTTTGAAGACTGTGATTGGTTGGTTGTCCAAAAAGGGGAAAAAAGGAGCGCTTTTAAGTAAAGGGTCTATTCTAAGCCTTCACTTCACAATTGCAAATTGTCCTATTTTACCTTTCTCTCTCTCTCACACACACACACACACACACACAATTTCCTATAAGGTATTTGATTGGCTTAGAATTATAAACATAGTTCTACTCTTTCTATTTAATTAAATATTTAATCAAATGTCTATTTAATTGGTGGTTTGAAAGTTGGGTTTAATGCAACAAACATTATCCCTGCACGATTTAATCTATAGCATCTTATTAATTCACTGTCATCCACTGTCTGCAACACATTTCTTCTCCCTCTTCGTCTTTCTGCCATCTTCTCCGCTGCTAAAGAAACTCTTAAGCCTCTTAAAAGTCCTCGTCTGTGCTCTTAACCAATTTGACCTTAAGACCTCTTTAAAGGGTTAAGATGCTTTCTGAATTACTTTTTTCTTTACTAGGATTTTTAAGTTAATTTTAAGAGTAAACGCCCACATTTCAAAGAAATTTCTTATAATTTTGTCACTAGGAGCTACATTAAGATTCTTTATGAATACGGGCCCAGGAGTCCTAAAATTAGGACTGACATGCCCATTATTTTTAAGGGTTTCTCCTAAATCAGCAAGTTAGGAGCTACTTTTAGGCTTAAGATGTTTTGTGAATATGGTCCTCTGAACTATGGACTCATTTGTGTATGTTTTAACTTAACAGAAACATCTAATTTCCTTGTTTCTCATGAGAAAAGAAAAAAACTGTAATTGCACACGTTGTCTCAAACTGTGTTTATATACAAAACGATCCCAAAGTCTGCAATCAAAACTCAGAGAACTCAATATGATCTCAAACATTTCAACATCCTGCTTCTCAGATGTCTCTCATGCAAAAAAGACGGCAGTAATCTCACTTTTCAAAATGTCTCAAATTGTGCCCCAAAGTCTGCAACCAAAACTCAATATGAACTCAAATTCAGTAGTTTGGATCATTTGACTCATTTGTGTCTGCTTTTATTTCGTTAGCAGAAACATCTCATTTCCTGCTTCTCAGATGTTTCTCAAGAGAACCTCAACTCAGATTGTGTTCCGATTTGACAAGATCCCAAAAAAGTCTGCAACCAAAACTCAGACATTTCATCCAATTCAGGGTCAAATGATCTGAGCTATTCATTTGTGTCTATTTTTATTTCTTTTAAGGAGCTTTAGTAGAAACATCTGAAATGTTTGTAATGGAAACATCATAAAAAAGCAACCTCTGAGCCATTACATTTCTTCTGGGATTGCTTTATTCCAAAAATCCTCCTTTTGTAATGTCTAATGTCTCATTTCAGTGTCTAAGCATCATTTTGTAAAGCGGTAGCATCCGTCTCATCTGTGTTTGTGTTGCAGATGGCACCCCCTTCACCTGGTGGGTGGGCAGGGCGGGTGAAGCGCACATGTACTGGGGCGGAGCGGTGCCGGGCAGCCAGCAGTGTGCCTGTGGCCTGCAGGATAACTGTGTGCATCCTGAACACTTCTGTAACTGTGACGCCGACAGCAAAGAGTGGTACGTCAACAGACTGTCTTCACACTTGTAGTTCGGTTCTCTTTTGGTCCGGACCAAAAAATAAATGACACATTTAGTCCTGGTTCTCTTAGCATTCACACTGTCATTTTTAACACCAAAACTAACGGTACAAAAAACCTGGCTTTTATGAAATACTGTAATGATTCATCAGAGTCATAGAGATCCTTTTGTAGCTTTGTTAGTAACAAAGGCAGACTGACAGGGTATAGATCGGTAGCCAGGAATGGTGTGGGCAAACTGTTTGAGTAAACTGTATAAATAGTTACAGTAAATATTGCTCTTTATTAGGTTTAGTTTTTACTGTATTTTACTGTATTTAAAATGTATAGTTTTAATCAACTAATTGGCAACAAATGCAAACAATGCACTGAGATGCATACTGAACATCGGAACTGAACAAAGGACCAAAAAATATTGAAATATGTTTATATAGTAAATATTTTATATTTGACACCGAACCAATCAGACACATGTATTTTTTTTGTATTAAAATCAGTATATATTACAAAAATATGGTAGCTAAGTTTCAGCCACGGAATAAAAAATGAAATGGTGGTAATTGTGACGTGTTATCCCACAATTCTGACCTTTTTTCTTGCAATTGCAAGTTAATATCTCACAATTAAGAGTTTATAACTTGCATATAACTTTTATTATAAAGGTTTGTAACTTTTTTTTTTTTTATTAACTTTTTTCACATAAAAAGTTGCAATTACATAGTAGTCCATGGTATGAGAAACAAGCTTTTATTCTAAAATGGCACCAGGATGCAATAAAATAAATAAGTTTTACAAATTTGCTTCTCTCTCCAACTTAGCCTTTTCCCGCATGGGGATTGGGAAATATGCTTGCAATCCAATAATGTTGCAAAATATATATATATATATCATCTTTTGATTTATTGGTGTAATATGACCATGTTCTTAACAGTTTTCATGAGATTCACAGTTTACATGAAACGAGATTGTGTTGTTCTCAAACCAGGGGCGTAGCCACGAGGGGGCCGGGGTGGGCCTTTACACCGACGTGTACGTTATGTCTTAAGGGAACTTCAGTGAAAGAAAACGTGTTTGTACCATGTCGGATACGAGCAGAACAGTGCTGTATTAGTCCTCAATGTTAATCTAACAACAAAAGACAGAATATCACTCACTGCTCTTGACTGGTTGAGCCCTGCTGGAGCAGCTCTAAATATTCACTGTGCTATTAAATTAAAGATACAGCAATAATATGAACAGTGAAAGTAGCAGTAGCTCCAATACATTTTAACAGGCATAATTAGGCATGAAAATAACTGAAGGAAATATTTATTTGCTAAGCCAACGCATTTGATTCCCTTTGCCAAATATTGGCAATAAATTAAAAATGCAATGAAAATACAGGTATTGTACTAAAAATAAAAGTGTTGGTATCGGATTTGTTCTGGAAAAAGTGGTATTGGAACTAATCTAATATATGTATGTATATATGTATATGATGTTTGACAGGTCTAATGACTCCGGGCTGCTGTCCCATAAAGAGCATTTGCCGGTTGCAGCACTGGCTGTGGGTGACATCAGCAGATCCGGTTCAGAAGCGGCTTACAGAGTGGGTCCCCTGCAGTGTTACGGAGACAGTAAGTACCGCGCAGATTTAATATCAGCCGCTCTAATCACACTGTAACCACTTACTCTGTCATCCTGTCAGACCGGCTCTGGATAGATTTGCACCCACATGCAGTTGTGCATAATGAAAACCACAATGTTGTTCCCGGAGAACTATATAAATGTGCTACTGTAAATGTTTTCTCCAGGTAACTTCTGGAACGCTGCCTACTTCAACAAGGAGACATCGTATCTGCACTTTCCCACGTTCCACGGGGAGCTGAGCGCCGATATCTCCTTCCTGTTTAAAACCGGCTCTTCATCAGGAGTGTTCCTGGAGAACCTGGGGATCAAAGACTTCATTCGGATCGAGCTGAGCTGTGAGTGTGTTCGACCTTCCGGCTTATTCCTCTACAGGGGAATCTCACAAAACCTGACAAGACATTTCATCCCGAAATAAAAAGGACAGACTTTATAGTATTATAGTATTTTTTATTATAATTTGATATATATTTTATTATTGTTAGGGAAGTAGTTTTACTATATAATTGGAGTAGTATGGATGCATTACAGTAATGATTACAGTAATGAGAATTTGGTGTTTAAATGGGCTAAAATGTCATCAAATGTCATAATGCAAAAAAATATGAATGGCCATAAAATGTTTTTGGTTCTAGAAATGTTTCATGAGATTCGCCTGTAGGGAAAAACACTGACGGAATCAATATGTGATGATGTAGTGATTGAGTCAAGCAGATGAACTGTGTGTGTGTGTGTGTGTGTGTGTGTGTGTGTGTGTGTGTGTGTGTGTGTGTGTGTGTGTGTGTGTGTGTGTGTGTGTGTGTACTCATTTGTATGTTGGCATGGGGTTACATACGTGTGCTGAGTGTCGACATTGCTGAGTATTTGTTTATCCACCAAAGGGAGAAATAATCCAGAGAAGCTGTCGGCTGAAAATATAGACATCGCAAAACGGTTTTCTCCAGGGAAATTACCACAGAATAGCTGTTGAACCAATATGTGGAGATGTGCTCCACTGGTTTGCAATGCGCTCCGAGTGAAACTCCCTCTACATGATCAATTTAAGACCTTCAGACATTTTATTAGCAGTGTTTGCTAAGTCAAGCATCTCGATTACTGTTACTCCCAGTGATCTGAAGGCCTGAACCGAAGTATGAAAGGTAAGTGTATGTTTTTGTGCTCCAGACATGAATGATTCCCCAAATCATGCATCTTCCTGTAGCTCTAGTAGTGCATGACGCTAATAATGCCAAGGGTTCATTTGTTTCAAAATATAGAACGTTCAGCTGTAAAAGTAATACATATGGATGCTTTGGGAGTTTTTAATATAATATTCTTTTTGCCCACTCGACCATAAAACAGCTGAAAAAATCACACAGATGAACAAAACAGAAAATGACAGAACAACCGCATAACAAAACGCAAAATATTCACCCAGAGCAAAAAACACCATCTAAATCTAGTTTGACTGCTGCTAGATGAGCAGTATCTGTCTGGCGTTCATCCGAACCCTATAAAACCCATGTCCTCTGGGTGTGTGTCTAGATTTTTATTATACCCCTCCGCCACATGGTCCCTGTCTATTACGCCACTCTTTAACTGCATAAAAGAGCTGTTAAATTCCTGGACGTAATGGGCTCATGTGATGGATGAGAATAGAGTATGTGAAGACCTTACAGCGCCCGGCCGCTTGTTCCTTAATAATGACAAATCCTTTGGCTGGAAGAGCTCAATTAACCTCTCATTATATTCTGACTGAGTTGGGCGCCTGTTGAGGCCGCTCATGTAGGACGTGAACTCGGAGGAAGTTCGCTTCAAAGAAGCGGACGAGACAAAACAGTGGCATCTGAGATCTGAGCTGTGGGGTGCTGGAACAGGGATTTACTCGTTCCATGACTTTATTTCCTTCATGTTGCACAAAAGTTATTTTCCATATCAAGGTTGTACACCATTCAAAGATGGATTAAGAATGCCTCTTTCTGGATTTGAATTAAGGTAGCAAACACTTGAATCTAAGGATATAGAATTAAACTGAATTGAAATTCATATAGCTGTGAGTTTCATCCTAAAAAGCAATTCAACACAACTTGAATGCTGACTAGACAAAGCCTTTGAAAACTTTGAAAAAAAGATTTGCTCACCAAGGCTGCATTTATGATTTTAAAAATACAGTAAAAACTGTAATATTCTGAAATATGATTACAATGTGAAATAGCTGTTTTGTATTATAATATATTAAAGTGTGCTTTATTCCTGTGATCAAAGCTGAGTTTTCAGCATCATTGCTCCAGTCTTCAGTGTCACATGATCCTTCAGAAATCACTCTAATATGATGATTTACTGCTCAAGAAACATTTCTGATTATGAGCAATTTTGAAAACAATTGTGATACTTTCATAAGATACTCTTCTTTCAAAGAGACGTTTGAACCACAGTGAAGAACACTTTATTTCCCAGAATGCATCATCTGTGTTGAATTTCTTTGAATTGCAGTTCGTTATATCTCACTTTCTGTCTTCCCAGTTGACAATCCCTGTGTGCTGTTGCCAATCCAATTCAGATTTGTGAATTAAAAGGGATTCTTCCACTCTGAATGTTGCTCAACCCTGTTCAAAACAATGAAAGTGCCACTATCATATAGTGTATATTGAATATAGAACTTCCACTTTCATATATGAAAAAGAGCAGCTTGAACATTCAGCTAAACATCATTAGTGTTCCACAGAAGAAAGAGAATGTTTGGAATGACATAGAATCTTCATTTCTGGCAGAAATATCCTTTAATAATGACTGAGATGATCACGCGCAGACGCTTGCATCTACATTTCCGAAAGCGACTCACTTTCGTGTCATATTTCCCACACAGACGCTCCAGCGGTGCGTTTTGCTGCAGCTCACCCTGAGCGTCAGCTGTGCCGCTCGTGCACTGAATAATAAAGAGGTCGTAGCACATCATCAGCGTTTTTGTGGAGTTTTTTGTCATTAGAGATGTGCTTCATGACAGAAGGTGCTGATCTTTCCCAGCCGTAAGGGGTCTACATTCAGATGTCATAAAATCCTGCAGATGGAGCGGCGGGAGCCTGAAGTTCTGCCGATTCCTGAACATATGTGATACCGAGCAAGAAACTAAGATGTGGGAACTAGAAGTAGGAATTGGCAGGAAAAACATTTATCGGGTTATTTGTTCCTTTTGTGTCAGTCGCACAAGAACTGTCATGTCTAGGCCATATATCATTCCAGAATCAAATAAAAACACTGATTATTTTGCTTGCAAATATCATACTCAAATAAAAAAATAAAAATAAAAAACTAGGTTTATAAAACTTAAAAAAATAGTAACTAGTGACGTTTTAGCTCAAAATATCCCACATATTATTTTTTATAGCTTGAGATTTGTTGAGATTTTTTAAGTTAATTGTCACTTTTTGAGGGTACGCAAAAACTCACATTTGTGTGTGTGTCCCTTTAAATGCAAATGAGCTGCTGGCTCCCTTTCAGGAAGAGGGTGGAGCTTCAAGAGCTCATGTTAGCAGCTCTGATTACCTCACGCAGACAAGCACTGAAAATGTCAGAAACTGTTCAGCCTTTTACGTTCAAACCGGAGTCGGACAATGATGGAGAGACTCAAGAAGAAGAGAACATGTGTAGTTTAGTTTAATTATGGGTATAACTATGTTGTCGCTTTATGTCATGCTATTGGATTTGTGTTACTTTCTGTATTGCAATAAATGTGAAAAGACAGATACGACAGCTTGAGCAGACTCCTAAATGTGCTACAACAACTCTCCCTCTTCTCTATAGCAGCCCAACATGGCCTCACCCCCTTTGTTGCGTGTTCCCGGGGGCGGGGTTTATGTAAATTTTTGGGTTAGTGATATCACCAACCTTTGAAGAACCTTGTTGTAGTTAATAAATATCTCCTTTTACTTTAAACTTTCAGCGTTTTAACTTCGCAGATGTTGTTTATGCTCAAACAGCAACATTTCACACTAACTAAAGTTAAAAAAAAAGTCAAATCATAACCAACCACCCCAAGAAATAAAGAGAAAAAATTATCTGCTCTCAAAATTTGAAATCTTTTTAGTTACTTTATTTTCATTTTTACAGAGAAATAACACGGACGCTCTTTGGCTCGCAGAGCTTCTTCAGTGTGTTAAATCATCAAATACCTCAAACCGCTATTTAAACAATTAATTATATTGACATCATCAAGATTAATCAATGTTAAACATCTTAGGTTTTTCAAAATCACTCAATGTCAACTTCAATTAAATATTAATACTGTAATACTAATCTTTTTAACCATGTTAATCACATCCACTTCTGCCATCAGTCTGAAGGTCTGGCTACACAAGACTAGACTTCACCTGCTGCAAAAGACTCCATTTACCCTGAGAGAAGCTCATGAGATCTTAAAGGGTTTTTAGCTTATATATGATGGTGTCCATCAGTGTGATGCTCACCTCATATCCAAGGCAGCTGAGTAACACTTTATTTTGATGATTCTCTTTAGACATTCTGTTGACTATAAGGAACGTTGCACCTACATGTCAAATAACTCTCATTCGAGTATTAGTAGAGTATTAGTAGACTGGCTACTTAATATCTGCTAACACTTTACTTTGATGCAAGTAACTTTGCAAGTACATGTCAACAACCCCTTATTCTACTAACTCTAACCCAGGGTTCGCCCGGTCATAAAAAAAAAGGGAAAAGATTAGATTTTAAAATAGCAATTTTCAGGCCTGGAAAGGTTTTGGAAAAATAAACTAATAAAGTTTCAGAAAAGTCATGGAAATTCATTTTTTATATAAATTTATACCATAGAATTTATGTTTAAGTGATAATATTGATCTTAATTTTGTTATCAAGATTTGTGTTCTGAAAGCGAACAAAGGTCTTACGGGTTGGGAACGACATGAAGGTCAGGAATTAATGACAGAAATGAAAAAATAAACTTGCCTCTTTTTAGGGTATTCAAATAGTGACGTTATCTTGTTGATGATTGATGGTTATCCAGTGAGATTAATGGTAAATAGGAGGAAAAGCTGTTTTAAGATCTTGTAATCCAAAAGTTTGTCTATGTACCTTGTAAAGTTACTGTCAGTGTTACTGGTCACTTTTATTTACATGTTAACATGTTGCCTCCCGATGATGCATGTCAGTCTGTGGCTAAGCTGTGGCGTTCTGAGGGTCAGACAGTATTTTATCTCACCGTCTTACTGCTCTGTCAGTGTTTGTTTTGTATTAAACCGCATAGCTTGTCATTAATTAGTTAAGATATGCTGTAATTTGAAGATATATTATTTTACATGCGTACACAGACGTTAGGTCATGAATATTTGCCTCAAAGTCAAGGAAAAGTCACGGAAATGTATCGGTAGAAATGTGTACGAACCCCGCTAACCTCTAACAGTCTACTAGTACTCAACTAATACTCTGATACCCAGTTTCACAGACAAGGCTTAAGCTTAGTCCCAGACTAAAATGCATGTTTGAGCTGTTTTAACTGAAAGCAACTTGCACTGATATATCTTAAAATATATGTCAGTGTCATTGTTTTGTCTCAAGATACACACCAGTAATGTTTCATTTCTAAGGCACGTTTTAAAAAGCTACTTAAATGTCCTAATTGAATTAATGCCTAATCCTGGCTTAATCTAAGCCCTGTCTGTGAAACCAGGCCTGAGAGTTTAGAGTAGACATTAGATGCGACGTTACTGTCAGATGTTTTAGATGATTTATCATTCATTTTGTCGTCATTGGAGGTTGTTTTAGTCATTTAGAGAACAGCGTGTTTTTTTGGCGTTATTCTCAAACCCTCAAACATCATCTGCCACTCAACAGATTCCATCATCACGATTCCACTTGGAATGGTTCGCATGTCTCATTTCTTTTGAACAGTTGCGTCTTATTAACTGGAACAAAACATCAGCGAAATATCAATCTGCCAGTATGATGATGAACATCAATCAAATGTGTTTCCCTTTCCAGCGCCGAATCAAGTGGTCTTCTCGTTCGACGTGGGAAATGGTCCCTTCGAGGTGAGGGTTGAGACGCCCGCCGCTCTGAACGACAACCGCTGGCATCACGTGAGAGCCGAGCGCAATGTGAAAGAGGCCTCGCTGTATGTGGACCACCATCCCGCTGCCGTTCAGAAAGCTCCCGCCGATGGGCACATTCATCTGCAGCTCAACAGCCAATTATTTGTAGGTAGGAAAAACCTTTATCGGATAAATTATGTCTCTGTGTGCTGTTCAGAGATCAGATCGCTATTATTATTCGCCATTATTTGTCCCTTTTGTGCCAATTTCACAAAGAAGAACATGTCCAGATCATATATCAATCTAACCTAGAAATCTAGACGCACCCTAGCGGCAGCAAATCTAATTTGCAGAGAGTGTAGTCTAGCAACTGCGAGCTGGAAAAACCAAACTCTGGTCTGGCCAATCAGAGTTGCGGAGGTTCTGCGTGCTACTCGTAAACAAAGAAGCTGACGAACGGAGGTCTTTCGAATCTGCTTTGGCCGTGACTCTGGAAGACTTGGAGTTAAGCTTTTCTTTGAGAAAAGAACAAAGAATGGCACTGAAGTCATTCTTAAGAAAGGAAGATGTGTTCGGAGTTTTGCCCGACCGGAAGTTTAATCTATCAACTAGCTCCGCTTCACGTTGCTCTGGTTGGTTGTAGCGTTATCCTATGTGTGCAGAGGGAATTTGAAAGACAGCCGTTTATCCCGCCCCTCGGATTGAGCCCTGCCAATGGTGAGTTCCCAGACCAAACATCTTGATGTGGGTCAGGCTTGTCAGGCTAATATCAACCCAAAATCAAACAAAAAAGAGAAAATGTTGCTTACAAATATTTTAATTATTATATTATATTATATTTTAGTGTCCATATTATTTATATACTGTTATAGTATTATTAATATTTTGAATTAGCTTTCATTTTTACATTTTCATTTTTAAATTTAATTTGAAAGTTTTAGTAATTTTGTCATTTTATTAGTTCTTGTTTTTAAAATATTAAATGTTTCAGTTTTTCAGTTTTGCTAATTTTAGTACTTCCACGTAAACTCTTTATATTAAATCTAATATGTATGTTTTATTTCAGTTATTTGAATGACCAAAAATACTTTTTTAAAAGTATTTTTTATTTAATTAACCACATTTGCCCTCTAAATTAATTCCTGTAATATGAAAATAACCTCATTCTCATTATTGTAATGGAATGATAATATTTTATTTTAAAGGTATTTATACATCATTGTAGTTTTTGTTATATAGTATTATAGTATTTTTCACTTTAAAGAGTAATTAAAAATACTTAAAACAAATATAAAACACCTGGATGCATCATAAAAGGAATTTGGAAGAGGATGTCTTGAAAATATTGTTAAAAAAATAATGCAAAAAGTCCTAATGGTTCTAAAAACAGGCTTGATTTTCTTAATTTTTTTTCATTTGATCTTTGTGGTGAAATATGAGAGCTGAAATGTAGTGCGATTCACTCCTGTAAAACGTGCTCATGGGAATCTTCAGCGATGAAACTCTCAATGCGAATGGTTTCTGTAAAGCTAAAGATTAGCTGACCTTGAACGAGCGCCTGGCCAATTTGAAAGGTGTCTCTGTGTTGGAGGACTTCAGTGGGAATGAATTGAAGTTTTCCTGTAAGTGTTGAGAAAGTAGTGTCATTATAGTTCAATCTTTATAGCGCCATTGTGCAGCACTCAACTGCAATTGGATTCGGAGGTTCCCATGACTGTTCAAATGTGTCCGTCTGCACATGAAGGTATGATGAGCTCCATTTCAACCCGTTTGTAATGCAGGTCTGAGGTCTTCTGTAAAGCTTATCAGTCGTTGTACTGGAGGAGACATAACATGGGACAGAAAGCTATTTTTATCAAGATATCAGCTTTGATAGGCTGCCACAGACACAAATGAGGCTCATAGGTTGCTCTTTCAGAAAACTTTAGATAAGTGTTTCTCAAACTGTATTTATACCTCACCCCTCTTGTATCTGGCCTTGGGTGAGAAGCTCATCGCACAGATTTTCCATTACAGAAGTTGTCATACAGTAAGAGTAAAGAGCTATAAAATAATGTGGATAACAGCTCAGATCATATATCAATTAGTTCATATATTAGAGGAACACTCCACCGTTTTTAGAAATAGGGCTTATTCAACTTCTTTCCTACATTTAGACATGTGGGAAAATGCATTTTTGTCTCAGTGAATGCATTGTTTTAGTTTGGCAGGGTCGCCGCTAACTTAGCTTAGCATAATGAATGGAATCCTATGTTGCCAGCTAGCATGTCCCGAGTAAAAAAAAAAAAAACACCTAATTACTTCTTGTGGCCTGCGTCAATCCCACAACTTCCATCAACATACATTTCATGTGGTGCGTGGTATCTCTGCGCCCAAGTAGCAGTGCTTCGCCTGTGCTTCCCCATAATATAGTCCCAAGTTAATATCTGCCTAGGAAATCGCCTAGTCTTAATCTGCATCACTATTTGTATTCGTTGTGAATACGCAGGCCACAAGAAATAATTAGGTGGGGTTTTTTTTGGATCTCTTTTACTTGGGACATGCTAGCTGACAACATAGGATTCTATTCATTATGCTAAGCTAAGCTAGCGGCGACCCTGCCAAACTAAAACAATGCATGCTCTGAGACAAAAATGCATTTGAAGTTAAAAGAAGTTGAATAAGCCCTATTTCTAAAAAAGGTGGAGTGTTCCTTTAATATCTTAGATGTCAACAGTTTTTTTTTTCAAAAACAACATTGTTCTGTTTAATATTATTTTAATATGTTTTGCAAATTGTAAGACCACCTATGATTTTTTTTGTCGCATTTTGATATTATTTTAATGAAAATTATATCCCAATATATTCATTGCTGTAATATGGAATAAACCTCATTCTTCTTCTTACATAGCAATAACTAAATATAAGCAAATATAATAAAAAATATTATTTAAAGGTATTAATACATCATTTATGTATGTTATACTGCTATACTGTAAGTTTACTTAAGCGGTTTAAAGAGTTAGCTCACCCAAAAATGAAAATTATCCCATGATTCACTCACCCTCAAGTCATCCCATATGACATTCTTCTTTCAGACAATAATACAAAACAATCTGAGTTATATTAATAAAGTCCTGGCTCTTTGATTTGCCTAGGATGGCTTGAGGGTGAGTAAATCATGGGGTAATCTTCATTTTTGGGTGAACGAACCCTTTAAGTAAAAAAGATCATTGTATTATTGAATTTGTATTATTTTTTCCCATAATCTCCAATGTTGCAGCTTCTCTTTTCCCAGTCTGTCAGTAACACTTTATTTAGTTACTGTCTCTATGAAGCTTCTGAAAAAGCACAGTGTGCTCTGATTGGACGGCTGGACCAGTGTGTTGTGATTGGTCAAGCACTTCGAGGACCCAATCATACACCCGGCACAATGCGACGGCAGGCTCAACGCAAGTGTTTTTGCTGGTTTCAGCTCGACGCAGTTATCATTTTCACGTACTGCGCTGGGGTCACTTTGTTTAAAGCTATACTGTATAACTTTTTTAGTTTATTCTTAGCTAAAAACACTTAGTTCTTTCAAAAATATTTGTGCTCATTAATGTATATTTACTTCTTTCAAGTAATAAAGTATTCCCGTAAGTGTATAATATGCCATTGAAAATACATACAGGTGAGGGGTTCGAATCCGCGTCGCCATGTTGCCCCTCCATCTTGAAAGTACATTAGCCAAAGAGGGACATACCCGTGAATTCAAGCCGCCTTTGGCGTTTAACACTCGATGGCACTGTGTCGAATGTGAAGAGGGGGATTGCTTGAGACTGATATAGCCTACAATGTAAACTTTGCCTTACGCTAGTGATGTCGTACAATATACAGAATAACGATAGCACTGATAAAAGTTACTTTACTAAGATTAGCTTGCATTCGTCTGGGAACCTGATCGCTGATGTTAGCAATGAAATGGTAAAAAATAACGAAAAGGTAAAACTATTATTCATTTTACATGTATGTCATAACCTACATGTTAACTAACAAATTAAACAACTGCAAATTATAATAGTTTTCTAAAGTAACCTCATCATTTGATCGAACTGGAGGAAAATATCACACAGTGTAGCTTTAAATATCAAATGCACTCTGGCCATCTTTTCGCCCAATGACGTGCTGGTCTGAGAACCAGGTGTGTTCAGGCGCATTGTTGGCGTGTTGCTATTTTGAGGAACTGAAAACCACTGCGCCATTGACCAACACAAACCTGCTCTAAAGTCAATAGCACATTTTTTGTGTTATTCAAAAACCTACAGGCGTGTGCACAACGCATGTATATTCTGCTCATCACACACTCAGGGACGTGCAGCAGCACACACACATGCCAAACATTAAAAATAAAAGGATTCCTCTATGGAGAAGCTTCAGATTTTCCGCTCGCAAATTCCGCCATGAAAATATTGAATCCACCATGGTGCAAA
Source organism: Gobiocypris rarus (assembly GCA_023029165.1). Classification (NCBI taxonomy): domain Eukaryota; kingdom Metazoa; phylum Chordata; class Actinopteri; order Cypriniformes; family Gobionidae; genus Gobiocypris; species Gobiocypris rarus. The sequence goes on along the minus strand of CM040922.1, from coordinate 28,512,384 downwards.
GCAGCTGGCTTTTAAGGGAATTGGAGATGAGACTCTGTAGCTGATTGATTTACTGCATGTTACAAAACCCACCCCTGACTCATTGAGACTAGGTACAACCCTTTTGGACCATAAACTCGTCCAAACTAGCAAAAGTGCATTCGGACACGCCCTAAGTGCACCTGCGCTGTGTGCTTCAGACCATGTGCTTAAATCGTTAAAATAGGAGCCCGAGTGTGTTTGGGAAATGTCCTGCCCCTTACCATAACTGTGAGTTTCAACACACTACTAACTAACTCAACCAGGCCCCGCCCCTTTATTTTGCATATGCCTTGGGCAGGAATGATTTAAATGAGGACGTGTGGTGTGTTTGTTCCCGGAAGAAAACTCAATGGAATACAGTGGAGGTGTTTCGGGGAGTTCAGAAGAGGGACTTTGGGACTTAAACACCAACATTACACACAAAAGAAAATAAAAATGTAAACAAAAAAATTCTATCTCACTATTTACTCCGATTTCTATCTCAGTGGAACATTGAGATTTGTGTTTCCCGTGGGTTGTAACACATTTGCCTTTGTCTCTTATTTCAGCATTAGTATGTCAAAACTTTTAACAGCATTTCCAACTTTGCTTTGAACATTTCACAGATGATTATATGGCACAGCTGGCACAGCGAGGTGTTCGCTGAAACAAATTAGCACTAAAACGCTAAGCACTAATGTATGCAGAGCGCATTATTTCTGTATTTTTAGCTTGTCGTCTACAGGAACAGAATGCAAAAAAAACACAGTATTCTTCCAAAAGCAATTACCATATCAAGGACAAAACCACTGTGACTGACAGCACAGAATGACAGAAGATTCAACACATCAGTGGGGGAAAGGGTCAGCAATCATTTGTTTTGAATGGGTGGCTCGAGTTCAGAGAACAATATCCGCCCGCCACGTATCGAACCCTCGACAACAAGCGAAAAGGTTGCGCTGTCTGCGCGATAAAAGCCATCTTTTTCCTGTAACTCTGCTGTCATCATCCTGTCTTTTAAATGGCTTTTGTGCTTTTCTCAAAGTCCTGACAGCTGTATGTTTTCAAGGGCTGGAGAACGACGGCAGATTTTGAAACTGTTTCCGCTTGTGTTATCAGGAGGAACTGCTTCCAGGCAGAAAGGATTTCTAGGCTGCATTCGTTCGCTGAAGCTCAATGGGAAGACGCTGGATTTGGAGGAGAGGGCGGAGATCACGCCCGGAGTGACGCCCGGCTGTCCCGGACACTGCAGCAGCTACGGCGGCCTGTGCCAGAATCACGGCACCTGTGTGGAGAATTACAACGGCTTCACCTGCGACTGCAGCCTCTCGCCATTCACGGGAACCTTCTGTCATAAAGGTACAGAAACAAATGTGGCTCACTGCTGATTTTTAACCCTAATAGTAGGAATGAGCTATATATCAATATCCGTATTTATCAAAAATAAATAAATCTTCAAGAGCTATAATCAACTCAAAGGTCAAAGCACAAAAAAGAGGAAATTTTGCTTTTAAATTATTTTATTATATTTCTATTTCATTGTTATTTAGTTGTTATTTATAAGCTATTATATTATTTATGAATATATTGTATACTATTTTTATAGTTTTCATTTTTTATTTTTTTGTTTTAGTAATTTTGTGTGCTTTGTCATTTTATTAGTTTCTACCATTTCTAATTTTCATTTCATTTCAAGTTTTTCATCTAATATTTATATTTTATTTGATTGCAGCATTTCAAATACCAACAATTATTTTTAATAGTTTTAGTTAACGATAACAACAATCCACCATTTCAATTGATAAAATTAGTCATAAAATACAAAATAAAAGTTCAGTTTAACTTAAAGGAATTATTACAGAAATATATTACTATTATATAGTAAAATAGGATATTATTATTATTATTATTATTATTATTATTATTATTATTATTATTATTTTAAAGAAATATCCTACATATTTTTCATCCATGTTTTAATAAAATAAAAAATAAATTTAGTTGTGTTGTAAAAAAAGTTTTTTCAATTTACAAATTAATTGCTATATTTTCATTTGATTACATTTTAAAAGATTGATTATAAGTTTTTGCTTCATTAGGCACCATTTGTGGTTAAATGTTGTGTTAAATTAGACTGGGTAAACCCAGCCTGATGTGCCGGCGATTTGATTTCGTCCTGCAGCTCAGTCTGGAAACCTGTACATTCATTTCTACTGCTTCTGTTACACTTATGCGGGAACCAATCACAGACAGGTTTACCCACCTGGTGCTCTATTGGCGAGTTTAACACGATGACGGATAGAGAAGGATGGATCGATGCCTGTTGATCACGCCTCTTGTGGTCTGATTGGTTGAAGGACTATCCAATTGGGTGCAGAGTCATTTAAATTATGCCCATTGATCACGCCTTTTGTGCAGTAGAAAATACAGAACAGACTCCCCAGACCAATGTTCAATCTTAAAAGATAGAGCTTGGTCTGGTTATAGCCAGACATGTGTTAAATCATAAAACACACAATCCACCAAAAAATGAAATGGAAAATACAGTCTTTTATTTAAAAAATATATGTATAATATATGTATATATATATATATATATATATATATATATATATATATATATATATATATATATATAAAAATAAAACAGATTTCTTGGTGCTCTAAAAAGTAACTTATTCTATGACATTTTCAAAAAATTCTGTTTCTTTTCATTTGTGAGGTCTAACAAACATGTAAAATTCATGTTCTTCCCTTATTAATGCTATTAAATTAATATTGTGATGAATATCAATATCAAATGATTTTGGAAAAAAAAATGTTGGCCATATTGCCCATGCTATGTAAATATAGCACAGTGATCTTACACCAGCGTATGATAGTTATGCCATATGTATAATCCTAATCCAGTTGCGTTTCATCTCACTTCCAGATGTTTCTGCCTTCTTCAAACCTGGAACATCCGTCACGTACACGTTTAAAGAGCCGTACGAGCTGAACAGGAACATCAGCGCGCTGTCGTCCTCCATCTACTCTGATTTAACGCTGAGAGGAGAGAACATTTCACTGAGCTTCAGGACGAGCCAAGCTCCGGCGCTGCTGCTTTACGTCAACTCATACTACAGAGAATACCTTGCCGTCCTGCTCAACAGAAACGGTCTGAAACTCTCTAATCTTCCTCTCTGGTTTGCTTCCATGCACCCTAAGCACATTCATTTGGATTAGCATGAGTCTGGGGAATCTCTGAAGACACCGGGATGTCAGCCGCAGTAAATTACTTTGTATATTGTCTGAAATCCGCCATAAAAGAAATGGCGTGTTGCGTGCCGGCGGGGGATATATTCCCTCCTGAGAATGTGATGCTTTCATGACTGCGTGTAAACATGCGTCTGTGATCTTGCGTGCCAGAAAAGCTGTTTTTAAGCGCATGAAGGCTCTCCGTGTCCGATTCTCAAAAGGGATTTTCCTCGAAAGCTCTCGTCATTTTAAAAAGTTCCCCCGACCAAAAACGCCACTCGGATATCAGAGACACGTCTTTTAGGGTTTCCTAAATCTACCAAAATATTTTTCAGAATTGGATTGATGTGATGCACAGACAATAAATATACAACACTTCTCTTCTACTGTAACTTATTCGCAAAACATACAGCGTGACCAGTCTACTCCAATGAAAAAAAAGATTCTTTGAGACTATTCTTTTAGGGGTCATGAACTGCATTGTTTATATAATATTTCCTGGGGTTCACTTATAATGTTAAAATGATTTTTACATAAAAAATGGCCATAGTTTAGAAATAAAAGGCAATTTTCCTACCCCGATTTTAGCCTCTGATTTGAATGCTCCGTTTGAAGGGCGTGTCTGCTGTGAGGCTTCAGTGTAAACACCCAGTGCTGTGATTGGCTGCTGTGAGGCTTCAGTGTAAACACCCAGTGCTGTGATTGGCTGCTGTGAGACTTCAGTGTAAACACCCAGTGCTGTGATTGGCTGCTGTGAGACTTCAGTGTAAACACCCAGTGCTGTGATTGGCTGCTGTGAGGCTTCAGTGTAAACACCCAGTGCTGTGATTGGCTGCTGTGAGACTTCAGTGTAAACACCCACTGCTGTGATTGGTTGCTGTGAGACGTCAGTGTAAACACCCGCTGCTGTGATTGGCTAACGTCTTTGCAAATGAAATAGCTAAGTATTACATGTGGAAGCATTATATTTAGATATATTGCATTATATTTAGATTGTGGCATGAAGGGTTGCAGTGATGAGCATTGTAGCCGAACACAGACATGTTGAGCACATGAATGCAGTGATCCTGTCATTGCAACTCAGTTTCTGCACCCTAACTAATGCATTCATAATAACTAACAGTGCAAACACAATGTAAATAAGAGATTTGTTGATTATTACAGGAGTTTTAGTGCGAGTCCAGAACTCAGTCTGTGATAAACTCTCGCTGTTTGATTGACAGCTCCAGTGATTGTAAAAGGAGCGTTCTTTGATCGCTTTCTATATATAATTTAATCTCAGTTTAATTAACAGATTATTTTCATCAGAAACAATGTGAAGTTGAGCGTTTAGTCTCTGGTTTGATTTACTGACACACAGACAAAGAACATCTGACTGTACTTGAATCATATCAGGAAATCACTGGTCTCAGATCAGCCATTAGAATGAACACAGTTACTTACATGTTGTGGCATTACTGTCGAGTCCACATCATGAAGGTCTGTTTGCAAAGCCTTTGCCAAAATTGCGACTGATTTACCAAAGAATCCACAGGGAAATGTGCCGAATACAAATAAATAATGCTCAACTGAGACATTCACATTGTTGAAGATAAATCAGCTCATTCCTAGCATTAGGATCCTTTGGAAGGTGATGTTATTTTCAGTCCAGTGATCCTGTATCGCTCTTTCTCTCCTCGTCATCTCACTAACACGCCAGTGGGCGGGGCCAAAGCTGCAGTGATGGCCTGTCTTTCCCAACGAGTCGCTCTCTGGGCTCGGTTACAATAAAAGCTGTTTTTGGACAAAAAAGGAAGTTGTAGTTTTGAAACTTACAGGATATTTTACAGTTCATGACCCCTTTAATGAATCATGCAAAAAGACTCATGAAGTCTGATTTGAATTAGTGTTATGCTGTGTCCTAACCGAGCGTTATGCAGTTAAGCTTTTTTCATGTAAATGTGCATTTCTGTCCCAAACAGAAAAATTATATTTGCTGCTGGAAACGTATTGCATCAGTTTTGGTTTGAACCAATCTGAAACTGTTCAAATTACTGAAATAAAATATAATTATTAGAGGAAAAACTTAAAATACTTTAAAAACAATTAAAATTGTGTCCTTGGCAACTAACTGAACTAAAATTGAAAAACGAAATTAAATCTAGGTATACATATTTAAAAGACAACTAATAAAAGTGACAAAAAGTAGAACTAAAAGTCATATTGTTTGAAGCTAAAATAAAGCTAAAATAAATTATAATTATTAGATGAAAAACAAACATGCTAAACAAAACTGAAATAAAAATAAAGCTAAATATATAAATATTTAAAAGAAAACAAAAAACTAATAAAAGCACGACAAAATTAAAATGCAAGCTATATAAATATATAAAACTAAAAAATATAAAAATGAAAGCTAAGACAAAATATTAATAATATAAAATAAAAAAGTATATCAATAATAAAACACTGGTTAGAATATGGTGTAACAAATTACTCATTGAATTTGGAATGTATGTTAATGACAGTCTGTAGATTTCATTTTTAATAAATACCATTTTATTTCACCAAACATCAAAGTGTTTTGCCCAAAATACTCTTGTTTTATTGGCCGTGTTTGATGCCAATTATTGTGGTGTCCCGCGCCGCAGAAGCAGAATTCAGTAGGAAACTCTGGATCCGGCTCATCACGGCACACTGGGTCTCCACAGAGAGGAAGCGCCAGACAGCACGTGCCGATAATACCTGCTAGTCCAATTATGCCAAAGGTCCAGAAGTCTAGATAACAGCTTCCAGAACCCCGGCGGTCGGTCTGACAGCTTCCTGTTCCTGTTCTATGCCATTTTTATTTATTTCTGGGGGTCCATATACACATTAATTAACAGGACAGTTCACCAAAAATTGTAAGCAAAAGCCAACTGATTCATTAGCATAGAAATGACCATCCAGAGCACCAGAGCCACATGCTATAAACCCTTCAGAACATAACACCTGCAAAAAACTAGTTTAGCTTAATAAAGCCTCACGCAGGTGATATTTTCAGCTTAAAAGCTTTCTGTTTGTGTACAGATGGTTAATTACGCCCAAAATTGATGAAACGTTCGTTTTTTTTTATTTATTTCAGCACCAGGATAAAATATTAATCCTCTTAAGAGGAAGCTTTGTAGTTGCAGAAATGCGTTCACTTCTGTTGCATGTTGATGTTCCTGTTTGTCTCAGATATTTACTGCGGTTAAGCGGTGACTTTTACCATATAAAAGCCTGTTGAGAAATCAAATGCTCTTTGTTCTAAAGGACATTTGGACATCAAGTACAAACTGCAGCACAACAGAGACGCGGAGTTTTTCCGAGCCAGCGCGAGGAATCTGGCCAACGGGCAGCTCCACAGAGTGAGCGTCCAGAGACTCGCTGAGACGCTCAGTATTCAGGTAATGTGGTGGATTTGAAGGATGTTGTTGAAAGTCCATCTCTGCATTTTGAATCAAATTGGGACAGGGTTAAAAGGAATGACTCCAAAGGGATATTCTGGTTATTTTCAACATACACAGATTAACAGCATCTGAGGAGTGATGTTGACTTCCATGGGAAACCATCACCAAAACATCAAAACTTAAAGTCCCTATGAAATCAAATGTTTTTGGCGTTTTTTTTTTAACCTTAAGGTTATAAGCTAGTGTGCTCCAAAACAATGAAGATACAAAGTAGAAGATCCAAAACAATGAAGATAATGAACATTTAGAAGATATAAGGGTTCAAAACTTAGTCTCTCACTTCTTTCAATATGAATCAATGATTTTGATGACATCACTCTGCACTTCAGCTTCTCATCAGATTTTCTGTCCAATCCAATGCTCTCTAGAATCTGAAGCCCCGCCCCCTACATCATAAACAGATGCTGAAGCTGCGGCTGAAATTGAAAAGAAAGCACATTAATTCTGCACAGAATGATATTTAAAAGTGATATGGAGGAGATTAAGTGGAAACTGTGGCTTTACCGAGCGCAACGGCTCTGGCCCAGCTGTGGTATAAACTAAACACTATTGGCTATTTTTAAAAAAGGGGAGGAGCTGTTCAATATGTCCCGTCCCTTCTTCCTGTTTCGGTGGAAATTACATCAGCACATTGAATAATGCTGCGCGTTTCAAGGCACTTCAGTGGGACTTTAAAGCATTTAAAGGGATAGTTCACTTTGAAATTAAATTTTGATATGTTTTAGCTTACCTCATGGGCATCCGAGATGTAGGAGTATTTGTTTCTCCAGTAGTTTCAATTTTGATAATTTTAGGTCAAACCGTTCTTGTCTGTGCCTCACATAATACAGGTCTATGGTCACCACCTCAAAGAGCATACACAGAGAAGTCCAAATTAAACAGTCCCCCATCGTAAGTACACACTGATGGCCTAAGACACGAAACGAGCGGTTTGTGTGAGAAAACCAACAGTATTTATGTCGTTTTTACCTCTTGTACACCACTACGTCCGACTGATCCGAGGGCGCGCGCACGTTTCCTGTTGTGACATTTGCGCAAATACTCCTACATCTCGGATGCCCATGAGGTAAGCTAAAACATATAAAAATTGAATTTCAAAGTGTACTATCCCTTTAAGGCAAGACACTACATGCAAAACGATTTTTTTTCATGCACTGGTAAATTTTGAGATTTTATTAGTCTTTTTTTTTAGACTAGTGGAAAGAAAGCATCCCAAAAAGTATTTTTCTGGCTGTTGGCAGTATTTGCCAAATTCCACTATTCATCAGCGTTCAGATTTCTACTCTTGAAATGTATGCAAATTAGTGAATATTTAATTAGATAATGCCTCATTTAAACACAAATGTACAGGGATTAATCAGTATGGTGATATCTATTAGTTATCATTTGGCCATAACATATGGCTGTTGCAAAGAAATGTCTATAAATAAGTTGATAATATCCCAGAATATTCCTTTAATCTTTTCCTAAAAGGCTACAAAATACATCAAAATATTAAACAGAACATCCTTGCATATGAATGAAAGTAATGCATATATTCATGACTTTGAAATGGAGTATTTGATCACATGGAGGATTAGATTTTGAGTGTCCAGTAAAGCACCGCAGGTCTGATGCATGACACGCGCTGCTCAATAACGGTCAATGCTCTGCGGCGGTGCAGGTCGTGGCGGGAGCGCTGCTCTGTCGATGACCTCAGCAGTTAGTCTGAACCTTTGTAATAATCACACTTTAAATGCAAACACACGGCCGGACCGGAGCACATCCTCTGGTTTTGAAACAGCGAGCAGTAATGTGTTTTACGGTTGCTTTGAAGAGCTGTTCCTTTTCAGTCGGTCACGTTCGACGTACGTCGGAACTGACCAATGAATTGGGGATCATCTTAAGAGACCAATCTACTTTGAGTGTATAAAAACGAGCCAATAACGTTGGCATGCGGTCCACGCGCCGCCCCACAACGCGGGTATAAATACGGAAGTGGAATACCGCATCCTCGCTTTCAACTTCGGAGCCGAACGGCTGCTGAGAGAGAGAAGCTGTTTTTCTACTTACTAGAGTGTGTGAAGGATCTTCTGCTATCTCCGGTGCTGGTGCGAGGGCACAAGTCAGCGAGTGGCTGCATCTTAGGGTTCCAGTCGGTTCGCTGGGAGTTTCCTCTGAGTGCTCACACAGACCTGCACTACTGTGCTGTGTTGAGCCACGGCCATCTACCTCCTACATTTAATAGAGCATCTATTAAATTTGACCCTGCGTCTTTTTCAAGATGTCATTCAAACCGTGTGTTTCTGGAAGCCGTCGTTTTCTGTCCCCAGCTGATGGTCATGATCGCTGCATCACGTGTTTGGGCGTTCAGCACGCTGAGGCAGCGTTCATGAGTGACTCATGTTCTCACTGTGGGAACATGACCATCGCAGTATTGTGGTCTAGACTCGAGTACCTCAAAAGAGGTGGAGTCCTATTGCGCATCCCCCGATCTAGCGGTCCTCCAGCTGTAAAGCAGAGGGCTGCTTCTTTGGATGATGCCCTTGGAGGAGACCTGAGGGTTACTGTGAGGGCTTCCCCGATGGGTCAACAGGCTCCTTGGGCCCCTCCCCCCTCCGCTGCGCTGGTGGAGCTTCTGCGAGAGCAGTCTGGCCCCTCCCACGGGGGGCCGGCTGTCTCTTTCGGGGCTCCGGCTGAGGACAGGATTTCGATCGCTGCAGCGGGGGATGAGCTTATGGACATGGAGATGAAGACCCGGCTGCGCTGCCCCCTTCGGGTGTGGCAGCGTTGCCCAAGCCTGATCCATCTCGGGATCCGAGTCCCGAGATGGGCGTGGCAGAGCGGCAAGTACCAGGTCCCAGTTACTCCGTACTCCCGCCAAACCTTCAGCCCGTGGTTGGACCCTTCATTTCTACGGGCAGGAGTGCCCTTAGAACAAGTGTCCAGGAATGCTGTGGTCTTCACGGATGCCTCGTCCAACGGCTGGGGGCCACGTACAACGGGCATACGATCTCGGGTCTGTGGACAGGGCCCCAGTTGCATTGGCATATCAATTGCCTGGAGTTGCTAGCAGTTCATCTCGCCCTCAGCCGCCTCAAAAAGCCGCTGCAGGGCAAGCATGTTCTGGTCCGCACGGACAGCTCTGCGGCCGTTGCGCACATCAACCATCAGGGTGTTCTACGCTCCCGTCGCATGCAGCAACTCGCCCGCCATCTCCTCCTGTGGGGTCAGAAGCATCTGAGGTCGCTTCGGCCCATTCACATCCCTTGTGCACTGAACCAGATAGCCGACGAGCTCTCTCATCAGTCAGCACTTCCAGGAGAGTGGCGACTCCACCCCCAGACGCTCCAGCTGATATGGGACCTTTTCAGAGCCGCGCGTCGAGCTCCTCCGCTACCCCTGCGGAGTCAGACGTGGCGGCCATCTGGCGCTAGGCCTGCACCCGTATGCTTGTGGAACGTGTGTGTAGGCTGGGTATCCATATGCAGTGGTCCCCTAACGGTGACCCATATGTGTATTGCTCCATGGTACCAGCTACCCGACTCTGCTAGCCCCGTGTCTTTCCCTGGGCAGAGCTCGGCTCTGCCATCTCTGGGGTGTTCTTTCCCCCCTGGATCAGGTTGGATCCACTCCAGAGACTACCATATGTTGCACTACCCTAAAAGGTTAGTCCTTATGAGTAATCTACCACCCTCCCCCCAGAAGGCTGTGGCTCCGCAGCATCCCCTCTCTAAGCGGGCACGCTTTCCCAGCGTTATCCAATAGTCACGCTAAGTGGGTTGCAGAAAAACAGCGGTGATGGACCTTCCCGGCTCAAAGCCCTGGCTTTCGCCCCAACATAGGGGCTCCTCAGCGAGCTCTGACCGGGCACTGGAAGTGCCGGCATCCCGCCGTGTTGGTAGGATCCCCAATTCCTCGGTCAGTTCCGACATACGTCGAACGTGACTGACTGAAAAGGAACGAGGGTTACATACGTAACCGAGACGTTTTAATGCTTCCAGATGAATATGTCCTTGCTATGAACAAATGTGACGCTTAATGCACAAATCATTTTAACCATGGCTTGTTGCCTCTTTTGTAGGTCGATCAGCATGCCAAAGAAGATTTCAATCTATCATCAGACACCGAATTCAACGCCATCAAATCTATTGTCATCGGAAAAGTGCTTGGTGAGTAAAAATCACTGTCAGCAGTTGTTCAGAGATTCACATGGCCACGGAAAACCTGGAATATTAGGGGATTTTAAGAATATGATTTTAAGGACTGGAACATTTATTTTTAGGACTGTTTATAGTGAATATCATTTTTAGATTTGGACTATATTTGACTTTTAGTTGACAGTTCTATCCAACTCAACAACATTATAAACTGAACTCTTTCCCGGCAGCGTTTTTGATCATTTTCACAAAAATGTCATGGTCCCCAGAACATTTTTAGAACAGAGCCTCTGCTTTTAAACAAAAACATTTTTTATTGTAGCTTTATGCATTCTTTTTTGTGGGTAAGTTTCATTAAAAAAAAAGCAATATTTTGAGCAAAAGGCTGAGAAAATCATATTTTTTGTCAAAGGCTACATCCAGATCAGATTCAGTATGATGATCAAAACACAGATGGAGAAGATCGAGTCCATCAACACCCCCAAAGCTTCACAGTCCTGTAGCTCGTCCTGGGGCGACATCTCATTCAGTGACATTAGGCAGTTTTAATTCAAATGCTGTTTAATGTTGTTGATCACATTATTTTACATATGCATATGATTACATACTGTATGCTATAGCTTGTTTCTGCTTCTTCGCCTGTGTTTTGATACAGAGATGCTTTACTCTTTCCTAATATAGCACCCCCTACCATATAACAGCAAAAAACACGGATAGTCAGAAAATTCCGTCAATGTGAATTTATGAAGGGAGAGCGCAGTGATGCTTTCTGTGTAATCCATTTGCAAGAAAAGTTATTGTTTTCCATGAGACTTTCGTGAGTACTTAAAGGGATAGTACCCCCAAAAATGAAAATGATCCTATGATTTACTCACCCTCAAGTGTATATGACTTTCTTCTTTCAGACGAATACAATCAGAGTTATATTAAAAAAGTCCAGGCTCTTCTAAGCTTTCAAATGGCAGTGATTGTTGGGTCGTTTTTGTGTATCTGTCCATCATATAACTGCTCCACACTGCTCCGGGGAGTTAATAAAGGCTTACTGAAGCGAAGGGTGCGTTTGTGTGAGAAAAATATCCATATTTAAAACTTTATAGACTAAAATAACTAATTTCCGGTGGTCAGCGGTAGCAAGTTATGCCAACAGAGTAACCCCTGATTGCATGTATATCATAGCTAGCTCTGACGCCTGACGTGGATAGAAACAGAGCGTCACGCATCATAATCTGAAAACCCGCTCACCGGGATAAACCAACCGCCTCCATTGACTTTCTATTGCGTGAAGTGGCCTCCTTGTCATTTCGGACTTGTAAAAAAAAAAAAACAATGTATAAAAGCTGATATGTGACACGGTGTACAGAAAACAAGCTAAAGAACACAACCAAAAACCCAGAAGTTTTTATCTACTGACCCAAAAAAATGAGCGTTTAAAGACAAACAGAGCGCGACATGTTATATTACACTGAGAACTACACCCACTGGAGGAGAACGCAACCAGCGACAGGAAATATAATAAATAAAACTGACATTTGGATATTTGACTAAATGTTTACTGTACACGTAGGCATACTGAGGCATTCTGAGTGTCAGGATCCCAAAACTCACCCATTCTTCCTGCTGAAGCTTCACATTTTATTGCCAGTATCCACTTTCGTCTCCTTAAACACTCGTTTTTTGGGGGTCGACAGCTTATAAAAACGTAGTTATGTGTTTTTTAGTTTGTTTGCTGTACACCTTGTCGCATATCAGCTTTTAGACATTGTTCTGTTTTTTGTAATAAGTCCGAAATGACAAGGAGGCCGCCTCACGCAATACAAAGTCAATGGAGAGCGTTGTGGGCGTGGCCTAATGCCGCTCTGTCTCTATAGGGCTGGGCAACAAACTCAAGCCCATTCTCTTATATCGCCATTTCTCTAAAAAAATGTCATGACCAGTGTTTTGTTTTGCTCTATCCTCTGGCCTTCTGCGTTCGTCACTACGCATGGGTCAAGGGTTCAAGGGTCAAGGGTTACTCTTTTACTGTAAGTCGACTTGTGTACCGCTGACCGCCGGAAGTGACATATTTTAGTCTATAAAGTTTTAAATATGGATATTTTTCTTACACAAATGCACCCCTTCACTTCAGAAGGCCTTTATTAACTCCCCGGAGCAGTGTGGAGCAGTTATATGATGGATAGATGCACTTTACTGGACTTCATAAATGAGGCAACAATCACTGCCATTATAAAGCTTGGAAGAGCCTGTACTTTTTTAATATAACTCTGATTGTATTTGTCTGAAAGAAGAATGTCATATACACCTAGGATGACTTGAGGGTGTGTAAATCATGGGATCATTTTCATTTTTAAACTATCCCTTTAATACTTCACCTTAAAAATGGATTACACAGAAAGCAGCACCGCGCTGTCCCTTCATACTAAATGGATTGATGATGTAGAACTCTGGAGGAGTCTTCTTGCAAACGTCCATTTTAATGCGTCTTGACTGTCATACAGTCTGACATTAATGACACCTGAGATCCTACAGTGTGACGTGTCTTACAGCGGGATCATGATTGTAAAGTCTAAGGAGGAAATGTCTCTGAATTACAATCAAGTGCTATCCTCGGCGACATGCAGACGGTCAGTTAAGTGGCCATTATACAGTATATTATTAGAGGTTTTCTAGCCATCATGGATGCTGAAATGTCTGGAGGAAGCGGAAGGATCAGGAGTTTGTTTGTTCAGTCAGGCGAACTCTTCCGTACGCTTTGTCCTATTTACTTCAGATAAGACTAATATTGACTTTACATGTTATTATTGTCGTCGGAGGGGTTTGAGTGAAGTAGGACATTTTTATTAGTTTTTTATGTCTATGAATAGGACCTGAAGCACAACTTTCTAGACCTAAAACTCAAATAGATGAATAAAACATTCAGTTAGTAAATAATACAGCAGAAGTATAAAAATATGAAGCTTGCAGGCTGAATCTCAAAGACATTTTGCATTTAAAAAATAAAGTCTATTAGGAGCTTTAGAATTTTATTATACAAAAAAAATCTTAATGGTCCTAAAAAATAGACTTCACAAATATAATTACTTATTTTATGGTGACTTTGGAAATTATCTTTTTGTAAGATTTACTGGCAGGGTTTACAGATATGAAGAAAATAAAGAGCTTTTTATGATTGCTTAGTGAGGTCAGATGGTTTATAGTGTTGGATACTGTTTCTCCTCCACCAGTCATTTCTAGTTACCCAGAGATGCTCATGAGCCACATTAGGTTGGTTCAATCTCGTTGTAATGTCGTGCAGGTCGAGGTTGGCGGTGCTTTATGGAGGGAAACAATCTCATGTGGCAGCCTGTGCATTCATATGACCTTTCATATAAACATGTGACATGAAACGCGTTTGCTGTAACCGTTCAGATAGTGTGTCGCTGACAGTGGGCTGTGTGTCATTTCCAGCAAACGCTATCGATCACAGCCAGAAATCGACTTGTAATGAAAACTAAATCAAATGTGAAGCCTGCATTGAGCTCCTGAAGATTAATATTAGAGCAGCACAGGCCCGTTCAAAGCTGAAATGACGCCAAGCAGATGTTCAAATCGTGCTGGAGAACATGATCATCGGGTTTGGTTTGTGTCAAATGAGAGACACACTAAATGCTAAGGCATTCTCAAATTCACGTAAAACCAGACATATGAAATAATAGTCAGAAAAATCTATTTTCTATGCAAGTTTATTGGACCATTAAATATTTAAGAAGATGTGTATTTTGTTGAGTATCATGTTTGATTTGTCAGGCTTTTATGGCTCATATAGTAAGATACAGTGAGAATATTGAGGAAAAACTGAGCAAAAATATGCAATTTGGTGCAGTTGTTGGTATTTATGATAAATGGCCAAAAAGTTAAATTCTGACTAGTAAATCAATTAGATCTTAAAAACAGAGTACTTGCATAAAATGCTCATAAATATAATTTGTTACTCTATACGGTGCTGCTTGAAGTATGTGTGAAAATGAGAATAATTTTAATAAAATAAGAAAGATTATACAAAATGCACCAGCAGTCATATCACCCTGTAGCCCAAGACTGGTTTTCCTCTGAAGCTAAGCAGGGCTGAGCCTGGTTAGTAACTGGATGGGAGTCCTCCTGGGAAAACTAGGTAGCTGCTGGTAGAGGTGTTAGTGAGGCCAGCAGGGGGCGCTCACCCTGTGGTCTGTGTGGGTCCTAACGCCCCAGTATAGTGATGGGGACACTATACTGTCAAAAAGCACCATCCTTCGGATGAGACGTTAAACCGAGGTCCTGACTCTTTGTGGTCATTAAAATAAAGAGTAGGGGTGTAACTCCGGCATCCTGGCCAAATTTGCCCACTGGCCTCGTAATCATCCAAAATTCTTCAGGTTTTCCAGCATCTTTTGCATATTTGAACCCTCTCCAGCAGTGACTTTATGATTTTGAGATCCATCTTTTCACACTGAGGACGACTGAGGGACTCAAACACAACTATTAAAAAAGGTTCTGACATTCACTGATGCTCCAGAAGGTAACACTGCACATTAAGAGCCGGGGGTGAAAACTTTGGAAAAGGATGATGTCCAATTTTTTTTTTTAAGGTGCAACAGAAGATACTTCCCAGAAGACAGATTAAGTACAATTTACCTTGATCTTCAAATTCAAAAAAGTTTTCACCCCCCGGGCTCTTATTGTTTCATGTTTCAAACTTTTTTAATAGTTGTGTTTGAGTCGACACAGTATCAAGAATCAAGGATTCATAAACTTTTGAACGGGTCATTTTTATAAATGCAGCTATTTCTTTATGGGACTATATGGTCTTGTGGACTAAACATCTTTTATGTAAAATATCTTATTCAGTACAAAATAAAAAATAACCCTTTGAATGATCCCTCTTATTTTGTTAAAATTATTCACATTTTCACAGATTCTGCAAGGGGTTCACAAACTTTCAAGCAGCACTGTATCTCACAATATGTCTTAGTAAGATGGTTTAAATTTTATTTATGATCAAAGCTCTGTAGTTTTATAACATATAATGCAATACAATACAAGGATGACTGAGGCTGCGTCCGAAATCTCGTACTATGTGAGTAGGCACTACATTTGAATTTGAACAAGCTTCACAACCATTAATAAAGTAAGTTCTATATAGTATGAATGAATGTAGTATGAATGTAATCTGGACGTACTACATCCGCCATGTTGTCGTTATCATGTGACCTACCAGCGTCCGTTGCATCCCATCACCTCCATTCATAAATCCTCTCCCACGGCCTCATGGGATAGTAAAGTGTCCACCGTATGCGCACTTCAGAATCTCGCCAGAAGTAGTAGGTCATCCGGGTACTTTTCGCCTACTGTTTTTCGAATACTATGAATTCGGGCATACTACTTTGTTGGCATATAGTTTTTTGCATACTATATAGTAGAGAAGTATTCGATTTTGGACGCAGCTTGAGAGATTAACAAATAAACCTTCTGTCTGATAGATCATATTTGATACTCACATTTGGACATGATTTTTCAATGGATAATCAAGTTGCTTCAGTCCAGTAAGTGTTCGTCTTGAAATATTACTGACAATATGAAAGGTATTCCTATTGATTTATAAAAAAAAAATCTGTTAAGAATTCCCAGGAAACACACATGAACCTGAAGGATGACATTTGTACAATTATAATAAAATGCTTTTACTTGCTGTGAACTATCAATCAGACGACAGAAGGCATGTAGTAGATTGTGTGCAACTGGTTTTCAGTAAAGTTTTGATCATGATCATCTTCGAGATTTGTGTATGAAATATGATGCTTTATACTTATAGGGTTAACTTTACACTCTGCGATTCTGATAATATAATTTGTACTGAATTTGAATGTTGTATTGAATTAGAAAAGCAAGCAAACAGCAGCCCTGAAATCTTGGACGTGTTTATTTGTCAAATACATCATGTGCATTTTTCCTGCTCATGGACCATTGAGTCGCCTCTGGCTCAATATCCGAATAAAAGGACTTTCATCAGGCTTGATGTGTTCAGTTCTCTGCCGTTGCTGCGGAACGGAATGTGCCATGCGGTTTTCGCTCGAGATGTCCTGCACAAAAGCTAAATCGCATGGTTTTGTGTTCAGTTGTCGCTCTCCATGTTGCCAGTGTACGCTCGAGTGAGACTCCTATCTACTGTAGTTGCAGAGGGTGTGAGAAAACACGCTGTGAAGAATATTGTTGCTCAGTGGTTGCTCTTTCTAAGCTTAATGGAGTCCACAAGTTATGTATTGATTAAGTTTGTTTCAGATGTTTCTCCTGGATTTCCTTGGAAGAAATACAATAGAAATGAATCAAATTTTGACATATAGTCTATAAAATGAATGTGGAAGCGGCTCAGATCATTTGGTCTAGGGAGAATTTAAGGAGTGTATGAGTTCATAATGAGATCTCTGACATATGATTGCAGATCTCATCTGACGCTCTAGAGGAGACGCGATCATGTGGGATCATTCTTGGATGGGGTTTTTTTCTCAGTAGGAACATCTGAGAAGCATAAAACGTAACCAAACATTTCCATTAGATCTCCATTTACCCAGCAAACAGGGAACAGGGAACGCTCTGGTAACATTCTGGCAAAGTTCTCTCAAAGATATGAGCAAACATTCTTCCAAAGACGTCATTAGAAAGTTTGTTTAAAGTTATTTGGTCCTTAATAATGTTCTCAAAACTTTAGCAGAAAAAGGTTTATACATTGTTCCTGGAAAGTTTTTTTTTCTGAAACATTTTACACTGTAAAAATTCTGGGTTGCTTCAACACATGTTGGGGTCAAATATGGACAAACCCTACCGTTGGTTTAAATTTATTTACCCCAAAGGTTGGCTTTTAGAGTGTAGTTGGACATTTAAATGTTACAACTTGTTTCTGAATGTTGAGAGAACATTACAAAGTAACGTTCCCAAAGTGTTTGCAGAATGATAATATGAAATGTTTAGTGACCAATAATCAAGAGTAGAATGTTTTTCTGAATGTTCAGTGAACACAATAACATTTTCACAAGATATTAGGAACATTACCAAAACATTCTTAGAACATATTCACGTTAGTTGGGTAATTGCTGAGAGAAGCAATTGGGACATTTTTGAGATCTTTTAATTTTATTTCATAGTATCATGGTAAATCTCAGTCCAGTCTGAGATATTTAGATATCTTCTGAATCTCTAGAAGAGACACATGTGAGATCATTGGGGTATTACTTAATCTTACTTAATCAAACATGTCCATTAGATCTCCATTTAATTGCTATCTGAGAGAAGCAATTGAGATGTTTTTGAGATCTTTGGTATCTTGGGTATTATCTAACATTGTAGATTCATGACGTCTAAAACATCCAAGTAATAAAATGTTCAAACAAACTCTTTATTAACAGTCACTGCTCTACATGAAAACAAGTCACTTCCAGTGTTACTTCCAACTGAGGGTGATGTTTGGATGAACACCGAAACGTCTTGTCAACTTGTTGACTTTTAATAAAGAGTTATTTGAACATTATCTAACATTGAACTTCATTTGGAGATATTGAGATCTGTTCTGAAGCTGACACTGGTGAGATCAGGGTCTTTTTCCCAGGAGAAGCAGAAACGTTTCCATTTGTCTCCTCATTGCTGTCTTGTAGAAGATATTTTTGAGATCTCATTAAATGCTGATGTGTGTTTCCTTCATTGCAGAATCTGGTGAAGTGGATCCAGAGATCGGCCGTCTGAATGCTCTGGGCTTCACCGGCTGTCTGTCAGGGGTCCAGTTTAACTCCATCTCTCCGCTGAAAGTGGCCTTGCTGTATCCAGACACAAGTCCTGTTATAGTCACCGGACCGCTGACCGAATCCAGCTGTGGCTCGTCTTTACCGTCAAACCCCTACGCAGCTGAGACGACTCATTCTCTCGCAGGTGAAGCCATCAGAACTGCCACCCACTTCCTTCACTAGTTTGAAACAGCCCTTGTTTGCACTAGTTATAGAACGTAACAGTCTGGAAGTAAAATCCTATTCATTTTCCCCATAGGGGAATTGATTTTTAACAGTAACTTAAAGAAGACCTACTGTGAGCTACTAGGTTGCTAATCAATGGCATATGCTTTAATTAAGCCATTATTTCAACATACTTTTTAAATAATCATGCTCAACAACAGAACTCCAGATGAAAAACTACATTATCCATGATTCTCTGTGAATGACATAATCACTCACAAACCACTTTAAAACTTCAGTGGACTGGTACTAATGCACTCAAATGATCAAGCCATATCATCTCCTGATATTTGGCCTTTTTTTAGATCAACATTGACTGATAATCCTTGCGTCAGTCCCAAGAGCCAATGGATTAACAATTTATGTTGTAGAGAAAATATCAACCCTACGTTTAAACTATCAAAGACTGAAACGATGCAAACTTTATTTTGCTTGTCATTGTATATACAGGCTCCTAAATAATTGTGGATTTTGCATTATATGAAATTCGTTAAACAAATGACCCCTGTCTTGAAGAACCTGTACTAATGCTAAAAGGTCAAGAAAAAAAGTCAAGAAAACACAACATTTAGCGTTAGTATAAACTTTTGTCTCTCAGCTCAAGTACTTATACTAGCAGAGCAACGGTTTGACTCTTGGTTAAAGTTAGTTCATATGTTTATATCGAGCTGCTTGAAAACAGCGCACTCTCTGGCATCTATATCTTCCTTAGACTTTGTTTTCCGAACTTCTCCTTAGTTTGTTCAGTCTTTCTGCCCAGATTCCTCCTGAAAGTAAAATTTCAGCAAACTTTGGTCGCTGGCTCACTGAATCCATCCGCAGTGCTAATTAAATTAGAGCAATAATGATCGTAATGGCTGATCGCTGTATTAATCTGCGTGAGAAAGACCTTCATTTGCATAATCATTTCCCGATTGCCTCTGCGTTGGTGCTGCATCGCTCCTTCATCGAGCAGCGGCGTATTCAATGAGCCGTGACCTGCGAGCGATAAGCGCTTGAATCCTGCTGATGATCTGTCTGTCTGTCTGTCTGTCTGTCTGTCTGCCTGTCTGTCTGTCTGTCTCTCTTCCTCTGCTGTAGATCATGTGGGTTCAGTAGGTGCGGGTGAGCCGATAGTCAATGCTATCAACAGCGACTCGGCTTTGATCGGAGGTAAATGGATGTGATGCTTTAGTTTAGAGTAATACTCCATTCCTCATCTTTTATCATTTCATTTTTTGATCATTTCTAGTTTGTCTTGCTCTAGGAACAATTCACCCAAATCATCATTTGCTCGTTCCTTTGACTTTATTTACTTTGTGAAAGACGAAGGGAGATGTTTACCTGCCCTTTTCTATTCAGTGAGACTCTTGAGCTCCAAAAAAGGAGAAAAATGCAGCATAAAAGTAGGAAAATTTTGAAAATCTTCACCCTTTATTCAAATACGATTCAAAATGTGTTAAAGATTTAGTAAGGGTAGTCGTTTATTTGTGATAACACTATAAAACTATATAATTTTTGGCATGCAAAGAAATTATGAACACATGCTAAATATTAATAACTGATTATGCAGTAGTCAGTCTATGCTTTTTCCAGTGAGATTTTTGTTTTTCTATGCATTTTGTTGCATAGTGAAATAAAACCTGTAGATGTAGTTTACCTTTTTTTACCAAATAGTTTAGTCAGATAAATACATTAACCAAGTTTAGTGTTTTGTTCTTCTCTCTTATTTAAAGTTATATATATATATATATATATATATATGTAAATGGGGAGTGCTTTTACAATTGTGCCTTTACAATTTTATAAATAATTTTAAAAGTGCCTTTATAATTTACCGACAGCCACAGTAAAAACACAGGCTACATGTAGAATCAAAGTTCATCACAAATATTAATATATAGAAGGTGCACAGTGCCATAAATACAAAACATCACCATGGTAACATGCTTGGCACTAAAATAATGCTATAAACATTTAGCAGCATAAAATCAGAGATCGACCAATAATGATTTTTTTTTATAACCGATACACTGTAAACCTGAATGAGTTGGCAAAACTCAAAAAATATTGGCAATTTATTACATCAAATTTATTAAATCAAAGTTAAGAATTGTAAAGTTTAAGTTAGCAGAACTTGCAGATTTTGTACCCATACATTTTAATTGCTCTTAACTTCAAATATTTGAGCAAGCTAGTTCATATACATTTAAAATAAAATGTTCAACTTAAATATTTTTAGTAGTGGAAACTTGGCTAGCTTGAACTAGCTAATTCAATAAGTGCTACTTTGCTATTTGGTAACACAATGCTTTGATAGCGTTAGCATATGTCTGTCTAAAATAAAAGAAACAGGTTAATAAAACTCAACACAATGAAACAATTCAGATGAAGTTTTTGTAAACTCAAAAGAAAAAAGGTTCTAAATACACAAAGTTAATTTGACCGAGCTAATTTGTTTATTTTGAGTTGGCTCTACTCAAGCCAATTCATTATTTTGAGCGTTGTGGTTTACTGTGTACCGATACTAATTATTGGCTTGTTTATGTGTCCAATAACCGATGTACCAATATTTATTTATTGTTTAATTTCAGTTTTTTACAATAACAACAGCACTGAAAGGAAAAAAACGATTAAATGTTTTATTTAACATTTTTTAAATACTAGATTTTTTGTAATTTCACTCCCTCACATACAAACATAATGTTCATTAATGATAACAAAAAAGAATGGGGAATGTCAATGTATTGTTTTTCATGACTTGTTCTTTATTACTTCCAAAAACTGTAGATTTGACAGTATTTTACTGTTAACCCATTGTTACTATGTGTAAAAACATTTTTTTTCCTCTGGGAGTCATATTTGAAGCTTTCTGCCAGAAACAGACCTCAGTTTATTAAGTTGCACCCGTTCGCTGTCGCTGTATGGAAAAGAGCAGCATCCACATTGTGCTAAACAGCTTCTTTTGCGCTCAACGGGAAGAAAGGAAGTCATACAGTACAGTTTCGGAACGTAAATGAAGGCAGAATTTACATTTGTGAGCTAAAACTTGCACTGAATGACAAAGACGTTGGATTTTTTGTTATGCAAAGATGACTTGCATGTGCATTTAAAAGACTCTATAAAACTAATCATAAAACCTCTAACCCGGCAGCGGCCCTCAGTAATACCTGATTAACAGCTGCGTTCACATTGACTAAATATAAAGACTTCTCCAAAGTTATCGGTAAATAGAATGAAATTAACAACGGCCCCCAAAACTAATTAAACATTTAAAGAAATTACAATCCAGCCACAATCCAGAATACACTTTGTCCTTTTCACAGTCACCGTAATGTGGCATTAAATTGAGTTGAGATTTATTTTGGTGCCTCAATTAGACATTTCTTTTACCCTTTATAATTAAATGTGCCACGCTTAACCGGCCACAAAGGAGAGAAACATTTTAGAGGCGTTTCACTGTGACAGCGAGTAGAATTGAGACGGAGAAGCATTCACAACACGTCTGATGGTGAGCGCCAGTCGCAGGGGTTTTGCCAGCTTTCTCGCCCTTATTGATAGTCTGTATTTAGCAGCTCCAGAAACATGGCTAATGGCCTCCGAATGACTCCAAATGATTGTGACATGACAGCAGTGTGTGAGGTCTGGATTCAGAAGCGCCTCTGCTGTCCGGCAGCTGCAGTTCAAACTGTGCCACTAAAATACACCCGCCACTTTACATGAGCGCTTTATGTCATATCTGTTCAATGCTTTATGCCGTCTACTCAATTAATCCTCGTTAAATGCCATATTAGATTTTTTTTTATTTGCAGTAGTTATCCAAAGTAGATTTATCCCCATAAAAAAGTTTTCATAACAAATTATTTATTTTTGTATATTTATTACATTTATATTCATGTATAATATTTTACCTTTGCATATTTATATTAATATGAATGAATATAATCAGTATCCATATTAAATATTGTTTAAATTATTTAACATTAATATTGATTATATTAATTAATATTAATATATATATTTACATTAAATAATGTATTATTATTAATTAATTAATAATACCATTATAATATATTTATAATTCATTCATATTTTACAATTATTTATATAAAATTCTCCTATTTATGAATTATGAATTATAATTTTATTTGTTAATTTAAATGTATTTTATTTCTAAATTATATGTATTAAATGCATATACAGTCATGTAACTAATTTGTATAAATTAAATGTATATGTAAATATAATATATTCATATTGTATGTATGTTTTTATTTGCAGTAGTTATTCAAAGTTGAATCATCATCATAAAACAAAGATATGAAATTCCTTTAGTTTTCATTACAAATTATATATTTCTTTTTATTCATTACATTTTTATTAATTTATAGTATTTTTACCTTTATATATATATATATATATATATATATATATATATATATATATATATATATATATATATATATATATATATATATATATATATATGATCAATATTAATATTAAATAATATAAACATATTTATATTAATACATTCATATTTTATATTATTTATATACATTTCCCTAAATCTTCTTTTGCAGTAATTACATACATTTAGATTCATCACCATAAACCGTAGATATGGAATTATTTTCAGTTTTCATTATGATTTTTTATTTTTATTTGTTAATTTATATATATTTTATTGATAAATGATATGTATTAATTTAATGAATACATATTAGTTAAACATACATACATTAATTGAACTCATTTATATTAATTCATTGTATATAAATGATAAACATATTCATATTGTATATTAATTCATTTATATTTTTATATTATTTTCCCAAAATTGTTGTATCTTTTTTCAGTGCTTGCATCCAATGTCGAATTATCCTCATAGATATGGAATTCCTTCGTTTTCATTATGAATTTATTTGATTATTTTTATGTATTCATTTAACTAATACATATTAGTTAAATGTATAAACGTATTGCATATTCAATGCATTTTATTAGTAATCATACTGTATAATGAATATCAAAAAAAATAAAATAATTGTATTTATATTACTTCCCCCTAATAAAGTTGTTATTGTTGTTGTTTTCCCTCAAACTCACTCAGCCATGTCAAAGCAGTGTGCCCCTCCCAGAGATGTGGAGCTGTAATCGAGTCATGAAGTCTAGGTCTCCTCACTGTTTCGCTGTTTTTCAGGTGTCATTGCCGTCGTGATATTTGTGAGCCTCGCCGCGCTGGCTGTGATGGCGCGATTCCTGTACCGGCGGAAAGAAACGTTTCAGACCCAAGAGCCCAAAGCAGGAAAAACAGACGACAGTCCCGAAACGCCCTTTAACACGGATCCAAACTCACAGAGCATTATCAGTGACAACCAAAAAGAATATTTCATATGACGCCCTTCCACCTCGTATCGGACTAATCCAGTTAAACCAATGGACTGAAATGCCTTGTCGAGTCTAGAGACATTAACATTCACGGTGCATTATGGGAAGCCGTCTGAGAGACTGTCAGCCGACGGGGCAGCTGGAAAGGAGCGATGTGTGTCCCTCCGTTTATGCCCTTTTTGTACATAAAACATTTATTGTCCAGAGATTTGGTACAATAGTACGGTTTCTAAGGTGTGTATAATGACATTCATTGGTTGTAAATATTCTTTTGAAATGAAACTTTGTAACGTCACCTTCTCCTTCTGCCTTTGACCGAATCAGTGCTCAGTATTACGTTTAACGGAGTTAAAGAAGCGATCATTGTATACTAAATCGAAGTAAACGTGAGTTGGCGAGTGTGATGTTGTTGTGAATACATGCGTTCGTGCAAAAGACTTGAGATTTTGCGTAAATGCTCAAAGCTGTACACTCCGTATTTATCACTCTTGCAGTTTTCCCGTGCTTTTTCTCAATGATTTGCCATTTGGAACAAAAAAAAAATACATCCTATGACAGCTGTTTATTGTGAACAACTTGAGTCTCTGGTCTTTTTTGTCTCTTAAGCTTCACATTTATACACATATTTCTGTTGTACTTTATAAAAGAAACTTGATATGCCACAAGAAAAAAAATATAAAGGGGTCAGCTTTTTTACCTGTTCATCTTTCTTTAGTGTGTAACGTTGCTGTTTGAGCATGAAAAAGCTCTGCAACGGTCCAGCGGGAGTTCTTCTCTGTATCAGTGTGACTGTTTCTGAACTCCCTGAAACGCCTCCACTGAACTCTTGGGTTTAACAAATATTCCTCATTTAAATAATTCCCACCCAAGGCCTACGCTAAATAAAGGGGCGGGGCCTGTTGAGTTAGTTAGCAGTGTGTTGAAACCAAGCGGCAACCTCCCGCGGTCTCTCTTGAAGCCAATACTTGTGGATTAAACTGCAGTTCATCGACTGGCCACTAGGGACAGGCTCCAGAAGGGAGCAGAATCTCATTGAGCCCCATGTTAAAATGCCCAACTTTACAGCAGAATAAAACATGTTTACAGCCTGGTACAAATTCTAGTTTTGGTCTAAACGGCTAGTTTTGCCCTTCATGACAACTCTGAGGGGGGTGAATTTTTTTATAGCGCATTTGTTTACATTATATTAAGCCTTAAAGTTCTGCATAATTAAGGGCGGGGCCACTTTGAGTGGCAGGTGGTCAGCCATTTATCTGTTGTTTGTTAGTCATCGCGTCACCTCAGCTCCGCACACGTCCCGCCTCTTTGCCCATTTTCTGTTATCCGGGAGTGACGCGCTTCAAAGATGGCAACCGCCAGCTCGGCCATACTTTAGGCTTCAGAAACGTTTTTCAGAAACCTATGGGTGACGTCACAAACACTACGTCCATATTTTTTTACAGTCTATGGTTGAAACTCATGGTATGATAAGGGGCGGGACATTTCCTAAACACACTCAAAGTGCTTGACCAATCACAACACTGGCCCGGCCAACCAATCAGAGCACAGTGCACTTTTCGGAAGGAGGGGCATCGGCTGTGTTCACGCTGTGTCCTTGGACCGGGAATTATGCATTTCTTTAGCAACACTATCAACGCCTAAATGAATTTGCAGCAGTCACGTGGTACTAGTCAGCGCTCTCAGAAGATTACAAGCTTACAGGTTGAGTTCTATGAGGTAATTAAGGTAATTATGACATGGTGTGAACTATTGTTGTCAAAAATGTCAATATTTCGATATGAATCTGAAACAGTTCCAATACTCCCTGTTTGCAGTATCGATGGCGATTGACAAACACCCGCCTCCTCTCACTCATGGTGTGTTCCCAGTGGCGTGAGGCGAGGCGAGCCGAGCGGAGCAGAGCGAGTGTTTTCAATTCATTCATATAGAAGTTATAACCAAACACTCCTAAACCTTGTGGAAAGCCTTCCCAGGAGAGTTGAAGCTGTTATAGCTGCAAAGGGTGGACCAACTCCATATTAAACCCTACGGATTAAGAATGGGATGTCATTAAAGGTCATGTGCATGTAAAGGCAGGCGTCCCAAAACTTTTACCAATATAGTGTACAGTCCCTGACAAAAGTTGTGTCGCTTATCTATTTTGTAGAAACACCTGCTATTAACCTGACTTTTAATTCATCAATTGGTGATAGAAATAGCTCATATGAAAAGCTTAAACCCTCCCAAATGATGTTTAATGCACTGAAATAAATTAGTTTCACTGAAAAAAGATTTATCATTTAATCAAGACAAAAAGGTCAAATTTTGGCAAGACAAAAGTTTTGTCGCCTATACAGAAATTAAACAAATTTACTGCAAATACAAAAATATGTCAGCAAATTAAGTAGTGGTGCTGTGAGATCCAAATTTAATATCTTGTATGACTTCCATGAGCTTGAAGGACTGCATCCATGCAGTTTTGGCAAGGACTCACAATTTATTGATGAAGTCTTCAGGAATAGCAAAGAAAGCAGTCTTGCATGCCTCCCAGAGTTCATCAATATTCTTTGGTTTCGTCTTCCATGCTTCCTCTTTCATCCTACCCCACATATGCTCAATGATGTTCATGTCTGGTGACTGGGCTGGCCAATCCTGGAGCATCTTGATCTTCTTCGCCTTGAGGAACTTTGATGTGGAGATTGAAGAATGCGATGGAGCACCATCCTGCTGCAGAATTTGGCCTCTTTTATGGTTGGGAATACAAGAGGTATAAGATTTCTTGGTATTTTAGACTATTGAAGTTGCCTTCCACCCTGCAGATCTCTCGCACAACCCCATACTGGATGTAACCCCAGACCATGATTTTCCCCCACCAAACTTCACTGTTTTCTGGGTGAATCTCGGATTCATGCGGGCTCCAGTAGTTCTCCTGCAATATTTGCGGTGACTGTGGTGTAATTCAACAGAAGATTCATCTGAAAATCATTCTGCCATTTTTCCAGCGTCCATCCTTTTAGCAGGCTGTGGGCTTTGGCAAATGCCACACGGTTTTTCAATTGTCTTTTGTTTAGTGCTGGCTTCTGGGCACTGATTCGACCATGGAGGCCATTTCGAGACAGAATCCGACAAACTGTTCTGGTTGACACAGGGACTTCAGGTGACCAGGTCTCGTGGAGCTCTGCTGCAGTGGAAAATGGGCTGGCCTTGGATTTTCGAGCCAACAAACGGTCCTCTCGAGCAGTTGTCTTGCAGGGTCTGCCTGACCTGGGTTTGTCATAAACGTCTCCAGTCTCTTCAAATCTTTTTTTTATCCTCTGTACTTGACGCTGAGACACTTTGAAGGTGTCTGCCACATCAGCAGTGGATCTGGTCTTCAGCCTCTTGATAATCAAAACTTTAGTCTCAGGGTGAATCTTAGGCATGTTTGCAGAGGTCTAGTTGCAGTTGATGTGAAGGTCTAGTGTACTGGGGTTCTTTTTATACACACCTGAGATCTAATTGATCCATTATTAGTCACAGGTGAAGCTCATATGACAAGGCGACAACACTCATGTCTTTGCAAAAATTCACTCAATGGGCTTTACCAAGCTGTGAATATTAGAATATTTTTTGACAGTTTCATTTTGCACAGAAACATTATTACAAAAGCTGTTGGGATTAAAATGAGCCATGTCTTGTAAAAAAAATCTTGATAAGAAATATATTTCAGCAGCACTTCAGTTCAATTTGTACACAAGCGACAAGACTTTTGTCAGGGACTGTATATGGCAGTTTTCCCTGTGGTAACGAAAATGGTATCGAATTTTTTTCAAGTTATAGTATCGAAGTTGGAAATTCCTGTATCATGACAAAACTAGCGTGAATGCACCTTTAATAGAGACAGGAACTAAAACAGAGCATTACCAACAGACTGGGACGAGGGGAGCTGCAACGATGTCGAATATGAGAAAAATAATATGTTGTTTGAACATTCAAGCATGAAAACCTGCTCTAGTAGAGCCCAAAAACAAAATCAAGACATTGAAAAATGCAAAACAGGTCCCCTTTAAAACAGGACAGTATAAAGTAAACAGGACATTTTGATTTCATGTTGATTAAGCATCTCCAAAAGGCCAAAAGTCTCCAGGAATATTTTAAGATTTGTGTGTGTGTTTTTGGTCAAAAGCAGGTGATGTTAAATCATGTTGTCAAATACTCATGCAGCACACGAGCCACAGGATTATACGTGAACAAAGCGTCTCTGACAGCCTCATGTGAAGCACTAAACTCTGAAGCGCTCCCACATGCCTTCTGACTGTGACGCAGCTGGATTCTTTTCTTTTATTTATTGTTGTGAAATGCTAATGCCTTTGATGTGATTTGAAAGGAGTGACGTATAATAGCAGGCTGTGAAACTGAGCGACGCTGACAGACAGAAAAACACGGATTATGACTAAGTTACTGTTATGACCGGAAATAAAATCAACTGTGTTCAAGGCCTGTGAATCTCACAAAATTTAGTAACACTTTAAGGTCTCATTTGATGCATCATCTAACATCAACTAACACTGAGCAATATATTTTAAAAGCATTTATTAATGATAGATTTGTATATATCGTCTGATTATTTATTCCATAGGTATATTCCATGATAACAGGTGGCTAACTGAGTTAAAGTGAGTAGTGTTCGTCTGATCATGTGACCCCGACATGTGAGCGAGTGACCAGATGTGATATAAAGCAGGACTAACATGACTGTAAGTGAGGACAGAATGTTCATTTGGGCACATGTCTGTTTTAAGCACATGACCCGTGTTAACTGCAGTTCATCTTGTTATTAATGAAATAATTTCTTACTGTACATCATAATCTCCTCATATAAGATAGTGCAGATAGTATGTGCTCAGAGAAAATCTCACCTGAGGGACCCACATTTGTATATGGATAAAAAAACAATATATTTAAGAAAAATAATAATAATATCTAGCCAGAGAAAAGAAGATATCTAAATGTCTTGCTCTGCACAAAAGATTATTAATAATACATTCCCAAACCCACTAACAGTCACAGCCCGTCTTGTTAGGTACTGCAGACGTGCTGTAGAAACACGTCCGCTGAGCAGGTTTTGTT
Organism: Gobiocypris rarus; assembly: GCA_023029165.1. NCBI lineage: Eukaryota > Metazoa > Chordata > Actinopteri > Cypriniformes > Gobionidae > Gobiocypris > Gobiocypris rarus. The sequence continues at coordinate 28,483,071 of CM040922.1, read as the reverse complement.
TACTTTTATGATACTAATACTGATCAGATCTTTTATTTTCAGCTATGAGATGAGGGTCACCTTTCCTGAGGTGTGTGTGTGTGTGTGTGTGTGTGTGTGTGTGTGTGTGTGTGTGTGTGTGTGTGTGTGTGTGTGTGTGTGTGTGTGTGTGTGTGTGTGTGTGTGTGTGTGTGTGTGTGTGTGTGTGTGTGTGTGTGTGTGTGTGTGTGTGTGTGTGTGTGTGTGTGTGTGTGTGTGTGTGTGGTCGGTCTCTGTGTTTCTCCGCAGAGCAGATGGCTAAACACTCTGACTGTAACGTGGCCGTGAGACCCAGGAGAGGAACATGCTACAACCAGAAGATTTCATGAAGACAAGCAGACACACTGACTCACAAAAGCACTCAGTTGTGGGTCTCTGCAGAACAATGACATCTGTCTGTCTGTCTATCTTTCTGTCTGTCTGTCTGTCTATCGATCGATCGGTCTATCTGTCTGTCTGTCTGTCTATCAGTCTGTCTGTCTGTCTATCATTCTGTCAGCCGTTCTGTCTGTCTGTCTGTCTATAATTCTGTATGTCTGTCTTTCTGTCTGTCTATGTGTCTGTCTATTTGTTTGTCTATCAGTCTGTCTGTTTGTTTGTCTGTCTGTCTATCGATCTATATTTGTCTGTCTATAATTCTTTCTATCTATCTATCTGTCTGTCTGTCTATATGTCTGTCTGTCTGTTTGTCTGTCTGTCTATCTATCTATCTGTCTGTCTGTTTGCGTGTGTCTATCTATCTATCTGTCTGTCTGTCTGTCTGTCTGTCTGTCTGTCTGTCTATGATCAAAAGTGTTACTTTGACACAGTTTGATACTGAAGGAAAACAGTTCATGTCAATTTAAAAAGCTGTATATGTAAATATAGAGGCTGTATAAATCAAATCTTACCCAGACCTTTCCTGGCCCAACATCACATATTTTCAATCAAGCTCACACAGTAATTACCATCTCCATAGTTACAGCTACATCTTTACACTCTGTCTTACATACTGATGAATATTCAGATAATTCCATATATTTGTGTGAGTGTTTCACAGACGCCCCAGAAAAAGCATCAGTACTGTATTATGCAACACTCAGTGTGTTCAAACACGTTCGGTGTGTTTCAGAGGGATGGATGTGGATGATGGACTGTTTACATTCACTCCTGACATACAGCCTGTGTGAGTGCAGCTGTGTCAGGTGTCGGTGTGCAGCTGTCCAGGCAAATATGAAATAATATTTGTTGACAGATTTTGAATTCAAAAACAAGTTCTCTGTGCGCTGCATCGGTGATAAGCTGTCGATCACGGTGCAAAATAACTAACATTTCTCAACTTGTAAAAACTGGGGGGAAACGTTGCATTAATGCATTAATTCATTGGAAGTCTAGTGTTTGAGTTAAAGCACTAATACAGCACAAATACATAGTTTGAGCTGTAAAATGTCTTATCCTTTTCGAGATCTTTTCTAGGTGGTTGAACGTCTGGTTTTGAGATGGAGACACTTCCTGTAAACTGTCCATTTCTCTCATGTGAAAGTTGCTGGGTTTACATGATCATGAGTGATTTAATCACAGTACTCTCATATTAACAAACATGATGTTTTGTTGTTATAATGCTCATACAATGGATTAATCATCTGATATACTGATCTATCACATTTGTACCCCCATGAAACACCTTCCCCACACTTCCACTGTACATTACTGTAAATTAAGTTTTTGTTTGTTTTTATTGTAATATAAATCTATTCTAAATTGAGGGAATATTTTATTATTTAATATATATTATACACCGATCAGGCATAACATTATGAGGTTACGTGAATAACACTGATGATCTCTTCATCACGTCCTGTTAGTGGGTGGGATATATTAGGCAGCAAATCAACATTTTGTCCTCAAAGTTGATGTGTTAGAAGCAGGAAAAATGGGCAAGCGTAAGGATTTGAGCGAGTTTGACAAGAGCTAAATTGTGATGGCTAGACGACTGGATCAGAGCATCTCCAAAACTGCAGCTCTTGTGGGGTGTTCCCGGTCTGCAGTGGTCAGGATCTATCAAAAGTGCTCCAAGGAAGGAACAGTGTTGAACCGGTGACAGGGTCATGGGCGGCCAAGGCTCATTGATGCACCATGTGGTCCAAACTGATGAGCTACTGGAGCTCAAATTGCTCAAGAAGTTAATGCTGGTTCTGATAGAAAGGTGTCAGAATACACAGTGCATCGCAGTTTGTTGCGTATGTCTCTTTCAGCAGGATAATGCGCCTGCCACAAAGTAAAAATGGTTCAGGAATGGTTTGAGGAGCACAACGAGTTTGAGGTGTTGACCTGGCCTCCAAATTCCCCAGATCTCAATCCAATCGAGCATCTGTGGGATGTGCTGAACAAACAAGTCCGATCCATGGAGGCCCCACCTCGCAACTTACAGGACTTAAAGGATCTGCTAACATCTTGGTGCCAAATACCACAGCACACCTTCAGGCGTCTAGTGGAGTCCATCCCTCGACGGGTCAGGGCTGTTTTGGGCAGCAAAAGGGGGACCAACACAATATTTGGAAGGTCATAATGTTATGCCTGATCAATATTCTCACGTCTGGAATATATCTTTAAAAAGTAAAAATTTGAAGGCTCATTTAAAGAAAGTGCAAGGCTCATTTAAGTTTGCAGTGGTTTAAATCTCTCAGTTCTCAAGGGAGTGTGAAAATGTTTCTGCACCAAATTATGAACCTGCTCGAATCAATATGACAAACTTTAATAGGCTCATGAACAGCAGGAGGAACCTTTTAAAATGCAAAGCAGCGCGCTCCAATTTGCCTCCTCAATATTTTGCACATAATCAAGTGTATCAGCAATTAAATGCACACATTATCATGACCTTGGCATGGCGTATGATAAGACACGCAGATCGGAAGGATATGAAGCCGCGGGTTTATTTCATCCGCGCTCGCAGTGACCGAGGCCTGATTACGCGCGCGGGCGTCTCCATTACCCTGCTTGTCACAGGTTTTAAGGCATCTAATCAGGCTGCATGTTTTATTCAAATTTCCCACTGATGTGTTGCTCTACACTTAATTTGCGCTGATGATGGCGATAATGACGCTTGGCTGAAATGAAAAGGGTTTCACAGCAACAGCGCAGACTCGAAATCTTTTATGGAAGTTGATCCTGCAGAAGAACCAAAGGTCATCCAAGCACTGCATGTATGTTAATTATGCATCATTTCTGATCTCATCCCTATGAGACATTCTGTGAATTTAAACCATAGATGGTTACTATGTAAACGACTTAAAAACAGGATAACACTGTATTACACAGAAATATTGGGTGAAATTGTCCATAGGCATATTTATTTCTTATTAAGCAATTTGTTCACTACTTTCTAAAGTAAATAATTGAATGTATATATCATATACAATACATGCAGTATGTATACAATGAAAAATGGCAGCTTCATTATTTTTCAGCCTTTATGTCGAGGCGTACTTCCTACATAGGCAGCACTAGCACCGCAGACAGCATCATAGTGCTCAGTCGTGCTCTCGCTGATGTCCTCAATGTCACACAGGAAAAACGAAAGGATCTGTGGGGTTTCATTGCTGCGGGTCCGTCATAAATCAAGCTCAGCTGAGCCCTGGAATCAACATAAGCGATTACCCACCACTTGACTGAGAAGATAGTGACTCATCAAGTATCCTCAGGGTTTATCGCGGCTAAACCGTTTGAATTGTTTCAAAGAAATTATATACAACCTCGCAGCTTAAAGTCAGGTCTTTATACAAGATGTTATATAAGTCTAAGGTGTTCCCAGAATGTGTCTGTTAAGTTTCAGCTCAAAATACCCAACAGATCATTTATAATACCATGTTGTAAATGCCCATTTTTGAGTGGAAGGAAAAAATATGTTTTTGTGCATGTATCTTTAAATCCAAATGAGCTGCAGCATCCGATACTCTGCCAAAAACACTGGGCCCTATTCTAATGATAGGCGCATGGTCTGAAATGCAAGCGCACCCATCCCAAAACCCACCCATAAGCTCATACAAAAATTACTGCGCTATTGACTTAAGACCCGGTTTGTGTTGGTCAATGTCAACATGGAGCTGGATGTGAAAATGATAACTGCGTTTGGCTGAAACCAGCAAAAACACTTGAGTTGCACCAGGCGCCGCATTGTTTTGTCGGGTGTGTAGGCCCTAAAACATCAGTTTGGTTTTGATTAACATCTCTATCGTGTTCATGCTCATGTGACAATGCAGTTCTTCATCATCATAAAAGTGTATTTTTTGCATGCATTTTAAAGCCATATCCGTCTAAACTTCTGATATATGGTTTTCTGAGCGCACACACCCGAAGCGCGCGCACAGAGACCTGTGTGTCAGACGGAGCATCTCGTGAGTATTAAACTAAGTTCTCTTTCACATCTTATTGTGCTTAAACTGTCAAAAACACACAAAGTTCACATAAACACAGTCGTTTATGTCTGTGAACGTAAACAGCAAGTACAGAAATGGCATGTGTATAGATTAGGTATGTTTATTAAAGTGAAAGCAGTGTAATATACAGCACCTACTGCTATATATGCTGTCAATATGAATCAAACAGCAAAAGAAAAACTGAAAATCATTCACTGCTCTTGACTGAATAACTTTAGTAGCTTTAATAAGAATACATTTCTTTCTTGAATGCTGCTGTTAATGTTCTGGCGAGGAGATAAACATGGCGGACTGTGTATAGCTCGTTTAGGGCGGGGTCTATGCTATAAGGCGGAGTCTATCAGCAGTCATGGGCGGGGCCTAATCATGTGACATCATACTGCAAGATTCTGTAAACGGCTTGTTCTGAGACACTGCTTATGATTTATGGGGATTAAAAAAAGAGGAGTGAATGGATTTTTACCATTATAGGGTGGTATAGTGTACACACACTGCCAACACACATTTATGTTCAAACACCATTTAAAGTGAATTTTGCATAATAGGTTCCCTTTAAATCTAATGGCCGACAATACATACAGTAAAGTATGATGGAATTTACAATAATAATACCATGCTATTCTTTAAAGTATCCTGAAGTACTATATTAAATGTTGGTAATCATTCAGTACCACGAAATATATCATCTTTTTGGCATTTACCATGGTAATATTATGTTGAATACTATATTAATAGTTGTCTCAAAAAAAAAAGTCCCATGATCCTTGACCCATGATCTTTGGACATTTACTGTGGTAATTTCATGGTAACCTTTGGAGTATCTTGTTAATACAGAAGCATTGTATGAATAGTTTTATCATGGGAGTACCATGAAATTGATCTAGATCATTATAATATTCAGACATTTTTAGTCATAATATTCAAATGATTTCTTATATGAGTGAAATGAATGTCATGATATCAGATGTGATTATGAGCTCTTGTGCCTGTGACTCAGGTGGATGTGTGGTGATTTCACTGAAGCGTCTGTGGGAATGACTTCCATATGTCAGCTGAAAGACCACCCAGAGTCCATTACGTGGTAATTGGGTCACTTGTCTTCTGCTGAATCTTTTCTTTCTCGCACTGAATAAAGGATGATTTTTCTGGGCTGGTTATCGAGAGCAGAATAACACGCCGCCTGCCAGACAGAATCAACACACGCATCTACCGCAGATAATAAGCTTCTATTCATAATAATACAGTTTATGGAAGAAACATCATCTAGATGAGTTTGTGCAAACCAGAGCTTAATTGGCATGTTCTCTAGTTAATTAATTAATAGCCCCAAAATCCCAGAGGATTTACTAATGGAGTGTGTATCGTAATTTGGCACCAGTCCTGTTCATCCAGCAGGATCTTATTTGACTCTTGACAGATTCTCAGAGGATGTTTATTGGATCCCATTAGGATTGGATAGTACAGATTTTGACTATGATTATGAAACTAACCTGCTATCAAACAGTGTCTTTAAATACCAGTGAGGGAATATTTTCATATTAACCTTCTATGATGGAGAAGACAATACCAGAATGAACTGATGACTTCAGTGAATTAGAAATATATTTTGCGCAATACTGAATAGCATGGATGTTACGAGCAATTAAAAATGGACCCGGTAAATAATTGTGTGTGATGTATTTTATACTTTGTCGTGGTACATGCTTGCATTCATTCTCAGAGGATGTTTCAAAGGTCGTGATAATGAGTGGATTATGAGGGAATTTCATTAACGATCTTGTACAGATTTTGACTATGAATTTAAAAAATAGGGCTCGAAATTAACTTTTTACTTGGTAGCACTGTTGTTCCCAACTTCAAAAAGTTAGGAGCACCAGCAAAAATGTAGGAGCAGCACAACTAAAATGTTCAACATAAGTATCAGGGCTCGACATTACGCCGTGTCATGTGTAAGTAGATCGGTCAATCAATTGTCAGAGTAAAAAAATAGCTTGTCTGAAAAAAATAACAGGTTTTTTGTGTTGTAAATATAATGTATTCTGAAGCGATATTCTCATCAGTGTTCTTTCAGCTTTGGCACATCTAAATCTGCATATTTGTGATATTTACCCCAGGGGCCTTTTTTCCCTTATGCTTCATCTTTCATTTTAAATTCGATCAATCAGTTAATTTAGAATAATAAGACACTATATGTGACCCTGGAGCACAAAACCGTAGGGGTATATTTGTGGCAATAGCCAACAATACATTGAAAAAAAAGAAAAAAAATTTATTTTATGCCAAATATCATTAGGATATTAACTAAAGATCATGTTCCATGAAGATATTTTGTATATTTCCTACCGTAAATATAGAAAAATATATTATTATTAGTAGTATATATATATATATATATATATATATTTATTTTTTTTTTGAATATGCAAATAAGAAATGTTGGAAAGACATTAAACTAAACAGCCAGTAGGTGGCGGCAAGTGACCGCCTAAATGACTGAGTCATTTAGTCATTCTTTCAAACAACTGATTCATTCAAGAGTGAGCCAGTTGTTTATATCGTTCATAACGCCGAATCATTCAAACACGGATGAGTGTTGCTTGAGACGCTGTTTCTGCTGTGATCTTTGTTTGGAACTAGTTTCACTGCTGAAATAGAACAGTCAATATTGCTCTAAAATGTAAGTGACTTAATTTTAAATGTTTATTGAACTGTTGTATGAAATGTCACATTTTCAATCGTGATGATATTTAGAAAAACAGCAGGGTCGTCTGATGTAGCTTAACGAGGCAGTGCGTGCCTCAACCAAAGAGGCCTCAACCAGGGTCGCCACCTTTGATTTGTGAAAAACCGGAACACTCAGATTTTTTGTTTTTTGCTTTATATTAACTCACAAAACTTGAGTTAATATAAAGTTTAAAAAAAGCTAGCTTGCTAGCAACTGAACACTGTTATCCTGCATGTGCGTGGATGGATATGTGCGAGCACAGGCAGTTGCTAGGCGATAAATTGAGCTTTCAAATCTGTGGCCTGTTGCACAAAGCTGGTTTCAGTTGCTACCCAGGTAAGTTTGAGATTAGTTTGAGCAAACTCTGGTTTTTCAGGCTCAAGAAGGTGGATTGTTTTTTAGCTGCGTTAATCACCATGGTAACTTACACTACACAGCTAACCTGCTCTGGAGCAGGTTTTATTCTGGGTTAGAGTTCACAAACTCAAACTGGACCAATCAGCTGCAAGTAAAACTCACACCCCCTGTATCTCTCGTAACAAATTAAAGCAGTTTATAGGGAACACACTTTAGAGACAAAATTGCTCATCTTTTGGTGAATTTTTTTTTATTATATTTATATTATATCAATTATAATTACTTTTAATTCACATAATTATATTATATTGACAAGTAGCCAAATATTAATATAAATATAATACATGCATTCATAATTCTTTAAATCAACATGTATTTATTTGAGCTCTTTGTGAACCTATAATTATTAGGCATATTTCTTTGATTAACATCATGCATTGATATAGTCAGATATTCTTTCAGCTGCTTTCTTAAACTTACGCTGCAGCAGAAGTGTTTATTCCTGCTTTAAACGCATTTAATTTAATGATAATTTTCAGAACGATCTCAATATTCAGAAGAGAAGTGAATCGAACGGACACTGTGATTGGCTGTTGGCCGCACGTGTCACGCTTTCAGATGCACGCTTCAGTGTTAATTGCAAACTCTCTGGATTGAACCTGAGTTGACAGAGAAAGTTTAAACCAAGCTTTGAGAAACAATTGAACTTGATCTAAACCAGGTTGGATTTATCAGAATTTGTCAACTCTAAACCTACTCTGAAACCTACTCAGAGTTTGTTCAGCTAGCTTCATGCAACAGGCCTCTGGCTTGTCGGCATATTGGCGAATCCACTGTTTTTTTACCCGTTTACGGACACAGGATTGGATGGACACAACCATGAAGAAAACCCAGTAACAGTATAAGGAAACGGTTTATTTTGAAGCCAGAAAATTCTATTTTAGAAGTACATTTTCACAAAAAAAAAAAACGGGACAATTCGTGTCCCGGAAAAGAATACATCTTCCGGGACAGTCGCTCAAAAAAGAGAACAATCCTTGGAAAACCGGGACAGGTGGCAACGCTAGCCTCAACAGTGTATATATATATATAGTATATATATATATATCTAAAGTCTGTTTTAAAGTTAGAGTGTAAAAATGAAGGTCGCACCTAAACAATTATTTGCACTTTCACAAATGCTCCCAAATATTTATTATTTTGCGGTCGGGAGCATATGCTACTAAAATAATTACGCAAACATTAACCTCCTAAGATAAATTTGTGACCCTGGACCACAAAACCTCAAGAGTCACTTTTTGGAAATTGAGATTTATACATAATCTGAAATATGATAAATAAGCTTCCCATTGATGTATGGTTTGTTAGGATAGGACAATATACCGAGATAAAACTCTTTGAAAATCTGGAATCTGAGGTTGCAAAAAAATCTAAATATTGATTCTAAATCTAAATAAATGAACGCATACTGCTACTAATAATACGTTTTTTATATATATTTATGGTTGGACATTTATAACATATCTTCATGGAACATGATCTTTACTTAATATCCTAATGATTTTTGGCATAAAAGAAAAATCTATTCTTTTGATCTATACAGTGTATTGTTGGCTATTGCCACAAATATACCCGTGTGACTTATGACTGGTTTTATGCTCCAGGGTCACATTTATCCTTTGCGGAGAAGAATCCCAGAATGCATTGTGAGAAGATCAGTGAAAAAGTGAAAAGTTGGTTATAAATATTTTTGTGCAATACTAAATAGTATAGATAAAAAATGTACCCAGTAATTGTGTCTGATGTATTTTTATGCTTATTAGAGTAAACATGCTTACTGTACATCAAACTCTCTGTAAGACCTTTATTATTCAGTGTTTCATGTTCTGCTAATGGCACTGTATTGCATGATGTGAGTATATCTTTTGTCTCATTTACATATCAGTGGACTGAAGTGAGCCGGTAGCTGATCAATGACTGAGACGACAACCGGAGAGCTTGATCCCTGTGAGGCCTGCTGATCTCCTCGTAAGTTACTGACTGAGTTACGATGCACTACAAATTGTGAAATGAAATGAAACTGTATGTTTACTTGATGATGCTCTTGTTTAGTGACTTGTCCCTCCCTCGTAATTAAACCTGCCATTACAGACGATCAAGATTAATGGCGTGTGCTTTTCACACTAATTCACTGTCAGCATCGGGTCATAATGGTCAAAATCTTGTGAAGGACATATTCGGGTCATATTTCACCCCAAAAGTAAGAAAATAATGTGCTTAATTATCATGAAAATGCAAAAATACTCCTCAGAATCGGCTTAAGTAGGGATTCAAGCATGTAGGGCTGAAACCCTATTGTAACTGTTAGGATTTCCAAGGATCAGCATTCTCCCCTAAAAGTGGAAGTCGTAGAGACTAGAAACTTTAAGGGATGGTAGTACCGCCCCCTACCCCCCGTCACAACATCACCAAAGCTCATCCCAATCGGCCTGATGGTGGCGATACAGCGATCAAAATTACATAATCGCTCATAACACCTAAACCGTTTGTCACAGGTCATTGGATTTCTTGGCTCAAGTCGAACAAAACGCATGTCTCGATTAGGTCGGCAGCCTGAGAGAATTTTTGGCTATTTTGGATTTTTCGAAAAACCTACTTTTGCAAACTAGTCCTAGGTTTTTTCTCCCCTGATCAGAACCAAACCAGCACAGAAAGATTCTCTGGTGTCTGATTGCCAATAATTAGCATAAAGAAACTTGAAATTTCGATTGACGTCCATGGCGGATGCCAAAAAGTTTGAAGTGGGCGTGGCCACTTTTACTAAAACTGCTATCCTATCACCAAACCATGTCTGTGGTCTGTTGTTGCATGAAAAAGGATGTGGCGAGTGGCCACCTGTTGGAGCTATAAAATATTAAAAACACGAAAATTGTTATAGCTACATTACAGTCAGTCCGATTGACTTGCATGACTTGCAAAACTGGCATGCAGTGTCTTTGTACAAGGTGCCGTGATTGTCTACGAGGACGTTGTCTCAAAAAACAGCTGCCGTCGGCCAGTGAAGTTCGAGCGGCTGTCAGATGAGGTTAACGGAGGGTGATCGAAACAAAACTCACTGGGCCTGTTTGACGACCCTAGAGGCCTGTGAGAAAGTCGAAAGAAATCAGCCACCGGGGCGTTTTCCACGTGTGCAAAGGATTGTATATCGTGATTTTTCACACATGCCAATGACATTCATACCATATGGTACAACGTCTCATTCTGTGCAAGTTTACCTCTTGGGCCGCTGCTGAAAATGAAACCGTTCGTTAAATATTGGAGATTATTTCAAAAACCTACTTTCGCAAACTAGACTTAGGATTTTGGCTTAACCTCGATAACAGTTAAAAAGCTTTAAAATATATGTCCTTAGTAAATTGCCTGTTTTGGCTGTTCCTGTCTTTTCCATCGATGATCTAAGTGGTTACAAGCTTGCTAAATGAACCATTATACCTTTTTACAAATGTGCTGAAAGGCCTTAAAGCGCTTGAACCCTGATAATTGCTGCTCGCATATATATTTATCTTCATGCATTTTCATTTTAGAGTGAAATTTGAACTGGGCGTGTTTCACCTCTGTAGAGCTAGACGTCTAGATGTTTACCGAAGCAATAAAACGTTAAATTAGCGCTTCTAAAGTGAGTTTTTCTCCCGAAGTCTCGAATGAAACTCAATTGGAAGTGAATTTAGATGTATAAATATGTATTTATTTACTTCATGAATTAATGAAGAGAACAAAAGTAAGATTATTCTCTAAATGATCAAACTTTTCACACCATCAGCCTAAACATTTGTCTGAAGCGTGTCTGTTACCCATAGTGCACTGCGGCCTCTCATTACACCTGAAACGAAGCAGGAAAAGTGTGAGGAGCGTCTGCTGTGAATTCTGATGCGCGTATTGATCGCGGTGTGCGAGGAAGCCCATCTCTCTCAGCGGTGGCCGTAATCTATTGCACATTCTCTGTGGATATCCATTTTTTGCATGAGTGCTTTTTACTGTGGCAGTTCTGCAGGACTTTCAGACCAGGACCTCACTCAGATTATTCTTATAAAACACGTTCAGATTCATCACGTGCATTATTGATGGCCTATTCCATGTCATGCCATTTACAGGGTGTGTGACTGAGTCAAGCCCCTCATCTTTGGCAGTAAAAGAGAGAGTTGTAAATGGCATTTCAGTATGGCTTTATGTTAAGTACTGTATGCTGATTTGAAATCGTCATGCAGTTATTCAGCTGCTTGAATCACCTGTGCTAGAACATAAAGATGAAGGTCAAACTCTCATTTAGATGTGTAAAAACTGGAGTGTTATATTCACTGAACGATAAAATACATCATATGCCAGTACTAGATAGGTGTTTGACTCGAGCATTATTACAATCCAATCTGAATGATTATACAGACCACACTGAAGAAAATTTGGTTACAATTTCTGTCCATCCAAAAGTGTTTTAAGGTGTTCTAGGTTGTCATTGTATTTATTTGCTGTTATCAGGGTGTCCTAGGTGGTTTCTTAGGGCATTGTTTTATGACTATTAAGGTGCCTTGCCAAGGAGTTGCTAGGTGGTTGCTAAAGTGTTCTAAATGTCCGGTACTATGTTATATGGTTGCTGGGGTGTTCTGGGTGGTTGCTAGGGTGTTGCTATGCTGTTTTTAAGGTGTTCTAGTTTGTTATTGCACTCATTTGCTGTTAGTAGGGTGTTTTAGGTGGTTACTTGGGCATTGTTTTATGACTATTAAAGTCCCTGTAAAGGCAATTCTGAGATTTGTTTCTAAACACATTAGAAATGTTAGAAATGTATTGTTGAAAGACATTACAAAGACTGTGAACTATGTAGTACTGAATTCAGAAGTTAGACCGTTATGAAGTTTTTCACCATTGCTGTGTTCTGGATTTTTTGGGCGGGGTTAAAACGGTGGCTCGATGACACACTGGAGACGCTTGGCATGTGGCCGCTCCCCCATAACTAGAGCACATTTGCAATTTCGCATCAGTTCACCCGCTAGATTGCGAGTTACTGTCAGTACCGTTAGTTACTACAGCCTACAACTTACAAAACAGCCTACAAAACAAAACAAAAGACGATCTCAAGAAGAGGTGGATTCATTTTGTGAACAGCTACCTTGATGGAGAGCTGAGGATCACCACCAACACCTGCCTCTGCAGTGACTTTACACCGGATAGTTTTACAAACTTTCATCGGCAACAACTGGGATTCACTGATAATCCGCTGCAGAATGGGGCCGAACCGACTATCTCCCGCCCGACCTTCATCCTCCCGTCCCGCCGACATCTGGTGCCGTCGTGACTCATGAGCTGTACTTGAGTGTTGTTGTCTTGTGTGTTTGATTTCCCACGAGTGGGCGTGGTTTCGGCGCAGATCAACGGACACGCCCCCAGCGTTTGAGAGCAGAGAATGCTGCTTATTTTTTCCGGATTTCGATATGATATTTTATGTACTTAGCGGATTTTTTTATGATTCAAATTTGGCTAGTTGGTTAATAACACATTTATCAGTGGTGTGAGAAACTCAGAACACATGTTTAATTTTGGCTTTACAGGGACTTTAAGGTGCACTGCCAGGTGTTGCTAGGTGGTTGCTAAAGTGTTCTAAATGTTTGGTGCAATGTTAAATGCTTTGTGTGGTGCTTAGTGCGCTGCTATGCAGTTGCTATGGTTATGTGGGTCGTTGCCAGGAAGTTGCTTGGTGGTTGTTAAAGTGTTCTAAATGTTTGGTACAATGTTATATGGTTGCTGAGGTGCTCTGTGTGGTTTCTAGTGTATTGGTTTGTAGTTGCTAAGGTGGACTAGGTTGTTATTGCATTAATTTGCTGTTGCTGGTGTGTTCTAGATGGTTGCTGGAGTGTTGCCAGGGTGTTAGTTGGTGGTTTTCAGGGCATTGTTTTGCAGTTATTAATGTATGGTGTTTAACCCGTTGCTATGCAGTTGCTATTGTTTTATGGGTCATTGCCAAGGAGTTGCTATATGATGATTGTTTAAGTGTTCAGTGCAATGTTGTATGGTTGCTGGGTGTTCTAAGTGGTTGTTAGGGTATTGCTATGTGGTTATCACATTGCTAAGGTGTTCTGGGTGGTTACCAGGTGTTTCTTGTTCTGAATGGTTATAAAAAAGTCTACAATGAAGTCTATCAGTATGTGGCGTTTTTATTGCCCTATTTTTGTTATCATCCATCAGATAAAAATCTTAAAAGAAGTAATGGTTTCAGAATGTGTGAGATCCATTTTGAGGGTTTGGTATGAAATCAAAACAAATTGGATTGAATTAACAACGGTCTAATGAATGACCTTGTCAGAGTGTGTTGCTGCAGAAGTTTAACTCGTGCATTTTCTTCCATTGAAATCAAAACATGATCACACTTATGACACTCTGCTGCTGTTAAGTCTGTTTATTCATTCATAATCTTCATTTAAAGTCATCATAAGTTGCAGTGTTTACAATAATTAAATTTGAATGCTTTCGGTGAGGTGTCAAATGCACTGATAAAACATTGATTAGAGCATTTGAAGTCCGTCCTTCCTCCACGGCGCTCGTACTGAAGGTTCGCTAGATAATTACAGCCAGTCTATATCTGATTAGCAATCCTGTGGGACTGAACGCTACACGGAAAAACATCTCCACGCACCGGCCAATTACAAATGACACTACACTCTCCTCTTGTCAGTTTGTATCCATCATAATCATCATGTGCAGTTCGCTGAGAATATTAATGAGACATTTATTGATACAAAGGAGACCCGCGGTGCGCCAAGGTCCTCCGGTTGTGTGTTGTGCCCCATCATGTCAACCCGCCGCAGGAAACACGCTGTACGTTCTGACGGGGCCGCGTTCGGGGTCACTGCAACAGAACTCTGAGTGAATGCTCATAACGGGATCGTCCGACGGATGTTATTCATGGAATCACCTCACTTCTTGTGTTACAGTCTCAGTCGTGGAATAAATGCGAAGCAGCTTTTGGTGTCGATAAACAATATGAAATAAGACTGAAATACAATATTAGCAAAGTAAACAAAGGCCTACATGATATCTTTTGGCATCTGAAAGATTCCCTCTGTGCAGTGCACAAAATACATTTTATTCTCAAGTTGCGGCATAATGAATTGATTTCCAGAAAATGCGTTTCAATATCAGCTCTGAACCCAGATGCAGTGCAAGCAGTAACATCTGTAAGTACATGAGATATTAATTGAGCCGCGTTCAGTGCTTCTTCCCAAAGCCCTGAGAGATCTGATAATGTAAAGACATAGATCATAGGGTTTTGTGAGCAGCAGATACAGATCTGAGGCGCCTACATAAATAAGAGCGATCTGTTAGATGTGAAGCCTGCTGCTCATGTTTTATTGATAGTCGCCCGCCTTTACCTTCAGCCCGGCGATAAGTCTTTCCAGCCGCGAGTAGCTCGATAATCCCACAACACTTGAGCAAAACTCAAAGCTACACTGCCTGCTTTAGAGTGTCAAGTGAATTATGATGTGTCCCTGTGTTTGTGATGTACATGCTGGGAAACTTTAAGTAATATTGTTGTTGCTGCTTCATAAATGGATAAGTTGTTTTTCACTGGTTGGTTACACTGTTGTTTATAGTTGCATAACATGTAAATCTATATTTTATGCCGATGCAAAAGATGCAGTCACGATGCTAGAGTGTTAAGAGTGGTTGCCACTTGCCAGGGCATTAAGAGGTTGCTAAAGTGTTCTTTGTGGGTGGTTGCCAGGGCGTCGCTATGTGGTTGCTAGGATGTTCTAAGGCATTGCTATGAGGTTTCTTGGGTGTTCTGTGTGGTTGCAAGGGTGTTGCCATGAGGTGGCCAGGCCAGGCTTAGAACTAGTGTTAATGGTGGTTGACAGGGCATTGCTATGGGGTTGCTGGGTTATGTAAATTTGCCAATTAGCCATCTCATAGCAATGCTCTTGCAGCCATGCAGAACACCTTAGCAACCTCATAGGTTTCTAGGATGTTCTGTGTGGTTGGAAAGGCATTGCTATGAGGTTCCTTGGGTGTTCTTCCGTGTAGCTGCAATGAAATTAACCAATAAAAGAAGACCATTGCTGTCAATCAGTTTTTTGTGTGTGGATGAAGAGGAATGAGTTGCAATATTTTGTTTTTGAATTAATCATTTAGAAATTGCAATCATATTACATGTGATGAAGCATGCAAGATTCCTCTTTTGGAGACTCTTTTAATACCTTAAAGCTACACTGTGTAACTTTTTTAGTTTATTCTTAGCTAAAAAAACTTAGTTCTTTCAAAAATATATGTGCTCATTAATGGATATTTACTTCTTTCAAGTAATAAAGTATTCTCGTAAGTGTATAATATGCCATTGAAAATACATACGGGTGAGGGGTTCAATGCGTGTCGCCATGTTGCCCTCCATCTTGAAAGTACATTTGCCAAAGAGGGACATACCCGTGAATTCAAGTCGCTTTGGCGCTTTAACACTGATGGCACTGTGTCGAATGTGAAGAGGGGGATTGCTTGAGACTGATATAGCCTACAATGTAAACTTTGCCTTACGCTAGTGATGTCGTACAATATACAGAATAACGATAGCACCGATAAAAGTTACTTTACTAAGATTAGCTTGCATTCGTCTGGGAACCTGATCGCTGTTGTTAGCAATGAAATGGTAAAAAATAACAAAAAAGTAAAACTATTATTCATTTTACATAGATGTCATAACCTACATGTTAACTGACAAATTAAATAACTGCAAATTATAATTGTTTTCTAAAGTAAACTCATCACCTGAAGGAACACTCATGGACGAGGTCGAACTGGAAGTTATGTAAATCGGCCACTGTAGGAGTTAAAACGAAATCGGAATTGAGAGGAACAGAAACTAATATTCACTGGATGGTCATATACCTTATCACCGCTAGATGGGGGAAAATATCACACAGTGTAGCTTTAACACAGACATTTGACATTTAAAAAAAATAAGGCTGCCAATCATTGTGATCATGATGCAGAATATCACACACTTTCAACTTTCTACCAAACCCATTATTGCAGGAGAACGGTCTTTGATTACAGTCTGAGAACAGATAAGACGGTGAAAAGCCATCTTCAGCACTTTCGCATTTATCATTTACAGTATTTCAGCACCTGTCGTGCTGTTTGTGTTAGGCTCGTCTGAAGCGCTCTGCTGCAATAATGAAGAAATGTTTCTCTAAAGATGATGGGGAGGTATCCAATCCAAATCACATCCACTGGTCACTGGGGCACCTCAGGGATCAGTCCTTAGAGACACCTCCTCTTCTCCATATACAGCTACATCACTGGGACCCATACAGGCACGTGGTTTCTCCTACCATTTTTATGCTGATGACACACAGCTCTACTTTTCATTTCAACCAGATGATCCCACGGTAGCTGCACGGATCTCAGACTACCTGGCAGACATCTCAGCCTGGATGAAAGAACATCACTTAGCTAAAGCAGAGTTTCTCATCTTCCCAGTTTCTCATCTTCGTCAGTACAGCACCTGTTTACCATCCAGCTAGGATAATCACTGATAATCCCATAGAGTTCAGTCAGGAATCTTGGGGTAATCCTTGATGATCAGCTGACCTTTAAAGATCATATAGCAAGAACAGCACAATCATGCAGGTTTGCACTGCACAACATCACAACACAGAAGATCAGGCCCTTATTAACAGAGCATGCAACACAGCTTCTCGTCCAGGTCCTTGTCATTTCTAGGCTGGACTATTGCAATGCTTTTCTGGCTGGTGTTCCAACATGTGCAATCAAACCTTTGCAAATTATTCCAAATGCTGCAGCACGTCTTCAATGAGCCCAAGAGAGCCCACGTCACTTGTCTCATTATCTCTCCTCAATGGCATCCAGGTGCGGCTCGCAAGTTCAATACATCGATGCTTGCAAATGTAATGGAGACCAGCTATTAAAAGCTGTGCAAGTAAACCACACTGCCTGTATTTGCTGTGGTGTTTAGCATCCTTGTTAGCACACCCGCCTCCCATGCCAGGGACACCGGTTCGTTTACCAAAGCCAACTATGGTTGCAAATTCTTTTGTTACCAATAGAGTTAAATAGAACTTGACCATAGTTGGCTAACGATGCTTTGGGAAATGCACTCTAGAGCGGGTCAAGTAGAACCGGTTGCAATTGGTGCCGTGACCTGGATGAGTGTGAGGTTTAAGGGGTTGAGTGTAACAGAGGCCATCTAGTAAGAGCTATGCGAGTAAACCTAACTCCCCTGGCTTTTAAGAGACTGCAGTCTTTAGCTTCCTTGTCAGTGCACCCACCTCCCATGCCGGAGACGCCGGTTCAAATCCCGCTTGGAGCAGGCCAGCTAGTAAGAGCTAAGTAAACCAAAATTCCCTGGCTTTAAGTGGCCCACCTCCCATATCGAATTCCCGCTTGGAGCTAGGGCTGGACTAGAATATTCGAATATTCGTTCGATGGGTTGGTATTCGAATTTCAATTTTGGGATTCAAAATTCGTTTTTTGTTTGTGTTTTTTTTTTTGTGCACACCTGGCATCCCCATCGGAACGTTTCTCATTCGCGCTTGCATATGTTTACACTAAAAAATCTGTCGAAATACAATACTCTTTTTATCCGTTTTTAATAGGATGGACCGTTGAATAGGAACCCAACCTCATAATACTTAATACATATATTTGCTTCTTCTCAGTGTTCCCTACTACAGATTTATTCTCTGTCTAGAGCGCGCAGCTGCACGAGCTTATATGGAAGAAGCGCATGGCCCAGCTTGCATTTTGGGTTAAGCTGCATTCGTTTGACATTGTGGGAAATAGAATAATAGATGTAGTAGATGTGACTGAGGCGTCATGAGTAGATGTAAGCACTCAGGAGAAGTTGGATGAGTTTTAACAGATGGGATCTTTTTATTTACCCCAATTAAGGCCAAAGAAAGGCAATCAAAATTAAGGAGAAAAAAAACTCTTTAGTAAATAAAATAATGGAATTGGCACAAACAATCAAAATACAATACAGTGGCTCAGGTAAATACAAACGAAACTAATGCTTTATAACACAAAGCCAAAATGCTACATCTATAAAATTAGAAAAATACAGAGATTATGAATTTCTCTGATTTCAGCTAACATTTGGCAAAGCCACAAGTCATATTAAACAGCTAAAAAAATAATAACTCAAAACTCCAGGTCACTTCCTATTGACCCGAAGTCATAGCTATTTAAACCCCATGAAAGGCTAGGTTAACCACTGATTTAACAGTATGAGGATTAACAGAACACATAAACACGCTAGACAAACAAATACAAGCAACATTTGCACTCAGTCTTTGTGAACGGGAATGAGTAGTGCATCGCTACCGCGACGGTAGCTATGCGCCCCGTCACAATCCGTTAGGGATGTGATGGTGAGAACATTTTCCCTCACCATCACATTACAGTGCGTGTGCACTATGCGGCCGTGCGCGTTTACTTTCGGTTTGCCAATTCGACTTCGGGTTGCTTGAATGGTGGGTTCGTTAGCCTACTATTCTTAATAAAAACACAACAACAAAACAGTACAATGACAGACTACCATAAATAGGCGCTTTTACTTTTCGCTTTTTAACCAAATCGTCCACGATCATCTCGTCATTCAGCTTCTCACGCTTGTGAGGAGTGAGATCCAACTCTGCTGTAGTTTGTGATGCAATCCTCGTTTGGCTCTTGCTACATGTTCAGTTTTTAATTGTAGTTAATCTGTTCGTCACATACATTTTTGTTCAAACTGAACAAAACATTTTACTACTATAAAATATCAAAACGACGGTGCCGTGGTGGGCAAGTGATGGACACCTGTAACACCGACAATCGCAGCAAGCCTAATATTACACTTTATTATCAATCTAAATGAATCTATTGTGAAATATAGGAGCTTGTTACTTGGATGTATCAGACCTATGTGTTTTGTATCACTAGTGCAGTCCGTTCTCGGAGCATATAAGCCCTGCCCCTGAGATTCCTACCTTTATTGGAGAGAAGAATATGTTCAGCCCCTCCCTCCGAATATTCGGTGTTGATTACTACCGAATATTCGAAGCTCAAAAAATGGTATTCGGACCAGCCTTACTTGGAGCAGGTTCGAGTAGGAACAGTTACACGTGCAGAACGGCCATGGGCACTGCACCTTCCTACCTTTTGCTCTCTCTTATGAATTCACATCCTCTCCATAAGCCTGCGGTCGGTAAGTGAGCGGCTCCTTGTGGTTCCTTCACAGAGAGGCACAAAATTACTCTCAAGGACGTCTTCGTTCACTGTTCCTTGTTTGTTGAATGAGCAACCCCATTCCAGACAGCCGAATCCCTCACACTTTTCAAAAGGAAACAACTCCTAACTGCATCCTGCTAAAACAAACTTCTATTCTTCCCTTTGTCTATGCTCTCATTATTCTTTAATCTCTCCGTTTCCTTATACTATCTTGAACAATGACTCAAGCTTTGTGTTACTGGCACTTGTGTGTATTGCCTTCTCAGCTGTAAGTCGCTTCGGATAAAAGCGTATGCTAAATTAATAAATGTAAATGTCTGTCTGCCGTCTTTGCGTCTTGACTGCGGCAGCTATTGTCCTTGTTTTGTCCTCTGCTGTTAAGACTTGTTGTCTGAGCTCTACATTTGCTGACTGATATCCAAAAACATCCTTATTATCTTTATTCGAAGAGCGTTCATTAGTTTTATAACGCCACAGCCACCTTCATCATGTGGATTGTCGGAACTGATTGCAGCAGATTGACTTAGTTAATGTTTTTCTTTAATTGTCGTGACAGAATCACCCACGATTGCAAACAGTTATTAAATGAGGAAAAGAGACATGCCGCCATCATGTTAAGGAGTTGTAAGTGATTGCCAGAGTCTTGCTTCGTGGTTGTGTTTTATCACCCATCTATTCAGTTTCTGTTCTGTGATACAATGATCCAGTAAAAAAAGTTTGCAACATTTAAAAATGTGAAAATTCTAGATAACCATAAATGGAACATTCAAATCATCTGCTAATGCTTCTTTGTCACTTATATCATCTATTCTACAATCTCTTCCTTATTCATATCTGCTGTCTGCTGCGTTTAAGGGCATCCGTATCTCAGTATAATTATTCAGCCTCTGCTCTGTAATGCATCACTGCTGTTGTTTACAGCTCAAGGTCACGGCTCTACATCGAGACAAAGAAACTGTTGATGGATTAGTATTTTGCTGGCTTCTGGACTACATGAGACAGACACCGCCTTTCCAAGATGAAGAAACTGCCTGTTTTGCTGTCAGAATCTGTTTAATGCCACATGAGTAATGTCTCTGGCTGGAGCGTTTCTGCATGACCTTACAGCATTAAAGCACATTTAAACGCATCGCTCCGGTGGGTCTCTTCACACTTAATCTTATGTCAAAAAAGAGCCCATTCATATTTACTACACTTCGAAAGTAAATGTTGGCAGCTAAATAAATGTCAAGGTTTGTGACATGCTTCCTTGTCTTTTATCAAAGAGCATACGCTCTTTTACACCACACCACTCATGCTATTCATGAACAAAAAGACAAGCGATTGCCATCAAATATCATTCAGCATAATACAGACATCAAGTCATACAACTCTTTGGAAAAAGGACTGTGATGGTGTGAATAGAACTGAATACCTTGAGCAATCAAATAGGAGTGATTGGGGCTCAACCGAACGCAGGGTTAAATGCAACACGCTTGGTTTAAAAATTTCCACACATGCCAGCATGACAAAACTTAGTGTATTTATTAGTTGTGACACTAAAGACTGGAGTAATGAATCTGAAAATTCAGCATTTTAAAGTAAATAGAAAACCATTATTTTGATTACATTCTTTTCTCAAATAAATACAGCCTTGATGAGCATAAGAGACTTCTTTCAAAAACATACAAAATTCTGTTTGCAAACTTTTGATTGGTAGTGTATATACTGTATATATACACAGTGACCTGTGTGGTGTTATTTGTATTAGGTGATCAGACATACAATCTTCAAAAATAACATATTACCAACTTTTTGTAATGTACGATCAATGGTGACACCTCTGTCCTGATGTTATGATAACTGTCAGAATCTCATTTGGAATAATGACTCAAGTAAAGCAGCACATTGTGTGTTTAGTGCCCGCAGCTGTGTTTGTTTTACCGTATGCCATTGTCGCCCATTCAAGGCCAAGCCAATTAAAAAGTGCTCTGCAAACTCGCTTGTGCGACAACAGATTGAGCTTGAAGTCTACAAACACCCGTCGCATATGAAGAGGAACGCATTTACACATTATAAATGAGCCTTTCTGTACTGTAATTATGTGGAAGTTTTGAGCAAAACATGTTTTTAGGTTTCTTTTAGTTGGAAACAATGCAGACAGTTTGTACTTTCAGGTTGTGATCTAGATATAAATAATTCTTATTGGAACATATTTCATGTGTAATAAGCAGTTCTCGGAAATTCACATTTTTCTTGCAGAAACGCTCCTGAATATAAGTAACATTTTCTAATAATTAGCATTTTCCCCCAGATTTTAATCGACTTATTTTATGCCAATTGGCCACTGCTCACGGGCCGCTGAGGGTCACCTGATACATGTGAAGGTTAAGCACTTGCTCAAGGTTACAGAAGATCTGCAGGGTTGTTATAACTAGCAGCCCTGGGGTTAATTTAACACCCCTGGTGCCGTCGCCACATATTTGAACCAGTAACCTTGCACACAGCCGTTACGCATGAGTGTCTTCTGTAATGACCTCAAACTTCTTTTTGTCCATGAAGTGTATGCACACGGTCCACAGCCATGCAATGGTGTTATTTCTGCTCCTCTAATATCACAGAACAGAGCTGCAAAAGTAATGACTTCTCATCTCGACTGCTATTGGTCGGATCAAAAGGACGTTCTGGCTTGATTGAGCCATTGTTATTATGTTCAGCCCGGTCCACTAGTTGTGCACTTCAACTTTAAGGCAAATTAGTCCAATTGGTGGCCATCTTATTTTTTAAGTATATGATTTTTTTTTTTAAATAGACATTGCTGGAATGGTGAAAAGAGTAAGAACTCTTAAATCTCATAAGACTCTTTATGTTTGTTTCAATTCCATATTTCAAATCAGTGAAGCTGGTTCATGGGTAATATGCATGCACATTTCAGTTATTGCTAACCTTTTATTAATTTAAATGAAGATTAAATAAAATATAAATATTAGATGACACACTTAGGTCCCTATTTTAATGGTCTGAGCGACTGATCTGAAGCACACGGCGCAGGTGCATTTAGGATGTGTCCGAATACACTTCTGCTAGTTTACCGGCTAGAGAAAAAAAAAACGGTGTCGGTGCATGGTCAGAAAAGGGTTGTGCCTACTCTCTTAATGAGTCATGGGTGTGTTTTGAGCATAATGTGCAATAAACCAATCAGAGTCTCATCTCCCATTCCCTTCAAAAGCCAGTTGCGCTCGCTCCATTGCGGATTCACTATTTACATGGCGAGTAGAAAGACTGAACGCTTCTCCAGAGAGGAATCCTTTTATTTTTAATATTTAAAAATGTGTGTGCTGCTGCATCGCTGTGTGTGTGTAATAAGCAGCCTATATGCCCCTATTACTAACACGCTTTTTAAATAACACAAAAAATAATTTGCTATTGACTTTAGAGCAGGTTTGTGTTGGTCAATGGCGCAGTCGTTTTCAGTTCCTCAAAATAGCAACACGCCAACAATGCACCTGAACACACCTGTGCCCTCATTCATCAACGGTGCGTACGCACAGATCTATGTGTAGTGAGTGCGTAAGAACAGTTGTCTTTATGTTAATATTGTTGTCTGCCCTTTATAGCCACGTCAAGTTTGTGTGACAGTGACATTTTTTATTTTTGCCATGAATAAGTAACTTTGCTTGATTAAAAACCCTTTTCCATGGTAAAATCACTGCCATGCATCCTCTCATGGCGTGTTTTTTTTATTTTATTTTATCTGTAATGTATGACAGCGCTTTAATCTGCCGGTCAGGAGTTGTTTTTGACTGCGGTGACGGCTCAGATGGCATGATGTGGCCCCATCGGTCGGGGGCTAATTTTCTGGTGTCCCTGTGTAAACAGCAGTGTGATTATACAGAGTTGACCGGCCGCGGCGCTCCTCATTGAATTCTCATTAAAGGCCTCCAGTCGGGCCACGTGAAGAATGCTAATGCCGTAATTACTCCTCCGTTAAGCAGACAGACTTATCAAGAGCCACTTTGCCCGAGCTTAAGAGTTCTGAGAGTTCGCCTATGAATATAACTGTCGTAATGCTAATTATTTAACATGTACATTTTGAATTAGGCCATGAAAGTCAATTTAAGTTATCT
Source organism: Gobiocypris rarus (assembly GCA_023029165.1). Taxonomy (NCBI): domain Eukaryota; kingdom Metazoa; phylum Chordata; class Actinopteri; order Cypriniformes; family Gobionidae; genus Gobiocypris; species Gobiocypris rarus. The sequence continues at coordinate 28,459,183 of CM040922.1, read as the reverse complement.
CTAAAAGAGCCACGCGAGGAGGAGGCTTTGAATCCTGCCAGCGGAGGGACTGTGATATTAAAGGTGGCTCTGACCACTAGAAGAGAACCAAACGCTTTGAACATAAAGGGTAGAAAATGAGAGATTTGTTGTGGTCTATTGAGAATTTGACAACTTCCTATGAATGTAAATTTGATGAAGACACAGAGGCTCCGTATGAAACTAATAAGACGTATCAATGTTGAAGGAAAGTTCAACTCAATACCTTCATATCCTTCCAGGACTGTGTACTGTTTAATTTTATTTGTTTGTTTTCATTATTTATTATTTTATTTGTAATCTTTTTTTATTTGTTTTTATATATCAGTTTTTATTTTTTTATCATGTATTCATAATTTTATGTTTATTTTTAATAATAAACATATACATCTTTTTTTGTTTGTTTTTTTGGAGAATTATTTTTGTTTATTGCTTTTTATTGTTGACTTTATTTGTAATCTTTTATTTATTTAATTAATCATTTACCATAGCATTTATTTATTTATTTATTTATTGCATTTTATGTGTACGGAAAGAATTCAGGCCCCCTCACATTTTTCACTGTTATATTGCAGCCGTTTGCTAAAATCATTTAAGTGCTTTTTTTTCTCTCATTAATGTACACACAGCACCCTATATTGACAGAAAAACACAGAATTGTTGACATTTTTGCTGATTTATTAAAAAAGAAAAACTGAAATATCATGGTCCTAAGTATTCAGACCCTTTGCTGTGACACTCATATATTTAACTCAGGTGCTGTCTATTTCTTCTGATCATCCTTGAGATGGTTCTACACCTTCATTTGAGTCCAGCTGTGTTTGATTATACTGATTGGACTTGATTGGGAAAGCCACACACCTGTCTATATAAGACCTTACAGCTCACAGTGCATGTCAGAGCAAATGAGAATCATGAAGTCAAAGGAACTGCCTGAAGAGCTCAGAGACAGAAGTGTGGCCAAGATCTGGCCAAGGTTACAAAAAAATTCTGCTGCACTCAAAGTTCATAAGAGCACAGTGGCCTCCATAATCCTTAAATGGAAGATGTTTGGGACGACCAGAACCCTTTCTAGAGCTGGCCGTCCGGCCAAACTGAGCTATCGGGGGAGAAGAGCCTTGGTGAGAGAGGTAAAGAAGAACCCAAAGATTTCTGTGGCTGAGCTCCAGAGATGCAGTCGGGAGATGGGAGAAAGTTGTAGAAAGTCAACCATCACTGCAGCTCTTCACCAGTCTGGGCTTTATGACAGAGTGGCCCGACGGAAGCCTCTCCCGCAATTCAAGCCCGTATGGAATTTGCTAAAAAACACCTGAAGGACTCCCAAGATGGTGAGATATAAGATTCTCTGGTCTGATGAGACCAAGATAGCACTTTTTGGCCTTAATTCTAAGCGGTAGAAAATTAGAATATTACTAAAGACCAATACAAAGAAAGGATTTTTTAAAATCTTGGCCAACTGAATAGTATTAACATGAAAAGTATGAGCATGTACAGCACTCAAATCTTAGTGTGGGCTCCTTTAGCCTGAATTACTGCAGCAATGCGGCATGGCATGGAGTCGATCAGTCTGTGGGACTGCTCAGGTGTTATGAGAGCCCAGGTTGCTCTGATAGTGGCCTTCAGCTCTTCTGCATTGTTGGGTCCGGCATATCGCATCTTCCTCTTCACAATACCCCATAGATTTTCTATGGGGTTAAGGTCAGGCGAGTTTGCTGGCCAATTAAGAACAGGGATACCATGGTCCTTAAACCAGGTACTGGTTGCTTTGGCACTGTGTGCAGGTGCCAAGTCCTGTTCGAAAATCTGCATCTCCATAAAGTTGGTCAGCAGCATGAAGTGCTTTAAACCATACGGCTGCGTTGACCTTGGACCTCAGAAAACACAGTGAACCAACATGGCACCCCAAACCATCACTGTCTGTGGAAACTTTACACTGGACCTCAAGCAACATGGATTGTGTGCCTCTCCTCTCTTCCTCCAGTCTCTGGGACCCTGATTTCCAAATGCAAAATTTACTTTCATCAGAGAACATAACTTTGGACCACTCAGCAGCAGTCCAGTCCTTTTTGTTCTTATGCCAAGGTCATATGCTTCTGACGCTGTCTGTTGTTCAAGAGTGGCTTGACACAAGGAGTGCGACAGCTGAAACCCATGTCTTGCATACGTCTGTGTGTAGTGGTTCTTGAAGCACTGACTCCAGCTGAAGTCCACTCTTTGTGAATCTCCCCCACATTTTTGAATGGGTTTTGTTTCACAATCCTATCCAGGGTGCAGTTATCCCTATTGCTTGTACACTTTTTTTCTACTACATCTTTTGCTTCCCTTCGCCTCTGTGAACAGTCAGCCTCTTTTGCAATGACCTTTTGTGTCTTGCCCTCCTTGTGCAAGGTGTCAATGGTCGTTTATTGGACAACTGTTAAGTCAGCAGTCTTCCCCATGATTGTGTAGCCTATAGAACTAGACTGAGAGGCCATTTAAAGGGCTTTGCAGCTGTTTTTGGTTAATTAGCTGATTAGCGTGTGGCACCAGGTGTCTTCAATATTGAACCTTTTCACAATATTCTAATTTTCTGAGATACTGAATTTGGGATTTTCTTTAGTTGTCAGTTATAATTATCAAAATTAAAAGAAATAAACATTTGACATGTATCAGTCTGTGTGTAATGAATGAATGTAATATACAAGTTTCACTTTTTGAATGGAATTAGGGAAATAAATAAGTATATAAAATAAATTCTAATTATATTGTGTGTGTGTGTGTGTGTGTGTGTGTGTGTGTGTGTGTGTGTGTGTGTGTGTGTGTGTGTGTGTGTGTGTGTGTGTGTGTGTGTGTGTGTGTGTGTGTGTGTGTGTGTGTGTGTGTGTGTGTGTGTGTGTGTGTGTGTGTGTGTGTGTGTGGGGACTGGTAATCCCTACGGTATGGGGACAAAATGTCCCCACAAAGATGGCAATATCCGAAATCCTTGTCCTTGTGGGGACATTTTTTGGTCCCCATGAGGAAAACAGGTCATAAATCACACTAAGTGATGTTTTTTGAAAAAGTAAAAATGCAGCATGTCTCCTGTGATGGGTAGGTTTAGGGGGGGCAGTGTAGGGGATAGAAAATACAGTTTGTACAGTATAAAATGCATTACGCCTATGGAATGTCCCCATAAAACATGGACACACAACATGTGTGTGTGTGCACAGTATGTATCTATATTACTTTTGGGCATTGTCATAGTTCTTCTTTTATTTATCATTTTTAAATTGTTTACTCATTTGTGTAGTGTTATTTATTTATTTATTTATTGCTTTTTATTATTTATTTTTTATTTGTAAAAAAATAATTTTCTGAATAATTTATTTATTGTATTTTTATGTATTTTTGTGGCATTTTCAGTATTTGCTTATTCATTTATAACTTTTTAATAATTTACTTATTATTTTTATTTATCTACTTATGTATTTCAGCTTCATACTGCTTTTTCCCAGACATCAACAGTTCAAATGTGGTCGTTTTAAACTTTTCAGAAATGTTCAGAATAGAGTCTTGGGAGAGGGTCAATAAATGATGATATTTAGATGAACTTTAATACCTTGTAATGGATGATTTCATGTGTCATTGTTTCAGTGCTTAACGCTCACGCTGTTTTTACGATGCAGGGCATGCCACTAAATTCATTATTTTAATGCAGCAATGAATGAATTATGAATGAGCTGAGAGATGTTCAGTTTAATTGGACCTTGAAGGGTAAGATGATGTCATACCTTAAGAGGAGATTAATCTTATTAAAAAGGGCACATAATCACCTCTAATATTTGCTCATACATTGCCAACAACTTTTTTTTTGGTTTGGGAATCAGCATCGCTGTTAACCTGAGACTTATCTGCCAGATGTCACAGCTTTTTTATTAATGAGAGCTTAGTTTCTCTGCCAGTGTGCACAATATATATATATAAATACATGCTAATGTGTACTAATGAATAAACATGACCACAGTTCACTGTTGTGACACAGTTGGCGTATTCAGCCAGCAATTCCAACCCTTTTGTGTCTCCTCGACACCTGGCATTTCCAAAAGGAGTTCAGGAAGTGCTGTTTGTTTATCATTTGCATTTTGAAAGTGTAATATTTGGCACTTATACTGGCATCACCTTTAATTATATTAACAAATTAAATCAAAATGTGTTTGCTGTATTCATGTACGTCATTTACATTTATTTGTTCTACAGATGCTTTTGTGCAAAGTGACTGAAACCTCAAGAAGACGGTCTCGCGTCCCTCCGTCATTGAGATTTTCCACATGTTTAATGGTGGAAATGGATCCCTTTGTAAAATAACAGCATCTCTCCTCAACAACACAGATGATGTGAAGACTTAAGCACAGTCAGGTCAGTGTTTGGGGTTTATTTAAAGTGCAAATGATATTACGAGTGATGGAACTGACAAATCAGAATATTGCACAAATAAATAAATTTGTTTGTCATTTTATTTGGGCTACTTAAAGCCCTTTGTGTCATTTTCATTATTTATGTATTGTATTTTTAATCATTCACTTACTATTTTTGTGCAATGGTTTTTATTTATTTAAAATTTATTATTTATGTATTATGTCTTTTTCTTTATTTATTGAATTTTTTATATTTTAATCATTTATTTATATATTTTTGTTTATTATTAATCATTTTTATTAATTTTTTTGTTTTGTAATTTTCATTATTTATTGAACATTATATTATTCAATAAATGAATGAATTAATTAATAAAATATATCATTCATTCATGCCAACGTCATGCTGCTTTCATTCAGATGTGAACATTATAAACTTTTTTTCTTCTTTTAATACAAAATTATGGTTTAAAGGTGCAGTGTGTCAATTTTAGCAGCATCTAGTGGTGAGGTTGTGAATTGCAGCCGTCCACCGCTCACCCCTCCCTTTCGAAGCACATAGAGAAGCTACGGTGGCCGACACAGGACAAAGATGTCCTCGTCTGAGACAGCAGAGAGTAGCTAGTGCTCTGTAGAGAAGTTTGTCCGTTTATGCCTAGTTCACACTGCCCGATTTTAGCCCCAATTTTGACTCGCCGACAGGTTTTGCGAAGTCGCCGACAAATGCCTGAAATAGGCAAATCACGCAGTGTGAATGATCAAAGACAAGATGCTGAGAAAATCGCAGATGAGTTGCCGACGCCCGCAAGATATTTGGCATGCTAAATATTTGGACCTGTCGGCGATTCAAACTCCTGCTGTGTGAAATGAGTTCTGACTGAAAATTACATCGGCGATGACCAACAGCCAATGAGAGAGAAAGATACAGGGCAGCAGAGGTTCAGGGAGGAGTTATAGGAGTATTTCAATAGATATATTTACAATTCCATCAAACAGAAACAAAGCCCAAACATTTGCACGTCCAGCCGCAGCAGCAGAACATTGCAAAATTATTTATTTAACTCAGTCATTGCTCCCTGTGTCTCTCCAACAATTTCCTCCGCCATAATCTTTTTTCTTTTTCTCCTTTTCGCTGCAAATCAGCGCACAGACAATTGGGAGCAAACTTTCTGCAGTTTATCATTTTTAATATCAATTAAAGTCTCGCACAAGAACTACGGTCTGACGCACGTGTGATCTTGCGTTGTTTACTTGTCACATCACACGTGGGTTTGGTTTGGGAACGTTGGGAAACGTAGTTTGCACACCGGAGAGAGAGAAAGAGAGAGAGAGAGAGAGAGAGAGAGAGAGAGAGAGAGAGAGTTGTCTGCGATTCTTCCTCTTGTACAGTCATGCAGTGTGAAAACCACCTGTCGCCGATCCATCGTGCAGTGTGAACACAGCAGTGACTAAATGCTACCCCAGATAGTCATGCAAAAAGAGCAGTGATCCGCCCAGTTTGAAAATCGTGTAGTCTGAACTAGGCTTTAGGGCAGGGGTGGGCAATTCCAGTCCTGGAGGGCCACTGTCCTACAGAGTTTAGCTCCAACCCTGTCAAACTCACCTAAACCAGCTAATCAATGTCTTCAGGATCGCTAGAAGGCTACAGGCAGGTGAGTTTGATCAGGGTTGGAGCTAAACTCTGCAGGACATTGGCCCTCCAGGACTGGAATTGCCCACCCCTGCTTTAGGGTTACCGTAGAAACATGGTGCCGCAAAACGCAGACTTCCCTGTAAGGAGACCTCTATCTCTGTGTGTAGATAGAAATGACTCATTCTAAGGTAATAAAAACATAACAGTTCATTATGTAAGGTCTTTATACACCACTGAAAACATCTGTCAATAGATCCTCATAAATAGTACACACTGCACCTTTAAAAAAAGTTCTTGAAAGCATAAGGGTCAGTAAATGATGATTTCTAGATGAGTGATTTCATATGCGCTGACCTATCAAACACTGCTAATTAATAACAGAAAATTGCTAAACTTTCAAAATCATTATGAATGCAGTCGTTTTGTCATTTTACTCGGGTAACTGATAAATCTGCCATCGGCTGCTCTTTAAATCCACTTATTCCCCTGCATTTGCGATGGACTCAGACGGAGTTTGCCAGCAGGATTTGTAATTACAGTGGTTAGTTCAGCAAATATTCTCTCCCTACACCAATCAATAGAGAAATCAGCAGGTAAAGGGGCTGTTAACCCAGTGCTTTACAAAGATCTGCTGTTAGCGTGGCCAAACAGAATGGACTTTGATGACTGTTAATAAACACCTTCGGTTGGATTCAATTTTTAATCCTGCTTTAAAAACACTCTTAATCCACCGACAGACTGAATGATGAGGCTGAAATCTGCCAGACACGGTCGACGCGCAGTGATTTATTGACTAGCTGACAGCACTGACAACATTAGTCTTCTCAAACATGTAATGGACTTCCGATCGTTCCATCCCGAAGAACGTGAAATTACATTTCGGAAATAGAGATGCTGTAACATGGAGCAATCTGCATAATGATCTTTAAACTGGGACGCCCATCACCGCTCACAGGCTTCGGCCTCCAATCCCAGACATCCGTCTCAACAGAGGCTAAGCGAGCCGCTGCGTTTCAGTTTTAGGTGTTTGTTTGCCGATTCCTCCGGCGTGCCTATCCGTCCTCTGTTTGTTCTCAACTGCGGCCTTCAGGGATTCATTTACGCCTCCATGTGTTGCTGAAACATAATTCACGTGTGTGTGTTTGTGCACAGCTGCTAGTAGATCAGATGGAAATGAGTCACTTTAATTGTCATTTCAAGCTGTTTTTTATTCATGTGTCCCCAGAGTGAACTCATATTAATGTTGTTACAGAATCATTGTGAGTTACAGTCAATTGGTTTGTTTTATTGTTAAAATAGTGACAGAGTTGAAATCCTGTTCATTTCCAACTCAGAGAAACATTTAGTTTTCCATTTAGTTATTCAAATCTCATAATAAAATATGTATCTTAGGTGCTGTAAATCAGTGTTTTGTTAGTGATTATTATTTATATACTATTATTTAGTATTTATTCATACTTTAATATATTAGCATTTATTAATTTTCTGTTAATTTTAGTTTAAGGTTTAGTCATTTTATGTGCTTTTATCAATTTAATTAGTTTTTGGGTTTTTTATTTCCATTTTAGTACTGTTATTACTTATTTCCACAAGCTGCCAAGGCAACAATTCGAATTTAAAAAATTGTATTCATGTAATATGTATATTTCATCTCTTAGCTTCAATTACCGATAACGATCTTAGTCGTTTTAGATAACATTACAGCACTATAACCATTTCTTTCAAGTCGTTCATTATTTTGAATCACCTTTTTGTCTTGACTACTTCATTTTAAAGGTGCCCTGCCACACGCATTTCATTTTTTTGTGGTAATGTCTGAAGTTCTACCATGGAAAAGATGCCTTGGTTACCTTATTTCAAGCCATTCTAGTGTGGTATAGAAAGCCTGCAGGAAGATTTGCACCAGTACTCATTAATATTTAACGAGCTATGCTGCTTGACTCTGATTGGCTAACAGCTAGCCAATGAGAGCCTGGCTATCAGCATCCTTTGTCCAGCGCAACAAGTAGAGGAACTTTGTTTACTATCGTCTGGAATCGCTGCAGAAATATATTCAGCCGTCCTTGCTGTGTATGAAAACTGTCGCTGAGCTAGACAAATTCTGTGGGCGCGGTCTCAACTGGGCAAGCTCATGAATAGTAATGAGCTCAGGCAACACCACGTCAGACTAACCAGCTTTTGTAAATGGCCTGATTTCTCTACTTATTTCTTTTCAGTGGCTAGACTCACAGAGGAGATAGCAGTTCATTTTCACATTCACGACATAACACAAACGCATATGGATAAGTAAAAATGCTTTTGTGTGGCAGGGCACCTTTAAATTATCCTGCAGTGACATTTTTAGTGCTTAAAGTACTAATATTCCCTATCCTCTTAGTTAATATGATCTCATTAAGCTTGATATGTATATAAGAATTGGGAAAAAGCAGTGTAAAATATAGTTTATCATGCCACAATGTAGGACATGCCAGAAGTATTTCCATGGCAAGAACCAAAAAATCTTTCTATAAAAACCCACAAGGTCTAAGAATGTTTTTTAAACCTCCCAGTGACAACTACATTACCCATAATCCCGAGGAGATGAGCTCTTGCTCCCATGAGGCATTGCAGATGACATAATCAGGTCTCCTTATTTTCTCAAACTACAGTTTATATTTGAATATTTTGCATTGTAGTTTAAAAAATGGTATTTTAATTATTGTATAGTTAAAATTTGTCATCGTATTTCCTTTGAAACACGTTTCACTCTTTTTGCTAGTAAATTTCACAAATTGTTAGAAAGAAACGTCAGGAAACACATTGAATTAAACTTAATCTGAATAGTAGTTTTAATTTCAACTTCAGAATTTTTTTTTACAATGATTCTTATATTTTCTTTTTTCATTGCATCAAATGATTTATAATGTTTTATGATCAAAAATAATGTTTTAATTAATGTGTTACTTGGCATTTCTTTGTGATTGTGAAAGTGAAAATTAATTTTACACCCTTTTTTTTTCAGTGTCTCAAGTTGGTTGTTTTGAAATAAAATCAGATTAAAGATAAAATACTTCCAGAAGCAAAGCCTGTGAGAAAATGAACTAACTGTGTTAGTCAATAGAAACAAGTGAGCAGACCCTAGCCCTTTAAACAAAGTGTCCGCTGTTTATCAGCAGAAAGGCTTTGCAGTGACACATTTTCATTATGGCTAAATGCTTTTCCCTAAGTTCATTCCCGTTCTAGTGCTCTGATTGTCTCACTTCTCTCCACATCTTTTAATCCCCCGGTTCAATTGGTCAAACTGTCATGACTGTGTTTAGTCCCGTGTTTCTAGCGGTCCGGATACACGCTCCGCACCGAGCACGTCTCCGAGGCTTGTGTACGGAAAAGGAGGGCCTTGTTTTCCAAAGGCTTTGACAATCCGGCAGTCAGGCTTCAGTGGGCAGCGTTCATGCCGTGACAGCCAACATTGTCCCTGGAGTGACGGGGTCCAGAGCCGCCCGGAGCGAGAAAGAGCGCGGATAAGAGAAGCCTGATGAAACGCATTCAAGGTGAAATGATAAAGCTGCTTTATTTTCTTTCTTCTTTGTTCCTTGGGGACGTCTTGGATTTCAGCCGGTATGTGTACATGCGTCCCGGTGGTCTTCACTGTCTTCATTGTCTGGGATTTTTTCCAAACTATTGAAAGATTTTACCATTGGTTTAGTGTGGCAGTGTATATCCAGGCTGCTTTCTATCCTGGCCTTTCCGTCGATTGTGATCTCATTGCAGTTCACATTTCCCAAGGTGGAATCACAAAACCAACACTGGAAAAATGTTCTTCTTATTTAGTGCTTTTGTCTGATTTTCCAGTACAAATATCAGAAAATTCTTAAATCAAGATACATTTACTTGAGGAGCAAAATGAGATGAGGTCTTGTTTGGCGAAAAAACATCAAAATTAAAGGGTTTGTTCACCCAATAATTCTGTCTTTAATTCCTCACCATCAAGTCATTCCAAAGCCGTAAGACCTTCGTTCATCTTCAGAACACAAATGAAGATATTTTTGATGAAATCCGAGAGCTTTCTGACCTCACATAGACTGCAGTGTTATTACAACTTTCAAGGCCCAGAGACTGACACGAAAGAGAAGAAATTGTTGTCGTTTTTGGTTATTTTTTGCACACAAAAACTATTCTCAACGCTTCATAACATTAAGTTGAACCACTGGAGTCATATGGACTATTTTAATGCTCTATTTACTACCTTTCTGGGCTTTGGAATTAGTCAAATTGCTGTCTATGGAGCTCCATACTTGATTCTAGAGGTCCTGGAAATCTTGTTCAGACATCTTGTTCTTCTATCAGGACAAAGATCCAAAACAAACATCAAAATCAACACACAAATGTGTCACTGAACACAAAATGAAGCTTCTGTCATGGCCATCCCAGTCCCCTGACCTGAACCCTATAGAGAATGAGAGGCTGAACTGAAGAGAAGAGGCACCAACATGGATCTGGGAATCTGAAGGATCTGGAGAGATTCAGTATGAAGGAATGGTCTCTGATCTCTTGTCAGGTTTCTCCAAACTCATCAGGCATTACAGGAGAAGACTCAGAGCTGTTATCTTGGGAAAAGGAGGTTGCAAAAAGTATTTAATAAAAACAACAATTGTGGCCAACGTGTTTTGGAGAAAAGCATTTATTTCATAATGTGATTTACCCCCCATTTTCAATTCTTTCACTTCAATGAAAGGGTCGATTTTTGTGAATTTTTTGAATATAAGATCAAGGCAAGGCAAGGCAAGGCAAGGCAAGTTTATTTATATAGCACATTTCATACACAATGGCAATTCAAAGTGCTTTACATGAAAATGAAATTAAAATAGTGATAAGAATTAAGAATACCACGTGTAAGACTTAAAAATAAAACAGGATAATTAAAAACAGTTGTAAAGAGAATTTTTAAAATAAGAAGACAATAGAAATATATAGTTGTAAAGATATTTAAAAAGAATAAAATTATTACAGTGTATATATAGATAAAAATAAAATAAAAATAAAAATTAAGATGATGCATAGATTAGAATAGGTGCAATCAGTCGGACGTACAGTGGCACAGTGCTCATTCAGTAAAGGCACAGCTGAACAGATGTGTTTTGAGTCTAGATTTGAATGTGGCTACTGTTGGAGCACATCTGATCTCTTCTGGAAGCTGGTTCAGCTGCGGCTGGCACAATAGCTAAACGCAGACTCTCCTTGCTTTGAGTGAACTCTTGGTATTTCTAGCTGACTTGATCCTGATGATCTGAGTGATCTGATGGGTTTGTATTTAATCAGCATATCTGCAATGTATTGAGGTCCTAGGTCATTGAGTGATTTATAAACAAGTAATAATATTTTAAAATTGATCCTAAATGTAACTGGAAGCCAGTGTAAAGACCTGAGGACTGGCGTGACATGGTCATATTTTCTTGTTCTGCTCAGAATCCTGGCAGCATTCTGTATGAGCTGCAGCTGTCTAATGGTCTTTTGGGAAGGCCGGTTAGAAGACCATTACAATAGTCCACCCTGCTGGTGATGAAAGCATGAACGAGTTTCTCTAAGTCTTGCCTGGAAACAAAGCATCTAATTCTTGCAATATTTTTCAGATGATAGTAAGCTGATTTAGTTATTGCTTTGACATGACTATTGAAACTCAGGTCTGACTCCAAAATCACACCAAGATTCCTGACTTGATTTTTGTTATTAGACCTTTTGTCTCAAGATATGCGTTCACCTTGAGAATTTCATCTTCGTTTCCAAATGTAATGATTTCAGTTTTGTTTTTGTTTAACTGGAGATAGTTTTGGCTCATCCAACTGTTAATTTCATCAATGCATTTGCACAGGAGTCAATGGGGCTATAGTCATTAGGTGATAGTGCTAAGTAGATCTGGGTGTCGTCAGCATAGCTGTGGTAAGCCATTTGGTTCTCTCTATTTGGCTCAGTGGCAGCATATACAGGTTGAATAGGAGTGGTGCTAGAATTGACCCTTGTGGGACTCCAAGTCATGGATGTCCAGTCAGACTTATGGTCACCTATACTCACATAATAACCTCTTCCTTTTAAGTACGACCTGAACCATTTAAGGACCATCCCAGAAAGTCCGACCCAGTTTTCCAGCCTGTCAAGAAGTATGTTATGGTCAACAGTGTCGAATGCGGCACTGAGGTCGAGTAGCACCAGAATTGATGTTTTGCCTGTATCTGTATTGAGGCGAATATCATTTATGATCTTTATGAGCGCTGTTTCTGTGCTGTGATGTGGTGGAAACCAGATTGAAAATTGTCAAAGTATCCGTTTGAGCTTAAGAATTTGTTCAGCTGACTGAAGACAACTTTTTCAATGATCTTGCCTATGAAGGGAGATTTGAGATTGGTCGGTAGTTGTTCAATATGGAGTTATCCAGATTTCTCTTTTTCAGAAGAGGCTTAACTACTGCGGTTTTAAGGGAGTTTGGAAAATTCCCATTGAGAAGTGATGAGTTTACCACTTCTAGCAGATCTGCTTCTAAACAGTTAAACACACTTTTGAAAAAAGAAGTGGGGAGTGTGTCAAGGAGGCAGGTTGATGTTTTAAGGTGCTGCACCGTTTCTTCTAAAATTTTATAATCAATTGCTTCAAAATCAGACATAGTAACTTTCCGAGGTTGTGGTCTGATCTGACTGACCCCAAAGCAACTCACGGATGTGCTGATCGCCTTCCTGATATTATTTATTTTCTCTGAGAAGAAGGAAGCAAACTCACTGCATTTGCTGTCAGAGAGCATTTCACTGGGAATGTGACTCGGGGTTTGTCAGTCTCTCTACAGTAGCAAAAGAGTGCGCGTGTTGTTTATGTTTCTGTTTATAATATTTGAGAAGAAGGTCTGTCTAGCCTTGCCTAGTTCCACATTGAAATCATGAAGGCTGTCTTTATAGATGTTATAATGGATTATAAGTTTTGTCTTCCGCCACATGCGTTCAGATTTCCTGCATTGTCTTTTCATTATTTGCACTGCCGTTGAGTTTCTCCAAGGTGCTTTCTGTCTTCCACTCTTTTTCTTGACTTTCTCAGGAGCAATATTATCAATTACACTCTTAACTTTTGAGTTAAAGGAGTCAAGGAGAGAATCAACAGAGTCTGCAGATATGCTTGGTGTTAGAGATATAGCCTTCATAAATAGCTCACTAGTGTTCTCATTTAAGCTTCTCTTTTTGACAGCGACAGATCTAGCTTCAATGGCAGGAGAGATTGAAATATCAAAGAAAATACAGAAATGATCAGACAATGCTACATCTTTAACAACAATTGATGAAATGTTTAGACCCTTGCTGATAAGTAAGTCTAGAGTGTGTCCACGATTGTGTGTGGGACCATGTACATGCTGTGTCAAATCAAAAGTGTTAATAACAGTCATGAGCTCTTTTGTTGTACTGGATTCAGCATTGTCTATGTGAATGTTAAAATCCCCAGCAATGGCAAAACAATCAAACTCTGAGGAGATTATTGATAACAGCTCTGTAAAGTCCTCAGTAAAGGATGGAAGTATTTTGGAGGCCTGTAAACAATGATAAGCAGGATGCGTGGAGCACCTTTTAACACAATACCCAGATATTCAAAAGACAGATAGTCACCAAATGACACTTGCTTACATTGATAGACATCTTTAAAAAGAGCAGCAATACCCCACCTCTTCTAAACGCTCTGGACATACTCATAAAAGTAAAGTTAGGAGGGGCTGTTTCATTGAGGACTGTTGCACTGCAGTTTTCTTCAAGCCAAGTTTCATTTAGAAGCAAAAAATCTAGGTTGTTTGTGGTTATTAAGTCATTGACTAGAAATGATTTGTTCTTAAGTGAACGGATATTTAAAAGTGCTAACTTAACAGTATTAATTTTTTCCCCACAGTAATCTTAGTTTGACATGTAATAGGCAGCAGATTAGATGGGTTTGCTATACGGTCTGAGAAGGTCTTACACTTTCTATCACGTAACAGAACTGAAATAGAGAAAGAGACAGGCACACTGGGTTCCGCTCGTTCTGTAAACATTTGATAAAGTTACTGTTATCATGGCGGGGACCCAACACACATCACTGAGAGCTGGTATCAGTTGTTTTGGGTTCACCTACAACAGATGGAGGAGGGTGTTGGCCCTGGCGTTGTGACCGAAGAAATCTCACAGGAGGAGGCTGAGGCGAGCTGGGCCCACAGGCTTTGATGGTTGTGGGGCTCGGCGCTCTTTGGTTGATATCTGGGGCTCGCAGAAATCGAGTGTGATAGTCTGGTTCCAGCATAGACCATTTGCTCCATTCTCTCTGAGAAGCTCAGAAGCGGGGATGCTGGTGAGAGGGATAACATGTCTGGTGAGGGTGGCTGTTGTTCTGGTGTTATCGGAGGCTGAATTATGTTATCATCCATTTCATGGAGTGACTTAGACATTTCATGCAGTTTCCTGTTCAGACTAGTCATAAAGCGTAACAGTTCACTAGTCTGACCCCCCTTAGAGCCCACCCTTTCGTGCACCTCCACAGTATGGGCAGAGATGTTACTGTTCAGTCCCTCAATCTGTGTTAGTTCTAATATGTCACAGTCTGTCTGTGGTGAGCACTGTGGGCGGGACTCAGATGGGAGTGTGTCCGTGAGCAGTGGCTGTTGTGGCTGCGTGATGTTATCAGTGTCCTTGTGGAGTGTGACATGTCCATTCAGATGCTGAAATGAAGTCCTGTAGTCGTCCATAGTCTGTTCAGGTGTGTGTGTGCCATTCAGGTCGAGTGAGTTAGCACACACAGCTGAGGGATGGTGTAGGGAAAAGTGAATATTGTCCTTTAGCACTCTTGCACCAAGTTTGTTTGGGTGAAGGCCATTTGATGTAAACAATTGTCTCTGGCTCCAGAATAGATTAAAGTTGTCGATGAAGTTCACTCCTTTATGTTGCAGGTTTTTGCAGCCATGTATTAAGCCCAAGTAACCGTGAAAACCTATTTGTTCCTCTTGCTGGAAGTGGTCCACTGATGAGCGGTTGAACTTTTAGTTTTCTAAGTGTTTCAAAAGTACATTGAAATCCCTCTTAATGAGTTCTGACTGCTCTCTCTGAATATCGATTTTCCCCACATGAATGACAAGTCGATTTGCAGTCTTATGTTTCATCAGAATGTTCTGAATTTCCCTGTTTACGTCAGAAACTGTAGCTTGTGGAAGGCAGCATGTAGTTGTATCCCTGCTGCTAATGTTTCTGACTGGAGTCCCCACTATCAGAGTCCTGGGCTCGGCTGCGCTCTGAGCTGAGTGCCGCTGTCTGCTCGACCTTGGCGCCTTTTGGTATCAGTGTTAGCTGCTGGCTGATACGATCTGTGTTCGTTTACATTCATCACATTTGGGGATTCATCACCCACATTCATTAATACTTCAAATCTGTTTTCAAGTTGTATAGTTGGTGGTAGGAAATCAGCGTTTGCAATCCTTGTGTCTGGGGTAGAGCATGCTAATGTTGCAGTATGTGGCCTTCGTGACAATCTGATGTCTCGGGTCCCTTTGGGTCTTGCTCCCTGTTTGTGCCATCGATTAGTGTGTTGATCAGTTATTTGTTTCCCCTGTTGGGTAGCACTATGTTTATGGGACTCACCGGCAGTGTGCTGAGGCGTTCATTTTGAAGCTCTGTGTGATTCGTCTGGTTCGGTGGTTCCATAATTAACTTTGTTTCAAGAACTGCAATCCTCTGTAAAAGTCTGTGGCAGTTTGTGCAGCAAGTAGATTCTAGAGGAGGCATTTTCTTATCCTTTTGAATGTAGGCAGCTGTGTTTTCCCTTCTCTCGGAATGTAAGCTGATGGCAGTGGGAGGCTGGTTGGATGAAATATTCCGCTTTTTTGTAGTAATCCAGTCACCAGAGTTTCAAATTTTTATCATTGAAGTCAAGCTTTGTTGTTTGAGCACTGTGCTGATTTACAGAAGTTGAAATTACGAAATTACGAGATAAAATATAGAAGCGATAGAGCAAAGCACGGAGCAGTAAGCAAGAGCGTCGAACAGTAGCAAAGCAGGAAGCAAAAAAAAAAAAAAAAAAAAAAGATCAAAAGGATAACCAATGCAGATTGATTTTTTTACAGCTATATTTGATCATATTTACCAGGGGTGCCAACAATTTTGAACTGTATAATGTGTGTAATATATATATAAATGACAGAAGAGCACCAGAGCGCTATTAAGGATGTTATGAATATTCATATACCCTTAATAGTGCTCTGGTGCTCTTCTGTCATTTTTGACAAAATATTTTTACCTTTTTGTTTTTGATTTTTTTTTCTTCATTGGAACAGTTTGGAACCTGGTAAAAGTTTTGACTCTTGTGTGAACACACACACAAAAATCATGGACATGATTCAAAAAGGTTAAATGGTTCTGAGAAAAATATTCATAATTGTACATAATTTCATCTAGTGGAACTTTTGGTTCGGCACACAAACCTCTCAATTTTTTTAGATATCAACCTTACATTTGGAGTACAACTTGTTTAGATTTATGGCTTTCATTTTTTTCTTAGTTTTTGAGTAAAGTGTGTTTTGCAAAATATATATTTCATATAAAATTTTAAAATAGTATTTTGTTAAATTTTCATAACAATAAACTTCTATAACTTTTGTTATGTAGTCATATATATTAAAAACTTTTGTCACTCTATAAATAAACTTATATTATATAAAATAAATAAATGTATGATAAATGTTATAAAAAATAAAAATGTTTTTGTCATTCTAAAACTATAACAAATCAAGTGAGTTAATGGATAAAATAAGAAAGAAAAAAACATGCAAGGTTATAAAAATAAACTTGTTTTCCCTTCCCTTTCTTGTTTTAAATATAAACTCAATTAACACTTAATTTTTTTTTTTTAGAAAATAACTATCTTGTCGTTTCTATCTTGGCTTGCTTTATGAATGTTTAGATATTTGTACTGGAAACAAGACAAATTCTGAGTACGAAAATCTTAATTATTTATTTTTTGCAAATCTTGCAAAACATTCCTCTCACCAGATCTTTGCTGGTACAGAATTCCCACTGTCTGCCATCCACTATAAATGCCATTTCATCTCAAATTCAGGATTAGGCTGGAACAACTGAATGTTAAAGATGGATTGTGGTTGGGGTCGGGATGGGATAATCCCTTCAGGTGGTGCACCACACCTGTCTATCATGGCTGACGGAGGGAAAAGGCATGAAATGCCCTAACGATGAAGCGCTTATCTGGCGGTAGAGCATCCAGATATCATTTCTCATTTTGAAGTTTTCTGAATCACCTACTCCAGTCTTATCTTTACAGCAACTAGCTAGACTGGCCAAACGTGTCTCCTTTTTGACACCATAAACCTGCTCTGAGTGTCTGTCATGTCAAACAGGACAAAATAGATCTTCTCACTTCAGAAAAATTGGGTGAAATAAGGGCTACAAAACCTCTATAGATCAAAACTATTAAATGTTTTTTTATTTTTTTTTATTTACCCTTTTATAAGAAGTAACTGTTAGTAACAATGAACAAAATGTTCTAATATTATATGTGTCCTTACAAATAGGTATAAAAGTCATACATGAGAAGTACAAATATATGAGAAGGTCATTAAAAATGTATACTGTTTATAGCAGAGTGGCCAGACTCAGTGAAAACACATGAAAACCCTCTTGGAATTTTGGAGGATTTTAACTGTGACGAGATGATTGACAGGGCAGGTTAACCGCTGACAGGATGCACGTAACTAAGCGACTGAGCTGTCTTTTAAAGATGCAGTGATGATGAAGTAGTATGTCCCAAAGCTTGCCTACTCTTCTGCCACACACTCAAAAGGATGTACATTTTCTTCACAATAACAGTACATACTTTTAGGGCGTAGTATAAGTAGGCTAATTGGGATGCAGCACTAGTAACGGTTGTTGCCAATTATGTCTTTCGGAGCCCGAGTCTGCGCATTGATCCTGAGGTAGAGCTGCGGTCCCGCCAACATTCCTGTTTCCGCAGAATCATTCACAAGCACAGCTGTCAATCATGGCGTAACATGCTGTTTTTATAGCATCAAACAACTAAAACTTATTGGAAAAACAAGCACTTGAACATACACTATATTGCCAAGTTTTGGGAGGCCTGCCTTTACACGCACATGAACTTTAATGACATCCCATTCTTAATCCGTAGGGTTTAATATGGAGTTGGTCCACCCTTTGCAGCTATAACAGCTTCAACTCTTCTGGGAAGGCTTTCCACAAGGTTTAGGAGTGTGTTTATGGGAATTTTTGACCATTCTTTGTGAGGTCAGGCACTGATGTTGGACGAGAAGGCCTGGCTCGCAGTCTCCGCTCTAATTCATCCCAAAGGTGTTCTATCGGGATGAGGTCAGGACTCTGTGCAGGCCAGTCAAGTTCTGCCACACCAAACTCACTCATCCATGTCTTTATGGACCGACGCTTTGTGCACTGGTGCGCAGTCATGTTGGAACAGGAAGGGGCCATCCCAAAACTGTTCCCACAAAGTTGGGAGCATGAAATTGTCCAAAATGTCTTGGTATGCTGAAGCATTAAGAGTTACTTTCACTGGAACTAAGGGGCCAAGCCCAACCCCTGAAAAACAACCCCACCCCATAATCCCCCCTCCACCAAACTTTAGACTTGGCACAATGCAGTCAGGCAAGTACCGTTCCCCTGGCAACTGCTAAACCCAGACTCGTCCATCGGATTGCCAGACAGAAGTGTGATTGGTCACTCCTAGGGATGCACCGAAATCAAAATTCTTGGCCGAAACCGAAAAAGAGGAAACCAAGGCCGAAAACCGAAACACCGAAAGAAATTATGCCAATTATTAGTACCATTGCATTTACTTTACTAAAAATCAAGGCATCTTCTAAATTAATATTAACATTTCAAATAATAAATCAATTACAAATTATGCAAATGCACAGTATAAAATAAAATTCAAACTAAAAATGTTTAACTTGACCTCACTCATGTGTACATTAAATAATAATGTACAGGTCTACTGGCCTGCAGAAAGGTACAGAAATTGTATTAAGTAATCAAACATAAAATAACTGCATATTTAACTGTTTAAATTAAAGATTAATCCTTATTAAACTTACAAAAGCTATTCAATCAAGGGCAGTGAGTGATGTCCTTGTGTTTTGTTTGAGATTAAACAGACTGCAGTAAAGGCTACTGCCCCTTTAAGACATAATGCAGGGATATGCGTCGTCTTTCTCGACTGTATACAGTTCACTTAAGGCATATACAGGCGATGTCTGCAAGGACACTCATCAAGATGGTCATGTTGACATAGTTTTTGAGTGAGTTTGTCGGTTTAAGCACAAGACTTGAAAGATAACTCAATATTTGCGCGCTGTGAGACGAGTGCGCGCTGCTTTCGAATAAGTGCACGAGACATATCTTATCTCAGCGCACGTGAGTTCTCATTCGCGTCTTCTGGCTCTACACCCGGTGATGACGGCGAAAACGACTGGTCATATTCGAACATACGGCAGCACTCGCATTGAACAAAGTTTACAAAGAGAGACAGTTTTGCCCACGTTGTTCTTTTATTATCGCTGTTGTTGGAGTTTATCACTGAGGAGCCAGCACGTGTATCCATCAACAGAAACATAAACAAAGCATTATTTTCAAGTTACAACCCATATTATAGATGCGTCATCAGATGTGAGATGAACCACATACGTTCACACTGCAGACATGTTGCTTGTTTAGATCTCTATGGTAGACAAGCATGTGCAGGTCGCGGTTTCTGTTTGCGTCATCACAACATTTCGGCCGTATTGTTTCAGTGATAAAAGTATTTCGGCCGAAAACCGAAAATGCACTTTTGGGCCATTTTCGGCCGAAAATTTTCGGTGCATCCCACGCTTTGTATTGCTCTTGGTGATGTAAGGCTTGGATGAGCTGCTCGGCCATGGAAACCCATTCCATGAAGCTCTCTACACACTGTTCTTGAGCTAATCTGTAGGCCACATGAAGTTTGGAGGTCTGTAGCTATTGACTCAGCATGAGCTGACCCCGCTCTGTGATTTGCTGTTGTTCCCATTTGCTTCCACTTTATAAAACCACTAAATGACTGTGGAATATTTAGTAGTGAGGAAATTTCCCGAATGGACTTATTGCACAGGTGGCAACCTATCACGGTACCACGCTTGAGTTCACTGAGCTCCTGAGAGCGACTCATTCTTTCTCAAATGTTTGTAGAAGCGTCTGCATGCCTAGTGCTTGATTTATGCACCTGTGGCCACGGAAGTGATTGGAACACCTGTATACAATGATTTGGAGGGGTGTCCCAATACTTTTGGCAATATAGTGTATGTCTGCATACACTACCAAAAATGAACAAAAAATAGTTTGATTGTAATTGGATTTTTTAGTTTGGCTCGTGTCCCATTAGATTACTTGGAGAGGGTGGGGTTTATGAGCTATACTACATCTAGCCACCAGGGGGCGATCAAATAGCTTTGGCTTTACTTTTCAGGACTTGTGCAGCACACTTGGTTCGGCTGTACACCGATTATATAACTTCGATGATAACTATAAAGATATAGTTCTAAAAGTCATTCTCAATGTTAAGTAATAGCAGAGTTCACACCACAGCGATAATGACACAGAGGAACAATATCGTTGGAATCACTTTCAGAAATATGTTTTTTTCCAGCTGATGAACGATGAAAACATTAACTGCTGTAACGCGCTCGAGTGATTAAAGTGACAAGACAAGCACGTGCTCAGAATAAACAGAACTATATTGTCCGTCGATGCGGATGATAAAATAGTCATCTTTATGGTTATCATTCTTGGTGTGAACGGGCCTTAAATGAGAGATGAGATGACTGACAGGACGACGAATATAGAATTTACTTCAAGATGACGTCTTCATGTAATGACTCACTTGAGCTCTTTATTTCCTTCCTGTTCATTGTCTCTGTGTTAGTAATAGTTCTAATTAATAGAGCAGTCTGATCTTTATCAGAACAGATTCCTGAATGCTGAAAAACATTCTTAAATGACAACACAAATTCATTGAAGTTACAGAGTTCAGGAGTTTCTGCGGAACAGGAAAACCCCCAGAAAACCTGCGTACCCAGGAATATGTGTAGGCTATAATCAAGCTAATTAATAGGATTCAAACACCTACAGACAGCGCTGAATGAATTATTGATGCAGAAATCCTTTATTCGCAGTTATAGCGATGCCAGGCAACTAATTACTGCAGTCATATTTGCATGGCTAACAAAAGACGACAGAAGCCGTGCGACTGACGGAAGATCACTGCGGAGAATTAGTGTTACTGCAGAGGGAAACAATCCTCAGTGCTTCAGAGATGCCCAGTTTGTCTATTCAATTTCTCTCACTGCTCTCCAGATTTCATTCCCGCTCTTCAAATACTGTAAATCTGACTTCTTAATTAGTTTACATATGACAGGCTGTCCAAACAGGATCAGACCTCCACTGGACGACACTACAAATGAAATTGTTTGTTCTTTCCCTGGCAATTAGCATTTTATTTCAAGAATAACTGACTCCGGCTTCTTTTTGATGCATAGCAGGGAAAGCAGGACTGGCTAGAGAACTGGCACAGGTCAGAGATGACTTTCACTTCTCTAATTGGATTTCCTGACGAGCTCACAGAGCTGGACAGACGCCAGTCGACTGCATCTGGGTTCGGTCCTTCAAGCTTCAGCGGTTCACTGATTCTCATTCATTACACTGGCATGTGAAAGCTTCCTCAGAATAGGGAGATTGGAGGAGAAGCACAGAGTGACTTCCCACAGGAAATGCAGGTGAAAGATCTTAACAATCACAACTGTGATGATGTTCTGGTGATGCCCGGGTCAATTCGAGTAGATGTGGATTTTATTATATATGGTGCCTTTACTAAAAAACGTAACTCTTTCCTCGCCATTGACAGAATTTTCCTCAATTCTATATTCCTGCAATACCAGAGGCTGCAGTTTCAGGAACGCATCATTTTAGGACCCTCGTTTTTTTGTGACCGCGCCACCTAGCCATTTCTACTCCAACAGAGGAGACCTGAAATAAACCTAAAAAGATTCAAGGCTTTTACCTCCAGTTATTTTATCTGTGCAAAAACAGTTGATTGACATTGTAAACTGGTATTTTTTACATTTTGTTTTAATCTTTTAACTCTTTCTCTGCCAGTGTTTAAAAAAAAAAAAAAGTCATCAGTCAGTTTTCACAAAAGGCCTCTAGAATATTTTGTTCAATGAATATCTGAACATGCAATATATCAAAAGAAAGAACAGAGCCTCCGCTTTTAAACAAAAACAACATGTTTTATTCTAGTTTAATGCTTTTTATCACACTTGCATGTGGGTTACATAAAAAAAGCAGTATTTTGAGTAAAAAGCTGAGAAAATCATATTTTTGTCAAAGGCTACATCCAGATCAGATTCAGTATGATGATCAAAACACAGATGGAGAAGATCGAGTCCATCAACACCCCCAAAGCTTCACAGTCCTGTAGCTCGTCCTGGGGCGACATCTCATTCAGTGACATTAGGCAGTTTTAATTCATATGCTGTTTAATGTTGATGACATAGACTGTAAAAAAATATGGATGTAGTGTCCATGACATCACCCATAGGTTTCTGAAGAGCATTTCTGAAGCCTAAAGTGTGGCCGTCGCCATCTTGGCAGCGTGTCATCGCATGTCACTCCCGGATAACAGAAAATGGGCAAAGAGGAGCTAACAGGTGGAGTCTGTGGAGCTAGCAGACAAACGGCTAGTAATCACTCTAGCCACGCCCTTAATTATGTAGAACTTTAAGGCTTAATATAATTTAAGTGAATGGGTTATAAAAAAAAATTCACCCCCTCACAGTTGTCATGAAGGGCAAAATTTGCTGAATAGACCAAAACCACAATTTGTACTAGCGCCCTACCGTATAACAGTGAAAACATGGAAAATTCCATCAATGACGGAGAAAGAGTTCAAATAACTTGATTCCATTCTAAAATGTATTGATCTTTTTTTTTATTATTAGAAAATATTTTACTTTCATATATATATATATATATATATATATATATATATACACATACACACACACACACAGCCCACTTTATAGGGTTTAAAGAAACACTCCACCGTTTTTAGAAATAGGGCTTATTCAACTTCTTTCCTACATTTAGACATGTGGGCAAATGCTTTTGTCTCAGTGAATGCATTGTTTTAGTTTGGCAGGGTCGCTAGCTTTAGCAAAATGAATGGAATCCTATGTTGTCAGCTAGCATGTCCCGAGTAAAAGTGATCAAAAAAAAAAAAACCATTTCTTGTGGCCTGCTTATTCACGAATACAAATAGTGATGCAGATTAAGACTAGGCGATTTCCTAGGCAGATATTAACTTGGGACTATATTATGGGAAGCACAGGCGACACTGCTACTTGGGTGCAGAGATATCACGCAACACATGAAATCCCCAAACTTTCGTCAACATACCGGCATATGTTGTGTATGTGTTGTGTGATATCCCTGCGCCCAAGTAGCAGTGCTTCGCCTGTGCTTCCCCATAATATAGTCCCAAGTCAATATCTGCCTAGGAAATCGCCTAGTCTTAATCTGCATCACTATTTGTATTCGTTGTGAATACGCAGGCCACAAGAAATAATTAGGTGGGGTTTTTTTTTTTTTTTTATCACTTTTACTTGGGACATACTAGATGGCAACATAGGAATCCATTCATTATGCTAAGCTAAGCTAGCGGCGACCCTGCCAAACTAAAGCAATGCATGCTCTGAGACAAAAATGCATTTGCCCGCATATCTAAATGTAGGAAAGATGTTGAATAAGCCCTATTTCTAAAAACGGTGGAGTGTTTCTTTAAGAATAGTATTTAGCATGACAGAACTGTCTTCTGAATGATGAATCAGTGTATTTGATAAGATTCTGAAAGATCTTTATTATTCCATTCATGCGTTGATGGACCAGCAGCATCTGCAGCATTATTGGCCTTGATCTCTTCAAAATGACATGTGGTGAAATTCCTGCATGTGTGTGCTCTGTTTGACACATCTATGCATGTTTGAAAAAGATAATGTGTGCACTATCTGTATCTGCAGGCCGTGCTTAATCCTCAAACTCCCAGTATGTGATGGAATAACCACAGGTCATTTGTTGACTCACCTTTCCACTGATTACAGGACAGACAGCAGCCGTTTTCATTTGGCCTGAGGATCTGAATGCATAAACAGCTGCACTGACTTATTCTCTCTGGGCTTCAGGAAATTAGATCACATGAGCAACAAAGTATATTTTAGTTGTTAAAAACGAAGCTTCTTACAGCTTCCCAGTAAACGTAAAGACAAACGATGACACAAAGTCACGCTCCATTGAGAGGCGCGTGCAGCTTGGCTGTTCATGATAACTCTGCTCTTTTCTCTCCCATCCCAATACCCTCTCATTTGGTGTTATTTATACTTCTCAGAGGAAAAAGATCAGAAATCTCAACATTTGTAATATGAGTTATGTTTTTAGGGCAGCATGCAGTAACATGTACACTTTCTGTCTGTTTTAGAGCTTGTTGTGCTGTCGGCTCCTCCTCATGAAGCGCAGAGACTCGTTTGACCGTAGCATGTTGCCAAGCAATACTCGAACATGGTATAAAGATACACCAGACACACACACACACACCGGGGTAAAACCGTTTCTAATTTGATTTATCAATACATTTTGGAATGGAATCAAATAAGTGATTTAAAGATAATCATCATTAAAAAATGTGAATACATTTCTAAACCATTTCTAATTAAAATTTAATCAAATAAGTTATTTTAGATAATCATTATAAAAAATAAATACATGTAAAATAATTTCTAATTAATAAAACATTTCTAATTACATTTTTTTCCAATGCATTTTAGAATGGGATGATGTTATTTCAAAGATAATCATTATACAAAATTAAACATATGTAAAATATTTCTAATTAGTTTTTTTTATCAATAGATCAAGTAGAATAGAATCAAGTTATTTTAAAGAAAGTAATTTTGAAAATGTGTTTAAATGTAAACTAATTTCTAATTAGATTTTTTTTATCAATTCATTTTAGAATGGAATCAAGTTGTTTTAAAGATAATCATTATGAAAATGTGAATAACTGTAAAATTATTTCTATTTTCTAAAAATAAATATGATTAGATATATTTTAAAAGATTTTTTAAAAGATATATTTTAGAATTGAATCAAATAAGTTATTTAAAGATAATCATAATTAAAAATGTGATTAAATGTAAAATATATATAAATTATTTTTTTATTTTTTTTAAATACATTTTAGAATGGAATTAAAATATTTCAAAGATAATCATTATAAAAAATTTAATCAATTTTAAATAATTTAATAATTAAATAATTAAATTTGTGGGGTTTTTTATCAATGCATTTAAAATAATTTTTAAAAATGTTTTCAATTTAGCAGTCCTGC
Source organism: Gobiocypris rarus (assembly GCA_023029165.1). Classification (NCBI taxonomy): domain Eukaryota; kingdom Metazoa; phylum Chordata; class Actinopteri; order Cypriniformes; family Gobionidae; genus Gobiocypris; species Gobiocypris rarus. The sequence goes on along the minus strand of CM040922.1, from coordinate 28,433,701 downwards.
ATATTACTTTCTCTGAGCTCATCGCAGTGCATTGTGGGATTGCCTTCACTGGAGCACACATGCAGTGCTGCTTTGAAATTTTGCCAAAAAAAGGTTAATTATATATTTAATAATAAAGTGTATGGCCGCGTTTGTTTACTGTAAATGAGTGTTTTCATATAAATTAAAAATGTAATTAAAGAATTTCTTTGAATTGAATTACAATTACAGTGGAATTAAAATCAGTTCAATTCCGAGATTGAAATGTCAGCATTCCCATATACCTCCGCTCACCTTCAGGAGCCGGATTGTCCTCCTCAGTCATTCCCAGGTGAGTTCTGAATGGCACTCATGATGTTGTGCGACTTCAGATCTTTCCTCATGATTGAGCATTTCTTTATTATTTATTACAGGCACAACCCCGTCAGTCTGATATCTATAACTCAAGGTCATGAATGATTTAAAAAAATGAGTCATTAAAGGAGCATGTGCTTCAGTCTGATCCGTGACCAGCAGAATTTACACACAGCCGTCTATCCTGCCGTTGATTCATCGTCCGAACAGTGGGACGTCTTCTCATGCTCAATCCATCTCACTTTATGGCGCCCAAAATGCCATTTTTCTTACCAATGTCTATTCAGGCAAAAAGACAAAGTGAGCTGCGCATGATGATGATGATTAGCGTGAGAGGTGAGTGGCAGACGGTCTCGTGTGAGAGTGACTGACGAAAACAGGGCAATAATGCCAACCACCCTCGGGCGCTGCTGTCACAGGCCGACCGCTCCCTGAGGCTGCCAATCAAAAGTCCGGATAAGAGCGGCGTCCACTCACAATCTGGCTGCTCTCAAAATCAAGTGAAAGAACTCTCTGTGTCTTTTCTGTGACGAAGTCCTGCAAATGATGCGTGTCATTAAATCAGCGTCTCGTAGAGTTTACTCCTGAACCTCCTGAGAGAACTTCAGGACCGCAACGATTCAGAACAAAACACTGTGAAGTTCAGCTGTAATTATTAGAGTGAAGACATTACATCACTTATGAGGATCTGTCCATCCATCCATCCACCCACCCTCCTTTCTTCCTTCCTTCCCATCCCATCATCTTTCTTTTTTTCTTTCTATCTATCTATCCTTTTTCTTACTTCCTTTCTTTCCATCCATCTTTCCTTCCATCCTTCCTATCCATTAATCCATCCATCCATCCATCCTTCCTTTCTTTTTTTCTTCTGTCTGTCTTCCTTCTGTCTATCTAGCCTTCCTAACTTCCTTCCTTTCCATCCATCCATATTTCTTTCTTTCTTTCTGTCATTATTTATCGATCTATCCTTACTTACTTTCTTTTCTTTCCACCCTTCCATCCTTCCTTTCTATCCCATAATCTTTCTTTCTTTCTGTCATTATCTATCTATCCTTACTTCCTTCCTTTCCATCCATCTTTCCTTCCATCCATCCATCCATCTTTCCTTACTTTCTTTCTTTATTTCTTTCTATCTGTCATTATTTATCTATCCATAATTTCTTCCTTTTCTTCCATCCTTCCTTCCATCCTTCCTTCCTAACCCATCCCATCATCCTTATTTCTTCTTTCTTCTGTCTGTCTATTTGTCTATCTATCCTTTTTAACCTTTTTAATCCTTTCCATCCATCCATCTTTCTTCCTTCCTTCCTTCCTTCCATCCATCATCTTTCTTTCTTTGTTCCTTCCTTTCCATCCATCCCATCAATCCATTCTTTCTTTCTTTTAGTGTTTCGTTCTCCAATCATCCGTTCTTTCTTTCGGTCTGTCTTTCTATCTATCTTTTCTTCCATCCATCCGTTATTCTGTATATATCTATAAACCTTCAAACTTCAAAGTCTTTATCAAACCAAATCACAGTTATAGGAATTCTTTGCATTTTTGATTATTTTAATGTTGCTCCCTTACATTCAAATTTAAATTGCAATTCTGCGTCGTGAGTTCTACCTTCATTCAAATGAAATTCAAATTCAGAAACTGAACAGGAAGTCTGTCTAAACTCTGTGGGTTGAATGGTGTTTAGCGCTGGTGTGAAGAACCGCTCTCTGTTTTGATGGACCCACAGAGGTTGTTCATTTGTTGATCTTCAACATTAAAGCAGTGAACAGTAATTAACGTTTAATCTAAATGCCCCAGTGCCACTGCAGCAAAAACAATCCAAATTCTCTTGTAAAACGAACATACTGATCTAGTGTTTGTAGAGTTCATCTCCTAGGCTGTTTTTGCACCGGCAACAAACGTAAGAGCAGGAAACCTCCAAGGCCCTGATTGCATGATCGGCTTGTTTGTAGCAAGAAGAAGAATGTTTTTTCTCCTGAATGCGATGGCCTCTCTGAGGCTTTTGGGAGGTGTTAAACGTTCCTTCTGATGTGCTTCAGCAGGGGAGATGGCTTTGATTTCAGATAACCTCATTGTTTTCAGATCAGCCGCTCGCTGGATCTGGACTTTAAGATGTGATCGATAACAATGCCATTAAGATTCTGTTCGCAGCGCGCATGTTTCTCAGCCTCGACTTCATTAAGGCGAGGGCTTTTTCCTTTGATATATTCTCAACATTGGCCCCGGCTGGCGGTCTGTTTATTTGTTTCCTTTTGTTATTCACGATTTGTGTGATTCTCCACAACACCCCTTTGTTACCGTGCTGATGTGATCTGTGATGTTTGTGCCAGATTCATATCAAATCAATCCTGACGGACCATCTCTGAGAATGAAAAGTCAAATATGCTCCACGCATCAGGTGATCTCAGCCTCTTTCTAACAGAAGGCACAATATTCAACTCTGGCTTTGTGCCTTTATTTATTGAGTTTCACTTTAAAGTATTATCCATGTCGATAAAATATGCAGAAAAGCATACCACACAAATTAGGGATGAGCTTGAGTAGCAAACTAAATCAGATTTATCAAATTATCATACAAGAGTTACATTGGTTCTTAGTTTTAATGATTTTAATAATGTGTTGATGTTATTTTAGTGTGACCAGATGCACCATTTTCACCTGCTAGACGATAGAACAGTTGAAAAACCCCACAGATGCTCATCGAAGGAGGGACTTGAGCTATAACCACAGAGCAGGACCACCCTAGCAACCACATAACATCCTGGCAACCACCCACAAAGGCACAAGTAAGGACAACTTGCATTCTTCTCTCAGAAAATGTAAGAATCTAGTTGAATATGGAGTTTGTGGAAGGTCACCTTGGTCAGAGATGCATTAGTCACACTGGAATGCATTGTAGAATTCACACACACACACATATATATATATATATATATATATATATATATATATATATATATATATATAATGTGTGTGAAATATATTCTTATCAAGATTTTTACAAGAAATGGCTCATTTTAATCCCAACAGCTTTTGTAATAATGTTTCTGTGCAAAATGAAATTATTCTAATATTCACAGCTTGGTAAAGCCCATTGAGTGAATTTTTGCAAAGACATAAGTGTTGTCGCTTGTCATATGAGCTTCACCTGTGACTAATAATGGATCAATTAGATCTCAGGTGTGTATAAAAGAACCCCAGTGCACTAGACCTTCACATCGACTGCAACTAGACCTCTGCAAACATGCCTAAGATTCACCCTGAGACTGAAGTTTTGATTATCAAGAGGCTGAAGACCAGATCCACTGCTGATGTGGCAGACACCTTCAATATGTCTCAGCCAAGTACAGAGGATTAAAAAAAGATTTGAGAAGACTGGAGACGTTTATGACAAACCCAGGTCAGGCAGACCCTGCAAGACAACTGCTCGAGAGGACCGTTTGTTGGCTCAAAAATCCAAGGCCAGCCCATTTTCCACTGCATCAGAGCTCCACGAGACCTGGTCACCTGAAGTCCCTGTGTCAACCAGAACAGTTTGTCGGATTCTGTCTCGAAATGGCCTCCATGTTCAAATCCAGTGCCCAGAAGCCAGCACTAAACAAAAGACAATTGAAAAACCGTGTGGCATTTGCCAAAGCCCACAGCCTGCTAAAAGGATGGACGCTGGAAAAGTGGCAGAAGGATTTTTCAGATGAATCTTCTGTTGAATTACACCGCAGTAGCCGCAAAAAATAGCAGGAGACCTACTGGAGCCAGCATGAATCCGAGATTCACCCAGAAAACAGTGAAGTTTGGTGGTGGAAAAATCAAGTATGGGGGTGTGCGAGAGATCTGCAGGGTGGAAGGCAACTTCAATAGTCTAAAATACCAAGAAATCTTAGCTACCTCTTATATTCTCAACCATAAAAGAGGCCAAATTCTGCAGCAGGATGGTGCTCCATCGCATTCTTCCATCTCCACATCAAAGTTCCTCAAGGCGAAGAAGATCAAGATGCTCCAGGATTGGCCAGCCCAGTCACATGAACATCACTGAGCATATGTGGGGTAGGATGAAAGAGGAAGCATGGAAGACGAAACCAAAGAATATTGATGAACTCTGGGAGGCATGCAAGACTGCTTTCTTTGCTATTCATGAAGACTTCATCAATAAATTGTCCTTGCCAAAACCACATGGATGCAGTCCTTCAAGCTCATGGAAGTCATACAAGATATTAAATTTGGATCTCACAGCACCACTACTTAATTTGCTGACATATTTTTGCATTTGCAGTAAATTTGTTTAATTTCTGTATAGGCGAAACCTTTGTCTTGCCAAAATTTGACCTTTCGGTCTTGATTAAATGATAAATCTTTTTTCAGTGAAACTAATTTATTTCAGTGCATTAAACATCATTTGGGAGGGTTTTAGCTTTTCATATGAGCTATTTCTAACACCAATTGATGAATTAAAAGTCAGGTTAATAGCAGGTGTTTCTACAAAATAGATAAGCGACACAACTTTTGTCAGGGACTGTATATATATACACACACACAAGGATGTGCATTAAAGATAGGAATAAGAAATGAAGGATGCTTCAGTGCTGATATCACTCAAATAAAATATTCCTAACTCTGTAAACTAAACCCAAGCTTTTCTTCTCAAATATATGTGGATGTGCACAGATCTCCCATGAGGATTGGCAGGCTGTACAGGATGATCCATTAAATGCCAATTCCACCGCAGCATAGAAGAGGACTGATACCAGTTCAACAAACAAGTGTATGCTTTTGCAATTCCCACATTTCTCAGAGGCAGAATAACAGTTACCAAACCTCCTGTTTATAACCTTAAAAGATCCTGCGCCAGCACACAATAAGTCATAAATCCTGAAAATGAAATCTCCCGCGTGCATGCGGCTCCCATCCAGCAGACACAAACACTCGCGCGCCGCTGATACGGCAGCCCATCTACAATCTCCCTGCATCTGAATAATGGTGCTGCCGAAGCGGCCCTGAGATTCATGCGGATCTGCGCTGGGCCCGGGACTCTATATTTCTTCAATTGCCAATAAAGGAGGAGTCATGCCGCCAATAATGACATCTTGGACGGTCCATGGCAATGATATGGGGCTGATGATGGATGCTGCATGCACCTCCTTCAAGAGATGAGGTGAGAGATGTGACGCAACCACAGATACAGGAGTCGTGCCAAACCTAATGATATTTTTGGAATATAAAAAGCAATACATTATGCAATTATTTATTTTATTAGGAAAATGCCTTTTACGTAGATAGTGAACAACAGTGTTGGGTTCAACTTATTACTGTATTTTAATTACTTTTCCATTGAAAAAGTAAAGTAAGGAATTATTCTTAATTTTTCTGGAACTTAGTTACTTCTGATGTAATTGCATTGAAGGGGTCACAAACTGCATTGTTTTATACTGTTTCCTGTATTGCACTTATAATGTTAGAATGCTTTTTACGTAAAAAATTGTCATAATTTGGAAACAAAAGGCATTTTTCCTGCCCTGATATTAGCCTTTGCTCTGAACGCACTGTTTGAATGGGTGTGTCTGCTGTGAAACTTCAGTGTAAACGCCCACTGCTGTGATTGGCTGCTGTGAGGCTTCAGTGTAAACACCCACTGCTGTGATTGGCTGCTGTGAAACTTCAGTGTAAACACCCACTGCTGTGATTGGCTAACATTTTGTATATGAAATAGCTAGGTATTAAATATGGGATTCTCTCAAAAACTTCTTGCACGTGGCATGAAGGGTTGCAGTGATGAGCATTGTAGCCGATCACAGACATGTTGAACGCCTGAATGCAGTGATCCTGTCATTGCAACTCAGTTTCTGCATACTAACGAATGCATTCATAATAACTAACAGTGCAAACACAATGTAAATAAGAGATTTGTTGATTATTACAGGAGTTTTAGTGCGAGACCAGAACTAAGTCTGTGATAAACTCTCGCTGTTTGATTGACAGCTCCAGTGATTGTAAAGGGAGCGTTCTTTGATCGCTTTCTATATATAATTTAATCTCAGTTTAAATAACAGATTATTTTCATCAGAAACAATGTGAAGTTGAGCGTTTAGTCTCTGGTTTGATTTACTGACACACAGACAAAGAACATCTGACTGTACTTGAATCATATCAGGAAATCACTGGTCTCAGATCAGGCATTAGAATGAACACAGTTACTTACATGTTGTGGCATTACTGTCGAGTCCATATCATGAAGGTCTGTTTGCAAAGCCTTTGCCAAAATTGCGACTGATTTACCAAAGAATCCACAGGGAAATGTGCCGAATACAAATAAATAATGCTCAACTGAGACATTCACATTGTTGAAGATAAATCAGCTCATTCCTAGCATTAGGATCCTTTGGAAGGTGATGTTATTTTCAGTCCAGTGATCCTGTATCGCTCTTTCTCTCCTCGTCATCTCACTAACACGCCAGTGGGCGGGGCCAAAGCTGCGATGATGAAGTAGGTGTTAATCTTATTCTGCTAAGCTGGTCTTTCACAACGAGTCGCTCTCTGGGCTCGGTTACAATAAAAGCTGTTTTTGGACTAACAAGGAAGTTTTAGTTTTATCTGAAACTTGCAGAATATTCTTATAGTGTGATGACCTCTTATATGTCAAAAGCTCAAGGATTTCTCAGTTCATGACTCCTTTAAATACTGCATAAATTATAACATTTTTATATAAAAACAATAGTGGATTTAACATAAAAAATGTAACATCCAATATATGTAAATTTAATTTCATAAACACTTTAAATACTTGGGTCATTAAAAAAATTATTTATGCAATTCTATATTATTTATTTGAAAGAGTTAAGAGCAGTTTCATGTCTATCCTTGTATTGTTCAGCTGGTCGAAGTTGATACGGGATTAACATATAATTAGTAATAAGTAATGTAATACTTTTTAGAAAGCGTAATTAGTAAAGTAATCTGATTACACTGTTGAAGATGTAATTAGTAGCTAATCAATTACTTTTCAGAGTAATTACCCAACACTGCTTAACAGTCAAAAGTGTGTAATAATTCAGTTTTTGTATGTATGTTTGAAAGATGCTCACCAAGGCTGCATTTATGATCAAAAAAACAGTAAAACTATAATATTATGAAATATTATTAACAGTTTTCTGTTTGAATATATTGTAAAATATATTGCTGTGATCAAAGTTTCACACAATCCTTCAGAAATCATTCTAATATGCTGATTTGCTGCTCAAGAAACAATTTTGATTATTATCAATTTTGAAAACACAAAGATAAAGAAATAGCCTTTTATTTGACCATTTGCAACTTTGGTTATAGTATAATGTGATTCGCGACATTTAATTCAAAGAGCATTAATTGATTTATTTTGATGGCGATGACTATACAAAACATGTTATAGGATTTTTAATCAGGCCTCAAAGTTCTTTCAGCGAATGCAATCGTTCAGAGGTTGGAGCAGGTTGATGTTTTGATGTTGGGATGACAGCGCTCAGGCAGGATCGCTCATTTGCATGGCTGATTTAATGACACTTAGTTGGCAGCCGCGCAGATCGATATGAATCTCCTCATCTGTTCATCAGGGCTCGAGTCCGTCGTGCAGTTTAAGTGCGTGTTGTTAAATGAGATATCATCAGCTTTTCGATTTTCTCCACATCTGCACTGGTGCATTTGTGAGAAGAGCGTTCACACTCAGAGAGCTTTTGACACCTTCACATTTCAACTAGATGTGGATTATATTTGAATATGGAGAGGTTTCAGGAATCAGAAGTGTTGTAGACTCTGGCATTTCATGTTCAGTGGTGCACATGGTGTCAATTCATCTCATCTTTATCTCTAGTCTTTTTGGTTGAGCGGCAACCTCCCCCAGTTTCTCTTGAAGCCAATACTGAAGTGACTTAAACCGCAATTCATCGACAGACTCCAGAAGGGAGCAGAATCTCATTGAGCTCCATGTTAAAATGCCCTTTACAGCAGAATAAAATATGTTCACAGTCTGGTACAAATTGTGGTTTTGGTCAATATATCTAATTTTGCCCTTCATGACAATTGTAAGGGGGTGAATAAAAAAAATGTGTATAACTCTTTCGTTCGCATTATATAAAGCATTAAAGTTCTGCATAATTAAGGGCGTGGCCACTTTGAGTGACAGGTGGATAGCCGTTTGTCTGCTGTTAGTTATTCGGGAGTGATGCACAATGACGCGCTGCCAAGATGGCAAAGGCCGTCTCTACTTTACGCTTCAGAAATGCTCTTCAGAATCCTATGGGTGACGTTACGAACACTATGTCCATATTTTGTTACAGTCTATGGTTTTAGTCCTATGTTTCTTTCCAAAAAACTATCAAAATGTAATAACTTAACTTAACTACATTTAGCTGTTTTCTGATTACTTTTCTGATTAAAAACTGACCCATTTAATTTGTCACCCAATAGTGTTCCCAGAAGTTCCTCCACTGTATTTTATAAAGAAATACAAATTTAGTTTTGATTAATAATAATTTAGTTTAATGCTGATGTTCGTTTATTTCTTTTGTTAACTTAAACCTGCAGTGCAGAACTTTCACCTGTGTTCGCCACCTGTGTTCGACACTTACAATTTTGAGTTACTTTTCTGTTACTGTTTCTTACGAATTTTCTCAATAATGGATTTTTGTTCATTTTTAGCCAAAAATAAGACTCTTGTCAGATTTTTTTTTTCAAATTTTCAATGTTTAATTTGATAAATGTATCACAAAATTAATTTGATAAACATTTTAATTAAAAATTAAAGTTTTAAAAAATATATATGTATTGACTTCATAAACCAATTCTTAATATTTGGATTCAGTAAATTTTAACTCAAAATGAAATCCTCATCTCATCTGTCACAATAATAGCAGATATTTCAGCGATTTATCCATGTCATGAAATGAATTTAAAATGTTTGTTAAATGTAAAAGGACAGTAAAATGAGCCATATTCCCACACATAACTTTTAGTGCGCGCTCTGGTTTAACATGTGTCTCTGTTTTAGTGTCCTGTGTGCTCAGATGTGCTGCAGGTTCATTCGTCACGCTCTGATGTGACTTTAATCTCGTCAGTGACTGTCGCAGAGGCCGCTGACGTGTCATTGTGTGTCTGGCTTGTTTCTATGGAAGCCCAATTATGATTAATGGCAACAAGGCACAACAGCACGAGCTACATGAGCATGTAATCATCATTAATTACTCTAAAGCTGAATGTGCTCTGGCATTAAGTTATCACTGAAAACACTCCGATGGACAGTGAATCAGGGTGGTAGAAACTCAACAGGAGGGTTCAGTCTGAGTTACCAAACCGCAGGCTGCTTACATACAATTTCTTGCTTGGTGCTTCTTAAAGTGCATCTATTATGCTTTTTCTGATATTATCTTTCATAGAGTGTAATATTTTATATTAGAGTACAATTCTCTATTAGTGTGTAATATTGCTGTTTGTAATTGTAAAATGTCTGCAAAGTTTCAAAGATAAACAGTTATTGTCTCCCAAATGAAAGAACAGATTCTGAACTGCTGAAACGAGTCCTCAGTAAATCCAGTCTCACTTCCTGCACGAAACGGCATAACTTTGTAACACATTTGTATAATGCCAGCCTACAGCCTGTCATCATTGACTGCCCGTGAACGTCTGCTCTTCCCTGTCCTTAAACACTGTAGTTGTGCTGAGACTAAAAGAGTTTGGTTTGTGTTGTTCATGTCAAGAAGACTGTTTTGTTTGTGCAGCAAACCTGCTGCACAAACAAAGGATGAGGACTCTAAATGTTACGGTAAAACCGACGCCATCTTTACTGTTCGTATCACTGTGTATCAAGTGCCTCCAGAGCTGAAATTCAGATATGCTAATGGATGTTTAGTTTCAACACACGCTGTAACCAGTAGACCAATCACAACAGACTGAGCCTTCTGACCAATCAGAGCAGAGTAGACCGATCCTAACAGACTGGGCCATCTGACCAATCAGAGCAGAGTAGACCAATCCCAACAGAATGAGCCTTCTGACCAATCAGAGTAGAGTAGACCAATCCCAACATCTGACCAATCATAGCAGAGTAGACCAATCCCAACAGAATGAGCCTTCTGACCAATCAGAGCAGAGTAGACCAATCCCAACATCTGACCAATCAGAGCAGAGTAGACCAATCCCAACAGACTGGGCCATCTGACCAATCAGAGCAGAGTAGACCAATCCCAACAGACTGGGCCATCTGACCAATCAGAGCAGAGTAGACCAATCCCAACAGACTGGGCCATCTGACCAATCAGAGCAGAGTAGACCAATCCCAACAGACTGGGCCATCTGACCAATCACAGCAGAGTAGACCAATCCCAACAGACTGGGCCATCTGACCAATCACAGCAGAGTAGACCAATCCCAACAGACTGGGCCATCTGACCAATCAGAGAAGAGTAGACCAATCACAACAGACTGGGCCATCTGACCAATCAGAGAAGAGGAGGTTCTTGGACAGGAGGAGTTTAGAGAGACACTGAGGCTCTGTTTACACCTGGTATTAAGGTACGTTTTGTTCGATCGGATCACAAGTGGACTGTACTAATTTGAGGCGTAAAAGTGGTCAAAAATGGTTTGAGCTTGTCCACTTTCCACCACTTCCAGAGGTAGTCGAAAAGGCACTTGACCAGATTGCTTTGGTAGTGTAAACGTTCAAAACACATTCGACCGACTACTCTCCGCCTACCTAATGCGTAAACATTATTGGATTTATACTTTGTCACCGGAAGACCCAAGTTCGGTTTGAAGAGGAAAAACGTACCAAGCTCAATGTTCTTTCACTATTCCTGATTTCTAACACACACTCATAGCGGTTGATGTGGTGTGTCTATCAGAGAGGAAATGAAAGCTAATGCTCTCTGTGTGTGTTTCCGTCGTCTCCGGTCGTGCTTATATGTAAATTGCACAAGCTTATTTTGTCCATTTGAAAAAGCCCATACATTTACCCAGCCATAGACCCTCCCCTCGAATAAATCAGGACAGACGTGGTTAAAAGTGGACAAAAGAGACTGATTAAAACACCAGGTGTAAACGGGAATGTGTCTCCCTCGTCTACCTGTGATCCGATCCACCAAAATGCATCTTAATACCAGGTGTGAACAGGAAAGAAAGGTGATGATGCATCCAAATAAAAAAAACACTTTCATTTTCTCATAATATAAATGCATGTAAACCTATTGTAGGACACTCCAAAACTAAATTAGGAATCTTTAAAATGGCATAATTGGTGCACTTTAAATGAAAAGCATCAGCTAAGAATTTGTGGATGCTTTTAAAACTGAGATTACTAATGTTCAATGGGGAACCAAAACATCTAAATAAAATACATACAAAGAAACCTGTACTGCAGGGCTATTCAAATCTTGCCCTGGAGGGCCAATGCACTGCAGAGTTTAGCTCCAACCCTAATCAAACTCACATACCTGTCATTTTCTAATGAGCCTGAAGACATTGATTAGCATGTTCAGGTGTGTTTGATCATGGTTGGAGCTAAAATATGCAGTGCATTGGCCCTCCAGGGTAAGATTTGAATAGCACTGCTCTACTGCGTCTTAATGTCTGTATTCACTCTCTAACAGTATGTGAAATCCAGAATTATGGCAAAAAAAGGCTGTTGCTCATGTTTGGTTATTAAAATAAAAAAAATGTAATTTAGCTTTAGCAAATACGTTGACCTTTGTAGATCCATTTCGCATAAATGCATTCCTCGCGTCTTATCTTGCTGGGAAAAATAATAACTGCCCGGTAAATTGTATCTGTGATTTGCACGTGATAAATACTCTTTTAAGGCATTAAACTGTACAATTTCATGCCGCCTGGCTTCAAGTTGAATATAGAAAGCTTAATGGAGTCAAATGAATCCATGCATAATTCATCACCTCTACATATCTGAGAATTACACTCAAAATACCAGAGTGAAAAAGGATGTGTGCCGAGTCAAAGTGCCTACTGACACATTTGATGGTCTCCTAACACAGAAGTGAATATGAGGGCTGTTTTACCCTCTTCAGTTCTCTTCTAGTTTTCTCACAGATTTCTGAAACTCTCTAAAATGAAAAGCTCTCAAGATAGACTGTGTCACAGACGTCCTCTCATGCAAGGGTTTGCTAATGTAATTATGTATAATTGGTGATCTGACAGCAGAAGACTTAAATTGATAATTAGCTTTTCAAAGGAGAAAATAATTACTTTCTGTTTGAGATTTGTACTCGGTTTAAAATGAATGTCTTTGGACCGACTCCAGATACTGGAGGTTTCACTTTGAGAATTATTAATTTTATAAGCACACAGATGATATCAAAGGATGTTTAATTTGACTCGATGCTTAACTCATGGATTGTCTTCGATTTTGATTCACAAGTTTGCGATTAGGTTCACTTCTGATTTTGATTCAATTGGATATTGATTAATTGGGGTTTGTATCTGGTACAGTACATTGCAAATTTTCTGATGCAAAAAAATATCTCAACTAATGATATATACAGGGAAACAAGGTTAACGTCTTGCTCCCGTGTTGACAAGTTTCAGTCCTTTCAATATAAAAGTCTTTGCTACTGAGTCACTCACTCATAAAGACGGTCTTTGCCGTCATCTAATGGTGTAAAAATGTAACGGGCGACAAGCGTCGTAATCTGAAAACCACGCCCACTGGGGGCGGGGGGAACAATCCAACCCCCTCCATTGACTTTGTATTGCGTGACGCTGCCTCCTTGTCATTTCTGACTTTTAACAAAAAGCAGAACGATGTCTAAAAGTTGCTATGCGACAGGGTGTACAGCAAACAAGCTAAAAAACACAGATCTAAGTTTTTTTTAAGCTGTCGACCCAAAAAAAAGCAGAAGCCCTCCTAAAAAGGGCCTAGTGACGCCCATGCTAACAGATACAGTGGGAGTGTGGGCGGGGTCTTGATATCGCGGCTTTATTTCCTGCGCAGGCTCAGGTCCCAAATCAGGTGATGCTCAATCTTCCATCACGCAACCGATCTCCTCTCGCTCCACCCACGTCTCTCGCTCGTCTACCTCGCCACAGCGTCGTCCATCTTTTGACCCAAATTTGGGTTAAAATAACCCAGCATTTTTCAGAGTGTAGGCTAATGCAAGACAGCCCGTTTGAAAGGACACACATTATTCATTTTAATATGCAGACGGTGAACACTGACCTTGACTTTGGCATGTTCTTGTTATTGTTGGGGTTTTTTTTAGTTGCTTTTCTTTTAGATGTCCCCGTACGTTCTTCTGTTAGTTCAGCATTGTTTGTCTGTCAGTTATGATTAATGCAGATTTTTTTTTGACAGGCGGTGGAAATGTGTTTTCACAGTTGGACAGCTGGTTAGTCTATATCAAGACACACTCTCCGAACACCTGAAAACTTTGATTAAAAGAAGGCAGCATTGTTTCATGTTTTGAAAGGTGCAAATGAGATTCAAACTGGAATTAAAATAACAGAGGGTTAAAACAACACCGTTTGTCCTCTTTTATTAGCACCTGCTCTAATGGTTATATTGATGATATTTCAAAAACACACTCACCTAAAGGATTATTAGGAACACCATACTAATACTGTGTTTGACCCCCTTTCGCCTTCAGAACTGCCTTAATTCTACGTGGCATTGATTCAGCAAGGTGCTGAAAGCATTCTTTAGAAATGTTGGCCCATATTGATAGAATAGCATCTTGCAGTTGATGGAGATTTGTGGGATGCACATCCAGGACACGAAGCTCCCGTTCCACCACATCCCAAAGATGCTCTATTGGGTTGAGATCTGGTGACTTTAGTACAGTGAACTCATTGTCATGGTCAAGAAACCAATTTGAAATGATTCGAGCTTTGTGACATGGTGCATTATCCTGCTGGAAGTAGCCATCAGAGGATGGGTACATGGTGGTCATAAAGGGATGGACATGGTCAGAAACAATGCTCAGGTAGACTGTGCCATTTAAACGATGCCCAATTGGCACTAAGGGGCCTAAAGTGTGCCAAGAAAACATCCCCCACACCATTACACCACCACCACCAGCCTGCACAGTGGTAACAAGGCATGATGGATCCATGTTCTCATTCTGTTTACGCCAAATTCTGACTCTACCATCTGAATGTCTCAACAGAAATCGAGACTCATCAGACCAGGCAACATTTTTCCAGTCTTCAACTGTCCAATTTTGGTGAGCTCGTGCAAATTTTAGCCTCTTTTTCCTATTTGTAGTGGAGATGAGTGGTACCCGGTGGGGGTCTTCTGTTGTTATAGCCCATCCGCCTCAAGGTTGTGTGTGTTGTGGCTTCACAAATGCTTTGCTGCATACCTCGGTTGTAATGAGTGTTTATTTCAGTCAAAGTTGCTCTTCTATCAGCTTGAATCAGTCGGCCCATTCTCCTCTGACATCTAGCATGAACAAGGCATTTTCGTCCACAGGACTGCCGCATACTGGATGTGGTTTCCCTTTTCACACCATTCTTTGTAAACCCTAGAAATGGTTGTGTGTGAAAATCCCAGTAACTGAGCAGATTGTGAAATACTCAGACCGGCCCGTCTGGCACCAACAACCATGCCACACTCAAAATTGCTTAAATCCCCTTTCTTTCCCATTCTGACATTCAGTTTGGAGTTCAGGAGATTTTCTTGACCAGGCCCACACCCCTAAATGCATTGAAGCAACTGCCATGTGATTGGTTGATTAGATAATTGCATTAATGAGAAATTGAACAGGTGTTCCTAATAATCCTTTAGGTGAGTTTATATAACAAGCCTATATTAAAACTGTTTTTACATTATCAGAGGAAAATGTGAGTGGCAGGGATATTATAGTGAACTAAAACCATAAAATGCAGTAAAATAAACATGAACTAAAATAAAACATATATTTTACATTTCTCAACATTTTTCATTTTTGTGAACTTGACATACTAAAATAACTAAAACTTAAACCAAATAGACATTAAAAACACTATAAATGACAAAAATGTTATCTAAATTAAAATGAGCATGGAAAACATACAATTAAAACTAGAGAAGGTGCTAAAATAACACTGCCTTTTTGACTGCAAATGCAAATGTTTTTTTTTCACCTGTTTTCTGCTCCAGCAGGTCACTTTGGTGCATCTGATCAATTAGTAAACACTCCTCAACCACACATGATTTAAGGAAACACCATTAATTAATGACACTAAGTTCGCATGTTACTTTTGCTCCATTATGTGCACAACTG